>OX438531.1:5910092-7110092 GCA_949316355.1 Bruchidius siliquastri | reverse complement strand
GTTGTACCGTTCAAATGATACTAGTGTAATTTAACTTGGAATTTCATGTTTGATGTTCATAGTTTAAATCCGCTGCTCCAAATAACTGGACCCAAGCAGTCCAAAAGGATGCATGCAAATTACGTTAAATTCATACATCTTAACTAGCAGATAATAAATGAGACTTTTTAACAGGCACATTCTTACTGCGTCAGTTAGAGAAATATTTCGGCAATAGCGCTTTAGTTGCTTTGGATTTCATATACCGGGATTTCACAGAGTTATCCTTCTAAAGTCATGACCATCTAAACGTAGTTGGAGAACGCATGCGCACACTGTTCCTTGAACTTCCGTTGCACGGCCAACTTCACTCCTATTTGCCCAGTCATCTGTTTTGTGTTTGTATACATTTTATTATGCAACCATAAATAATGAAATATGGCCTAGATTCCCTATCAGTAGTGTGATAAGTCGTAACTATGAAGTGACAAGTGCAAAGACTATTGATAAAGAGAAATGTGCTTTACCGATAAGCAATTTAATGGAATTAAAGAGACGCGATGCATTTATTATAAAGAAAGTTAGGTTAGGTTATGTAACTTTTCGAGGAAAATTATAAAAGTTTCAGACATACTGATGCAATTTGCTGAATAAATTGTACGTTTCTAGTGTGGAAACAGGTGTTTCTATACGTAAAAGTGTTTTCAACGTTTATTTTGATAGTGTTGATTCGGAGTGAAGCTAGGCGCGTAACCGTCCAATATTTTCACGCGGGATATCAGCTGGAAGTGGCGGGACAACATGAAATGTCTTTTTATATATGGCGGGATACCAAAGGCACCGGGAGATTTCTGCTTGGTTATGTGAACGGTACACGTAGGAAAAAGGTCGCGGATTTTTGCTAATCTGATAGAAGAAACTTTGAAGTTTTAAAATTTATCAAAAAAGTTATTTAAATCCACGGGATAATTACACGATTTAGCCGAGAAAATTGAGATACGTGGAATCGAGTGTGCATTAGGAAAAATTTATTTATTCGAAAATTATAAATGGTAAGTTTTTGAAATACTATGTAAATCGATGCCTGGATATATTTGCTATAGTTTTGTGCATGTATTTTTCTAGTTACAATTTATTTTGTGTAAATATATAGGGAATATGTCGTTAATGGCGGGTAATTTTTGCACGCGTGTTCATGGGGGGTATTAATGAAAAAACCAATCATTTAGGGCACATTTGGGGTATTTCGGATGTAAGATGCATAAGAGGCTTCCATAATCTCCAAATATCTGGTTTTTCATGGGTTTGTGCCTGAAATTACCGTAGAAAATGTCCATTGAAGCATGTCGTCTTTGACCTCTGGGTGTGCCAGGTAGTCGGGCGAACCAACCCTCGGCTGCTGCACATCCCTTCTTTTAAATGCTATTATTCCTTTCTGAGAACAAATCGAATCAAATAGGTTCAGATATTTAAAGCACAGGTGGTAAACAAGTGAATATTAAAGGCGATTTAAATGGCCATGTTGATTCGACGAAATTTAAATGGCTGAACAGATCAGGCTACCTCATCAATTTACATGAGAGGAATATGAAATAGTTCGGATTTCTGATGCAAATTCCACTCCACTGAGTTTTCTAAAACGTTAACTATAAGTTTAGTGCTTGTATGATTCGTAAATTTCAAGTATAAGGGAGTTTCAAGTGTTTGAAAATTTGTCCAGAAAACGTGGATTCGAGAGATAAAGTGATGTGTGATTCAAGCATTTAAATATAAGCATTGTGTAAGTGTAATTTTAATGTTTGAAAAAATATAGTTGATATGGGGATATGGATATTTCAATATGCATGTATTTGGTTGGGGTTAGAGGAATTGCAGGTATCAGTATATTCATGAAATAATTGATAGTTTGTTCCTTCAATAATACATATTGGGAAAAATTTAGAAGTTCAGAGTGAGCAAGTATGTTAGGAAATATAATAATTCCTAGATTGAAAGAGAAATATTTTCATATGAATTCTTGGATAGAATCAAGTTTTGGTGCTTTGAAGTATAAATGTAACAGTATGTATATATATGAAATTTTCAGGAAAAATAAAAAAAAATTCTAGGAGTTTTATGTCTACAAAAATGCTATTTAACATAGCTACTGATAACATTACATTTAATTATAATTGCAAGTGAGATTAATAAAGTTTGTGAGTTAAAGCTTATATAATTCTGTTTAAATTGATCATGAAGATAGGTCATAAAATAACCTAATTGTTGAATATATGAAATCTGGTTACATTTATCCTATTTATGGAGTAAAGCAACTTTCTATCTATTAGTTTTTTCATATATATTTTTAGAAATAGAGGTACTTCTATGATATACTTATCATATAATTATAATTAGTAACATTAATGTCTTACATTTCATGAAATTATTTTCTAATTTGTTTTTTGATAAAGAATGGTGAGGCAGCCAAAACATTAGTAAAGCTCTTTGAGTATATAGTTATGTTGTTCCAGGATCATTAAGAATTAATCTTAATCCTGTCACCAAGTTTTAAGTTGTTCCTTGTGGATGTAATATTTACTATTTGTGGATATTTGCTCAGTGTGCTCTTTTTTCAAATTGGTGTATTGGTTACACTCGACCAACTTATTTTATTTGAAAAATAAGCACAATACCATCAATGTATGAGTATGTGAGTTACATGGTCTGACACATTAGTGTTGTTCTTTTTGTACTCAGTTCATCAGAAGAATAAACAGTAGTTTTGTAAGGTCAAACATAGTTGCAACAAAATAAAACTTACATTCTCATAAAAATATATATATATCAAAAATACTCACCATCAGACACCATAGATTATGAAAAGCTAGCTAAATTGCAAGTGGCTGGCAAAGCTTACTGTAATTTTTGTTTGCAAAAATATTCATATTATTTATACTGACCCTTTTTCTGAATTTGTATGCTAACATGTTCACACTTATTATATTTTTTGTGGTTAGCTTTTCAAAAATACAGCTTATTTTTTGTTATTTACAGCCTTTTTAAAAAAATCCAGGAAGACTGAACTTTTGAATAGATACATATATATCTAGTTAATTTTTATTATACTGAGAGAAATAAAGATACAAGAATGAGTAAACCTAGTTCTGATGATAAAAGAAATGCTAGCTCCTCTGACAAAATGGAGCAGAGCAAAACTTCAGATTCACTAGCAGGAGAATTTGATGAAGGGCAATATGCTGCTACCAGGTAGAGTATTACATTTTCTATTCCTTATTTGCATAATTGCAATCTTATTTATTTTATGCAAAAACATGAGAATCAAATCGTCTATCTTAAAAACTTGTAGTTTTAGAAAGAAATTATGCAGGTTATAAGCCAATTATTTGTAAAAGATTGCCGGTAATTGTCATTAAATAGGGAATTAATATGAAATTTCATATTTAAGATACTGTTTTCTTGAGTTCTCATAACATACATAATAAAAAACCAATTCGTGTATTTCTGTTTGATCTGTCTGTCTACTTGTCAGCTATATGGCAGACCTTTGCCTCTATAAATTCGAAAGTCCTTTTCTGATGTTGAAGAAATTATCATGGTTACCACACAGCTACTAGTGGCACAAAGGTGAAAAAGCATGACTTTTGAAAAATAATCAATGTCGGCAAAATAAGTATCATGAAAGTAATATAGAAAAATTTGGATTCTGGTGAAAATAATAGGAAAGACAAAAAACAATTCAATAAATAAGTACACATCACTAAGTTTATGGAAACCTTCCAGCAAACTTCCTTTCCAAGACCTGCTGAAAATCCATCACAAGCAAACTGTATGGGGCTTTAAGTTCGGCCAGGAAGTGCGTGAATGCACTTTAGCACGGGACAAGAACCTTAGAGACTCCCCTGATGCCAGCACTCCTCTGACGGAGATACAAAGCAATGGGGACACCACAGATGATGCTCAAACCATCATGGAGAGAGACCACAAGACTCCGCACTCGCGAAAACGTACTGGCACTGGAAGGAGTAGCAAGAGGAAGAGTAGTACTAAACAGGCTGATTTTATGTCTCCACAGAAGACGAGAAGAGCTCCGTTGCCGTTAATGGATTGGGCTGATTCAAAGGAGGTGAGCTCTATATACAATCATTAACCTGAGTGCACATTTTTTTCTAATTTGGGGGATTATTCAAATATCATCACAACTTGTATGAATGGCATCTGTATATAAAATTTCAGAAACCAAATTACTGTAATTATTCCATTTATACAGGTATGGTTGTTTATGGTTTACAAGGAAGAAGCATCCCTTAATTTAAGAAATCCATCCCTCTTTGAAGACTACAATAACTTTATGCCAAGAATGCGTACTATATTATTAGATTGGGTAATGGAAGTATGTGAAGTATATCGCCTTAGGAGAGTCACATATTACCTCAGTGTAGATTACTTTGACAGGTAAAGTATTCAATTCTTTTAATTCATTAATTTGTTCATGTAAATATATAGAAACCAAAGAAAACATCTTGTAGAAGGTATTTACATGATAGTGGAAATGTACATGAAAATTCAGCAAAATGCATTCGAAATCCTTCCATTATTGAAGCCTCATTCAAAGTGATTTATAGCAAGTCATATTATTTAGCTTTTTATAATTAGGCTTGATTTTCATGAAATTTTTATCAATATTTATGTTACATTTTAAATTAGTAAATTCACAATAGACCAGCACCAATATAGTTTAAAAATTATTCAAACTTGTACTATCTTGATCAATTTGTATATATACAAACATTTAATTTAACAGCATTACTACTGAATTTTTGCAATGTTCACACACATTTCAAAAGATTTTTGAATTCGCAATTCTTTTAGCTTGTGACTGCTTACATAAATCTGAATATGTATTTATGCGAATAAGGCTAGTTTTCAGCTAATTCTGACTTGCAGGTTTCTGTCGATACGGCCGGACGTGCCAAAAAACCAACTCCAATTGGTAGGCGTCACCTGCCTTTTCCTCGCGTCCAAATTAGAAGAAGTATATCCTCCGAAACTGTCCGAGTTCTCGTACGTTTGTGACGGTGCCTGTACTCCGGACGAAATTTTAGCATGTGAACTTCTTGTCTTGAATAGCCTGGGATGGGACCTGAATATAATGACGCCTAGTGATTGGTTGAACCTCTACATGCAGATACACTTCCAGGCGCCCAAAGTAACCAGGCAGAGGTTGCACGTTGACATGAATAGAGAGTTCTTCTTTCCACAATATTCAGGATATCAATTTACAAGGTAATTAGTTATATAGATATAAAATTCCTCTTCAGACCATATCGAAACTTTACCAATATCATTATCTTTTTCAGAGCATCTCAGCTCCTAGATATCTTCAGTTTGGATCCAGGATTCCTGAAATTCAGCTACAGTACTATAGCGGCTGCTGCAATGTATTTCATGTACGGAAAAAGAGCGTCACTGTCAGCTTCAGGCTTGAGCTGGGCTCAGCTTCAGCCTTGTGCGGAATACATGGCAGTGTTTTATCACGTGATACGAGATTCTCCAGACCCAAGGTTGCAGTCTTGCAAGGCTGAAAGCAATGATGAGGCTGCGATGGCAATGTTGGATAATATCAGGTGTAAGGTGAGGATTACAGACTTTGAAAATAGTACTAGCCTCAGGTGTAAGCATTTGTACAACCAGGGGACATACCAATACATTTTCTTCATATTCAATTAGAAAACAAATTTGTCTATTTTTACTTGGTTTAACTGTTTCACCTTCATAGTTATATAAACTATTTGTGGACTTTCACACATATAATCTGTAAAAAATCAACATACCACGTCACACCAATTTAGTGTAAACGTGTGTAGAAGTTTCTGAAGGGAAATAATTAAAAACGTTATCCTGATTTTAGGTTAAGAATTTAGTAAAAGATGAGAACCACTCTCTGCAAACTCATGTAGTAAACATGGAACATTTTGAAAAGTCCGCCATCATCCGCCTAGAACAAATGGGCCTAAAGGTGGAGCGTACTTACGTCAAAAAGAGAGAGAACAAAACCATAGAAAAGATCGACCTAGATGATGAAAAGGATGTCAACGAGGACTACAACCTCATCTGCATGTACGAATTGGAGAAACTGACTTGTGATGCAGAGCCCTTGAAAGGGGAAGACATTAACATAGTGCAGCCTACCACGTCGGATGCCGATCTGATCTTACCTGATGACAGTAAGGCCCTATTTAGTTTTGATGAAATCCTAGAAGGTATAGTGAAATGTAATAAGAAAAATATTCCTGTACAGTTAGTTACTAGTAAAGAAATTGAAGAACCAACCAGTACAAGCGAATAGTAGGTATAATGTGAATGATTTTAGACGATTTATGATTGACATTGTTTTTTGTGGGTAAGGAATTTATCTAACTCTTAACAATATACAAAACTATATAGTTGCAAGTTGGGGGATATTATTCATGCTGGCTGTAAACTTTAGGTATCAATGAATAAGTGACAGGTGCACAGGACTGGATTAGATAGATTACTGACCAAAACCTCCACAATCAAAAATTCCATTTTCAACTAAGCTGCATTGTTAAGTAACCACATTGTAGGGCAAACCCATAATTATCTGCTGGAACTAGTAAATACGGTATGATTTCCTGTCTTATAGCTTCCTGATATTACATCTGAAAAGATTTATATTTAATGAACTCCACGATTTTATCCCATGGCTTATCACAAGGTCATCTTACTTGAACTGGCCATTAATATAAACAACATACGACTGATTGCTTTACTGGTTTTGACTGCTCCGGCGGCATGTATCAAAGTACAAAATTGAAGAAATTCTACTTAGTAAGTATAATGACATTGATATTGATTGGTCCATTGTCTTCCACCTTTCAAATTAGCACTTAGTATGGCCAATTATGGGATGCTCGAATGCAGACTGGTGCATTTGAATTTTATTATACAATTTGCATAGCTCGAGTGACATCATTTCATAAATTTCTTTGGACGATTGCTGCACTTGTTGGTCAGAAGTAAATTCATTCTTCCTCATTACATCTTTTTGGGAAAGATTAGAGGATTTGCTTATTATTGAGGCTCAACATATCATTGGTTTAAAGTGATAACAGAAATTGATATTCTTTGCACATTCTTGATGGTGATCAATGATTTAATGGATATTGAATTTGCCATATCCCCTACTTATCCAAATTGACTTTACTGATTACCTATATTGTCCTAGGAAGGAACTGTCCAATCATACACGTTTTTTGAGCGAACTGACTACTTGATCATAATATTCTAAAAAAATGTTAGGTAAGAATATAAAAATAATTTTATTCGTGTTTAAATACTTTTTTGTAAAGAAAAATGTTTTAATTTTTGTAATTATTGTTGATTTTCTTAGTGAATCAAAAGTACGACTGATCTGAATATGGGAGATGCAATTATTGCCAAAAATTGGCAAAGTATTGGTATATGTTTTGTAATTTGGGATAAATTGCACTGACCAATGATTTTATCAGGAATTGATGATAAACTATATAATGTAATGGATCACCGACATGTTGGTCAAATCCGCCCTATGCTTATCAATATTTTCTCGAATTGAAAAGCGTACAGCATTTTTAATGATAAAAATATAGTATACTACTAATAGGGTGTTTTGACCAATTCCCGTTCAAATTCGTGAAGATTTTCCTCTGACTTTACCAGGATAGATATGTATTCCATATATTTCAACAGTATGGCGGTAACATTATTCTAGAAATTCTAATATACAAAGTCATTGCTATCACAAGTAATATTTTAGTAATAATAAAGTAAAAAGCATGACCACAAAGAAGCTTCATCATTGGTATATTCTATACAAGTTCAAATGATTTTATTTATTTCCCAATGCGAGAATTATATTTTTAATCAGATTAGAACAAAAACTCTCCAATTGATAATTATTTTCAGTCAAAAACGTACTTTTTTAGCCTTCGTGCGCTTCCTCAATTGATTTTACGTTTTCTGCATGCATGTGATTTTATTGTAGATGGCACAAACTCCTATTGATGTTTTTTATGAGTTTTTGCTTTAAACTGAGCTTTTATTTCTAGACTGACTTAAGTATGGAAGGTGTCTAAAAGGCACCATCGAAATCCTTACAGCCTGTATGTTAAGTAAAGTATTTGATAATGCTTACTGTTCTAAATGTCTATTCTCATGATAAATAAGTGCCTCAATTTATATTCTGGTTACTGTTATCAAATATTTTACCTCAGAACTGCCTTTTAAATGTGATCTTTTATTACTTCACTGCGCTTACAGGAATAGATTTACTATGTAATTCTTATTTCTAACTAAAAATGTAAATATTTATTGTAAAAAGTGATCTCTTTGTTATTAAAATAAATCTAAGGTACTAGTGTGATGAGAGTTGTAATAGTTAATATTTTTTTTAATAAACGGTATAATGATTATTATTTGACTGATTTTCTATCGTTGAAGTTCTCCTATGTACTTTTATCTTTGGACAAGCTGACAGGTGATTTCTTCAACTATATTCAAATTTTCAATATCAGGTTTACATTAATATTAGCGCAAAGAAGCAGTTTGATCAAAACGATTAGTACTACAGAAATTGGACAAAAAAATAGTATATAAAATAAAAAATGTCGTCATGTATGTTGACAATGTACTTCCCACACAATGGAAGCAGCTTGAAACAAGGATTTGGATCGGATTTTGTTGCTTTTAATGGTTAATATTGAAAGTCTTCAAACCTTTTAATTTAAAAAAATCAGCAGCCTAAAATAGCACAAATTCAATCATTATTTTGATCTGTTATCAAGTTGAAATGAGTAATCTTTAGTAAGAGTCGTTAAAGCGGGAACAGAACAAATGAACACCTTTTGAAAATGCCTTATAACTTTTGAAATAAATGTATATAGTTTTTGTTTGTTTGGAACATTCAAAACGTATTGAAAACATTATATTCAAAAGTTGAATGTATCAGTCACGGCTCTTGAGAAAGATCTATCGTTTTTGTGATTTGAATGCAAATATGCGAATGTGTTGTAATAACCACAGTATTACCGGGGTTATTCATTTTTCCCTACCCCCGCACTCATTCTAATCCTCCTTAAACTTTGATTACGGGTCTCGGAAACGTCCAAAAACGAAGTTTGAGCTTTTTTCGGCTATAACTTCGTGTCCACTGACACGATATTCTAGTGCTCAAGGAATACTGGACAGAGTACATTTTATCGCAATTACAGTACTTTCTCGTCCATTGACGTGGAAAAAAGCAATAGAATCATAGGGTCGCATTGAATAACGGTGGAAAAGAAATATCAGTTTTGAACGCATCTACCGAGATGATATTACAAAAATAACAATTTTTTGTATGAATTTATTTTAGAAAAATATTCTTGATACAATAATACAAAAGTTTAAATCCTATGGCTACAAGTACATAAGTAAAAAGTGCATAGGCCCACAAACAAAATTTTGTACCATTGATGCCACAGTGATTAATCCTATTGCCTAAAAGTTGAAATTTTTGTAAATACAAATCTGAACGTGTATTGGTTACATTCGGTTGCAGAAAGTAACCTAAAAGGATCAGAAGCATTTTGGCATCATGGTCGCAAAAAAATTGGTCCTGGATTATTATTACTACATTATAAACATAGAATATGAGACAACAAAAAATCAAAAATAACATTACAAAACGAAATGTATGGCACAGACTTGTTGCTTAAAAAAAGGAAATAAAACAAAACATAATACTTGGCTGCATCGTAACATGTGCATTGTGATGGTGGTTATATACTTAATACTTAAATACATATATAACTATAAAAAAATTCTTCCAATGATAGTTAAATAAATTGATGAAACAAAAGTTTTCATTACAATTGTGATAAAAAAATACTATTGAATTATTACTCTTAAGTAATTATAGAAGAGTTTATCCAATTCAGAGCATCTATAATATACATAATTAAAATCGCCACAATGGCATTCAAAAGACAATGCAGATATTACGAATATACCTGTATAATACATATTGATTCTCAAGAATGTTATATGTAGGAGTACAAAAACACTACAAGAAAACCCGTCACATTACAGAAAAATACGACTATGCAACATTACACAAAACATCAGTGAAAAGTCAAAACAGGAAAATAAATATAAAGGCTACACTTACATATATAATATAGTATAGATCTGTATAAACAAAATATTGCAACAAAAACTTGAACAATAGTATGATCTTACATTGTCGGCTCTTCAGATGAACATAATCTGAGTCGTTTTGTTGGTGGGTCCATGTTGTAGGTTATTAGGAATTCTTCAGAAGAAACCATGTTTGCTTCAAGGAGGGTGTTCACTCGATATTTCATTGCCACATCCTACAACAGGTGACAGATTGAGCTATGGGCGGTACGTCAAAGGGTTGCGGTATACTCCCGCATATAAAATGTAAATATTCAAAAATATGTATGAAAATAAATCAATGAATTGAGACAACTACCGCGTATGCTCTAGATTTTTTAAGGAATAATATAGTACTTGTGATATTCAACCAAAGACTAAACCTGTTTGATGCTATTTTATGCTTTATAGTATTTTATAAAGTTCATAAAAACATTAAATCTTATTATCAACTTTGTGTCAAATAATATGGATTAGAGTTAAGAGTCTACAATTTACTTAGATGTCTACTGAAATGTTCTTATTTGTAAGCTATAAGTGCGAAGCTGATTTTAAAAAACGGAGCCTCTCAAACCCATAATTAATTCACCTTATCTATCCACGGATGTTTCAGAATTTCAGAAATAGTTATTCTGTTTTGTGGAGTAACAGTTAGCATCCTTTGAACTAAGTCTCTAGCAGCTCTTGAAACACCTTGCCAACAAGTATCTAACATCTGATAATGGCCACTTACTATGAGTCGATTCAGTTCTTTCTTATCACTAGATCTGAAAATGGGAAAAATAGAATTTTTGTAAATTGAGTGGATATAGCAGTAGACAAAGCTACAAGGTTTGTTTACAAGGGAATCGAAAGGCATATGTGAATATGAGGCCAAGTTAATAGTTTAGATTGAGATAATTATTCACTAAATTATGTAAAATAGGCGTACAATATATAAGACATCAGTTGATATTTATGTGTCAGTTTCAATTAAATTGAAACATTTTTTTTTATGAGTTTTTGTACCTAGGCAGAGGCAGCAATGTATGGCAATCTTGAATGTAACATCTAAGTACTGAAATATTTTGGATGATTTACCAAATAGATTTCAAGAATGATTTAAAGTAAAAAATATATATTCAATACTGTAATATTTTCAATGAAGACCTGGAGATATTTTTAGTTTGCAATAAGTCACATAATTGAGGCTTACCTGAATGGTAGAGATCCTGAAAGCATATAGTATAAAATCACCCCCAAGCTCCAAACATCAACCTGCTTATTGTATTGAGGATTGCGGACTCCTATTACTTCTGGGGCCATATAATAGTATGTACCACACACTGTATTCATGACGTCTTCTTCTTCTGTTATTTTACTCAGACCAAAGTCAGAAACTTTGACCAATGTTTCTGCCTCTTCTGTCGCCAAAAGAACATTTTCAGGCTACAATGGATAATGAGTAGATTTATAGACCAAATGGAACATAATCAAATATATTTTTATTTTGGTCGTTTTTCAGAAATCAGAAAATAATCATAAAAATATTATGATAGTCACAAAGATCATAAGTATACCTGAATGAAATCAAATTATTATAAAATGCACATATTTTACCTTTAGATCTCTATGTGTTATACCCTGCTTGTGCAGATATTCAACTGCCAGAACAATTTGGTGAAACAAGAACTTTACATTGATTTCAGTCATTGGTGATCTAGATTGAATTCTGTTTTTCAGCTCACCTCCTCTCATATACTCTAGTACTATGAATACTTCTTCTGGCGTTTCTATTATATCCCTCATCTTGATAATGAATGGCTGAAAAAGAGATCAAACAATAAAGCTGTACATATACCCAACAAGTCCTCTTCAAAATAAAATGATATTATAACCTACTTTCTATTGTATTGTTATTTTCAAACAGATAAAGTTGCCAAATGACATTGTAATTGACTGTAGCTACCTAATCAACCTAATTTATCGAATAACTTGAATGCTGTTAAATGAATATATGTGCTAGGTATTATATGAACCTTGATATAATTCTTCATAGTACTAGTTTTGTAAAAAAATGTAGATATATTTGTAGCATCACTGAATACCATCAGTTGATTAGAAGATAAAGATCAAAATATATGCATAGGTATGATTTCTGTTGTTATAAAATATAATATAAAAAGTTCTTACATGACTCAGACTTTGTAGTATGTTGATTTCCGATTGAATTTTGAGAGGATGATTTAGTTTACACATTTGAGATGTTGTGCTCCTAGCTTTCAGAATTTTCTTGATTGCAAACATTTCACAGGTGCGCTGAAAATAAACAGGAGTACCTCAATAAGATACCATATAGAAATGATTTATATTGATCTGGCCTGTGTATATGATCACTTCCAGAAAACAAACTTTTTGTATGATACCTTGATACTCTTTGCAACTATGAGAATAAGCTGGATGTATCATAAGATATCAAGTCAATAGATACTTAAAATAAATTTATCTTTCCAGAATTTTTAATTCAAATGTGAGGAAAATAGTCAGTATCTAAGATATACAGAGAACCCCTGGGGTCCAAAGCTATTTTGAATTAGCCTTGCCAAACATTTTATTTCATCAAATGTTTTTTGACCCTTCTTTTCCCCACTCTCCCAAGATATGGAGAAGATATTTCAGTAATCAAATAATACAATATGCGATACCTACAAATTTCAAAACTATATAAAAAAATAAAAAATTATTCAAATCGCCTAAGAGTTTTGACGGCACATTAGGTAAATACAATTCTTTTCAATTAGTATCTTACCTTTTCAAAAGCCAATCTGACCTCTCCAGCAGCACCTTTTCCTAACAAAACTGACGGTTCATATTTACCTCTCAGTTCTTCAGGCAGATAACTAATATCTTGTGAGTAACTTCTGTATATAAATACTGAAACAAATAATTATGAGTTGAATGCATCCTAATAAATGAATATCTACATAGACTCCAACTAAATTCTGTCGCAGTTGAGGGCATGAATGTAAAGAAATGTTCCACATATCCAGACATCAAACAAACTGTCTATGGTTCTCTCTGCTTTGGTGATATCTTAGTGTAAAAATAGAGTGTAGGTTACAACAAAAATTTTTTACCACTACTATAGAGTTTACCTCTACATGTATATTACATCAAATGAATAAAAATACATGTTTAAATCATGTTGATGAATTATGGTGCCTGCTTTAGTGTATTACAACTTAAAAATGCATCCAAAGCTTATTTTTAACCAACAAAACTTCTGCAAATAAAAAAAGATACTAATTTGTAACAATGAAGATTATGTAACGTTTTAGAGATTTTGCTAGGTAGATCCAAAATTAGACAGAGGAAACAGAGGAAACCTCATGTAATGCTTCTCTCAGCTATCAAGTATTGAATGTACAATTTTACATTGTATACAAGTGTTGATACTGCAAAATAAACTGCAGCCAGATATGCTTGCACATAGTAAAAATTGTCTTACTAGATAATTCTGGAAGAGACTCACCCTGTCTGTCTTGTTTTCCTATTGCTATAGTGTCATCTCGCTGTAACACATTTTGGTTATTTTTTCCAATACAAACACCATTTAAATAAGTACCATATGTACTTAAGTCTTTTATAAATGTTACACCTTTTTCGCAGTCTTTGTGTATCACAAACTGTTGCTTGCTGAATATAGCCTTGATTTTGGAGTCAACTTTGGGATTGTTCAAAGAAATGTCACAATCCACAGATCGTCCAACAGTGACCATTGATCCATACAAATCTGTAAAGCAAAGCAATTAATTTTTTGTTAGAACTGATGAATATCAAATATTGAAAATTGAGGATTAACAATTTGGAGATAGAACGAACATAAAATGTACCAAAAAAACACGAGGTCAGGTGGTCCAGAAACCAGAAAAATGTAGGAATGAGACAGAGGGGGAAAAAAGAAGGAAGAAAGAGACAGCAGAACTCACCTACAGAGTCTAAACATAACAGACAAGCAATCAGGCGCCCCCATGGAGTTGGAATAGTTGTAGGTTGTACAATACAATCATCATTTGGTGATGCTGTGGGTGGCAAATCATCATCAGTCAGTTCCCGAAATGCAAATACTGTAAAAAGCACAATAATCATCAAATTAATATTTTTTCAAGATACTCATCATCTAGTACCTATAGAAATAGTCAATTTTAAGAACAATTATTTATGCTAAAGACAAAAAAAAATGTGATATCTTGCAAAATAAAATAATAATAAAGTAAGTTATGAAGCAATATACAAAGAAACATTTTATAGAATTCATGAATTAGAAATGCTTATTATTGATCTTGCATTTTTTGTCTAGCTAACTTTTTTTGAAAAATAGTTCTTTATAAAAAACTTACCATTGTGTGAATGTGATCCAATGGCAATCTTATCCCTATCTTTCAATGGTATTTTCTCATTTTTCTTTATACGTTCACCATTTTTATATGTTCCATTCTTGCTGGTGTCTACCAAATAAACTTTATTGCCTTCCTTAATAATAAGGAAGTGTTCTTTACTGATACTGCCTATAATACTCTGCCCTATGCTATTGCCTATTACTACATCACAAGTGTTTGATCTTCCCACTTTGAAGCGATCATTTAAAAGTTCTGAATGCAGAAAACAGGTTAATTGTTAAAGGCTATCTTGATATTATGTAAACATTCAGTTAAATCAAAAGAGAAAGTTATAAATGTTTTGTAAATTTTTGATATACTATTCTACAAAACCAAAATTTTTCATTATTATAAAAATGTTATAACCAATAGCATAATGTCCTCAATTTGGAATACGTTCAAAGCAAATTCAAATATTGGGATTTGACACCTTATAAAAAGAGTACTAAAAAACAAAACACACAAGCAGAATAAACTTCTTGGTGACTGTGATCACAGCCAGAGTAAATACTTTTTGTATAGTAGGATTTTGATTTATGACAATAAAAATATTCGAATTAGCAACTCTTACCGACGTTTTCCAGACAAGGTATGAGGGCTATAAGTTTTCCCCATTTTGTGGATTCTTGAAAATCTTCCGAGGGTGTCAGGGTACCAGGTATATCTAGATCTGTCATCTCTATTTCACTTTGAATAATGGTGTAAGCAGTCTTTTATAAGTCTATACGTATGCAATAAACAGATTACATCAAAAGCAAGATAGTTTCTGTTTTAAAATTTACGTAAAACTACTCTACATCGTTAGATGCATACAGCCGATATACGGTAGACATATTGAATGATATTGAATTGGACGAACGGCCAAAGGCGCCAAGCAATCGAATTTAATTGGTCCCTGCACAGACATCAGACAAGCAACAGGTCAATGATGCAATGTTGTAAATTTTTTTTATAGATATCCTCACACAAAAGCAAATATCCTATCACGCTTCATACGCGATGCGAGAGGATAAATGTCAATTCGTATCGACCTTAAAACTGTAGATTGTAACTATCGGGAAACAACACCCTGGTAACTGATTCCACAACGCCGAGGTTCTCCATAAGCAAAATTTTTGAAATAGAGCGAGGTAAGCTCGACTAGTGTCTTTTGTTGTTATTATGCGAGACAGCTCGGTCGAACGTTTATCCATGATAGTATCTGTAGAATAGAGACAGATCGGCCACCTTTCTTCGATGTTCCAGACAACCAATTTTCTCATCGCGATATAATTCCAACAAATTAAACGATTCACAGATGAAAGTTTAATATTTGGCATCGTCGCTCACAGGTCAGTATGTTTATCAGTGTTGCCACAAGCTCTTTTTTAATCGGCATATATCACCGCAAGATATCGGTGAGAAATGGGTTGGTGGTAGGTGTATGTGTATCGTGGGTGGTAGGTAGCTTGTCTAAATTTAGCCTATTCTTTCCATCTGATCAAAATTATAGACTGATAACAGTGATACTGATTTAAATGAAAATGTTTTCTATAATTTGATCATTTGTGGGAAGTGGGATAAAACGAAACAACGTTTCATAGGTCGCATGTCAAGCTGTCACATGCTAAAGTCAACTTAATGGATTTTATGTACAGTAGATAATATTTTGTTATTCTAAAAACCGAGTATCATTATCTTTTAAATTATTTAGATTACATACCAACGAAATGGACAGAGAATAAATCAAGCTTGAGAGGTCAGGAAGGAAATAATTTCTATGGCATCTAAATTCAGTAGGGAAGGTGATTGTGGCATGAAAGAACACAGAAAAAAATAATACACCAATATTAAACATCATTTCAACATGTTTATTAGCAGGTCTGATGGATATAGTGGAGAGCCTACACTTAAAAACTTTCATAAAACAAGAAATAATATTCTATAGGTATAAATTCGGATAATTACTATGAGTTTGCGTCCATATCATAAATGACACAAGGAGCGCTAAATATGATATTTGTTGTATATGTATAGCCGCAAAGATTAAGTTATCCAATTACATCTTACTATTTCAATTAGAAAATGAGGGTAATTAAATAATTATAATTTATTTAAAAGATCAATTATTTCTAATATTCTTTGTTATAGCTTTGTCTTGGTTCAATAAATAATATTGTCTAAAAATAATAACTTTTTTTTAAAACAATACGTAGTATTAGTTCTATATCTGTAAATGCAAAACATGAATACACAATTTTATAATGCTTAAATTAAAATATATGAACATTCAAAATACATAGTATGAATTAAAAAAAACAGGCGCAACACATTTAATCATTATAGGCGCAGATGGCCAAAATATTAAGGATAACGTTGCTTTTCAAGTGAGACCCGAATTATGTATACACAAATACCCAAATATTGTGACAATTTAAAAAAACAGTGTTACGAGACGGCTAATGTCTTATCAAGAAGATATTACGGGATTCAGTGACGTGCTCCAAAGTTAGAACTTAGAATCTAACTTGACAGGAATTGGTTTAAAATTTAGTAAATTAGTAAACCCAGAATGTAATTCTTAAGACACATGACACTTTACTCCAACACAACCAAGTAAAAAAGTATTTAATTTTGTAGTATTTGATGTTAGCTATACCTATATAGCTTTTTATGTTAATTTATCTGTGAGCGGGGTAGATTTAGTTGAAGAGAGCGAGAGAGTAGAATTGGTGGAATATTTCAAAAGTGGTAGATCTACCCCCGAACGGCGTAGCTATAGCAACATTGATTCTCATGTCAACATAAACGTCAAACGTCACTTGTCAATTTTGTCATTTGAAAAGTGTTCAATCATCTGTGGTCATATCTGTGGTGTTCATCTACCATTTGCTTACTACATGCTGTCTTTGGTTGACCGTTTTCTACTGGGAATTAGTTGGTAAGCTTTCCATCTATACTTTTCTTAATAATCTCTCAAATATTTTACAATTGTTTCTCCGGGAATGGTTACCGAGGTTCTCTATGCTTAGACTTTGTTGATATTTTCCAGCGATGTACGATGTGATTGAAGAATTTACGGACACTACTATCCCATTAACCACAGATGACTTATCGCGTCTTTCGTTGCAAAACACGAGGAAAGTGAGCGATTTCAAAGCTGCGTTATTGGAAAAAGAAGCAAAAAAGAATTGGGATCTTTTTTACAAACGTAATGAGACACGATTTTTCAAAGATCGTCATTGGACCACGCGGGAGTTCGAAGAGCTGTTAAATCACCACATGGATGGGCAAAGGACGCTTTTCGAAATTGGATGCGGCGTCGGAAATTTCATATTCCCTTTGATTGAAGGGAAGCTTAACTTCCACGTGGTTGCTTGCGATTTGTCTCCACGTGCTGTAGATATCGTGAAAAGCCATCCAGGTAAATATGATTCGTTAATTTAGTGTTACATATAGGTATTTTCAAAAAAAATATTTTTTAACTGCTATTTGAATTTCTTAGTTTTGGACGCATTGTGGAGAACAGTTTTCTACTGAGTGAGTGTTTGCACTTGTAAATGCTGGATAATACCAGTCTGATCAGTCTAGCAATCATGAAAATGCATCTGCATGAATGCTTTTTGTGCAAGATATATTTGCTCATATGTTCATATTTTCTGGTCTTCACATAATAATTCCGTAGGCAGGTCAGCCATGAGAAAATCTGGATCTGCCTTACAAACCTTACTGTAGAATCTTTTATGATTTTCAATTTCCATGGCTTATGGTTTACATCTAATCTTAAACACACTCAACTGGTCTTCAGTTACAGTTACAGATCCCAAAGATGGGACATTTATATTATGAAGATAAAATTGAATGATTCTATCTTTAATTAATTTAATATTGAGATTTCATTATTTCCAGCATACTCCAAAAATATTGATGCATTCCAATGTGATATTACAACTGAAGATGTTTTCACTAAAGTAAAACCAAGCAGCATCGATATTTGTACTTTGATATTTGTTCTCTCTGCTATACATCCTGACAAGTTTGTTTCTACATTGAAGAATATATTTAAACTTCTGAAGCCTGAGGGTCTTTTGCTATTTAGAGATTATGGATTGTATGATATGGCTCAGTTGAGGTTCAAGGTGAGTTTTTGTTGTTGTCTTGTTGCAATTTTAAGGCTTTTGGATTAATTAAACTGTAACTGTGTGTTCATGAATGTATATTTGTGCAACTTTTCCACCATTTCACTATTGAAAGGCTTAAAAATATTTATTGATTTATTTTAGGCTGGTCACAAGATTGATGAAAACTTCTATATGAGGCAAGATGGTACTAGAGCATATTATTTTTCTGTTGAATATTTGAAACAGTTGCTGACTGTTGCTGGGTTTGAAGTTTTGGTGAACTGTTATATCCACAGAAGAACTGTGAACAAGAAGGAAAATATCAATGTGCCAAGAATATTTTTACAGGCAAAGGCAAAAAAACCTTGCTGATGTAAGTTATCTAGAATGATTCATCTGATTTCAGTGATTTATCAGCGAGATTTAACCTTTTACATAATCTTGTAATTCTATTACCTTTTTTTTCATGCCGAGATTATTTTATACATTCTCAGCATCTGCCATATTTGAATCTGCAAGTTTACTAATAAATATTTGCTAGTTATATAATAGAATTACTCTTCTAACTTTACATCATATTTTTAACCTTACATCTACTTAGTAAAATGATGATTTTTTATCAATGACAAACTCATGATTGCTCTATTAGCTCTAACTGAATTTAAATATAAAGGTAGCCTGATATGTTATAATTAATAATGTACTGTAATTATTTTATTTATTCTTTCAGAATTCAAATCATGTTGGTTTTCAGTTTGAGGAACATTAGCAAAATGGAAAATAGTACTTCATCTGATCTATAATGTAAGAATATCATTTATATCACTACACCTAATTGACACCAATTCTTTATTTGAATTGCCATCTTTATATGGGAAATTATTAAGCCATTCAATTCATACTTATTGTTAGTATGATCTGGAAATAAACCAATTATCCTCATAGTTAGTTAGTGGTATAATTTTTCATGATTTACAACTGGATTATATTATAAATAAAATTTCATGATGATAACCATTGCCTGTCTGAACTATAGTTGTGAAGAATTTTAACTTCCTTGGATGTCTGAATAATGAAAAATTGGAACTTGAAGTAATTAAATAACTTTAGTTATTGATAGTCCTTTTATTGTTTCAGGTATATTCTTTGTTGGTTGAGTGTGGACAGGTGTTGGAAGAAAGGTGAATATAAATTTAGGTTGTTCCAGAGTAAATCTAATGTTTAAAAATGAGTATTTTTGAATCACTTTAAAAAGATAGTTTGTTGTAGGTACAGTATCAAAAATTGAATGAACTTTTTTTTGCAACCAAATAGGTCACTATTAAGAAACTATACTGTTTCTCTTTTGCAGGAAACTGAACAGGTCAGAATTTCTTTGAATCATGACCATAATTTTTTAAATGATGAGAATTATAAACCGTTTTTCATATGAAACAATTTGATTATTTGTTTAACATGCACTACCAACTGAGAGAAAATTGAATTAAATATCTATTCTCTGTCTGATTGAAATATAACTAATTACTTGTTTTTATTTAATGTAGAGATGTATCATCATAAATGATCCAAGAAATATAACTATTGGACACAATGAAGATTGGAACTGATACATAGAAAAAAGTGTAAGTTAATGATATATTCTCAATTTTGCAGCTCATTTAATTTGAATTTATTTTTTTGTTCATTCATAAATTTCTATATACAAGCAGTAACAAATTTGCATCTTTGGTAAAAAAAATTTAATTGAGGTAAATTTTTATATTTGCAAGCCTATAATGTTCTGTTTGGCTCTTCCCAAAATATGGAGAGAAGAATTCCTAGTTCTAGGTTTTGTTTACAAGACTGTATTTCAAAACCTAAAAATGAATACTGTCTATTCCTATTTTTACTTTGTAGTAGTTGTGATGATGTTGGTTGGAGTATTAGGATATTTTTAATTGTAAATTAAGTTTGATAGTCTGTTACTGTGTTTAAAGGAAAGATGAAATGTTCCAGATTTTATGTGTTTCATTTATGATACTTTAGAACTAGCACAATTGGACCATATGGTTTCCTCCCATTGACAGTTAAATCTTGTTACATCCAATGAAATTATTAAATTGTTGAAATATATATTTTGATTGTATTGATGGACATGATGATCAACTTATCACCAAGAACTGAGTGTTAATGATTATAACTAACATGCACTACCAACTGATGAAATTCCGTCTTTCATATATTATTTCTTTCCAATACCATATTTGGCTGAAAATTCTATCTCTTATTTCAGTATGAAAGTTGAGATTGAGTATGGACTATATCTATTCAGGTGAGTCTATTGCTTATACTTCATAACATTTTCACATCAACATGGCACAAGAATTTGGCATCCATGTCTGTTTTGATGCAGAGTTCATGAATACTGTGTGTAAAACAATTACCTGAGTAACATTCATCCATATTATTTTTTATTTGTTGTATTGATAATTTCAATTTCATGATACTTGACATTTTAATTTATTTTGTTATATTTTGCCAAAATCCCTTCATATGATGACTGCATAGTTCAAATGAAAACTTATGATTACAATCTTGTCTTTGTCTTTCGCTCCTATCTGATTTCTACCAACAGTACACATTTTCTTCATCCTCCATTATTTTTTATTAATTTGCTTTATTTTCAGGGTGCTAATTTTATTTTCTTTTGGAGGCCTTTCATCAGAACACTGAATAAAGGTAAATTATGATTAATTTTAATGAAACATTCTATTCTTAGCTAAAGCAGAAAAATATTTCCTGTGTTTTACTAAGCTTGTAGCCAAGCTTATATTTCACTAATCAAATTAGATTTAATTCTTATAAAAATTTGATAACCAAAGTTTTACACTCACAACTACAATGATAATTTTCAAGTATTTTGGTACCCTGTATCCTAAATGATGATATTTCAATTGTCATGCCAGACTGGAGTTTATGACTTCCATGATTATTTATATGTCTGAAACTTTAAAAAAGTTTAATTTTGATATGAAAGTTTATATGGTGAAGTAAAATTTGTCATTTCTTTACAGCTGAAACTTTTCCATGAAAACATCAGATTAGCGGGGATGAGCTATCAGCAGCTGTTCAAATGTAAGTTCATTTACCCATGCCATGGAAAAGCAAATTTTTTCACTTTCATAAAAAATAATTCTTGCTTAATCTCTTTATCAATTTTGTAAGAAGTATCATACAAATTACTTAATAAGTTTAAATACATACAATAATTAGAAGGTTGAAATTGACTTAAATACATCAGTAAAGTTGTTTACAATCTATTTGTAATTACAGGCCAGTTACTGCACAATTGACACGAAAAAATTTTGGCAGCTTGATTTGAAAAAGTATGTCTTGATTTGATGTTACTTATATATGATGACTGCATAGTTCAGATGAAACTCTATGATTACAACTGATGTTTTGTCTTTCGCTCCTATCTGAAAAATATATTGAAATGATTTGAATTTTCTTATAAATCATTGATTATTTATCCGTATTATTTTTGTTTCTAGTATTTTCCTGGACGCACCACAATCTATATGCTTGACATATTCAAGAGAAATGAATGCAAGGTAAGACTTCTAAGAGTTCTGAGGTCCAGTTATTCATAAATTTACAAAAACCATTGGCCTAGAGTTTGGAAAAAACTGTAGCACCTTACATATGTTGATTTGATATTGCTTTTTTGACCTCTATGTCAATGAAAAAAAAATCATTCAGTTCTATCAAATTCATTATTTATGATGATTGGCATGCACCACTCCTATTTTATAGTGAAGATAAAAGCCACACCCTTGTCTGAATACTTTGAAAATTATTTGTTTCCTATTTTTAGATTTTTATTTATTTGTATTTCACTTTTTTCTATACTTTTCAGATGTTCGTGTTTGAACTACCTGATTATTTGGGCCCGGAATATACACAATCCATTATAATGAATTAATGATCTGTAATTTTCACGAAATAAAATTTGATGATCAACCACTGGAATAAATCGTTTTATTCACCTTGCATTTTGAGAGATCATACTAAGTACAGAGTGGCGCTATTAGACCCCTAGGACTATTGTTATTTAAAAACTATTTGAATGTAGCTGGAGCAAAATCACACGTGACGAAGGCGTATCTAGTTCTCGGTCGGGGGAGGAGGGCATGTGTTTGCTTCCCCATCCTTTTTTGTAATACCTTCTTCAAGGTAGTTGAGGCAACAGAAAAAAGGGGCATGTTAACAGTATAAAAAAAGATCACAGCAAGTGAAACAGTGGAGTCTGAGCACTCCTTGAAAATGCACTGTCACAATGGAATCATATTTTTTCAAATGAACTTTAGCGTTTAGCTTAGGTCATTTGAACGGAGGATTAATAATCATTTTCGTCCATTCCATTTCTCCCATAAGTTCAAGTACGTGACTTCGAATTCCAGTCGCGATTTAGAAAATTTTACAAGAAATATGCGAGTTGATTTTGAGCTGTCGCAAAATTTATTATGATTTCAATGATACAAGACAAAGTATTAATTCGAAAAGCAAAGTTGTTAAAAAATACGAATAAAACAGAAATGGCTGTATCAAAATAGGTTAAAACAGAAATACATTAAGTATTGGATTTGTTATTTTTACTTCAATGTATAGGAATAGATGTCGAATTAGCAATACGTTTTTATAAAGATAACGAAACTCAAATTCAGATATGAACCATTCTTTACTTGGGGAAAAAAATAAGTCGAAAATCCTAAGGGTTACCCTATTAACCCAACACTCCTCATGAACGCCATTGCTTTGTAGGCAATACTTTCAGCTAGCAAAAAATAATGTAAGGGATGCATTCGCCCATTTGCAGTAAAATTGAATTAACAATCATGCCTATTGCTAATAGCGCTGGTTTAAACGATTTTTCAGCGGCCATGCATTAAAAATTAAAACACCATAATATAACCTATACAGTTTGGGTCGTGATTTTTAGTATCCCGGATTAGACACTTGATGGTACTTCACAATCTCGGGTTCTGTGTCAAAACTTATGACTAGTTTTTTTCTGCATGTAGTTTTTCTTTTTTTGTTTGTTATTCCTAACCTTAATTTGGAAATCGGAAAACTTATACCGCACGTGTGCATTTAAGAGTTTCCATTTCCATTCTAGAAATTTATAACTAATTGCATTTATAGTTTGAAATTCGGAATTGTCATTCTCAGGGCCTGCTCGAAGAATAGCTGTAACAAAAGAAACTATGATTTTTTGGAACTTCAAAATTATCCATCAAAATTAACTATCATTTTCCTCCTTTCATCTTTTCATTGCATTGTTTCTACAAATGTTCGATCAAACCATACATAACTTATAAAACCTATCCCGATGTTTTTTAAGAAGTGTTTAAAATGCTGAGGATAGCTAAAATATACCATTGTACCAGACTACTCAATGCACCAGTTTTTCGCACTAAGCTCATAAATATAGTAAATGATGGAAGTTTTAGTAGTTTGGGTAAGTAGCACATAAATTTCCTTAATGCTGTTTGGTTAAAACTATAAATTTATATTTGTTTCAGGATGTAATATTACATTTATAAACAGAAATTATTGTAGTAACAAAAAAGGTGATGGAGAAAAGGTACGAGACGAATCTATAAAATCCCACCCTACATCTAAACCATGTGAAAAAGACTCTGCCCAAGACCCTGTGAGGCTCAAAGAGTGCAAACCTGTTAACATTGATCCTTGTAAACCCCCACCTCCTGGATTCCCTACGGTATTCATAATTTTTAACAGTGACTGAATTGTGAAAGTTGATATCCTATCTTAATTTTTTTCAGAAAATTCCATCTATTAAACAGTGCCCTACACCTAATATGATGAGTGAAATCCCTGAACCTAAATGTGCTTGGGATGATGAGGATCAGAAGCGTAGAGCTAGATATAGGAGATTATTCTTATTAGGGTTGTTATTCACAGCTATCACTTTGGGTACAGTAAGTATATTGGTGTTTTTTACAGCATCCATGTATTTATGAAATTTTTACTCTGATGAATTAAATTCTGTTGAAATTCATTGTTGTTTCCAAAAGGCGATAAAATAGAGCTTTTTACATATAGGAAGTTTTTAGAAACAAGAAGTTTGAGTTAAATTTTTCTCATTTTTGTAGGTTTGGTATTTGGGAATATTTGACTACCACGAAGAAAAAAAAGAGAAGCCGAAATCAGTAAAAAGTATGAATAGAATAAAATTTATTTTCCATGATTACTCAACTGATTGTTTTTTTAGAAAAACAAAAACGAGCAATCATAAAAGACCCATCAGATTCAAAGGACATACCCCCAGATGTTCCTTATCTCCTCATTGGTGGAGGCACTGCATCTTTTGCTGCATTCCGAGCAATAAAATCATCAGATCCCACAGCTAAAGTGAGTATTGCTATTGTGTAACATCTCCAGGTTATATTGGGGCTGTTTGTTTGTGGCAGCAATTAGATCAGCTTTTTTTCTGCTTTTTGAATGACTACAAGTTATTTATCGGGTGCCATGGACATAGACTGCAGTTTGGAATATCCAACTTCTGTATCTAGATATACTTGATGAATCAAGTTTTAAGTAGGTTATTATGTGATTACTTTAGTTCAATATCCAAATACAGTAATATATGGATAGTCTGAACCCCCTATAATCTCAAATGCTCAATAGTCCAAATGCCCAAATTGCCTAAAGATATCTATAATCTGAATAACCTAAATTCTACAATTTGAATGATGTGTGTTTTTTATTTGTCTCAGCAAGCTGAGTTGTGTATATTTAACTTAAATCATAGGTTTGAAATGGAAGCATGTCACATTAACCCTTGGAAAAAGGGCTGAAATTAAGTTGAAGAAAGGTATCTATTATTTTAAATATTTATTATTAAATCCATAATCCAGAAGTACTTGTAAACCCAAAAGATTCTGCCAATATTTTTTTGGATTATCCATACATTTCTGTATCCCTGTTGTACAAATTTGTCTCATTAAGTGACTTTGAATAGAGATTGTCACATCTGAAAAAGGATGTCAAAAACATAATTACCATTGAGTAAAATCTATTCTATATTCAACAATTAACCTATAGACTCTTGCAGGTATTAGTGATTACAAATGAATCATTCTTTCCATATATGAGACCACCATTATCTAAAGAAATATGGTTCAATGATGACCCAGAGGCTGTCAAAAAGTTGATTTTTAAACAGTGGAATGGCTCGGAGAGAAGGTAAATGTTTGAATATTCTATATTCCAAAATAATATTATTGAAGGCAGTTTTATTATTTAAATAATAATAACTAATTATGTAGATAAAAAGTTATGTAGTTATCAAAGCTTCATGTTTTATTTGTGAAACTTTGTGATAACTACACAATTTTTTATGTACATGATGGAAGAGTTTTACCAAGTAAGAGCATCTACAATCTACATTTTTTTATAAGTAATTTCTATAGTAATTTGTTTTTTGTGTATCACTTGTTTTGTAGTTTATTCTATGAACCAGATGATTTTTATACAAAATGTCAGGAACTGATGAACAATCCTAATGGAGGTGTAGCAATTGCAAGGGGCTGGCAAGTAACAGAACTTGATGTTGTTGAGAGGAAGGCCATTCTCGAAGATGGTTATGCTATCCATTATGATAAATGCTTATTGGCTACAGGTAGGTTTATCCTCAATTCTTACAAAATCTATTTATGTTTTCAAAAATATATATTGCTTATGTTTCTATGTTTCAAATTTTTTTACTGATCTGCTACACTTATTTCAAACATTCTAAAAAAATCAAATTTATCTGAGTTCTGATAAGCTATTTTCAAGAATGTGGCGCAACAATATGAAAGCTTCATGTTTCACAATTATTGAGTCTTTCTTGGGTCTTACCCTGGCTTATACAAAAGATGTTGATGAATTTTTTTTGTATATATAGAGTTGACTAGTGCCTAAAAACTACACAACAATGAACAAAATCATATATTTTTTTGTGTATTTTTAACTAATTACACTTAGTCATAAATAGTTGAAAGCATGTCAATGTTTTGAAATGATAAATCAAGATTAAATACATGTGCTTTTGTTTACAGGTGCCACCCCAAGACTGTCACCCATTTTTGAAGTCGCTATTTCAGATGAGAAGATAGCTGAAAAGGTGAAACTGTTTAGGAATATTTATGATTTTGAAGAATGCATGGAAGCATATGATCAATCAAAAACTATTGCCATAATCGGGGGCGGCTTTTTGGGTAGCGAATTAGCTTGTGCTATGGCTCGCAGAGGTATATATTGTGATTTAAATTTTTTTTAATTATACTAGATATTAGTCAAAAGTTTGATTTCGGGCTTCCATTGTCTATAAAATTTTGAGTATCACGAGGTTTCAGGTGTAGACGATTGAAGATAGGACATCAATCGAAACGTCGTGATACTCAAAATTTTATAGACAATGGAAGTCCGAAATCAAACTTTTGATAAATCCACCTTGTCTACAAGTTTCAAACAACAGCTAGATATTAGTGTTTTATCAGTAATGGAATATAACTATTACTGAAACAATGTTAATCTATTTTTAAAATATGCAATCGTCAGAATGAAGCATTTTGAAACAATCAAACCCTTCCAAAAGGCTCAAATACTACGCAGTTTTGCCACACTCCTAACCATTCTATTAAAAACCTGATACGTATTGCGCTAATTACGTTAGGATCTTCCGGCGATTTTTTAGTGTTACCGGAAATGCGGAGTGGCTCTCTTCCAAATTGATTCTTATTCAATTTTAAAGATTATAATACTTGCAATATGCTCCCATATAGTGGAGGTTCTATGTACTGAATCACTATCAACCGTTGCAGTTATTCGATGTAGGCAGGAAGTTGTAGAATTGAAGAGTAAATAATATTTGCTTATAATGCAGTCAAAATAGTTAGAAATCCTTGGGTGACGTGCGTTTATAGATGTCATCTGTGTCGATATTATGAATTCCTTTAAGTTAAAAGTAAGCAATTGAGAATTGTTCAACTATACTATGAATATTTAAAATATGTGTTTAACTCTGATTATGCGTGGAATCAAATCTTAGAATGTTAGCTAATAAACAAATAATAACTTTCAGATAAGAAAAAAGCAAAAACGATATATCAACTATTTAGAGAAGGTGGGAACATGGGAAAGATCCTACCAGAGTACTTGAGTTATTGGACCACAGATAAGGTGAAAGCAGAGGGTGTTTCTGTAAGTGTGATATATGAATTTAATTTCTGAATCTTATCCTGTGGCCTTCTCTTTAATCCACCTCGTTTTAATCGTATGTGGTTTCAATTAGCGGCCAGTAGAAAATATGAGGAATTTTTCAAAAATTAAAACTACTTGTTTAAATATTTTTGATGTAGGTGATGCCAAAAACAGAAGTAGTGGGAGTCAAAGACGACGGCAAAGGCTTGGAGTTGACGTTGAATAACGATAAGAAGCTGCATGTAGATTTCGTGTTGGTCGCGGTTGGTGTAGAACCAAATACAGACTTAGCGGAAAAATCGGATTTGGAAGTTGATCCAGAATTGGGTGGATATCTTGTGAATACTGAACTGCAGGCTAGAAGTGATCTATACATTGTAAGTAGCATTTATTTGTGTTGATACATTTTATTCATCGATTAGAACATTCATATATGATACTGGATCTTTAGGCGCAGCCACCACAAACCACACAGTTTTGCCACTTGCCAAACCATTTTTTTCATCCCGACTTGGTGTTTCGATTTGTTATCATCTTCAGGGGGATGATTAAAACTGAACTTTGAAGTTGAACGTGCAATACTTCAATATCCCATTAACGTTTTTATTTTGAATCAGGGTTATGTATATACCAGTCAAATGCTCTCTACAGTCAGACTGTCAGGCTATACTGACGAGTCTAGGCTAGAGACGAAACATGCGTGTCTATATCAGGCTTATGTATAATGGAGAGCATTATCATGTATTATATTATTCGTGTTGATAGGCGGGCGACGCGGCCTGCTTCTACGACGTTCGATTGGGCAGAAGACGAGTAGAACATCACGATCACGCGGTGGTGACCGGTCGACTGGCGGGCGAGAACATGACAGGGGGCCGTAAGCCGTACCTGCACCAGAGCATGTTCTGGAGCGATCTGGGACCGGACGTCGGTTTCGAGGCCATCGGCGTCGTCGACTCTTCCCTGCCCACGGTTGCGGTGTTCGCTAAAGCCACGGATAAGGACAGTCCGCAGGCAGTCGTTACCCAGGAGCAGGAAGGGTTGCGATCGAATATGGAGGAGGTGAGTTGATGTACTTTTTGAAACTTATCCTGTAGTTGTCCAGAATGTTCACTGTGTGGAAAATGAGTAAAAGTGATGACAAATCTACAGCACCAGTTTCTCACTACTTCGCTGTTGCCCCGGCAGATTCTCATGATCAAACTAAATATTTGATCCATTGTTAGGTATCAGCTGGCATTAAAGACGATTCAAATATAGCTATCCCCACCAGCAATGTAATATTAACAGCTAAACGGAGCAACGGCATGAAGATCATGGATATATAACTTTTTATACGTAATAATATTTATAAGTTTCACGATCGGCCGTCTTCAAAATTTTATTTTGCATATTTTTTACTTTGATAAATTATGCCGAGGCAGCCGAAACGATATTCCGGCAATGGTATATGGTTTTATTCAGCGGCTGGTTGAAAATATAATGAATACATGATTAACCTCAAATTTATTCTCCGCACTCCAGATACCTCAAGAATGCGATAAGTATGTGTCGGAGGAGAAGCGCGCCGAGCTAGAAGAGGCCAGAAAGCAAATCAGCGAACCAAACAAAGCTGAAGGTGAGGATTTCGGAAAAGGGGTGATCTTCTACCTGCGCAACGATATTGTCGTGGGCATCGTGCTGTGGAACGTGTTCAATCGAATGTCTGTGGCGAGACAGGTGTTGAAAGACCAACGGAAGTACGAGGACCTGAACGAGGTGGCCAAATTGTTTAATATACATGAAGACAATGTGACGGAGTGAAGCGTCGCGTTGGTTTTTTTCACAATTCGTATACGCGGGACTATATACTTTTTTAGCATTCTGTAATTTGTAATCGTTAAGTATTATATGAAGTTTGTTTTCCATCGAGTTGTCATGTTTATTTAGTAAGAGTTGAGCGTAAAGTAAAAGGGGCAGCTTGTTAATAATACTTTATTATATATTCTAATATAGCAAAATTAATTTTCATGTCACCAATAACTTCTTTAAATTAAATTGGCTACATGAAGCCATATGTGGTAACACTGTTTGTCTCGAGCGGTAGAGTCAATATCGGCTCGGCTCCAGGTTGTGAGTGAAAGGGAGAATGAGATGCAAGGAGGAAGGGAGAGAGTAGTGGGATTTATCCTTTATAACAGGGAATTTCAATCACAGTGCTTTCGGATCACAGACGCATCCAGCTGATATTCATCGATCTATGTTTATAGCATGGACGAGTAGCCAAGGAGTACTTCGACATGGGCGTGTGTAAGGTGACTTCCGTAGAATTCTGGTTTCAATGTTTCGACATTTTTTATACGCGCTGTGTAGGATGCATAAAATGTCAAACTAGAAAATTTACTCGAACATATTTTTTTCAAAAGTGGTGCAGGAAGATGATGATAAGCTTCTGGGAATACCATCACGCTACTGTATAATAGGCGCGCAATTTTACCGAGGTCTGGAACTGTTAAATTTGGATTCATTTGTACGTCTGTCCTCTTATTTCTTATGAGCGAAATGTACAACCTATAGATGTCGCTCCTAGCCAGTGAGGAATTTCGGAAGAATGGAGGGATGATGGATGAATCTTTCATAATATTTATGTGTAGTCAATTGTTGTGGCGGAATTGGCTAAGATGAGCTTGCTGAGTGTGGGGGTTGAATCCCCACAACATTTTTTTCAGATTTTACTGTCATCACGAACTAGAATATGACTTGGCGATTGAGTCGCTTACCTCCAATTACAGAAGTGCCAGCAATAGTACATATATCAGTTTTAGAGCTCCATCTCTCGTATATCCATATAAGTTGTGCATTTGTGGTCGGACGTCTTATTTAAGCTAACAGAGACCTTTTTGGTTCTGTCTTCCGCCTTGAGTTACAGAAATGATTGAAAGAAAAATAAGTGAGCAATATCGACAGCTTATTCTTAATTTGTTGATGAAATAATAAATAAACTCGTTAAATACCGTATAAGATAGGACAAAAAAACTGAGTTTTGGCAAAAACTGATGTCATGTCACTTCATTTTTTCGCGTCAATAAGTTATCTAGTGACACATATCCTTCTAGTTTTTTGTAGTTTGCATCGCACATTTTGGATGACCTGTTAGAGGATTGTCTTTTACCGAAACACTCTTCAAACGACGGATATTTTGAAAAACGTGACGTTAAACAAATTTGTTACTTGATAGTTGCTTCGAATCATATCAATCATCATATAAGGAGCTATACGCCCTTCCGTTTGAATGCATTACACTGAGAAATTATTGCAGCAAAAACTATAAAACTAGGAGGAAATGTGACACTATGTAATTCGTTGACGTGAAAAATCAACTGACATAACGGTTGTGTCACGTGAAAGTCAGTTGTTTGGCCGGTAGCGAATTGCAGTTTACGCTAAAGTAGTTTATTATCTAATAACTCGGAAACTGTTGATTTTAGGTACATTATGTTACTTATTTTTGCTCACGATTGAAGGATGAATTGAAACAATGCAACAATATACAAGGTGTTCTACTTTTTTTTTAAATGCAACTATTATGCCCTTCGACTTTATGACTAACCCCGCATATTCGAATTTTTATAGCCTAATAGCCACAAAAAACTGTATATTTTTCCGTTTCTAAAGTTTCCTAAAGTCCTGCATACTATTAACCAGATACAAGTTGTCACGTCTTTATAAAAAATGTTTTCCATACAAACTTGAAGACAGCACGTAACTCCTTTCGTCGAAGTGATCCCATTGCGGTGCCCGGAAAAGCCAGGAAAAAGTCTTAAGCGAAATGAGGTCAGGTATAGTCGGAGACAGTTGCAGCCCAATTATTACAAGAAAATACATATTTCAAGTATTTTTTTTATTACAAATGGTTTTAAACTTCTTAATTAGAGTTAGCTACATAATGACATTTTTGGCCAGAGAAATTTGTTAAAATGGTCAAGTTTTTTTGGTGATTTCAAGTGGATATGCATATAAGTGATGAAACCTATTTTGTGAAGCAACAATAAGGGTTTTGGTCACTCCGACGCTACTCAATTGAACTATTTTTTTTAAGTGTAAGCTCTTCACTATGCATCAGACCTGCTATATAGATGCATGTTTCGTCTTTAGTGTAGACTCGTCTGTATAGCCTGGCGGTCTAACTGTAGGGTTAGGAACTTTGTAACAGCTCGTCTAAGCATAAAAGAAGTTAAACTAAAGGGGGGTACGATGTCCCTCTCTCCTTGCAACTAATTATCATAAATAAGCTTTCCGAACACAACTGTACTTTTTATTTAGTAATAATATCATCACAAATACAGCTGGTGTGATTTTTGACCATCAGTTCTATGAACATTGGATATCTTTGCTTGTTCTTGTGACTACGATGTCGAATTCTGAATACTATAGGTACATCGTCATCTTCCTTATTACTAACGCACGCCATATTATTTTCACAACATCCTGAAGATTCGCATCGGTAGAGCATCGTCCAAGAAGGGTCCACCTGCAAAAAGCATTACCGTATGAGATAGGTAATACAAAAAATGCATATATTTTCCATATAGGTTATATGGTCTTCCAGTTAGAAATATCATCTCATCACAAATAGTTCTGTTCACAAGATCTTTCTTCTTTAATCAGACACGAAACGAAAAAATTGATTTGGGAGGAGGTGGGGGTTTGTTTCCGGAATTTTAGAATAAAGACAAAATATTTTCTGCTTATATAGATCAAAAATGGTATTGTTTTATATTATGTAGTGTTTATGTTAGTACAACTGCAGAATAGATTAGAAATTGGAAAGACCTATGAAAATGTGTGCATAGTTTTCCTGAAAGAAACTTTTCTAATAACTTTGGCGTGGGGGGGGGTTTGGAAGCTCTGAACCCATCCCTTAGCTACGTGCCTGTCTATAATGCAGCTAAGTGTTATAATAGCCGCCCATTATTTGACTTATAATACCAGCTTGACGAATTTCAAATGAGATAAAGTCTTTCATCAGAGACAGTATCTAACGTTACAATGAACATCTTGTTTATCGATTTAGTTATGTCTTCAATTCCCTTATCATTTTGTAGTGTTACAGCCAATGGGCAGAGTGTTACAATCTGAAACAATTTGGATTTTGAGATATAGTTTTCCTGATGTTCGTCACGAAAATCTAATAATTTCTGTCGTCTGTTTATCCTTGGCCCCCTATACAACCCTAAATGTTGACACAAGATTTGGAGTGCGGGAGGGAGAGAACATTTTTAGATAATGGTAGAAAACTTTCTATTATCTACAAAATTTTAACTCCGGTAATATTTTTTGTTTGTTAGTCACATAGTCGTATTATGGCTCACATGTTTGCGTTCAAATAATAAACATGATTGTATTCATCTCAATATGTTATGAGCATAATATATCTTTATACATTACTTTTCCTTTCATTTTACTAGATTTCAACCGAATGGGGATCAGGAATAATAAAAAGAGTGGTATTTAGTCTTTCACAAAAATTGCGTCAAGTAATTTGACACTGTAATTCGCATCTAGTTGAATCAGTTTATTGAGGATTTTGATTGAAGTTCAGAAAATTAAGGGAATTTTTGAAAATTTTGCATTTTGCTAATACATGAAATCATAAAGATTCAGAACTTTCCAATATTTTTCAAATTCATTTTCAATTATCAACAGTTCCAAAATTAGATCCTAATCCTTAATTTTTTACTGGTACTATTTCGTGGGAAGTACGGAGTCAACTTACTGGACGTCATTTTAATTTCAAGAGTTAGCGTTGCTGTTAACAGATATTGTCGGTTTCCTTTTACTTCTCAAGCAATAACATTTTTTGGCGTCGGTAAAAGACCTATAAACTTTTGACCCCGATAATACTTGTTAGACATAAATGTTTGCTCACACATTTGTCTTCAAAATACATGCATAATTTTTTCCAATAGGTGTCAAACCTTAGACAATTCTACGATACATTTAACTTAAGAACATAGCAAATTTTCAATTCAGTTCGAATGATTCAAACATACAAAAATATCTACTTAGCTTATTAAAAAACATTCTCAAGTTAGGAGAATCGTCATTTTGGCAGTTTATTGAAGGTTTTGATAAGATTTGAGTTTGTTGATACAGCCAAGTCAGTTTTTAAGATTATTGTCACATTGGAAGACATAAAAAAAAATTTCTATATTTTTCAAATGTAGTTCTTAAAGATCAATAATTCCAAAATGCGAACCAAATCTTAATTTATAGACTTATACCATTGTGAGTGAACTACATTGTTCATCTACTTGATACTATTTTTTCTAGGGGTCTGTTAAGAGTCAGCTGTATAATTACGCCTTTTTATTATGTTTATTAATTTTCTTTCTTTGTTATCTGAATAAAGATCTTTTTTATAACTATTATTACTTATTTAAAACTGGAGTTCTCAGTGAAAAATCCCATAGTATATCACTATGTTTTTTTTTTCAGTGAAGACAAAACAGAGGGCTCATGACAAAATCGTTTAGATAACAAACGATTTTAAGAAATAAGACTTGTAATTAATGTGCTGTCAACGTAAATAAAGTTATCTGTTATGATAATATATCATTTCGGAAGGAAATATGATATCTTCCAAATTGAACGGCTTGACCTGTGGAGATGGAATAAATCAATTTTTTGAGTCAGATTCCGGTTAGGGTGGCTTATATAAGAGGATCAAAACGCACATATAATCACTTTGGTAAACATGAATGTATTCTGCCTGTAACACGATACGTTTAAAACAATACATCAATCGTCATGAAAAAATGTGCTATGAAGCATTAATTTGTTGTCTTGAAATCATACTTGTAATTTGTTTTTTGCATTAAGTCCCAGGAAGGATTATCGAGGAATATTTATTACAGCCTTTTATTAGCTCAACCTATATGTATGTATGTATATATGTATCATCTTCAATGTGATGTCTACCGACTTCAATACGGTTGATTAACTGAGGACAGTGCAATAATTTGATCACCTTGTCCTAATGTCCTAATTAGGCATTCGTGGCAAGTCAAGATTCTTCCTTACCTTGAAGTGTTTCAAACACTCCTCTAAGCCATTCTCCTGGATAATCTCGTTCGTAGAAACTGCTCGTAGTCTGGGAGAACTACACTTGAATTCCACTTCTGTAGCTTTAAAATGTCTCTTAAACCGACTTTCTATCTCCGAGCTTTGTCTTAAAGCTGAGCGACACTCTTTTTCCGACACTGTCATCTTCACAAGGTACACTAAGATCATGATACGGACGACCGCGCCGCGCGATGGCATATCGACGTGTGATGAAACATCTGACGACGGACATTCTGGTCAATGATGAATATATTGACTACCTTTTATATGACGTATTTTTATCGCAAACTCTTGAGTGCTAATTATCATAAAATTCAGCAAGTTTCCAAATATTTAATCAATGTATAATCAAATATTAATACGTGGTTTTATTTATTGGCCAGAAAATGTCATGAATCAAAGAGACAACTACATGAGTTCCAGAATTTTACTTACCACGCTAATGGTTGTGGAAACATGTCGAATCCGAGATATCGTTTTAAATCTTAAATTTGGAGATTTTGGGATTCTTAAATTATGAAACATTGAAGGTGTTTTAGTAGTTTCAATGAATTTTTATTGCAATTTCAAAGGTCAACTGGTCCAAAATCCGGTTATCTTTATTTCTTAAGCGATGCGATTGCTTGAAGTACAGCATCACCTACTTGACGACATTTTTTCTCAAAATTATATTAGACTTTCAAGTGTACTGCTTACTTTAAAATACATATACTACAATTTTTGTAATCAGTTGAAGGATCAACTGGTCTAAAATCCGGTTAATATCTTCATCTTCTAAATGATGCGATTGCTTTAGAAGTACAGCATCACCTACTTGACGCCATTTTTTCTTGAAATTATATTAGACTTTCAGGTGTACCGGTTACTTTAAAATACAAATACTACAATTTTTTCAATAAGTTTAATAACTGTTAGATGCTCTCCAATGTGAGGGCACAATAATATTAATAAGGTATGAAAAACACTTTTTCTCAAAACAGACACTTCTTTTCCAAAACGCAAATAACATAATGAAAATTATGATCTGTTTTATCTGTGATTCCCCGACCTTCAGACTCTGGAAGAGTAATTATAAATTTGCGTTACTAATTTGATATTTTTAGAATGCGAATTAATTAATAAACAGTCGTGCAAAAAAAATAGTAAAGATATTTTGCATGCTCAATATTAATTCAACTATATACATACAGTGTGGACATACAGTGTGCCCTCCTTTATATATTTATTAGTGTGGAATTAACATAACATGTTAGCTATTTTTCCACATGAGTGAACTTGGCTGATATGTTTTCAATTGATCAATAATAATTTTATGGTCCAATGAGTAAAACATTGATAAATTCAAATATAATAACTGAGTAACATGTTAATTCTTGTAATAATCAGTTTGAAAAAATGTTAAAATTACCATCTTGCACACAATGATATTTTTGAAAATTCGTTATTATTTTCCCACATCGTGAACCATTTCTTAATGATATTTTGAAAAAGCGTTCAGTCTAGATAATTATTCTATATTGTTTTCATGGACTCGAGATTAAATGCAAACTCTAAATAATAATGAAGGGGTGTAAGATCGGGTGATCCAGAAGGCCACTTCATTGCACCTCGATGCTTCGAATATGTGGCATCCAAGTAATTTCTCATATCTCTAAAATGCTCCTCCTGACATCGCGCTGGATCTCACAAAGTTTTCAGGCAAGAACTTTATTGGTAGCATTTGTTAATATCTAGATGCATTTAAGTTACCATCTAAAAATATCATAACTATGTTATAATTACCCAGTATACCCCTTTTGAAAAACATCCTTCTTTCATTTAAAGCTGGTTTATGAAACTTTTTTTTAGCAGAAATTTCAGCGTTACAACTGGTGAAAATATAATTTAGGAAAGTACGTGGTCCGATGCAATTACGTAGATTATCAAAAAATTTATAAAAAGATATTTTGATCTATACTGTATGCGTTCGAAAGATTCAGTGGTTCCCCAGCGATATAATCCATCTGTAATTTTAATTAGACTCGAGGCTTGACACAAAAAAATCATCGAAGCTATAAAATTATTTATTCACAATAGAGGTCATATGAGGGAGGCATATGTTTCTACCTGATTTTGGTCGAATAATATTGTTGAGAGTGTATCAATTTCGGGTGTGTAAAAACATATATATTTACTTGGATTGTTTCATCAGTTTTCGGAACAGAATAACCGCGTTATAGGTTTGTACAGGTTGCATCTTATTTATTGTAATTATCGGAATCAAACTTGCTTGTTTGTGGTTTTATTATATATTATATTGCTTATAATCAGGCTCAAGTGGGAGACATGCCAATAACTCATTTAGTGGATCATTTTCTATTTTATTCTGGGATATATGAAGTCATATTGTAGGTTCACCTGAAGACGAAGGTTGAATATACTAAATCAATCGAAACATCGCGAGACTCAAAAATTGTATTACTTGAAATGAAATTACTGATCGTAGCTTTGGACCGGAATCGAACTTTCTCCATGTTTTGGCCCCAATGAGTTTCATGACCTCTGTAAAGACTGAGTAAAATGCTTTCTTTGAATTTGTATCATTCGAGTAAAAATGGTTGTCTGGCGTCTAGCGTCTTCCACATCGAATTCTATATTTAATCAAGCGTAAATCCACAAGTGGCACTAAAAATATCGTGAACAGTGGCGTATCAAGAACAACTAACAAATTTGTTCATTGGGTTTGGGAACTATGAATCAGCTGTAATAAATATAGATGTATTTTATTTCAAAAAACTGATAATGGTGAACTCCTACCTACCTACATCCAATAACCCATTCACTCATCTAGACCTTACTATACCAATAGATTAGTTATTTATATATATTTATAAGAACGAAGATGGAAAAATGAAAGGAGACTGGCAAATAGAGTTTACTTGCAAAATACTCAAACACTTACCTTAACGAGAAAAATAGCTAGTATTGCTAGGTCAGCATATTAGACAAGTTCTCTTTTGGCAGCCCATGGAAGAGCAAGCAAGACCAGAAGCTCTCCATGCCACATGACCAGATTCTCGAAATATTTGGTTTTCAAGATGTTACATCACATATAAATCCACTAAAACCATGTCACTCACTTTCGTGTCTGGTGTCTGTCTGTCTGGTAATCCTTGGGCTCTCCACAAGTAGGAAAGGACTTTTCTGTTTTGATGAATCTTGGGAACTAGATTACTACTATAACCAGGACGAAAACCCGTTGTAGTTTTCGAAAATCGGTTCAGTGGCGGCGCTCAAACTTCCTTTTTGGATGTTTCTTAAGCCCGTGATAATATTTATTTTTTAGGGGACTATGCGGTTAAATTTTTTTAGAATATTCAGTCTTTTTATAATTTTGAATTCATGCCAGTTCTATAGTTCTAAAATCCGATTAAAATTGTTATATCTGAACTCATACCATTGATATTCGAAAGTACATCTTTTTCACCTCCCTGTCTATGATGTCTAAAGGAGTGACAAGAGTATGTTCATATGAAACTGTCAGCATCTTCACGAAATCTTACTTACAGGATACGCCTCTGACATGGCTTACACAAACAACAGAATACTTGGGAATTTTGCGAATGCAGTTGAAATGAATCGGCGATCGCGAGCGCTTACACTGGTTCTGTTTGTGTTTGTGTTGGACGTGAAAGAAGGCCGGAGAGAGATACAGTTCGATTGCGAGGCTATCATGCCCTGTAGAGAACCTCAGCCTAGGGCTTACAGCATTAGCGAACTGCTAGGTAGAGACCAATTGGTCAGTTTTAGACCTAACATGGTAATACTTCACAGGTAACGTGTCTGAAACATTCATCATGAATTGAACAAACTGCATCAGTCAACGTCAATGGACGAGGATGTATTGTTTGTAATCGCGAAACATTTCGAATTCGATATGTGTTTTCTTGTCACTCAATTTCGTCGGTTTGTCTGTTTGTACTCTTCTGGCCGGTAATCTTTGGCCTCTCTATAACTTGGGAAGTACTATTCGGATATCGACCAAAATTTGTCAGTTACTACCGTGACAAGAAAGTGGAAGGATGTGTTTTTGAAAATCTGTTCAGTGGCGGAGAATTTATCGTTGAAAAACAAAAAAGTACTTATTTTACTTGTTCGAAGTTTCTGATTAGAAATGGTGAACTAGGAACTTATAGTAGTTTTGGGAATACTGGGAATTTTATAAATTATTTTATTTATTTATTATTTTATAATTATTCCAAATAGTTCCTTTAATAAAGCAGGGCACGTTGTTTCTGTGTTCATGTTGTATTATGTCCCTCATTTTGAATTTATCAACAATGCAAATGTAATACTCTGTATACGAGAATACCGTGTTAGTTCAAAATATGGTGAACTAAAGTTTTCGAAGCTTCTTTACAGCCTTCATGAAGATCAGGAATAAAAAAATTATTGTTTGAATCAGATTGACTATCATAGCGCTATTCTGTCGAATCAATTCAATATTTTTGCGTCTTTGATAAATGCTATGAACGCAGCCGAAACTTCAGTATTTTTTCAATTACGTAAGATATCTAATAAATAATAAGAACAATAATTCAAGTCCCACATTTCTTGCCAGAAATTTCTTACGACGAATTGATTTTTCATGGTATGGAAACAAACAAAACTTTGGCATAGATGGTGACCTGGCTGTTATAGTAAAATGAAAAACTATAATTAAGATGATTCAGTATATTCTGTTCATATCATTCTTATTATTTGTAACTTGCCTCTTTATGTATAGTTGTTAGTATAATTTATTCAGTGATGGTTATCTAGTTCTTACTCGTGTATGATTTATTTTTAAAGTTTCGTAAACTTTACAAAAGAGACCAACGCCATTTATTTATAGTATGACACATTACAAAATTCATAATGTATTGCCAAGTACTTGGAAGCTTCCTAAGCAAAAATAAGCCAATTACCGTCATACCTGTCAGCCATTATCCCTGATATTTTCACGAAATGAGATGTTCATTAATCAATTTATTCCTAACTAAACCCGGTTAGTCTTTCATCTTGATAGTTCAAGAGATAGATCATCAACGGCGTTCATTAAAAGGACGGCTGAAACTCTTCAAATCCTCCTATTCGTTTTCCATACTGGATGCTAGATCGGTCAAGTACATATCTGAGAAGTGCAGCATAAATGTACTCACCAACTATAGACTTTTGACTCTGTTCTACATCATGTCCAAAGTTATGGAACTGTCTGTATCTGTACAAATACAGCATGATCAATGATCGGCAATATGGCTTTTGCAAGCGTATCTCAATGGGAAATTTTCTGGCCTACAAACCACTATCGTCCATCTCTAACAAAAAAAAATCGCATGCTGGTTTGCCAGCACTGGAAATGGAGGGATTTCTCATGAACATGCTTACGATTAACATCAACAATTACATGTCCTGACACAATCAATTGCCGACCTCACTAGGTCGGCGTCTCAGACACTGGAGCTCTTTCGATCCGAACATTTTATTCAGCTGCATGTTCTGAAGCACTCGATGAAGTTTCTGGACTGAATCCAGAAAGCATAGTGGATGCACGTGAGCTTACAAAGGACTTTTTCAGTCGAATATCGAAGAAAAGTGGCTGATTTGTTATTATTCTATAGATACTACCATGGCAAATGTTCCACCAATCTGCTCGCATAATAACACAGTCAGTCAAGCAAACAGGGTCCAAGGGGTGCATTCTCACCAGGTGCAACTTCCAACATCTTAAATGAGCCTTCACTTAAAGTCGTACCCTTGGCGAAGCTCAGCATTGCGAAATGGCCTGTCTGGGACTTTGTTCTACGATGCTTACAATAAACAACGTTTTAAGTTTAATGCTCATAGACTTCCGGCAGCTCTTCTCGAATACTATAGGCTTTATGCATAATATAAAAAGGCACCCTCCTCCCAGATGCAATATCGTGAGTTTACTATTAAGAAGAACGACATAAATAAACAAATCGGATTGAATAATTTTTGTCGTATTTCCTATTCGAAATCGCCCTATTCACTGGACACAAGCCTTGTTACGATTAAAGCATCATCCTTTCTTTCAGATGTGACAATAGTGGCTGTTGTAATGACAAAACCCTCATATGTCTGCCGATGAACACTGAGGAGGTAAATATGTCCTACTATCACTATGGAAGATTGAGGTACAGATACTTCACCAATCACACAGAATGTTCTTGCCAAATGACTAGAGAAATACAAGAAAGAACTAGATCGATTAAAAGGTGACAAAACAATGCAGCTGAGAAGTTTAGGAAAGGTGTATTAGATACAGTTTGCCATCAGTATTACTTTACCGTGCTTGAGTAAAAAGCTTAATGGAAAAAGATTGGAATTCTTCAGGCATAGTAGCCAGTGATCTCTTTTCTTCGAGGAGTTTGAAGGTTTCGGAGAGGAATGAAACTATGGACTATAGACATTCTGAAAAATAGAAATAACCCAGATTGTGAGGTCCTCCACAGCAAGTCCTTCTTTGTCATTAACCAATATTCACGTCATTTAACATTATTTATGTTTACTACCTACATAATTAAAATTTTAGTACTTATTGATACCGTAGAGGCGAGCTAGGCCAAATAATGCTATACGTTGCTGGCCTCTAAGACACTGTAGTGTTTGACTAGCCGGCAGCATGTATATTATACTGGGATTGATCAAAACAACAGGTAGCGAAAAATTCATTAGATTGTATTGTATCATTGAACATTTTTGAGTGCCCTGGTAAAGTGTGGCAATTCGAGGTTTTTCAAGTCACTTTGGAAATACTATACCATTATATTTCTCGCTGAAAGGCAACAAATGAAATTTTGTACTCCCGTTAGAGCTTTGAGACTTTATTTAGATACTTTTTTATTTTATTCCCAATATGAGACAAAATTGCTAATTAATGTGAAACATATATGCTCTTCACAATACATATTACCTGTTATATACTCGTACATGAATGTTACATCTTAAGCCTAGACTTTTCAGTGTAACCCAGGTAAGGATGTGATAGTAACATTCATCTCTTAAGTGTCCCGCATAGTCTTTACGACTTGCACTATTCCTAATACCGGTGACAGTTGCCCCCGATGACTTCTGACAAGGTTGAATTGATTTATAGCGACATCTCTTGTTCTTCGTAAATACTTTCAACGATATACCGTTATCTCGGTACTGTTCATGTCAGAAGGTGGTGATTGATACCAGTCCTATACTATGTGATTTTGAACATAAGTAGTATAAATATAAAATTAATCCATAGCTTTATGTTACTTTAGTATATAAAATAGACAATACCGACTTTGGCTGTGAACTCTTATATATCTGTGCTTTATAAAATTATATTGTATATATTACAAACTGTATTTTTGTGCAATAAATAATTATGTTCATGTCTGTTATTGTCAAAACTGTGAAACTCCTACATATTGGAGAATTATTTAAAGTTGGATCTCCAAGAAACGTTAGACCTAAAATAAAAATTTTAAAAACAATGAAAGTGTGCAAGATATCGTACCTACGTATTATTACGACTAAAATGATGCAGGTAACGTAGGAAATAGAGTGGTTATTTTTGTTTGTTTTCCGTCTTACATTATGGCGTCTATGAAGCTAGCTGCAGAAAGTATCAAGAATAGATGCATTACCATCCAAACAATTCATGCGGTGATTTCAGAAGTACAATCCACAGCTTTCTTGTCACTCAGTGATAATGTAAATATCAACTTCTGATTTCGTTAGACACTGTACCAAACATTTACCTAAAAAGCTATAATACGTTTATAATTTTTGTAATCACGTACACGTATAGTGATAGACACAAACTATTTTATTAATACTTTTTCAAGGTACAGTAAGCGAGTATAAAAATAATAAATAAATGATCGAACTTCTTCTTGACATCCTTATTAGCTGTTATACTGGTACTTATTCCCACCTTTGTGCTTGTGTTTTTTACCCCATGAATCGTGGTGGTTATGATGTGTCTCCTTGCCACCTGATGATTGGTGGACTTTTCTGTCAGAGTCGTGGTGACCCTTTTCGCCTTTGACTTTTTTGCCGTATTTCTTCTTGTCGGTTTTTTCCTGTAAAATTGATAATTTGTAAATGAAGTTATCAGAAAAATTAATGATAATCAATAATGAAATTGTGTGGATTGTAGAGGTTTATATTTGGTGAAGCTCTTCCAGCATTCAGATGAAGTTGTGCTTTATCAACGAACTTTATGTGAAGAAATTGTAAGAAAATCTTGATTTCATTTTTGTATTTATCTTCCACGATTCGTATGAAAAATCTGGAAGCGCCAGTCGAATCAAACTTATGTTTTAGAACTCAAAAAGATGACGCTTTCAAATAAAGGATTTCTACTTTCTTAGTCCAAATAATAAATAAAACGTATTGTCACTCTTTCTAGGCGAAAAGAATAAAAACGGTGTATAATAATCAAATCATCATATTTAATAAATGCAAAGGAGAAAGCATCAAATATATGTAAGTCAGGTGTTTATAGGATTTAATGTGCCTTCTGTAATGGTGTTTACATAGGTCAAAGAGCTAGATCATTTACAACAAGGTTCAGAGAACATATAAGTGCCTCCAAAAATCACCATCCAGAAAGATCAATTTTTTTCAAACACTTACTAGATATTAATCACAAAGTTGGAAATGAAAATTGAATTAGTGTACTTCATACTTGTAATAAAATAGATGATTTAAACTTCATGGAAACATTAGAGATTCAAAAATATCTGCGAAACCCTGACTTCAGCGTAGTAAATTAACAGACTGATCTTTTAAGCTCAATTTTTATCGATATTCTACTATAAGTTTCCATCTATCCTAGGTTCACTTACGCCTGAAATATATTAAGTCATAGAATGTGTTTATAAGAATGAAATAGCTTAAGGGATAAAATATCTTAAAACGTGAAATATCAGTGAAATAAAATAGTTTATCGAATAAAATACCTTAAGGACATTTTGACGGCGATAATTAAGGTTTTGTAGGGGTTTCCCTTATATAATATTTACCACAGCAGAATGTATAGAATAGGGAAAGATCAGAAACCTTTCCCTACTTCTACAGTAGCCTTGTTACACTGACGAGTGTCTAGGTAAGAACACAACGTGAAACTAGTTGGCCTTGATTATAACTAAGAAAAAGTGAAATTAAAATAAAATTCTGCTTTAAACAATGCATATGGTCCATCAATTTGGGTTCCTCTCTTGCGAACGAGCTTTCGAGCAATTTCCAGGCCTACTATTACCACATTACATTGTGTATATGTCACTTCACCTTCCGAAGCATCACTAGTTGCCTACTTCTGGGGAAAGATATCCACATAATATACTAACTCCGTATCATTTGAATCAATTACCCTTTTGGCTATCTAGGAATACCAGATCTTTTACCCTTGAATTTTTTGCTTTTTTTGTTAGGGCCAATAGGCTGGTAGTTCAGTTTACTCCTAAAAACTATGCATCGTAGCTCAATACTCTCAAGAAGTTATTTCCCTCGCGTGGTGGATTGCCATTTAACCATAATCATCACTAGTGAATTTATCACATCGGAATCTCATACCAACTACTTAGACTACTAAGGTTTAAGCTTTGGCTGTTATTCTTATGTTAAAACTTACCTTATGGTTGTTTTCTTTTGCCCGGTAATGTTTATTGCTCGAATGCTTAGCATGTCCTTTCCCATATATCTCATACTCGCCACTTTTGTCTGCGTTACTGAAGAATCTGTCGTGCTTCTCAGCTTCGTCTTTGTGATACTTTTCTCTGAATCCCTGAAGTCAAAATCATTACAACTAAGTATTCAATGGCAAGAGTGATGTGTGTGTTGTGTGTGTTTCATTGATTTAAAATGAATAGACTTTTATTCCAACAAACGTGTGATGATTTTTTTTATCGACTGAAGATCCGAAAACAGTCCTGGCACTGCACGATGACGAATAGTGGAGCATCATAGGTCTGAGTGCCGCCGGCATGTTCTCCAGAGCGAATGGAGCGACAGTAGTTCAGAGACATGGATGGTGTGAACGAGAGCGTACCTTAAAAGACAAAATATGGTGACCGTGGTGTGGTGGCCGAACGGCTACGGATCAGCATAGAATGCTGTCCCCACCAACACTTTTTTTTGGATTTATTTCACTCCAATATTTGCTATTATTTTGGTCTTGAAGATATCATTTGCATATAAAATTTCGCGTGAGTCAAAAATTTGTGGAATGGGGATCTCTCTATTTTTTGCGGGGAAAGTAAAAACGGAAACGTTAGGGAGGTAATTATAAAAAAATAAATGATAAAAGTAGGGAGAAACAATATGTCGTATATGTGATACCTTGTTCGCGTGGACGGAGTCAAATTGCAAGGAGCAGTGAAGTAGTGCTACTATTAATCTTTTTAGGGGGGTTTAGAGATTAATCAAGATTTTGCCAATTATATCCATTTTGTCAAATTTTTGTAGTTAGTGAATTCATAAAATAATATTCACAATATCTTCGTTTTAATACCTCGATGAGAAAGTAAATTAAATATTACAATTTTTAATGGTGAAATAAACAACAAATGGGAAACTAGGTGATTGAAAATCGGTGCTACTTGAAAGAGCCCAATTTTTCCGCTGATATTTTCTACTTTGTCCGTTAATTTTTGTCGCTCATGAAAAAATTAGGTGTTTTGCCACTTAAATTGCGTCACTTAGGCCGACTCTGCTGATCCACTTGAAGCAAGAGTCGAAAATATATATTATGCAAATTTATGAGACTAAAATTTTAGGATTTTTTTAAGTTAATAAAATTTTGTAAACGTTTCTATATATTTTAATCTAATGTAACACCGAGTCAAATGCTGTTTTCCAATTAAAAGGGTAATTTCTGAAATCTTGTATTAAAATCAGAAAAAAATCCTTGATATCCTAAAACATATTATCCCAAATGATTTTATGGAATATTCTAAGAGTTACCTAGTTTAGTTTGTAACTTGTAAATATCGACACAGTTTCTTTTTCGATCGAAAGATTTAAAAGTGCGTAGATATTTTCTACTGTTATATTTTTTTTAGGGAAGAACGGAAAGCCTTGAAGAGGTGCAACTATACATATGATGACTTGAGATTATTTTTTAACGAATATATAAATATGAAGTTGACTACACTCCTATTTTCTTTTTTTAGAAACTAATCTCACCCATGATGAGTTTTGAGAGTGTTATCTACATCAGTTTGAAGCATTTATGAAAATTTGAATTTTATTTAGATTGTAGATGAAAATTACCTCGATTTCTTTTCAAAGAATCGACGCATGAATCAGTGATGTCACTTGAATCAATGATATAGTATAGTAGTTAGTAAACACTTATTTCTAAAAACTGAAAAATGAACAAATTATTTTTTTCAAGACATGGCAAATAGTAGGTTCGCGTAACTGGATCTTAGAAGTTTTTCACCAACTATTAACATGATACTCGAAGATTTATAATGTTAATACGTAAACATTCGCACATTTGGCGACCTTTTCAGTTATTTTCAATTCTTCTAGTCTTCTAATTGAAAATATTTGGTATGTCGTGTTATTGCTATTCAATAACTACTTAAAATGATCAACAGATTCGCTTCGGTCAGTTTTTGACAATTTGACAATTTTATGGTATAAAATTACTGGCTTGTTGATACTCAGATGTTGATTTATATGTTTATAAGCTTTTTATAGATGTTTTCATTAATCCCGTGTTGTTTTTTTAACGCAGAACACTGTTGACTACGCATATGGCGTCTTACTGCTACTTGATATTTCCTACAGCTTATCCATAAATCTACTGATTTTTGTCTATGCAAGTTATTATCCCTGTTTATAACACCAAAACCGTATATCATTACAGCGTGTGCAGTGTGTGAGTCCATTTTTTGAACTCTAGTGAACAATTTACCTTTCTATAATTCTGCTTTTTGTGCTTGGCTGAATTCTCGTACTTCCCACCATACCCATCTTCACCATCTTCGTCTTCATAGGATTCGTGGTACTTTTTACCGTGATGTTTGTGTTTCTTGCCACCTTCTTCAGCGTCATCGTGGGCGTGAATCCATTCCAAATCTGAGCCCTTTTTTGCTGATTCCTCCTCGTGCACCTTTACCTTGCCACTCTTAGTTTTGCCTTTTTGTTTGTTGTATTGGCTACCTACAATTTAAATTAGGTACACATTTGAAATACTTCTTTGTCATTCTCAGCAATTTTACACTTGTAAATACGAACTCCTAATTGAGGCGGTCAGAACTAAAACGGTTCAAGTGCAGTTTTGAATATCTATTTGAATGAACGGCCAGTAGAAAAAGTGATGAACTAGAGAGACAAGCACAGAATATCTTTTAAAAGTTACATTATCTGATATTTTAAGGAATATGTACGGCTATTAGGTTCAGATATATAGGTTGAACAGTACTTACTGTGTTTCTCATGTCCTCCTCCTTCCTTTCCGCCTTTAGAGTCATGATGAGAACTATGGTCAGAATGTTCATACGTCTTCTTCGATGGCGATGTGTCTGTATCATCCCACCAATAACCTTCTGCCAGTGTACATATAGTTATCAGTATAAATCCTGCAAACTGTAAAACATAACATCAGTAAAATAGACATATTGTAGGATACGAGGACAACTTTACGTCTGCTGAGGCTTATAAAGTTCAACACATTTTATTTACAAAAATATTCATTTATAATCTTCCCTCCCCTCACAGCTAATGCATGGACACACTGTCTCCAAAATATCACCATCTCACACGGTCTTCATTTTAGGCTGAAGTCAATTTGTGGGGAATCCATCAAAAACAAAGTGTATCGGCGTTCAAATGTTTGTGTCAAATAGTATTAATTGCTTTCTCGCCATCTTGATTGAATGTGTCACTATAGCAATGTTGCAATCCTCTTTTCTGTCACTGCCGTTTTTGGCTTAGGAGATCGAAAACAGCCATTTAAGAAAAGTCGATCACGTTGATCACGTTGAAGCTCAAACCTTGCATTCTATACATCAAGGTACAGTTAATGCTTTATTATTTTTTAAACCTGTATGTACCAACCAAATAATGAAAAATATTAACGTAATTTCACCCGATTAACAGACGTTTGATTTATTAATTCATCCATCATTCATCCAAAAATTTTCGGAAATTGAAAAGCGGGTTATAGAATGTCCAAAAAGTTTGAGTGCTTTTTTTTTGTTTTTTGACCATAATTCTATCGCTATGGAACAGATTTACTCGTACTACATAGCCTTTTCGTCCTTTTTAGAGTAAGAAACTAGTGTCAGAGTTTCATCAAAACCCGAAAAGAACTTTGTCAGCTAAAGGATAACCAAGGTTTATTGACAGATAGACAGACAGAAAGATTTATGGAGTTGAGTGAGATGGTTTGCCATGATTCATATATCAAGAAAACACAATATCTCGAATAATAAATTTTTCTCGATTATATATCCCCATTAACTCATTGGCGTGGGAGGTGTCCGCCGGATAACGGATTAAATAAACGAGAACCGTTGCAATGAAAAAAATTCAACACATCATTAAGCATTTGCCGATGATAGTTAATCAGACACCACGGTGGAATGCAACACTAATCAATCAGGTTACACGGTATTGTCTAAGGATACGGTGCACAGCACATGTGCATACGAATCGGGGACAAACTGACATTTGCCACAGTGATGGATATGTTGGCACAGAGCTCGGCAAGGAGGAACTTCACCTTATACTTGTCTGTTGTGTTAGACATCCTAGAGATACTATTTTCTTGGTTACTTCCGTTCTATTTCACGAAGGACAGCTGCATAGCCAGTGACACTTTTAAGCTAATTTCATATAAGCCTTCTTTTTTGCATTAACTGTTGAACTTATTGGAAAATACTCCACCAACCTGTGAAACATCTTAACATGTGGTTTGAACAGGTTTCACTAAAAATAAGTGGGAGAGTACTGTACTTATGAAAAATTTTGAATTCGAGATATTCTGCTGTCTGTCTGTATTCTGTCCGGTAATTCTCGGTCTCTCTTTAACTCGAACTTTTTGGGTTTTGGTGTAATGTTGACATTAGGTTATTAATATGACAAGGACGATCATTTCTTACAATGTGTTAAAGATGTCAACAAGTTTACGTGGAATCCGTTCTATGATCTCTAACATTTTGACCTTGGTAATACTTTTCACTTGTTAGATACACATTATTGTTCACACACCGTTCAAATAACAAACATGAAATATTCTTTTCAATGGTTGTGGACTTTTACGACAATATATCCAAGTGAATATTGTATATTTTAGATAGGTACCTTTCGAATGTTTCGAATAAATGTAAACCATATTCCAAATATATCTTTTAGTGATACGGTATTCAACGGAGTAGTTGATGCCTTTTCCCAAAGAGTGATAATTCGTTCAGTTTCTGATTTAGCGATATTCACTACAAATTACTCCATATTAACTGAATAGGGAGCATAAATTACGACGAAGTATTCAACAATTTAGCCTCAAAATTACGTTATAATGGTTAAATCTGTATTTCACGTGTAGAGCTGCTAATCCACTTGAGGTAATTTGGAATTTTTGAAAATTAAGCATTTTTCCTAATTTTTATTTTTTAATTCTGTTCCAAATTTCAACAGCTCCAGAATATCAGCCGTATCCATATTTCTAAACTGAACTATTGCGTGGGAAATCCAGGATCAACCTACTTGACGCCATTTCTTCAATTCACTTTATTCCATTTCGTTTAGACTCAAGCTATCTAATATTTTTATCGAATTAATATTTCATCAGTTGAACACGACAAAATTTGGAGTATTCTTACGGATTCTCCAGTGAACATTTTCCTGTATTTGATTAGTCCAGATTTTGCGGTCTATTTTTATGCGTAACTGTATCGCTTTCCCGTCTAATTCTGGAACAAACAATATAAACAAACATTTCACCTACCCTACATAAAACTTCCTCCATAATTTACATTACATAATTTCAATCTACAACGGATACTGGAACGAATGAAGTCAATTTGAACCACGAAATGTCGGAAAATCAACTTAATCGAAATCATGTTATTAAAATTAAGATGTATTGTATAGCGGTTTTGGTCACAGTCAATTGAATTATTCTTCGATTACCGAAGCAGCTTCAAAATACTCCTTTCAACGAGGCCCTCTGTTTTAAAATAAATTAACTCTTGAACTAAATTTTGGAAATTAATGAAATTTAATAAAACTATTTTTTTAATTCTTGACTATAAGATTTTTTTTTAATATCTTTGATATTCAATTCTGACGAATTTAAATCTAATAGTAGCTTGAAGATTTTTGGGTCGGCAATAATCGATGGAGAACTCCTTCCATTTAGAAAATTAAATGTTTTTCAAAATGTTGTTATCGGTTTTTAATCGGTGAATATTACGTTGTTACATTCAGTAACAATGATAGATACATGCATAAATACGGGTGAAGTTAATTAAGAAGAGAAATATGGTAATCTGCTAGTTACAGATTAAATATCGAGTCGTTATTCAGTCAGTTGCTTCAATATTTCCGAGCTTTTATAGCAGAGCATACTCTTATACGTTGATGGCGTGACACATATCAAATACAAACTCAAGCACTAATGCTTGATTAATATAAATCACAAATTTTTTTCCAAATTATCGCATTGTTATCGGTCAATGATATGTCTGCAAATTTTCAAATTTAACAGACGTCTTAAATTTGAATGTATGTTCTCCACTATGCATCAAGACCTGCGATAGACACGCATTTTTTGTGTTTAGCCTAGACTATTCAGTATACCCTGGCGGTCTAACTGGAGAGAGCAATTGGGTGGTAGAAGCGTAACACAGTCAAGGGTGTGATAGCAACATCATCATCAATCTCCAAGTCGTAAGGGACTTCATAAGTTGCCAACGGGCAGCGCCAACATGCGCAACGATTGGGGATGAGTGTCTTAAATTTGGTGAAAATTACGTTGCAAGGTTCCGTCACATAGATACGTACATACATACAGGTAAAGCTAATGAAAGAGTGTTGAAAACAAACGAAACTTACCGAAAGAGCAGCAAGTTGCATTTTTGCACGTCGAGTCTCACACAGTGTATCCAACGGTCTCTAGGTGGTTACTAAACTCGCGTTCGCGTTGCGGTGAGAGAGTACGAATAATGATCGCGAAATTTTTCGGATATCTCGCCTTGAAAAGATTTCATGTTTACGGATTTGACGCAGGATTATTCAGTGGGTTTGTGTTTGTTTTGCAGTCGCCATGCCATTCGAAAATAATCCCAGGAAAAATGCGGCGTTTCGAAGTTTATTGACCGAATGACGCGCGTGTTGCAAATACTGCATGTTTCACGCTCCTTTACACTATTTAAATCTGTTGCTCAAACGCATAATTTATCACTGATTATACAATGAGATCAAACATCAGAGGCGTCGTTTTGAGGAGGAAATATAGTGCTATCCATCTTCCAAGAGGAGTGTCAAAGAATCTGTCTCACGTTGACTGATGATTGTAATTTTAATTCCTCAGTAGAATGTCACCTAGTTTGGATGCCTGTCCTATGAGATAGAATGAAACTCTAAGGAAACCTGGAGAAAAACTTATGGTTCATCTGTAGGTTTGGAGTAGACTGATTAGATCTTTTCCTGACGCATACTTAACCGAACTGTACCACTGTCTACCGAGGAGTTAGAAATACAATCATCGGTCAACTTAAGAAACGCAGTTTCTTTGACCCTCCGCTTAAAATTGTTACTGTCTTTGTGTTTATAGAGATTTGCTCCCTTTTTCCCAAACGTGTTCACTGAGCGCTCAATTGGTCGATTGCCCGTCAGTTATATAATTTTTGATTCGACACTTGATAGGTTAGAAGACTCACCAATAAAACATTTTGTTTATTGAATTTATTCGTTGTCTCAAAAACTAGCCTCATTGTCATTTTTTGACAAAATTTCTCAGCCTTTCAGGTAATTCTCCTAAATATGGTATACAGAGAGTGCCAGGTAGAGTTATCTTTCTAATTGTGTATTGATAAATTCTTGAGGATGACCATTAGTGAAAAAAATGTTTTCTAGGAATAGTTTCCCGCTATCGAAAGCTGACTTATTTAAGATATGTTTCACCTTGTAGAAAAGACTCAAAGATGCCTTTCTTTATAGGCATTGCTAGATTAGATTAGAAATGTAAATATCTGTATGTTTGGGATTTATATACACTGATGGTACAAAATTACGAGGATATTTTCTATGTATATTGTTGATTCTATTTCTTTAGCAGAGAACTTGCGAAAGCATGGATAGAGAAAGATGACTGCAAGCAGTCCAAGAGGTTCATAGCAGGCCCCAACAAACGTAGGGAGCTATGTCTATTGAACCGAAGAAGGGATTCACTCCACTTGTTAGTAGGGATCCTCACAGATTGAACAGGCACCTGACATTCATAAGAGTGGTAAAAGACCCAATCTGTCAGAGACGCTGGGAGAAGGACGAGGCCTCGTTCCACTTCCTGGATGAGTGTGTCGTATGCAGCGGCCTTAGGGCTGAGGTGTTCGGCACAGCAGAGTTTGACAGGGAAGGGTGCTGCATAGCAGAATGGTCGGATATCACGACCTTTATTGAAAGGTCTGGAAGGTTCGACACTAAGGAACTACCATAGTTCTGGTGATGGCTTGCGGGGTCGGCAAAAAGGGCCAAACGTGGTCTAGTTGCCAGGCTTTGACCCCCTTTACTACCACTACTACTACTCCTACTTATTCTATTTCTGGTTTTCCACTGTTGCTGAACAAAAACATCATCAACATACCGCCATTACATCAATATTTCAAAAATATATCACTTAAAATAGAAGCATTGTCAGAATTTTGTTCATAAAATCTATCATTTAACTGGAGATATCTTGACTCCAGGATGACCTTAAGTAGGTATATCATACGTTCAATATTGTGCGTTTTGATAGATTGTTACCGTACTTCAAGAGATCCTCAACAATTTTCAATGTTTCATCTATTGGGACATTCGTACAGGTAGATTTTATGACCTTCCTCTTGACAAGGAGATAACCACAAGACACGTTTCAGAAGTTTCATACTCTATTTGTATGTATGTATATTCAATCATCTTCAATATAAAAAGCAAACATGATACAAACATATAAAATAACGATAGCTAACACTAAGTATTCCGCGATGTAACAATAAAAAGCAAACATATACAGATTGTAATCGCAGTACCTCCAAGATCCTTTATAATAATCTGGTTGATATTCAATAAAAGTACCCACTGATCCTACCAGGAACATCGTAACACAAGCCACGCCCAGAACAAGCTGGATCATCATCTTAGACAGAATCTTCACGATGAAGGTCACTACGAACGACAGTTGTAGAAAACCAGTTATGTACAAGAGGACTGGAATATGCTTGTTGGTGTCACAATGGTTTCTATGAGTGATTCCTATTATCACTTTAACAATTGGTATGACGATGCAAAGGATCAGCACGATGAAGCCCAAACGTTTGGTGTCCTTAGGGTACGGATTTGGTTTCCTGTATACATAGTTTGTGATATTCTGGAAGGCTTCGTTCACCAGAAGTGCTTCGGTATCAGCCTGTTGGGCGGTTGTTGGCCTGCCCCGATTGAAATTGGATACATTGGAGATATTGGACCACTTGGGCGATATAGAAGCCATTTTTCACGACAAATGTCATTTGTGAAGTCTCCATCTCAGTATATTCGACCTTAATATGTCATCTGAATTATGGTTTGCCCGAAATAGTGCGACAGAAAATTGTTTGAATAGTTATCTATACAGTATGTGTTTGGATGAGTAGCACCTGGAATTCATCTTGTTTATGTATGAGTAGATTGGCCGATCACTGAGGAAGAGCCGTTCACATCGACTCGCTATATCTGGAGGTTAACTTTGTGATCAGGCTTAGATTATCTTCCTCTGGACCATCACAGCTTCGTAGAAGCTGGAATGAGCTGCAACCTAGTCAAATATTGGTATAATCATATTTTTTATTAGCCGCTAATTAAAACAACATACGATTGACTGGAATACTAACATTTCGGCTGCCCCGGCAGCCCTTAGCGGAGTACAAAGTATGATAAATCAAATTTTTAAATTATAGTGATATTGATATTATTGACTGTCTTGTTTTAAAACAAGAACTTAGTAGTCCATCTGTAGGTTTGCAGAATATAGATTTGATTTTTACCTGAAGCAAGCTCGACCAAACTGAAAAAATAAACCAAGCTCTAGATTAATAGCTACAAGTGTGTTGACTGATTTTACGTGCGCTTGTCAATTCTGTTCGGATTTCAGAGCTGCTGATCCACTTGAACTACATTATGAAAATTACATGAATTCTCAAATTGCCTAAGAATTTTTAGAATTCATGAATTTATGAGATTTAGTGTTTTATTATTTTTATTTAGTCACAAAATCAGATTTTTATATCTAAATCAATACAATTTTTGGAAAACATCAGCGTTGTTCAATGAGCTACCGGGGAGTTTCATCATACGATAGTTACAGTCCAAAGTAAGATCAATATATATGTCTCATATATCCTCCTACAACGATTTTAGAGAGCGATAGGTTAGTGTTATTGTGAGAGGTTATATATAAAACTAAAAACAAAACATTTAAAATAGCAGCATCAACACCTTTGACAACAAGCGATATGATACTCAATGAAATTGGTGGCTTGCCAACACTTCAATCGTCAACATATTGTAGTGGATAACACAAATAACTGAATTGCTATACGGTTAGGTATTCAGCATAAAAGATGATACTCTTTTGTGCCTTAAGAAACTCGCAGACCTCATCTTTAAAAGCAGATAAAAAGATTGTGCGACGCGTCGCTGAAAGAAAAAGAGTTTTATTTGTGAAACTGTGTGTTAATTACACAACTATTTATCTGCATGACGAATGAGGTTCACCAAGTGAGACCATCTACAATCTAATATTAAAATAACTGAAAATAGAACTGAGAGATTGGTTTAATTATTCAAGTATTGATTACCAAATATTGTTTTCGATAAATTCCAGTACAAACTTTTTACTAATCTGCTGAAGATTCGACATGTTGAAACATAAACAAAATACAAAATGCGTAAGAAACGGCTTCGCTACTGCACAAATTCGAATTTTCGTCAAAAAAAGACAAAGTTTATGATCCTCTTTATGCGCACTACAAAACAGCAAATTTTTAGTAGCGTTGCCAAATTACTAAACCGATACAAAATCAACCCACAAATATTCAATTGGCACGTGGAGCAAAAAAATTGGTCACCGATTCAAAACTTATAAAATGGAAATGTTTCGATGTGGTTTTCGGCTTGCTGTAATCTGGTCAGCAACTATAATGATTGATATACAGGGATATCTGTGATAGCATATCTCCACGATAGCTTCACATTTTTTTGTCTGGGTTTAATTTATCAGATTATTAAGATAAAATCGTGTAATTTAAACAAAAGGTTTCACATATAAAAGTCTTCAGACTGTAAAAATTGAGTGTTAAGAAAGTCTACTCAGGTTACTTGTCAACTAGCTAACAAAATGCTATCAGGAATATAACAGTAGAGTTTCCAAATCAACAATTCTAGTTCTTTTTGCATTGTAGAATAAATAGAATGCTAGATTCCAGAATCCTATTTTCATATTCATAATAGGAAATAGTAAGCCAGTTGATAAATATTTCGGGTAGCCTTAGTAAACAGTCCATTTTAATATTATATTATAATCTGGTGATGATTTAAAGATTAAATAGAAACGCAGCACAAAAAAAACCTTATGTTTAAACATCCAATTTTATCTTAATGAAAGTATAAAAATCATTCCAATGAACATGCCGCTGAAAATAAACTGAAGACGATTGAAGAAAATACATTAATCGATGCACCTGCAAACGCACCAAAAAAAATTTACGCAAGTCGGAAAGAAAAGCACGCGTCGCACGCTAGAAACACATATTGATTAACATCAGTTGTCCGACGCAGGCTGTTGAGCCAGAAATGCTTTGGCTCAAGTTCCACGCTCTAACGCTTCAAATGCCTCCGCTTCCTTCCTCCTTCCTTGCCTCTCGATCTTCCTCACACCAACATACGCGGAGCGAAGCTGATGTTACCTCAACCGCGATACCGCTCCAGTTAGTGTTACCATATATGTTTACTTGTAGCCAGTTTGGCTCCGAGATGGAAGTCATTGGCTATAGGAAAATTAATTTAACTATATTATACTAGTAATTATATATGAAAATATATTATTTGAAATGTTTGTGTCACGTGATTTTTTGATTATTTCTGTTAGATTTGTGGCTCCTTGATTAATTATAAAACACCACCCCAGTTTAGTTTGCCCAGCTTTATCAACTTTTCGTTAAATATCGTGTCTTTTTATCACTTCTTAACCTCTGAGTAATAATCAATCTCCCTGTACTCGTAATCGTACTCAATTTAGTGTTCCAGTTTGGTGGAACAATATTGAATTATAGAAATTATTTTTCGCATGCAACAACAATGAGAAATGTGGCCTCAGCCTCAGTGTGCAGTCAGCTTAACAAGAATGTGACATGTTGAGCTTTTTTCTCTCTAATTGATGACAGACGAAACCTTATGTTTCGATTATATCGTCATTTCATCTGAGATTTGTCTAGTTGACGATATAATCATCCCAATAATTAATGATAGACCATGGACTTATAAAAAGCATGAGATGATGATCTTGTATTTATCGAAGACAACAGATTAGTTGAAAGGGATATATTAATTTAATAGTCGCTAGGATTAGATGAGTTGTAAGTTTGATATCATATACCGAGCTGAAATTTGGTTTGTAAATAAACTACTTAAATATGCGATACTAGATCCTTTGGTACAGCAACCACAAATATTACACAGTCATATCACTGGACATGTGTTTTGATATGGTAGCATCTTCAGGGCCGAACTCTTATTGAACTCCAGGCGACGAAACGCTGTAAATTGTAGCGGTCGGGGAACATATTCCTGTGTAAGGTCCACCAGATGTGGTTCTTTTCTCTGGATCAAGATTCTTAAGAGAGTGCTTTGGAGTGGATACCCACACATGTGAGCAGTATTTCAGAGAAGTCCTGATCTGAGTATAGTAACACTATGATGATATAGGAACATGTTTTATTGAGAAATAACCATACACTTACTTTGAAAAAGCCATCAATCAATTACGTGAAAACTTTGATTGGAAGTATTTATTAGAATGACGATTTATGAAAGCATTATATGCCATTCGTATACTGTAAAGTTTTGATTAACAGCTTCATGATATTTCCCTAATACATATTGATTTTCATCATAATTTTATCTCCAAAACTATCGGAGTAGAAGTAAGAATTGATATACAATTTTAGAATATCATTAACTATCATATATCTACGGTAATTCCACGCGGAAGCTTCAAATTTAATGATAAAAAAACTTGATATTTTAAAGGTTTGAGAAATGTACATATTTTCCAAATAAAAAACTTCTTTCCAGTGGATCAGTAGCCCTAAAATTTAACGGAAATACGTGAAATACAGTCAACCTACTTGACGCAATTTTTCATAGGCCAAATAGCAATTTCGTTATGTATGATCCTTAGTCAGTTAAAATACATAATAGAACATTTTTTTAACAATTTTTTTTGACTAATAATCATTGGAAATCTCCAAAAATGAAGTTTGAGCAATTTTCATTTTTTGTATTTTTGACGGTAATTCCTTCGCCACGAAACCGATTTTCAAATGCGAAAAAGTTTCTTATTCCTTATTATGTCAAATTTCAATCAAAATCCCAATATTACTTTCCGAACTATAAATGGACCGAATTTTACCAGACAGAGTAGAAACACAAATCCAGGGAAATGAATGACATCATGATGTATAACATGACAACAATGATTTTTTAAAATGGTACAGTTATTCTAAAACGTACCAGTTCCCAATTATCTTTCCTTGTACCAGCTACGTACTAGGTCACACGAATTTGTCGAAATGTATCTTTGAACTCTACCGTGTGAATGTCACTTTTTTCGGGGATTTCGCAGTCCCACATGTTATAGCACTTGGTATTTGGTAAAAACGAAATATATGTCAAAGTACCGAAAAAATTACACAAATGAAGAATTTCACGCCCGTACCATAAAAAATCCGCTTTTTCAATATTTAATAATGAAATTAACTAACACAGAACATGTTGCAACCGGTCAAAAAAATATGTTGTAAGTGGTTTTCCGAATATTCGACCATATCCACTGGAAACAATCGGAATCCAGAGCATAAGTCACTTGTAAACAATTCGGCGATTCAAATCTCACGCTTTTGTATTTTTATTATACAATAGTGAATTTTATAAACCGTTGCATTATACGTATATATATAAATGGATTATAAACCAAAACACGATATAAGCAAACGGCATTCAGTCGCTTTCTTCCCGTTTGCTCTGTTGGCGCCAGATCGGGGAATGATGCTGGTAATCTTTGAGCAGGGAAATAGTGAGTATAATAACGATAAACTAGGGTAATAGTCATAATTTTAGATGCACTCGATGAATCTTTTTTTATTAGATAACCTCTTGAAAGGCAGAAAATCTATCGCACTCTAGAAACGCCGCGAGAGAATAAATATCTATAAGAATCGAGCAAATTGTCTATTGGGGATCAAAGTATACGGCATCCCATTCCACAGCGCCGAGGTTCTCCAAAAGAATAACTTTTGGAAGAGACTCGTCCGAGGTCTTAGAAGTACAACCTGAGGAGGTTGCACACGAGGGAGCTCGTTGTACAATAACCATGGTAGAATCTATAAGGAATAAATACGTTTCCTCGATGACCCAGATTGTGGTTAGTTACTTTTAGAAAATGAAGGTGTACTTCCTACGCAAGAGCATTACTATGGAAATCGGATTTAGGACTTACTAATTTTGAATTTAAATTTAAAAATTACTTATAATACTTCAAATATTAACACACAATTTCACAAATAAAACCTTCTATCTTTCAGTGCCGCGTTTCGATTTATATTTGAATAAACAATTTAAAAAAGTTTTATTTGTAAAAAATTAAATAATTATATTTATAGTTGACGTCCAAGTGAAAGTCTATGCATATAACTGTAGTACTTGAGTTCAACAAAACCACCTATCTTCTATAAAATTACATAAACGGTTTTTCAGATGCTCTTCCATTATATTTATAGATGATAACTGCACTTATCTGTTTTTGAACACGCACTTTTTTTGAGAAAACAGAGAGTTGCAATACCTCTGATTCTATAAACAGTGTTACGAGATTCTTTTTTTCAAAAAAGTTGTACAACATCTTCATTACAAAAAAGTATCATTCTCGAAAAGTTCAGACGCATTGTGATTGAATCCGAAATATTTAACCGTTCAGTTTGTGCAAGCGGATCGGTTTTTGTCTTTTCAAAAAGTATACAATACTAATGAGATTATGAAACGATTTTTTCGTGCGCACAGAACGATGAGGGCAATGCAATAGAAACAGTGGCGTCGCTTCGACGTGATTTCGGTTGATAGTGACAGTATATAGTTCCCAGATATAACCTTATGATTTTTTTGACATTTTTGAGGTTACGGAGGTTGCAGGTTTGGTTTAGATTTAGTATTTTATCATAGGAGGGTATTGCTTTTTGAAATCAAGCTGGCTATACTAGCTTTATCTCCAATCACATGAATCAACGTTAGTAACTTGTCAACAGGATATGTCAACATATGTAGGACAAATATCAAGCTGTTAGAGTTAAGACCCTTGCCCTTATTCATTGATTTTTTTCCTAAGCTCTTGTAAGCATTCGGTTTCTTAAAGTTTGAAAACACTACAAACTAATTTTGAATTGCTTTAGTCTATATTATGTTTACCATTGAACATGTGTTCTGTTACACTATAGACTTTTATATTCTACCGCATCTTAAGTGCCTAATGTGGTTCTTCTATGAAATTCATTTTCCGTAAATTTGCATTATGTTTTTCAATATGACAACAATCTAATAGTGCAATAAGGATGCAAAATACCAAATTTGGCTACAGAACAGTTTTTTGAAAAACGCCGCTCATCAAAGACAAACGAATTAGTGGTTAATTTCTCTCGTTCTTTTATGCTAACTGGTGCAATGAATCACATATTTGGATCAAAAATTAATTCTATATAAAAGAATACGCGAGTAAAATATTTGATTTACACCGCTGTTTTTTTCTATACAAAGAAAAAGTAGACCACCTTTGGGTGTCACTACCAAATGCGGCAACGCTGTACGTCCGACCACAACACGCACTACGACATTCTAACAATTGATATTTACTTCTCTTCCACAAGCTTTCTTTTCCTCGAAAAACAATAATTGAACGCTAAGAGTGAGTGAGTGAGACAGCAAGGAAAGGAACGAAATGTTGTCGCTTCCTACGGCGTTTTTCTAGTGAACTAATAAGAACGGTCTACTAACGTGGTCACTGGAGGAACAAACTTAACTCTAGTCCTAGGAGATTTCCTAGTTTGTCTTATGTAACACCTGTTGCAGTCAAGACAATTAAATTCGTATTCTCTATACATGATTTCGACATTGTAGTGTTCTCCGATAGGCTGCGGCATAAGCATGATATGCTAGAGATACGAGTTAGAGTCCAGTCTGTACTTAACTCTTTTTTTCCCAGTGACACGTTTCGAATTATATTTAAATCATCGTCACTGAAAGAAAAAGAGTTTTATTTGTGAAAGTATGTGTTATGCACACAACTATTTTATCTGCATGATGGACGAATTTTTCCAAGTAAGAGCGTCTACAACCTACAATCTACAAAGTCTTATATTGTATATTGTATATTTATGAGTGAGTTTGGGCTATTAATACAGATACTACACATACCATTGGACTATTAATAAACATACTATTCTAATATAGATAAAAACATAAATTATCACATTCATCAAAACTGTGAAATGCTATTTCAATTAACAGTTTCTTAGTCCTAGTTTTGAACGTCCTAAGTGGTAGGTCCCTCGTTGTAAATGGCTTAAAAAATAGTTACTAGGTATCTAGGGCCATCCTGACACCTCTTTTGTTTACAAAACTCTGACACTAGGTCATTCCTATGTCCTTTGCTTTCGATTTATCAGCAATGCAAACGCATAAACTGTATTCTAGCGTTTTATGAAAGTGCAGGTATTGTTTTAAAACTGTCTTTCTGGAAGCAATAAGAAATATGTCATGTCAATGTCATTATAATTTTGAAATCTAATTCTCTCTTTTAGTACTTTGAAAAAGGCTGTAGAGGTCAGTAGAAAATAAAATGAACCTACAGTAATTTTTTATCTGCTATCTCACGTAAACAGAGGAAATATATGAGGGCAACCTATGACATTCTAAATGCATTTTAATGTTATAAAGGAACATGCACTGAGTCTACCCACTTAACTCCTTTTTTTACAGACGCGTCATAGCGAACGCTCAGAATTTCATTGCGGGAGGAGGCTAAATGAAAACAAATGCCGACCTACTGAGATACGTTTTATTTGTGATGGTTGAGCACTATTTGAAAAAGGTTGAAGTTCTAAAAGACCCAATAATATCCAGTAATAAGTTTTTACTGGAACCATGCTCTATAACTTATATAGTTACTACACTATATTATACTATATTTTCATACTAACTCTGCTGTTACAGTAGCTACCATTGAAATATTTATACCAGGTGATATCAAGCACTCCATGTTTTTTTAACATAAAATAAATTTTCTTGTTCATCATTTTATTCTTATTTTAAGCTTCTCCAACATTATTTAATTCTTTGAGTGAGTACCTAACATTTGTATAGCTGTTGTACAATATCTTAATAACGATATATTATTATTTACTTTCTAGCGTGGTTTGTTATTCATCAAATTTTATTTAAAATTATTCATATCAAAATATTTTTAAAATTTCTTACTCAATTTTTTATTTAAAATTTCGAATCCTAGATTTAATATGTTTTTGCAATCTAAAAAATCTAATTATTGTATAGTCATAGGTCCTTAATAAGTGTGCAAAAAAAGTCAGGCATCATGAAGTTCAATTACGTGGCAACTATATGTTACATTGATACATACCTGCAGAGAAAAGCGTGTTAAAACGTATTAAAGTTGATGTCAGAACTTGACGCATGTCTATCAAACGATGATCAATTATCTGGGATTTACACAGCAGTTTCCGTTTCATGGTTGTACATAAAAAATGCGACATGAAAAAGGATTGTTTCAAAACATATGTATCAGGGTTGTGAAATTGCTACCATGTTCCTCATTATAGGTTAAAACGGAAGAAATAGGGCATCATAGAGTTTAAATTGGAGATTCTGTATAGCAAATTGAGACGTAAAAGGAGAAATTTGATCCCACTTCTGATACGATAGATGCTGATGATAACAAGTCTAGTTAGCGAGTCAGCTGGTCTGTGACTATACAATGGGTAACCTCTTAATCTTATATAATCTTGAGGGTTTGAATTTGAGATTGAGTGTGTTGTAGTAATTTGGGAAGTAAAAGTGAAAAGAGTAAAGGAGTTTGATGCAACGTCTAATACGATCGACGCTGCTGAAAATAAGTCTAGTTAGCAAATCAGCCGGTCTGCGGTTATACAATAGAGAACCTCTTGATATCGAAGGCGGCGTGGCGCGCAACGTCAAGAATATGTCACAAGTAGGCGATGCATTTCTGCCAAGCGCGACAAACGACGGCGTCGTCGCAGCCTATCGCGACGAGAAAAACTTTTTTCCGCTTGATTTGATGTATTCAATCATTTTCGGTTGAATAACCGTCGGTTTTTAAGAAATATTGGAATTTAAACCGAGACAATCTTGTGCTTTCTTGTTACGTGGTCACCACTGGACCGCTCGTAGTGGGAAGTTCTATATAAACAGTTAGCGCAATATTTTTGCATTAATTTCGTTATTTGGCGACTGAAGAAAGTACGAAATGCTTCTGAGAGGAAGCATACTGCTGACGGTTAGTGCTCATCTCTCTGTAACGTGTCATGTAGTTTTAGTTTTTGCTTGTGATGGTTTACGGTGCGCAGTTTGAGTGACATGTAGTGATTGAGATTGTAGAATAGGAAAATTGGTGCGACGAAAGACTAATTTACCGGTGTGCTGTTTGTTGTGTTATTGAATAATATGCATTTGCCATTATCATCTGAGCCCATGATTCGTGCAAAAAATATGTTACTGTGTACTTTGCAGGTTTGAAAATTCAAAAAAACAATTCAATTTTGCTGCAGTTAACGCCGTTTAACGATTGAGTAGTGTGGTATATGGGATCTATTGTTGTATCAACGTCGCGAACACATCAGCATGAATGCAATACAAATGCTTCATAACATAGCACTTAATTTAAGCAAATGTAATTTTACTAAAATATCAATAATCTGGTGCATGCTTTGTATAAAGTTGCGCAATAGTTACCGGCAAACAAGTCTTTCGTCCTTCATCACTTAATCAACAGATGTTGATTTGTATGAGCTTCAAATGCATGTATTGAGTTGGACCTAAGCAGGAACAACGGAGTCGAGTAGATTGACTCGGTATTTCGCATGCTGTAATGACACATTATTTGCAGAGACAAACTATTCATTACTATAACTGGTATAATGAAAATTGATGTTCTGACTAGGCTTTTAACAGACAGGCAGATAGACAGAAAGACAGACAGAGATACAGACAGAGATACAGACAGACAGATAGACAGACAGACAGGCAGACAGGCAGGCAGGCAGACAGACAGGCCGACAGGCCGACAGACCTACAGATCTACAGACCTACAGACCGACAGCCCGACAGCCCGACAGCCCGACAGACCGACAGACCGACAGACCGACAGACCGACAGACCGACAGACCGACAGACCGACAGAGCGACAGACCGACAGACCGACAGATCGACAGACCGACAGACCGACAGACCGACAGACCGACAGACCGACAGACCGACAGACCGACAGACCGACAGACCGACAGACCGACAGACCGACATACTGACAGACCGACAGACCGACAGACCGACACATCGACAGTCCGACAGACCGACACACCGACAGACCGAAAGACCGACAGACAGAGAAACCGACAGACCGACATACAGACAGACGGACAGACAGGTCAACAGAGAGGACAACAGGCTTATATTATGGATACTACTTTTGCGATATTGGATGTCTTCTTACTGGGATTTCTTATTTTTTATACGTTTTTATGCTCTAATTATGTCAAACGATAGTTGAAGTAACATATTATTAAATTTAGGTGGACTATATGTCAGTCACTATAATTGAAAAATTTACTTTTTGAATATTTTCTACTTTGACAAACGCTTCCAAGACAGCCAAAGTGTTAGTGGACATATTTCAGTCAAGAGTACCTATGTGGTTTCAGTTAGCACTAGTAGAAAATATAATGAATAATGAAAATAAATAAGTATGTCTTGCATATAGAATATCTAAATCACTGATAGTAGCTAACCAACTGATTCAATATGAACATTTCTTAGCTTGGAATTTTATTAATGCAATAGCTTATCAAGCACTGGCTGCTTCCTAATATACCAAATCAATTCACACACACCAGCAAGGCTTTTTGTTAACTTTTAATTAAGCCTTGAGTATTGACTAAAAGTTTTGTATGAGCTTTTGTTTGTATACTAGCTTACTGTTCACTCACCTTTTCGTTAAAATTGAAAAAAAAACCGCGACATACATACAGATAGCCTCATACAAAAAATTGGAAAGTTATTAGTTATAATAAGTGTTTACATCACAGTGATTGAAAAAACGATAGTTCAGTGAATTTATACTTTCAGAATTCGTATACCAGTGAAGTTATTTATCTAGCTGAACGAATTCAATTACATTGAAGGATTAGGATACAAATCGATACAAGCATGGAGAGGATTTTGTTGATAAAGGCCATTGACTTTCAAAATTTAATTAGCAATAAAATTGATGTTTGTTCTAGGCGACTCTCATAGCGGTGAGTCAAACAGGCAGTCAAGAAATTGATGAAAGCGACGATGAATATTCACAGTACTTCAATGCAGCACAAGGTAAGCACTAGACATTAGTTCATTACATATAGGATTTAAGAACTACGTGAATCTACATTTATCTTAAGTGTATGCTCTCCACTATGCATATAGGGCGACACTTGGAGATGAGTTGATCTAATCTATCAATAAAAAAATGGCGTCAAGAAGATTGACTCGTCACTTCGCATGAAATGGTATATTATTATGTTTGAGTGGCTTTTACCATTCTTTGACGATAACCCCAACTCCACTGCATCGTTTTTCTTCTTCAAAGACTGCAATGTTTCTCACCTTGGTAGTCACCAAGTGTCAAATTTCATCAAAATTCGAATACTTTCCAAGTCATAGAATGGTAGAAGATCACCGGACAGACAGATATACCACAGACATAGACAAACAAACCGATGGATTGATTTTTTCATTCATATGTCATGAAACATAAAGAGAACACAAATATCGAATTCGAAATGTTTTGCTAGTGGTGTGTGTGTGGTTGTCTTAATCTTCATACAAACTCACAATTCGACGACCTTTGAAAATATAAAATTCTTCCATGACGTCTTATATGACATTATCTCAAATTACGGCATTTGGAAGCAACATTTGGAAAAAACGAAGAAGTTAATGATAAAATAAACGAAAGAAATATGATGATAAATAATTTTCCAATCCAATTTTCTTTGTATGTTTGTTGCAGCATATGCAGAAAGTGTTCACAGACCGGTGATTAACTTCGGTTCGGAGGGACAGGCAAGTGAGCCCCACGCCCACTATGCCCCAGCCGAGCAGGTCGCCGCTTCCTCGAACACGCCTTTGAAGGACTTCTTCCACACAGTCCATGAGCAGGCTCGTCATAGGCGAAGTGACAACAACGAGAAAAGAAACGATAAACCATCCATCGTTATTCGGATTGAGAATCCCAGGGACAAGGTAAGGGAAGCAGCGATGATAGATTAATCTCTTAAAGTACACCAATGAATCAGGATTAAGTCCAATAAGCAGCCTTTTGGTCCCTGTTAAGACTAACTAGAACGATAGAGGCCTTGAGAGAATTATGGAACATAGGCCTTAGGTTCAATTACAGTAAGGAACTGGCCTGGTTCTCATGGATCTCTATCAACATTACTCAAATCACTGTGTCCAGTTTTGACGCTCTGCATGAGTATTCCACTTTTGGGTTCGCATCGCACAATATTTGGAACTTTAGTCTCATCAGGTCTTCGTATTTTCATAGAAGACTAAGGATACATTATAGTTCCTGTAGGATCTTTAAGTTGTTTCTACCGCTAAGTTCAAGTCAAATTTCGGTTTGGGTGATAATATCCTGTCAGAAAACCTACCAATAGTCCAAATGGCCTTCCTGTTGAATTCCAGTCTTCTAGGAATGCAGGATTTTGCTCTTGAACTTCCTTATCTTTCTCATACCAAATTGATCCATTACTAAGACTGTTTTCCTAGTCCATCCTTTTATAGATATTTTTAAGTTCTAGCTATACTGCAAAATGCAGCATTTTATCGAGCTCTTTTTTACTGAATGTCCTCTTTGCCCATACCTAGACTAACCCCTCTAGGAATATAACGCCGTCCTCCAAAGTCTATTTCAAGCCATGAATGTGATGTGAGTCCTCGGACACAGTGGTGTACCAGGAAATAGGTCACTTAGCACCAGTAGGGGCAAAATGTTCATGCATTAGTCCTGAACCAATTCTGCCTGGTATCAAACGTGAGGTCAGTACCGCCCTAGGAAACTGGTGAAAGCACGGCTAGACTGAGATGGCTGAAATAGGGCTAGAAGGCCATGGCAACCATTGGGAGTTGAGACAATAGTAGATACTCACTTAACCGCTTGGTAGGGACTATCACAGGCCACTATATAATGAAAAGATACCTCCTACTCTTGAAGAAGACAAAAATACCCTGTGTACACCATTAGCTGGTGGTACAGCATCTTAGTTCCACGTATTAGGCAAGTGCTGTGTTTCACGATCCCAGGGCCGAGGAATTCAACATAAAGGAGTTTGACAGAGAAGAAATTAGTTAGCGAAATTGTCAGAGATCATGACCTTTATTAGATATCTGGTAGAACTACTAGAATTACTAACTTCTCCTGGACACAAAACTGCACTCACTTGCGATTCATGGAATTTAGTAATAAAAATCATTATAATTGTAAAGATCAAGAGGAGTAACGATGATGACGAGGACGTGCCCAGCTACGACTACGCGAAGAGCATTGACCGGGACTCTGAGGAGACCCGGAAGTTAGCCGAAGTGGGTTCAGAGAAGTACCGGCCCTCGTCGAGTGACGAAAACTACAACTATGAGGAAGAGGAGGAGGCCCCAAGTGACAACGCGCCGAAATACCAAGACGTCACCAGACAGCCCTACAATGCGGACTACGAAAGAGCTGTGCAGGACATTCAGTCGTCCGGCAGCGAACATATCCCGGAGGAGATCAGGCAGAGCGAGTGCAGGTAGGCTCTAATATAAAATAAAAAAGCTCGTGTTTTTGTTTATATAAGAGTTGTTTTGTTGCAAATCATAGTTCAGTGCGCAAGCTATCACGAAATGACACAAAAAATACATCAGTCATGGTTAACATCTCAACTTAGAATTTAGTTTTACACGAAAGCATACACCTTTCGATTGCCAGTTGGACGTGCTAGATAACTGAGCTAAGCAGGCACTCCACTCATTTGATCTAGAACTCCTCAAGCGCAGGTTGCAAAAGCTCTTCCAAGTTAGAGTACCTAACATCATCGGCGTTCTAGAGAGAATGAACGGAGTGCCTATTTAGCTCAGTCCGTTAGATCATCTGATCGGTAATCAGAAGGTGTGTGGTTTGAATCCCGTAGGAAATTGAGTCCTCTGTATATAATGAAATTCTTATTCAATATCCAGAAATTGACACTTTCCATCGTCAAACGATACCATTGCAAGTACCGAGTCAATCTACTTGACTATATCATTCGGAAAGCTACGGCGATGTGGTGATAATTTGTGCAAACTCACCTTCTGTCACCCATTCCAGACCTATCCAGAGCCCCAAACACAAACCAGACATGAATTGCTTCATCTGCGAGGACCCCAGCTCCAAATCGAAATTCACGCAGTGTTCGTACGCCCAGAAGCACGACCCGGTCAAGTACTACAAGGAGAATACGGAGAAGTTCCATATGGACCACCTCCCACCTTATGCCGCTCAAGACAAGAGAAACAAGAGGTACGCGGACAAAGGGCAAGACCCCTATGACCTCATTCGGCAACGAACCCACAAGTCGTTCGAGGAAGCTGGACATGGAAATATGGGTGTGTAATCCAAAATACATTTATTATGTAAAATTCTGTAGTTTAAAAACAAGGTTTCACAATAATGCTCGCTTTTTGGGATGCTTTCCGATTTAATCTGTAAATAATCATTAGGTTGTCAATATTGATTGTTTCCACAGGCTTATCGGGTTAGTTGTCAACCAGCTAACTACGTCCTATCATAAATATTAGTGTTTTAAGGACGACGAAACTTCGTAGTTTCGAAAATCTATTTAGTAGCGGCGGAAATGTCAAAAACGAATAAAATTAAATAGTTTAAACTTCATTCTTAGAGATTTCGGAGGGCCCTGATCATTTAAAGATAAGATGTAGAGAAATTGAGGTCTTGGTAGAATACGTCATATATCAAATTTTGATTCAAACAAATTTAAATCAACTAAATTTATTTTACAAGTTATGTAGCATTTTATGGCGTTGTTAGCTTCTTTTTACAAAGCCGGTTAATATGTTCTGTTCCTGTTTTGGCAAATTTTACTACAGATTACTGATTTTTACCTGATTATAATCATATATAGTGAAATGAGTGCGATTTAACCTCTTAAGAATCGCATTAGGTAGCATGACTGTATGACTGATGTCTGTCACGTACAGTCATATCAGTTTATTGAAGATTTTGATTTGACTTTAGAGCTGCTGGTCCAAATCCTACTTGGGGGAAATTTTCAAACACTTAATTAGAAAGTTATTGAAATAAATATATTTAAAAATTTACAATACTTTTAAATTAAATTTCAACTATCTATAGTTGCAAGGTCAGATATGTATCCTTACTTCTAAACTAATACCATTGCGAAGGAAGAACAGTGTGAATCTAATTGACGCCATTTGGTAAAAATATGGTCAAAATGAATTGTCTAGGGAGCTAAACAACTTTTATCAAATCGTAATTTCTGTTATTTCGCCTTTTCGACCACTCTTGCTAATTCAGGCTCCGTTCTAGGTGACTACGGCCTTAACTTCGAGTACGAACCCGAAACGTACGAAGAAAGCAAAGGCGAACTGAGCTACTCCGAAATGCAGGCCGAGAAGATCAAGAAGAACCCTGAGAACTGCCAGAAAGTGGACAGGGAAGGAATGACGTGCACGGTATGCAAGGACAAAACAACCGGAGGTATGTAAAAAGCGGATCGTTATTCTTTTGATTAGCTGATTAATAGATAGTTAAATTGATTAATGAGAGACAGTACGTTATGTATTTTTTCTAGCTTTTTGTTTGTCGATTATTAGTAGATTCATGCAGCAAAAGGTATTTCAGTCACTACATTCTTACGGTTCTCAGAAAGCTATTATTTTGAAACTTTTTAATTGAATCCATATCTATGTGAGGATTTCTACGTTTCTTTTGTAAACTGATTAGAATTTTGAATAGTCTTGTTTTGAAGTTAATGCATTAGTTTACATAAAATTGATAACTTGAGGGAACAATTACGTAGGTCACGCTGAAAGCTCTTAGATATAGAAAAACTACAAAGTTTTTTTAAAAACTTCATTCTGTTTTTTCAACATATTTTTCCCCTACCTCAATACATTTACGCATTCGGTAAAACCACTTGTTAAATTCTTGTGATCAACGTTCTTTTGAAAGGTTGCTAATTTCCTCCTCAAATGCAGCGATTGCCTCTTGATCGGTGGAAAAATGGAGTCCTCGTAACTTTTCTTGGATCTTAGGGAATAAATAAGGAGCTAGGTCCGGAGAATAAGGTGGGTGAGACAACAGTTCGACACCCTGTTCAGCAAATAAAAAAAACGAGTGTTCTAGCGGTGCTGTGAGCGGGTGCGTTGTCATGGTGCCAGACTAGTCTTTGGACGGCTCTTGCATAGTTCTTGGAACATATTTGGTTATATACCATTCAGAAGTAACTGTCCTTTGATTTTACAAGGCTACCGTTGTGATGTATCAACTTTTAGAGAAAAAAGATCCGACCGTTTTCTTTCCAACACTCTTGTAACGACGAATTTTCGTTGGAGGCTGCTCACTTTCAAAGCACCAAACTAATGACTGCTGTTTAGTTTCGGGATCATAATGATATAACCATGTTTCCTCTCCGGTTACGATACCTACTAAAATTGTTTTTACTGTGCCCATTATCAAATTTTTCAAGCATAAACTTAGCCCAATCAACTCTTGTTGTTTTTTGCTCACTGGTCAACAAATGTGGCACCCATCTGGAATACCGCTTCCTTAGGCCAGAGAAGCCTCAATCTTGGTGTAGGTTATATGTCGATCTTTTTTTACCATATTTTGCACAGCTTCTACAGTTTCCGGAGTAACAGGAGTGGGCGGTCGACCTGTGCGAGGTTCATCATCGAGTGAGACCCGGCCCCTTTTAAACTCAGCAAACCAATTAAAAACTGCAGCCCTAGATGGGGCAGAGTCCCCAAAGCAACTCACTTAGCTTTCATGACATTCCGCTTGTTTTAGTCCCTTTTTATAGTCATACAAAATCATGGCTCGAAAATCGCGACTACCCGGTTCCATTTTCACGTTAAAATTCGGCCAACACTTAGATGCATTCGAAACCGTGGCAAGGCAACTACAGAACGATTTAACGCTGACTTTGCATGTAAGCACTTTCAACTTTGGACAAAATTGCTGCGTGCTCAAACTTGTTTAAACTTGTATATATTAGGAATATCTAAAGACTTTCAGCGTGACTCTCGTTTACCTATGGGAAACCAGGCTCAAGATAATAACTGATTTGTTATATAAATTTCTTCATGTGTTCCACCCACAACTCATAGCATCGAAAGGTGTTCTTCTACTATTCGAAGAATACATTCTATCATTGCAATCCAAATGTGTAAATTTTTACATTAGGAATTTTCTTATAGATAATCTCAATCAAAGGCAGAAAGTCTATCACGCTTCATAAGCGCTGCGAGAGAATACATTTTCTATTCACATTAACCTTAAAACCAGTATATTGGAACCATCGGAGAATAAGGTTTCCGACAGCCCATTCTAGAGCGCTCAGGTTCTCCAAAAGAAGAAGAATAGAGGCAGATCTGCTACCTCATATCAATTATCCTAATTGTGGAGGTTCTTTGTAAGGTCAGGCGTATTCATTCGGAGCATTGCTTGTGTCTGGATTGCATCCAAAAGCTTTAGGCAGTGCTCCGTAGAATCAGTCCAGCGATTGTAGAATCAGTAGCAATGGTAACAGAACTTCTACTCCTAGAACTGCCAGTGAGGCGTACATATTTATTCACGCTTAAAAACATCCATGGGCAGAAATTATTATTCTCCTCATACCATCTGTTTCAACCCTGCATTTTGCTATATGGTTTGTACCCTTTGCTTGCAATAAAAAAAAATATCTACAGGCAACTATGAGTCCTGCTCCTACACTTCAACTCCGACGGAAAAGAAGTACGCGTACGTGAAAGAAAAGAAGTACGACAGCGACCAGCCTGAAGAGGAGAAGGAACAGCAACCCAAAGAGAAGACCGTGGAGGTATCAGAAGAGTCCAAACAACAGTCACAGAAGGTGGCGAGTACGGAAAAACCTGTGCAACGGAGGCCGCCCCCCAGACAACGGGAGGCGGAGAAGGTCGAGGAGAAGCATCGATCGCATCAGTCCAAAAGTCCAAAGAAGAGACAGAATTTGGAAGCCACCCAAACTCAAGTTGGGATTAACACTCCACAGGTATTATAAACATCTATTTAGGCATATTTAAGCTAGGAGTACTTATAAACTGTTCTGTTATTGTGATGAAGCGATCAAAACGGTGAAAGAAATACAAAAAAATTTCAAAAGTAATTGTGTCTGTTTATATTTTCCTGGCCCTCAAATACTCGCGAATTGCATATTAAAATGAAGTCAATCGAGTAGATCGACTCAGTAGTTTACATGTTTAACGGATAGCCGTAACGCGCTATTTTTGATGATCATTGTCCATTATAATGAAGAATAGTCGCATGCTGAGTGAAAACTGGATATGGTTTTGACGTTAGTCGTTCATGTTCAATTACTTTTGAGTGGTATAGCTTCAATACTGAATATGAGCTTGGACACTAGTCGGCCCACTAGGAGTGTAATGTGATGTGAAAATTAAGTAGGGGCTTTTGTCGGTAAAGCAGTAACTGCGATTACGCGGTGACAAAGCGGCGACTGAAAGGGATACTGATAGACAGGCAAAGTTTCGGAAACATCTTTGGCACTCAAAATGTTCTTTGGTATAAATAAAAATTTACGGACTACAATATTTTGATTCCCCTAAGATATTTTTCTTCGCCTTATAATGATAGAAATATATAAACCATCTAAGTTTAGGACCCTATTCAATCTAACTATGACAAAAAATAATTCGCAGCTGGAAAAACAAATTTAATTTGATAGCTTCCCGACAAACCTACAGACAGAATGACATAAATTCACGGACCGATAGAGACAGATCTTCGAACAGGCCAACACACAGATAGACCGACGAACAAGTCGACTAAAATGAGTTACTTGCATTTTCGTTCAAGGTTCAAAAAACCGCCTTTGTGATTATTTATGGAACTATCGGAGTTTTACAGTGTTTAAAACGTTGCCACTGTTTGATAAAGTTAAAACAAAGAGAAACTTCCGACAACAGGTAAATTTCCGACGCGTTTCATATAATGTTATGTGATTCAAATATCACTTATAAAGTAGAAATCAATTAACATTCTTTGTTTGTATCAAGAAAGTATATAAATACGAATATTAGATCTGTTGAATATCGCAATTGAAGAAGTCAGATCCATCAGCATTCTATGAACATGTTTGAGACAAGACACACAGTAAAGTGCGAACAAGTCAAATTTAACAAATAAATATTTGTGAAACTGTGTGATAATTACACAATCTTTTTATCTGCATGATATAGAGTTTCACAAAATAAGAGCATCTACAACTTACATAATCTTATAAGATTCACAAATAATTTATTCTTAATGCCTACTTTGGAGGAACGTGTTGGAAATCTACAGCCCGCCCTTTGCTGAAAAGCAGCGTGTCATAGCCTAGTCAAGATATATAAATTAGTCACTACAGAATCAGATAACATTATAGAATCAACGTTTTTTTATTCACGTTTTCTGCCTCTAAAACGGATTTTTTGAACTAACAAAACTGTTAACAAATTAAATAGCTCTGTCCGCCACTGTACTATTTCTCTTCAAACATATGTGCCATTAATTATTAGTACTCATTTAACTTACTGTGGATCGTTACAGGCCACGAAAGCAAGCAAACAGCAAGAGAGCCAAACGGTCAGCTACGACGAAGCCAAGAAAAGCGACGCTTCTCAACAATCCGCGCAAGCCCAGAACAACCCAGACAGCGACTTTCACTCCCACGATCACGAGCACAAGCAGCATTTCCTGCACCCACACACCTCCAACGAGGCCCACCAGCCCCACTTTCACATGCACCACAAGTCGGATCCCTTCGACCACCAGCATAGTCACCAGCACCAAGAGCAACACCAGCACCAAGAGCAACGCCAGCAGAAGCAGCCCCAGCAACAGCCCAAGCCTGAGGCCACTCAGAATGAGCACTACGCCGAAGTGCACAGGAAGCAGGACCAGACGGTCACTTATGACATTCCCAAGCATTTCTCGGAGACCATCAGGCATGGAGGTATGATAGATATGTAGAGGGTGTTCCATAATTTGATAGTAATTCTTAAGGGTGTGAATCATTGGGTGATTCATTCCAAAATATTGAGCTACAAGATACTAAAGCTTGTACTATACAAAAAAACTTTACAATATTATTTTTAGACGCAGTGGCTTATGGTTACAGTTTCAGTTTTATTCATTGATCGACCACCTTTGAATTTTAAAAAGTTTAATCAGCATGAGCAAGGCAAAAGCACTTGCCCTAAATGCAATTAAGCAAGTCAAACAGAAATGCGGGCATCGCACCCTAAAGATATCAGCAAACCGATGCCTGCTGTTGAGGTAGAAAATTACTTTTAATTAAATTATTTAAAGAAACTAAATAGCGCAACTTGCATAACTATTTACTGCATTATCTTAAATATTTAATATATAAGTTCATTTTAAATGCAACCAGGCACCGCCGACGACGAGCACCAGCACGACCACAAGCACGACGAGGACGACCAGCATCACGAGGCGGAGTCCAAGGAGAAGCAGGAAGAGACTCCCGCTGGAGGCGGAGACTTCGACACCTACCATTACAAGCTTTTTCCCGAGATCGCCAAAGAGGAGAAGAAGAACAAGGAGCGTGAGGAGGATTATGAAAAGGATTACGTTCCTACGGCCACTAAACAGAATGTTGAAGACGTTCTGGCGGAGTTCTCGAAGAAGGATCGGTCGAAGTGCAAGAAGGCGCAGAAGAACGGTGAGTTGGAACGTTGAAATTTTATTTTCATGATGGAGGTTCAGTACGGAGAATGTTTGTGTATCGCAGTAGTAATTTGAAGTTCATTTGCTTTTTATTACATTTTGTAATGATTCTTCTTTTACAAATAGCAACCAATGAAATATTTATACCAGTTGAAATCAAGGAACTTGCTCCTTTTTTAAATAAAACATTTTTTTTGTTGATTTTTTTCTGTTGTATATTGTAATAATAATTGACACATGTAGATAATTTTCTTTTCATAATAATATCTTTTAGGAATGACGTGTTACTTGTGCGTTGACAAAAACAACATCCAACATGAAGAATGTATGTACGTCCAAGAGTCTCAACCGAAATCCTCACATCTGGCTTACCATGGAGTGAAAAAGAAGAGCCCTGAAGAGATTGAACAGGAAAAACAGAAGCAGGAGCAGGAGAAGCAAAGGCAACAAGAAGACGCGTGAGTTTATGTGATCTATTTTCATTGTTTTGGACCATCCCGAGAGTTTTACTATATGTAAAAATTTACAGTAACAGCTTATGGTAGTACCAGATGGTGGTGCCAGAACCCTTACTTGATCGCATCCCCCACTCTATTCATTTACTTACTCCAGCTTACGAACACTTTAAACTGGAATTGTAAGGGGTCACCTTACAAGACAGCTCGTAGATGTTCTTGGTGAAACTGTTCTTGTTACCTCGCATTTCACAAAACAGGCAGAGATTGCAAAAGATTGCTAAACATCACACCCACATACGTACTAAAGACAATTAGACAGGCGAAACAGAAATGCACACGTCACACGCTTAAACACCTCAGCTACTCAACACTGACTGACGAGCCAGAACCTCCTTGGTTGAAGGTCCATGCTATAACGCTATATTGTCTCCGCGTATAAATTTGTGTTAAAAACGTCTGTAATAAAATTATGGTAGTCATCTTTGGAGAGTAATTTACCTAACTTTGAATTTTGAACTTAATTTTTGATTAACATCTAATCTCAATTACCATTTATGAAGTTGATCATGTAGATCTATTTTTTGTGGCGACGGGTCACGATATTTTCCTCATTCAAGAGTAGGAAGTAAATATGAGAATTTGGATAGGATAATTTAGAAAAGGGAAACCCAAAAATAGGTATGAACAAAAATCGTGTGTGTGAAACGTTCTCATCTTGTTTAGTATTAAATGATGGTGCCAGAACCTCAGAACTTGGTCTTCCCTCCCCCTTCAACCGTTTACTTCACTCCAGCTTACTATTTTTTTCTTTCTGGATGAATTTGTTCTTCAAGTATTATGAATGTGTTTGTTGTAGGTAGGTACACCATCCAGGTACCAATATTGTCTTGAATGTAATATAGGAACATATTGTTTTTGAAAAAAATCTCTATAGCTTTCTTCCCTCACACACGCAAAATCAATTACGCAAGCCAAACAGAAATGCACGCAACGCACGCTAGAAATACCGATCGATTGACATGAGCTGGTTGATGCCGACTGTTTGGTGAGAACACTTCTGGCTCTATGCTGGTATTATAACGCCCTAATCTCCACCTTTCTCTCTCTCAATTCATCCTGACTCCTGGATTTTAGTTGAATTTAAAACAATCAAACAAAAAATGGATTAGCTGAGTTATATCTCTAATAGATATTGAAATATTTATATATGGAAGCTTATTTAGGCATTGTCTTTACAGAGATGATTACAATGAGAACGGTGACCAACAACAAGACAAATCGGCCGAAGGTTCAGCACCTCAACCGCAAACAGCTGCTTCAGAAACACACGAAACGGTAGTAAGATACAATCCAAAGTTCGCACACATTGCAGCGCAACCACGAATGGAAGGAGCAGCATCAGAAATGCACGAAACGGTAAGTTACACTTCATATAGGGTGTCTCAGTGTGATCAAGTAGACCAGAGTAAAAACAAGTTAAGATCAAATGGTCCACTTCATACACTACGCTTCCTAAAAGTCGTTATAGGTATAAAATTATAGTTAAAGCGTCACTGAAAACGACCTTTATGTGTAAAACGTAGCCTACGGAATACAATTCGAATAATCAAGATTACATTGAGATAGTAGATACATGTTAGTTTCGTAGGTAGTAACAGTCGTAGACTCAAGAGAATGTAAAATAAATCATCAGCAAATCGCCTTACGGATTATTGAAAGATGATGCATCACACTCTGTGGTTCAATACGGATAAAACAGAGCTGGTCTTCTTTAAGAAAAAAAGGAAGTTGGCGAATCTGACGGTACCAAGACTCGTGAACGAAAGCTTGGGCTTCTCATGTGAGGTTCAATATCTTGAATGTCAAACTAAATTGGATTTTCCTTTTAGAGCGTAGGATCAAAAAAACGGTAATATTATATGAGCAATGCCGTAGAATTATCGGCAAAACTTACATATGGATATATACTGCGATAATTGAACCAATGGTGGCCTACAGAGCTGTGACTTGTGTGACTAAGTATCAACAGGTCACTACAACACCCAGCTGAGTCAAATACCGCATGCAGTATGCCTGAAAATAACAGGTGCCATGCGAACTACGTCAATAAGAGCAATGTAGGTGATGATAAACTTGACACTTCTAGGAATTAACTTGAAGAAGTGGCTTCAAATCTGTTGGTATAAAGCCAAACATAGAGTGTGGGATAGGTAGAAGTTGCATGAGGAATATGACTGTTGAATAATTGCCAATTCTAGAGACTGACGTCGACAGTATCCCTCAAGAACTCAAAATTGATCGATCCCGTTAAATTATCACAGAAGCACAGAACGATGAGGAGGCTGGTTGAGGTGTATACTACAGAAACTCCGACATAAACAGTAAATGGCGCATGGATAAACATGCGAGAGTACCTAATACAGCTAGAACTGGCTGGTATAACCGTAGCTACAAGTGAAATTACTATATGAATATTGTGGGGAAGAATATTAGAATCTGCACAGATAGCAAACAGGGTTCACCAATTTTTTGTGTCACAAACTAACATTACGGTCAGCACTTGACTGCCACCAGGCATTTGTTAGTGCCTGAGACTATAATCCTTGGTCTTGGGCAACACAGTATTCTGTCAGTGCTATGAAAACTTTACTAAAAATACAACCACTCACTTTTCAAAAGTATGCCGGGTGGTGCCTCTGCCTACTTGCTACGGAATTTCTCGGATATCCTGGTGAAGAAGTAGCGAACTGTTCATGTCCAGACAACAACGAAGTTTTGCTACTGGCATTGCAACATAACACTGTCAGCTATTAGCTGTATTGACGGATTGTTAAGATTCACTATTTTTATAGGTGGTAGGCTACAACCGAGAGACCGGTGAGCCAATAATAGGCCAGATCGACCTGGACCAAGCTCCTAGGGGCGCGGAAGACACGGTAGTGCGGTACGATGAGGAAACGGGGGAACCACATTTGGTACCCGCCGAAACGGAAAACAAACGGCAGCAAGGAGTGCGGTACGACGAAGAGACCGGTGAAAAAATCCCCCCCGGGAAAGTGAAGAAGAGGAGGAAGGTGCCCAAGAAGGCGACGGAAGGTAAGAGACGTGATATGGGTATTCGTAACGATTGGGTTTGAAAGTTACTTCTTCGAACTATCTCGAAATTTCTAAATAAGAATCGGCGGAGATAATAGAGTGGAGAAAATTGGTAGATTTTAATGAATTTCAGCTGAAATCGACAGTACTTTCGTCGCAACCCCATATTTATTGCGTCATTCATTTTAGGTAAAATTACAACTAGAAATACGTACCTTTTGGACTGCTTTTGCACTTCACACTACATAGAATGATGCTTCATTTGTATTTTGATTGTTTTTAGAATAAAACATACTTCCAATAAATAATAAATATGCTTTGCCGGTATAGTTTTCATGTAAAAAACATGGGAACAAATTATCATTTTCTCTCATAAAATGGAAATTGAAAATCAAAATAAAATTTCTTAGAACTATTGATCATACTAATTTGCCGTAATTATATATATTCATCTGACACTTCTTTTTAGATCCCCATTTGAATCAAATTTAAAGGAAAATTTCATAAAAGGATATTCTCAGAAATTTTTGGAAGGTGATAGATATGACTTCACTGTGAATCAAAATGAAGATGAGGATTCAAAAAGGAAACAAAAAGTTTCACAGTTATTTTGATTGGCCAAGATTTTAATTTGCAATTCTTCTTTTTCAATTGCCATGTCGTCCCAGAACATTGGGGATTGGAGAAGTTGAAAGATAATAATGATTCCCACATTTCGCACATTAAAACTAATAAAAAAAAATTTAAGAGGGTGTATTGCGGTAGGTACTGTAATTTACAACATCTCTTAAACAAAATTCTACAGGCTTGTTTAATGACACCCAAAAGAAAACAATTGTTCATATGTGTTAGGTTAAAAGCTTTTCAATTATTCGTAACAGGCAATCCCAATGAACAAGGATCACAAGCAGCTGCTTCCAATGAGGCGAAAGGTAAGACTGTTGATCTGCCCCTGTACCTTTTGGAGAAGTCCGGATACGAAGAAGAATTCGACGAATTATTGGGCAAAGGCCGATAGACTGATAGCGATAGTAATTCAATAAGTTTACCATGCATAGGTCGAAGCAATGGAAGTGAAAGAAATCAAAACGATAATACGATGCGTGATTCTTATCTCTTGCCTCAATTATTCAACCAACGGTGAAACACATGATACTCGATATATTGCTGACTGATATACCAGTAAGGTTAGGGAAAATGATTGATGCCAATTGTTTAACTCAAATAACGATATTTGAATTTTGTTTTAAGAGCTCACTGATGTTGCTTTCTATTGAAACTTAGAGTCTAAGGTCACACTTTGAAATTGATTTCATTGATGTTTATTTTGGATCTTGATTTCGAAACATAGCAACATTAATCTGAAGAAATAACTACGTTTTGGCTGCCCCTCCAGTATTTGTCAATGTAAAAAATGCAATACAAATGAAATTTGGACATCGACATTACTTGCCTAACTGCTTATAGCGCTAGAAGTGCTGTAATGACGTTTCGTAGTGAATGCCTACCCAGAATAGGCTTTCTCTAGTCATCATTATGTTATTTGTATGGCACATGTACGTTTATTCACCTTCTGTCTTGTGTTTGATGTTGTAACTGAGCAACCAAATCTAAATAATAAAACTCTACTAATAACACAACCGGATTTGTTCAACAGGACAAGAACCCTCTAAAGAGGAAGGAGCACAACAGGAAGTGAACACTGAACCCACCTTGAAAACTCCTGAGGAGTTTACAGTGGGTAACGAAGAAGGAGCTTTCAGTGCAGAGACAAAACCAGTATACAGCAGAGTATATGGCACGAAACTTCCCAGATACATGATTGACAGGACAGATTTCGAGTTGGAGTTTGATAACTTCTCCGGACAATCTCGATAGTCAGACGATGATGGCTTAGAGTACATTTTATTCACAGTCGGGCCGGAACAAGCGAAAGCTGAGGCAAGGGTGACTAAAGACACAGATTTGAGTGGGCACAATTTAATTTTATTTCATGAGGATGGAATTCGAACTTGCGTCTTCAGCATTCCATGCTGACAACGTAGGTGCTAGCTAGATACTCACTAGTTTACTCTGGTGTTTATCAGGCGGTGGAACCATGTGGCAATTTACAGTAAAAGTACATGATCGCCTCAGTAGTTCTGAGCGGCGTGTCCTAAAGATCGGCGCACGATTTGAGTGAAAGCAATTCAAAAAGGAGGATAGCGGAACCGAGAGCGCTCCTTACATGACATCTTGTCAGCATGGAATGATGAGGGTACGGGTTAACGTCTCGTTTGCACCCAACATTTTTTATTAGTCTCACTTAGTTTGTGTCGTTAATCAACCTTTTCTCAAGAGAAAACTAAATTGAGTTTTGGTTGACAGTCATTGTGCTATGCTGGAGTAATGGTCATCTTTCTACCTCAATTTTTACTATAGGACCTTTCGTCTTTCGGAATATTTTTAGTAATGTTTGTGGACAACGTAGATGTTTAGGAGGTTCTACTCAGGACTTCTGACTGATTTGCATTTTTAAGTGAGCTGGAAATTATTTTCCTTTTCTCTTCTTTCTATGATCAGTGACCATAGACTGATGGAGAAGCTCCATCGCCTCAAATATCAAAACAAGCATACCCAAAAAAGCTTATGGGACAAACCATAAAGAGAAATACCACTTGTGAAAAAACAAGTCATGAACAACTCCGAGATGTATCCATTCTACTATACGTCGTAGAGGTAATCAGGAAGAATAAGGCAAGACTACATAATTCAAACTGGGTTTTTAAAGAATATTAGCCCCTGCAGTATTCTCATAAGAGCACGAATACTGTATTAAATCTCAAGACATCAAGGTGTTTCATGCACAAGTGATTGTCAGAGATCACAGGCTCAATACCCAGACAGCAAAGATATAAAAATCTAGAACAGTTGAAAACATCTGGACGAGGCATTTATAACACCGATTAGACCAATCAGAGAGGCCATACATCCAAAGAAGTCAAACATAGAAGTATAAACGTCTGTCACGGGAACGTTGTTGCGAATTTACCTGAAAGAATTGTAGATCATCAATTGATATGTTGCGTGACTCCCAAATTTACGTTGTCAACGGATGTTTGAATTAAATCTTTTTCCAGGAAGCATTCATGAAATGCACTTCATCCTATATTTTGCGTAATTGATCATGGGCTAGTCGTATATTAGGTTTAGTATTTCCGAATATTAGTTTAAAATAGCTTGAACAACTCAAAATTCCTAAACCAGCTTTTTTGTTCTAGCCAATATTGGAAGGGGCCTAAAGTGAAGCTCTTAAATACCTGAAGACTGATCTGAATGGAGCTAAGACAAAATCCACCTCTTCTATCACTCAAACGCTACTTTCTCCTGATAGTTTAAGTTGTCATTTAAAGCTTTTACGCGTGTTTCATCGATGGTCACGATATGAAAAATTGAGGTTTGAGATGGCCAAGCTCGTATATAGAAACGTAAAAAAATAAAAATCAGACGCAATAATAACCAGTCATTCGAAAAGATATTGTGTCAACAGTTTTCAGCCATACTTTGATGCTGAAAAAGTATTCTAGGGCTGAACATAATGTTTTTTATTTTCGTTTCATTTGTTGCCTTGATAATAATTGAATCAAATTGCAGCAATATTTGATTTTGAATTTATAATCAGTGTATAATTGGAAGAATACATATCTTTGAATGTATAGCTTATTCGGAATTAACCAACTCGTCAATTTTTGACAGTAATTGACACGAGGTTTCTGTGAAACATTTCTGAATGACTGGGTTAAATCTGTCATTAAATGGTAACTGTGAGCCATGGTAAAAATTCTTGCTTTGAGGCTGTTCTTTCGGCCTGTGCAAACCGATTAGAACTAAAATGTAATCTTGCAAAAAAACGTATTATAAAATGCTACGACTATTTACTTATTTTATAACTATTCGAAGCTTTTGTGAACATTATTTCTAAAATACGATTAGGTGTAGAAAGAACAGTTAAAATTAATTCCACTGAAATTATTTGCAAATGAATTCTGATAACAGAAAAAATATCTTCACCACCCTGTGTCAGAGATATCTGGTATACAGAAAACATTTAAATTATCCGATAACTATACATTTACTTTCCTATATATCACTGATCAAATGATGATAAATTGTGTGCAGTTTTTTCACCATAAATTTTATCAATCAGTAAAACCTTATCTGCATGTAAGGCATGTACCAACTGTTCTTTTTATACGTCGAAATATGTATTTTTATTAAAATAAATCGACTACTCGAGATTTGTTAGGCTTCTTTCGAAACAGCTTTAATATATAATGAATTGTTACGGCGAACAGTTGTGATGAAACAGTGACAAAATTCGTGAAGCAATTCTTTCGGTTTGGATGTACCAGGCTGGTAACTCTCCAGGTATTTTGTATACTTTACTTTCTGCTGTATAAATCTGCAAAATCATCTGAAGTACAATAATTACTTTAAACAGTGTGTTTGAGCAGAGGGGCGGATCCAAAAGGAGAGGATGAAAGGACGTTCCTTTTTTTGACTGAATATCCTTTAAGATTCCAAACAATATCACAGATAAATTACTCTCACCTCTGAAAATTCTACCCCTGTTTAAAGTGCCCACCAGAATATGTTGATTTGCTGAAATATTCAAGCAATCCAATTCAATGAGTTTCATAATATTCAATTCAGTACGTACCCATCAAGTTGACTACTTACATTTCAGGAATTAAAGAGATGTGGTCCTGATTCATTTTTAGCTTTGGATAAATATAGCATAAAGCGTGATTTATTTTTGATAACTAAAAATTATCTGAGGGTCATATTCAGATTGTTTCAAGTTTTCCAGAAAAGACTCTAACTGGAAGTCAGTAATATTGGACCAATGTCATTTAAGACACTTTCAGTTTGCTCAGTTAAAATCATAAGCCTGATATGACTGTTTTGCTATTTTAATTTCTTAAAAATGGTTACACGAAGTATACCGTAACCTTTAAAAAAATTTGTATAATTTAAAACCAAGCTTATTTTCATAGTTTTTCCTGTTTCCGAATCTGGTAATTTCGTTCAAAAAACACACCATTTTGAAGCTATTATACAGAAAAACTAACTTCTTCCTTTTGGCTCTGATCTAAGACCTTTTCTACTATAAAATACTATACATAGATTCCTTATCTTTAGTTGCTGATATTCTATCTATTACTGCTTTATCTTTTTTCTATATTCACAGTAATCTGTGTTCTACTATTAGTGCCTACAGTTGCTCATTGATTCCTTATTATCATTATGTCTTTGTATGATGTATGATGTTCTTTCCTAGAAAATTGAAACTAAATTGAATTCGAAATTTTCAAACAATCACGAAAGCACAGGCAAAGTTTCTGAATATGTAGATGAATTATGCACGTATCATGATCCATTCGCAATGTTTTAACTGATTTTGGAATGTGAGTGGTTGACGGTCGTATCCGCAGAAAGTATTGTTATATTTGTGATGTGCTGATTTAAAGGCAAAGCTTGGAGCTCTTTATATGTATCTTTTTGTTTCAACTGTGTTATTGTTATCTGTTATAGCAAATTTTTGTTATAGCCGAGATATATTTTTTAAAAAATGTAAAGAAAGCATGAATTAATAAAGTGTTCATGTTGCATCTCAAATTTACTCTTTCAATCTTTATGTATAACCTCCAGTTACATGTAATTCACGGTTCAGGTTATCAGTGGGTTGTTCCTTTACCTTCGTCCTTAAATTTTCATCGACGGGATTGGAGTATATTCATCATACTTTTTTACGAGTACAGTTTAAAATCTGGGACAGAAAGAAAATCACACCTGACAACGTGGTACGATATATATATATATATATATATATATATATATATATATATATATATATATATATATATATATATATATATATATATATATATATATATATATATATATATATATATAAATAAAAGCTAAACTTGAACTTGCGATTTTGTGCGATTGGAAAATCGTAATCGTGACAAAAATAAAGCCGGCGTGTACTTGCCTCTATTTGATCGCAGTTTCCTGGATTCAGTCCAAAGTTGTGTAATCAAGTAATAAGAATATTAAGATACATATTATTGTATAATAATATGAAATTGCTTAGGCAAACTTTTCACAAGTATTCCTCTCACAGATTTGTATAGTTGAGTTGAGACAATAAAAATAGTCAATTATTTATATGTATCTATTTGTTTTTCTAAATATAAACTGTCTAAAATTATGCGTGAATGTGACAGGATTAGTAAAGAGCAAGATGGGGCCTGATTAAAAGGGCCTATCACATTTTACAAAATTAATACTTATAATACCGCTGACAGCTTTGTAAAGTAAGTCATTTCTTTGGTATATTATTACACATTTTACAAAAAATATATAACTTTTTTTACATATTACTTTTTTGTCTGAATTCTTATCATATTACAGCAGTAGTCCAGTCATTTGGAACCTTCAAGAATATCTGCTACTAACAAATTTTCACGGCCTGCAACCCCCAAATTTTTAGGTGGTATTGTAGACTGACAAAACACATAAATGATTCTGATGTATGTCGAAATACTTGGTGCTTTTAATGATCAATATAATGAGGTTCAATCTTTAGATGGCTGGACTAACAACTGATTTTCACAAAAGTTCCAAATACTTCTCGGATGATACTCTATCGCATTTCAAGGTGATATAATTCACATGATTATGGTGTTAAAAACTCTATTTTGGTCAACTTTTTGAAAAACATTTGAGTGATCTAGATTTTTAACGATTAAAAGTATTTTTTGTCTGATATTTACGCTTAATTTTGGATATTAAATTTACATGTAAGAGCATATATAATCTACCTGAAAATTTATGTGCCATTATTTCATCACACTTATTATAAGCATGATTCAATAAGAAAAATAACCAACCCGTGCAAATTTTGTTTGAGTAGCAAAAGAAACAACAATAATGATTTAAGACTTTAGAAGCCCTTTAATTTCAGTGTAATTACCGCTTAAGCATTTTTATCCACAATGATAAATGATCTGTGACCTTAGCATGTTTGCGTGTTTATATATAAATATTAGAACCGAAATAGACTTCATTTTATTGAAAGAGTATTTCAACAAAACATATTGTAAAATCGGCGAAAACATGATAGTTCCTCTACTATATAATGTGTTATATCACCCAGAAACACGCGTTGAATAGATTTATACTAAAGGTAAGGTAAGTGTGATTCTTTGACTAGCTATTTACCTACAAAGGTTCAACAGATCTGTCAGGCAATGAAAAAAGTACACTGTTTGTGCAAACTAACAAAACATCTAAAACATAATCTGCAATAAATCCTGGTATAAATAATAAAAATTCATTGCAAATTATAGGTTGATATGATTAGGTGCTGTTTCTATATAACATGTATCTTAAAAACATTTCTTTGGTGTGTCTTAATTCACTAAAATGTATAAAATAAAATTAAGTCAACCAAAACAAACTGGTCGCCAGGATGAAAGACACATCTTTAGAAACTCTCAAAAAACTCAAATTGTTTTGCATTATTGAAAATTAAAAAAACGCATTTATAAGGGTTTACTAGAAGCATTCAAAAGTGGGATATATCAATTGTAATTTAAATAAAAAGATATTATTCTTGATTTGTTTTCCTACATTCAGAAATGTATAGAAAAAGCAAAAAAAACGTTTGGAAATGAAAAAGTCGTATATTACCAGAGATGTTGGGTGAACCATTCTGAAAGGTTCTACTAAACTCATATAGCTATAGTACTCAAGACTGACAATTAGTTAAATCAAATCAGGTGTTATGTGAATCTTTGTGCCTTTTATTTTGAAGAGCAGTTTATATATACCGAAGAGAAACTAATTAAATAAATAACAAAAAATCTTCGTAGTATACTGAGACCAATCTTTATCTTACAGTTATTTGCATATTATTTAATACTTTAAGTATTCTAGTTTAAATTATTTACACATGTACACATACAGATCTTTCAACAAATTCAGTTATCCAGAATTGCCTAATATTGCTAAAAGTAAAAACAACGGTTTCAGTACAGAAATATAAAAAAATTATAAGTACAATATTACAGCCACTAGGCGAAAACTTCTTCACACTATGTTTTACAATGTACAGTTCAATAAAGCGATATGGGACTTCCGAAAAGTCATCAGATTATGTTGATTGACTAAAGTATGAGGTTTAAAAGCAAAATATGAGGATTTGACAAAAATATACCACTTCGATTATTTACGTTTTCAACAACCAGTTTTTGTGATACTATCTGGAGAGTTTGTATTGGTAACATTATATTAGGTGGCAAAAAATTTGAGAACTACGTTCATGAAATCACAATTTCTTCTCTGATGACAGATTCGCAAGTACTTAAAACTCATACCAAAAGTAATTTTCAAGATAGACTGATTTGTAAAACTCGAATGTTTAGATAGAAATTTATTATTGATACCCTATTTTGACAATGCTATTTTGATATGACAATGAGTTGTTGTAAAGAGTTACGGCAATATATTTTTAATGAACATTCATGTTAAGATATGAAAAATAATTTAATTTAGAATAGATGAAAAAATAATCCTTCTAGATTTGTATACTCGTAGTCATACGGATCTTGAAGTTAGTTCTATTTGTTGATTGTACACAGCGGCATATATACTAAGCCGCGATACTTCGACTTCGAGAAAAAGTGGTAAATATTACCACAGCAGGAAAAAGGAAAGCCAAATGACGAGAGAAGCTCAAAAAAAGTTAGGAAATATGATTTAGTAACCTCAAAACTAAATTACTATCATTTATTGCAATAGCTCTCAGACAACTTTCAGTGGTAACTTTGACTGTTCTCTAAATATTCGAGCTTTTCACAAATTACTAAAGAAAGAACATTGTATGTACTTTCACTCTGAAATGTTACATATTTACAATGAAAATATCAATACCTTTAATTTTAAACTTGCAAGTTACATATAATCTCTCTTGTTTGAACATCGTTCTTATTTAACAAGTTTTTGTACGGATCTGGGAGTCGACATTCTACTTCGAACTATTTGGGTTCAGTCATCACCTTTACCAAGCGCAGAGGGCATATTTGATGGATAAGCTTTGCTAGAAAATAATTGCACTTTCTGCAATAATAAGTTCGTTCCAACAAAAGTTTAGAACGTTTCCGGACTTCACTGATTCTGCGTAACTCTATTTTAGCATGCCTACAATCCGAATTCACAATTCAGAGCCCTGAGTGCATTTTTTTTATTAACGAATGAACTACATTCCAAACTGATTCTGAACTGATTTTATAGTTTCAAGATTTGATCGGAATTCTTGGTTCTGAATCAGTTTGACAAGTTACATAACCTATTTGTTTTGATTTTTTTCGAAAATCACGTAAAAATGCACATATATGATGAATGAAGCTAATCTTTACGTCGTGTGATGGAATATTTTCCGATTTTGTATCGACTCCGAAACAAAAATGATGGTGAATAATATTGTAAAATAAAACAGAGGAAATATTCCCGTCATACGAATATGATAGAGCAGAGCATAGCGATATTGCTTATTCCAATTATTTTTATATACTTTGTGATTTTATAGGTTGGAATGAACAACATAATTTTTTATTGGTTTTAAGTAGTTCCAACGCTGGGTATGGTGATTCTAGAAAGTTCGCGCTTAGATTTTATGCAATTCTGAATAACGTTCCGAACCCAAAAAAAAAACACTGTTGGAACGAACCTATTAAGAGAGTTGCTGTTTTCAGTAGCTACACATGGTTTTTACCGAGTACAATGTACAACCTAAATTTCTCAATTCTGGAGGAAACCTAAGCCTGATTTTTCGTAAGAGGGAAGTTATGGTCCTCGACCGCATAAGACATCTTCAGAACACTAAGACTAATTTTGAGTTTATAATAACTTCAGATTTACGTTTTATATTAAAATTTTGATATGATTGATTTTTATAACTTTATAGCGCAAAAAGATACTGTCGGTTGTTCCAGTGCCTTGAAAATTTCCTGTACACTTATTTACTTTAGATCACCATTCAACGAACAGCTGCAGGTTCATTTTGAAACTGAAGTATTACCTAATGACATTGTAAACGTTCCCAAAACCAAACTTATTCCAAGCAATCTGTATACGTTTCGTAAAAAAACCCTTTGTAGTAGTTAGTTTTAGGACAGCTGAAGCTCGTGTCCATTGAACATGCCCTCTGTCTTTGTGACGCACGCACTTCCGCTCTCCGTGGGTGAATTGGCACTGGCCAGCGAGTTCGCCCTCGTTGCCGCCACTGGACTGCGGCTGCTGGCCTCGAGATCGGAGGCGGCGTTGCCGTCGGTAGCCACACCCACAAGATGCTGGTGGGCGGATGTGTTGTGAGGAGGGGCGGCGCTTAGTTGGGCATCGGACGGGCTGTAGTAGTAACCTGATGCTAAAAGAGAGAAATAGAAGTTTCAATGGATTTATTAAGCGGGCTTAGGGCTTCAAAGCTCAAGCGTTTGGGCAGGGGGAAGGTATATTTGCGAATATGATTGAGGAGATGTGGGTTCGAACCACATTGGTGATAAAATTATCTTCTTTGATGTACCAGACTGCGGAGGTCATTTGTGAGGTGTTCCAGATTGTGGGGCTACTAAAATCATGCTGAAGATTCAGAGAGTGCTTCAGCGCAAACCTTCACAGATGCTAGCAATATTCTAGAGATAGTTTGGTCTGAGTGTTGTATAGTAGCACTATCGGTTCCGGTGAATACAATTTAGTGGAATCAAAGAGAACCCCTTGTTTCTGAGATGCCGAATTAGCAAGGCCTGCAATATGATCGTGGTAAGACATGTTACTGTTGATATTAATCTCCAGAAACTTAATGGTAGATAATATTGGAGAAAGGGTGGATCCCTGAAAAAGGCTGACATTGCTAGTTGATACATCGGAAACACATTCAGTTACCACCACAAATAAGGGTCGATCCATGAGTAAACGATTCAGCAACTGCTATAGACCCAGTCAGTCGCAGTCCATAGGCTGCAAATTATATTAAACTATTCATCAACGTATTAGCTTGGGGACACACCCAGCTAACATAGGAAACTTTTTATAGTGTATTTATCGAATTGAAATGACTTACTTATGTCTAAAATACTCACTGTTTACTTACTGAGTAACCCGCTGGAGGCGGTGCCGTAGCCATAAGTGCCATACGTCGCGCCGTATTGGCTGTACGCTGTGCTGTAGTACTCGCTACCCGGTACCACCGTACTGCCTGCTGGAAAAGAAATCCATTCAACTTCTATTCAAAAGATTGAGTTAGAAAATTACTCAAACATTAACTTGTATTAGCCAGGGAGGTAGCAGCAGCTGTTGTGTAATCATTTTCATAAAAATGGCAAAATATATGTTAAACTACTTTGTAGAGACTCGTTTTATTTCCATTAAATCATTACTATTAGAAAATAAAGAAAGAGTTTTCCAACTAGAAAGACTGAACCTAGACCACGTGGAGTGTATGTTTGATAAGCACTATATCACTACACAAAAAATGGTACCAAAAGAACAAAAAAACGTAAAACAAATAAATTCAGTAGGAGGGTCTGAAACCGGTATGTACGAGTAAGTGAAACAAACCACCTTTTTTCTCTATATGTTATTACTCTGAGATATTACCTTAATAAAAAATGCCTCTCATCAGATTGTTAAGTAAGGTCGACTGAGGTACGGGTTTTGCACTATACCTCATTACCAAGAAGTTTTTCAGAGGGCAAAAAAGGTCAAAATAGTATGTGTCAATGACACAGCAGCACAATTACTTACATTTAGAGTCGCTGCAAGGATTATATCTAGACTTTACTAGGGGCCGATGTGGATTTAATATATTATGAGGAGGTGGGAGAAATAACAAAAACGAATATACAGGATGATGAAGATATTTGCTTGGAGTAATGGAAGGAGGCTACCAAGAAGATAGGAAATCGGAAACGGCCGCCAGTTATGATAACATCAGATCGGAGATGGTGAATACTTCGAATACTTTAGGGGATAATGGTATTATGTTAATGCTATCTATATATAACAAATACTAGAAAAATAACAGTTTATGAAGCATACTATAAAAAACTGGCCAAACTTAAAGATAAAGGAATTGAAATTATAAGTATTCTTCTACAGAGCAGACACTATCTGATTTAGGTTGTATGTTTTCTATATGATCGAATGTTTTTTGCCTTAATGCATCCAAAATATTATCAGTTATGATAATTTCACTATTTGCGGGTTAATAACTTTTCATAGATCCGGATGGCAAAATTATTGTGCAAAATTTATTCAACCTATTTTGATGACTATTGACGTGATGATCTATAACATCAAAAATAATTTTTTGGTGAAATGTGAAAGTTCAAGTTAAGAATCTGAGTATTTGCAAAATAATTGCAGATATACAGCTATACTTTTTACTGTTTTTGCATTATTAGAAATGTTTTTAGATTTTAAAGATGCTAGATCTTATATAAGATTGAATTGTGTAACTATTTTCCTCGCATTTTTTTTTAAATTGAACATTCTTTCTCATCTGAATGAGAAAAAAATAACATTCTGGAGATTTTTCAATAATTTGCTTAATAAAAATTTCAGAATATGTTTTTGAACCCGTGAATAGTGAAATCATTATTTAATACTCCCACTATTTTGGACTCAATCAAACCTTCGCTATAATATGTATGAGATCCTCACAACAGTCAAAACACCAACTTTTTAATAGCATATTCATCCTGAGAGGGGGCTGAAGGGATAGAAAGCAATAGAAAATAATGGGCGCAGGAACACAGGCGTATCATTGAAATGCCGTTGACGAAGATGTCGATGCGAAATGAATGAATTTCTTTGAGCGAATATCATATTCGTATTCTTGGGGCACCTGTTAGATTAGCATTGGAATCTTAGTTGTGAAGAAGCATTTTTTTTTAGAATGGGTATGGAATTCGACAATATACATTTCTTGGTTCGAATAAATAATTATTTTCTAATCAAGTAAATTGTCTTGGAGTGAGATCAGATATTCTAGTCTTGAATATATCTTTACAAGCAGTCCCGGTTTAGTCTATGAGCTCTTGGGGCTGGCGCCCAAGGGGCCTGGATTCTCGAGGAACCTAGTCTTACTTTAGAGAGCAATCGGTTGGTATATACTGACGAGTCTAGGCTAAAGACGAAACGCATGTCTATTACAGGTTTGATGCATAGTGGAGAACATACACTTCATATCAGTTTTCAGCTTCTGATGTGAATGAGTCGAGATAACGGTACATCGTAAATAGTGTTTACGAAGAACAAGGGATGTCTCTGTAAATCAGTTCATCCTTGTTGATAGATGTCGTAAGGGGCGCCATATTGGGCAACACTTGGAGATGAGTTGATGTTAGCTAACTCATCCATTTACCAAAAATAATCTGGTTTTTAAAATATATTCCGTAGTTCTTATAATAAATATTAATATAAAGCATGTGTTTATGTATTAACTAATAACGAAGAGCAATGAAGGGTGCCCAAAATCTCTAACGCCCAGGGCCCGAAATCGGCATCGTTTACAAGATTAATCAATTCCTGAATTGAAATTTTTTATGTGTGTTCATGAATATCTTAACCTAACCAGTACTCACCAGTGGTGGCGTACCCGGCGGCGAACCCCGTCGCCGTGGGCACGACATAGTGCTGGGCGGCGGCTGCCGCGGCGGCCGCCGCAGCGCTTGCGCTTTGGAGCACAGTCAGCGCTTGCTGGGGATCCGGCGAGCCCCCGGCTGATTCGGCGGAGAGGGGTGGCATCGGGGGAAGGCCGGGGGAGCCGCTCCCGCCCCCGTTCGATCCACCCCCACCTCCGCCATTGTCTGCCAAGCCGAGCGCGTACGACTGACTTGCTGCTTCGGCTGTACGGGCACATGCAAATAACACAGAAACGAAACACATGTAAAGCATAAAACAAACAAAAATGAAAAAATGCATAATGGGGTGGATCACTGCATGCATTTTCAAATTGGAGATGCGTATTTGTGATATAATTTCAAATAGATCCTTCAGGTTGATGCTAGAGTGCAAAGAAAACTCCTTTTTAGCTCTAATTTTGTTAGGGTTCGATTATTGTATTTGCAATTAAAATAGAAGACGCGTTAATATAAATCTATTTTCAATTTATTATTTTTTAATACTTCCAAAGATGCCTATCAATTTTGAACCAACTCGACCAAATATCAAAACTTGAGAAACTGCCATAAAATTGGCCAATTAAACGTTATTCCAAAGCATGAATTTAGAAATTTTAATCTAATCGGAGTTCTCAAATTACGTCTGAATATTGTCGTTCAGTAAACCGAGGATTGCACCAATAAAATTGATTATTTTCTCTCCCTTTTCATACAAACACAATTGTTGAAATTCATTTAAATAGAATTTCAGAAAAATAATTTTCCTTATCTACACTTACACAATACTGAATACAAAATTGCATGAAGTGAACCACAAAAAAAACACTAAACATTAATAAAATAAAAAAGTGCATGCAATGCAATAACAAATTAAAAATGTGTCAAGTATATCATTCAATTTGTCGTAACAAATAAAGCAACGATTACAACGAAAGAAAACATTACTACGAGTTTTTATCTTACCTTCAGTATTCCATACTGGCAGTGACATTTTAAGATCGAGTCCAGTTTAATATTAAGTAATACATCGTAATTTTTGGTATTGATTTGTTTATCTTCGTCTGTCATGAGTTGGAATATTTCGAAATGGTCTAATTATAACAGATATATTACTTCAAACACATTTATTATGTTTTAATATGCTCGGAAACCGCATAATCCAAGTCTCAATAATATTCGGGTCAACAGTCATTATGCGTATAATTTACAATTGGAATAATTAACAAGGGATGGCTTTTGGAATGAAATATCTGCCTTTATAATTAACGTAACCAAAGTATGCATTTTATTGGAAAAAAGCTACCAATTGAATAATTGATGTTATGGTGGAAGTGTAGGCAAAACATACTTGCACCTCCACCAAAATTGAAAAAATATCATTTTTCTCGGATATACGTTTATAGCACTGGACAATGGTTGTATTAGAATTAGATCATTACGTATATGATTTTGGGGAGCCATGTTATTCATATTTTATGTGTTTTGACGATGTTATGATTTAGTTGAGGAAATATAGACCACAATAAAAGGTGACGCTAATATATGACTTAAAGATTTTGATATTATTTTATATATCCGAAGTAGTAGTTAACTAATGACGTTTTTGACCAATAATTTATGATGGAATGAGTATGACGTTTTAATTTAGGATCATCATAAAGCAAGGGGTATATTTTTAAAGCATTTTACACTTCTAAAAATCAAGCTAGTATCAAAAAGTTGATGAAATCTAGATGCTCCAATCTTTACCTGTTAATCTTATAATTGGAATATACTTTCTTTAGGAAGATACAGATTGGATAGGTCGTACTGTAATTGTTACTGGTGGATGCTACGAGATTATGCTATTCCAGCGATAAAACTAAGCACTCTCGCATATTGGCCAACTAGTTAAAGGATAATTTCGACTGTTGCTTTTCAAAATCGTGTTATAAGCAAAAAAATCTCCTATTTAGGTCATATTTGTCGGGGTAACCAATATAATATCTTACAACTAATAATAATAGGCAAGGCAAAATAGAAGGATGAAGAGGGCTTTGAAGAAAACAAGCATCATGGCTACAAAACACTCGCGACTGTACATCAGGTATATGCAATGTCGTCCAGCTAGTTAAACTTACGTAAGAACGAGAAAATATTACTAGAATGAATGCCAATGCCAGGGAAACCAGACAAGGCACATCTAGAAGACGAAATCATAAGCAGCTTCTTGTAAATTCATGTCTTCCATGATCGCCTACTCGCTATGAGGTTATCTAAAAAATTTGGCACTTGGAACAAGGCTAGTGAGGCTAAAGTAGTTAAAAAACTCTATTAGGGAGATAATTGTAGAAATTCAATCAGGAAAGCTGAATAATGCTGTGTTCCATTATTAAAACAATCTAAAATATCTGAAATTAATCCCTTGCTTTATGATAACCTTGTATTTACAAAATTATGTCCCATTCTAAACTAAGTGGATTTTCCGTGAGCTGAGCGTAATGTCATAGCTCTTTGTATTGTGAACTAATGTCAGTATAGAATAGAATGCACATGATATAATAAAAAATTAAAATTACTATACTTTTCAACAATAGACTATTGTAGTGTTTTTTAATTTTTTTGAGATCCTAGACTATACTCCATAGTATTTTTTTCAAGACGATAACCACACAATATGAGTTACTTGCAATGTACATATCAATGAAAAAAGTCTTAAATGTTGTGCGCAATATCAATAGAAACGTTCCTGTAACACTGTTAAAGATATGACATTAGGTTGAGCTACGTGAAACGCAAAGCCTTGATACTTACCGGAATGGTATGGTGACATGGGGTTTTCCATGAGTTTGGAGGGTTCGATTTTCATTTCATGCATTGTTATGGGTGCCAGGGGCGTTAGTGACCCGCCACCTAGATTAAACGCATTTCTTTAATATCCCAATGATACAATTTCAAATCAGCAAAAGTCAAAACAATTAAGAACAAAGTAAAAAATATTGTACTGTGTTATATCTAACTAGTAATAGAAAATTCAATTCCATTATCAGTAGACTGTGGAACAGTTATTAGGATAAAGGTGTTGTGTTTTTAATTAAATTGAAAAGCTTTGGAATATCCCCGAGAAATTAAAGCTTACATGTTTTATAAGGGAATAAGATAATATACAACAAATTACATGCAAACCTGGTGAAAACTTATAATTGATCGTAGGTTTGGCATGGAAAATATTCATTAGATCTTATCGTATAACACATTCAACTAGACTTGGTCAAATTCTTCTGAGGATATTGAGAGACTGATCGATGCGTCAACCAGATTTGTGATGTAATGGTCTAAGCTACTATTCTTACTTACAATTGATATCTTCCAAATCTTCTAATTGGAAGGTTACATTTCAAAACCAGTTAGCTCAATTTTTCATGTAAATCACTTTCAGTTGGAATTTGGTATGTTTTATAGATCTAAAGGCACATTTACAAATTGAAAAAAGAGACTCACCGAGTGTCCCAGCAAGCGTAGGTGCAGCGTACATGCCTTGGCCTTGTCCCATACCGCCGATGGTATCATAGAGATCTGAGGCGGGGGAACCACCGAAACCGGCGTGGGCATCGTAGTAGGCGCCGGGCTGACCGCCGCCTCCACCTCCACCCTGACCGCCTCCAGCACCGCCGCCCAGCTCGCTCAGTAGCTTGTGCTCGTCCTTGATGGACCATTTCGATGACCATAGCTGTCAGACGGAGAAGTAGATACATTAAAATCCAAAATCAATTCAACTGAAATTAAGTTAAACAATGCATATCAGTAAGTATTACTGAAATATTGATAGAAAATTCGCTCAAAATGAAACTCGCAAAATGTGCAAAAAAGCACACTCAACTGCAGTTTGCAGACCAACGAGAGGCCATCGTACATTTCCGATTTCAGGAAAGTAGTGAGTCAATTTACTGACTAGCTATAAGCAAGAATCCCTCAAAGAAGCTGAACCATCTTACTGCCCTTTCAGGACCACACTTGACCGTAACAACCCAGACCTGGAAACAATAAATCACAAGATAATAACGTAGCTGAACTTACATTTGAATAAAGCTGGTCACCATTATACTGCGATCGTTGTCTTTTCAGGTCATCTTCCGGATGTCCGTTCACGTCCCTGTTCTCATCTGGAAGGAAACAGAATATACATACAGTCAGTTGTGTTAGCGTACAATACGTTTGTTTGGTTAATGAGATTTTAATTATTATAATTATGGATGGGGAATTACTGACAATGTCGCGTTCTTTTGAAAAAACATTCAAATTGCGATAATTTGATGTTTGGTATGATGTTAGGAATATTGTAATCATCACCTGAAAAATGGCGTCAAGTAGGTTGACGCCTCCAGCGCTCATTTTTCAAGATTTTTCACAAACGATAAAGGTTGGTTCTATGGTCGTGCGAAGCCTGTTTTTCAATTATTGATACAAAATTTTAGATATTGTCACGAAGGCGCTTATATATATAGAAAATATTATTTGTGCAAATCATATAGGAAGGATGGCTTTATACCTGTGTGAAGTGCTTTCTGATATTTTGGTTACCAAAAGGTTAAACAAACATCAGAGATGTGTCAAAAAATTAATTTTGTTGGCTTGCATAGGCATAGAACCAACATTTCTCTACAATTTATTAAAAAAAATTATTTCATTATTTCGGAAAATGCGTTATTGGCTATAGTAAAATTAATTAGGATATATTATATTGGAAAATATATATGAAAACATTATTATTAATACTCATCTCCAAGCGTCGCGCACTATGACGCTACCCATTGGCAACTTACGAAGTCAAAGGTGCTAACACCATCAGTTGTCAACTTCTGACGTGAATGAGCCGAGATAATGGTAAATCGTAAATAGTGTTTACGGAAAACAAGGAAGGATGCTGTAAAGCAGTTTACCCTTGCTTACAGATGTCACCACTTCAAGGCAGTTGACGTCGTAAGTCGCCAATGGGCAGCGGCATAGTGCGCGACGCTTTGAGATGAATGTTGATGTTGCTATCACACCCTTGACTGAGTTATGTAGTTATCACCCAATTGCTCTCTATAGTGAGACCGCCATACTATACAGAAGAGTCTACGCTAAAGACGAAATAAGCATGTCTATTACAGTTCTGATACATTGTGCTGAGCATACACCTAACATAATTATTTGAAATATTTGGTCCAGGCGATTATTTATTTTTTAGGGTAGCTTGGCTCTTTATAACAATTTGTTACGATTTATTCGAATAGAGTGACAGCAACAAGATTTCAGATCATTGCAGCTTACGAACTTGACACTTTTTGCAACATATGCTGTGTTGCAGGACTTGCTAACACTAGTCCAGTCAAAATCACACTAATTCATAAAATTGCGTATTTCATACAGGAAGTTTCATAATTGAATGTCGTCAGACGACGCTTTGGAGATTAAAGCGAACGCGTTACAAACCTCTTTCAATCTGCATCGTTCCATAACTGGTTACACAAAATAGCTGTTATATAGAAATGTCTCGGAAAGTATATTTCGTACTTGTCAATCCCAAACCTCTCTACTCTCGACATAACCGTATTTCTAACTACAAACTCGATTCTGACCAACCCTACTAACTACAATAGCTCAACATTTTAATATCAACGTCCTCTGGTAATTTAGTAGTGGCCCGAGTGGCCGTTCCCCTAACAATAGCCTCTGTATTTACGCGTATATATATATTTAGAGTGGAAATCTCAAACGGCGAATGGTACATTTTAGCTCTGGTCGCAATTTTAATTCAACCTGTCCCTTTTGGCATCGGCTCCCAAAGCGGCCTTTCCCGTTTTAATGTTCATTTAGCTGCAGTGAAATGAACAAGGGAAAATGGTGAACACAATTTAATAGGTCGTGTTGAGATAATTAAAGGACATTGCCAGCGTCCATTCCGGATGTCTCTTTTGTCACGAGTATCCAGGGTCGTACTGAAAGCGACTATTGCTCTTTTAAATAAATTCAAAAAGAAGAGTTAAGAAAAGTTTTTTGCATGTATATATGTATGTATGGATCTATGTATGTATGTATGTATGTATGTATGTATGTATGTGTGTATGTATGTATGTATGTATGTATGTATGTATGTATGTATGTATGTATGTATGTGGCCGATAGGTGGAACTGCCGAAGGAAGAGAACATTACTGTTGTATACTGACATCTATCGGAAAGCACCATACTTAATTTGCTGATTAATAGGTCAGGCATCGTTAGGAATCCATTTTTGGTCACATGTGTTTCGTGTTTCTCGATAACTGGAAAGATGCTTTTCACCTTTGGATTGGAAACATGCGAAGAAATGAAAGCGAAGCTGGACACTGTCTATGAGGAAAACCTAATAATGGTGAGATATTGGTTCAACGAATTTGAGGTAATTCTTTCACTTCCACAATGTTGGAGATCGTATGGTTTTGGGGTAGATTTTGGTGAAGGAATAAGAAAAGTGCTCTAGATTATATTCCATTATCAACTGTCAGAATTTTGTATGACTGCTCGTGACCGGACCTCCCGGCGTTGCCACATTTCGTAGAGATACCCAAAAGTGGTCTACCTTTTTTTTGGTTAGAAACGCGAAAACTATACTGCGCGCATTACCTATCAAGAAAAAATAATAAATACATCAAAATCGTTCACTAAAAGTAGGCAGTGGCGGTTCCATCAGCCAAAAACACCATGCTTGCGATTTTTTGGAACCCGAGAGAAATTATCCTCGTGGACCTTCTGGAAGAAGAACGATTTCGTATCTGCCTTAATTTTTGGAGTTGGGATCCAATCTTACTCGTCAGTGGATATTGACTGGATTGTTATACTGATACATACTGATGTCAACAAATATTTTAAATACGGCTCTGCGCTTTGAAGGGCGTCTACACTTAACGAAGCTGTGAGTCCCTGTCGGCTTTTCCATTTTGCGTTTTCATTGTGAAAAACGTCGGAGTGTGGTCTTAATTGGTTTCAAGATCGACGGATGCCTTGGACCGTTGCCATCGTAGATGAAATTTCATTGGATTCAAATGCAGATTTAATTTCGATTTCCCTTTTAACTCGTATAATTAGAGGTTTACGCTACGATATGGAAGGATTGAATGAAGGGTGATACCTTATTTTAAATTTGAACAAAATAGTATAATGTATGACATATATTATTGAATTTAACTGGTTAACTTTTGACAATATGCTGATCAATGGCAGCTCGTGGGAGAATTAGATGGTAGTGCCAGAACCCAGAACATGATTAAGATACCTCCTCCTCCTCCAACCTCCCTCTGGCTATTCTTAAATCGACGTTCTTTTCTTATTATAAAGTTCTGTCTTTCTAGTCTTATGGATGACATGTGTTTGTTTCAGGTATCTTCAAGTTCTAATATGATCTCAAATCTGGTTCTAGAAAATTTAGTATTTGAGATAAAATATCTATAGCCATGAACTCTGTTTTCTAGCCCCACTACTCTCTCCCATTCTCCTTGCCTCTCAGTCTAAGCTCTCAACTACATAGGCTTAGAAGATTCAGAGACAAAAACCCTAACAAAGAAGCTTCATGTTGGTCTGCTCAATAATTAGGTATTCTTCTATCAAGCTTGTGGGAGTTAGTATCAACAACAACATGTGATGACATGGTCATGTTTCCTTTACGTTGAAGGAATCTGTAGTCTCAGTAAAATCTACTACTACTCTACAACGCCCAGATCAGATCATCGCTGAAGTATTGTACGTATGTGTGGGGATGCACTTCCTATTGCTTCTGGACAGAATCCAGAGACGAGCAATACGTCTAGTGGATGCGCCTTATCTTACAAAGGACCTCCGCAGTATAGAACTGTTTCGTATGATAACAACAAGAGTCTTCCAAAACTCGTACTTTTGCAGAACCTCGGCATTGTGGAATGAACAACCAGAATGTTTGTTTCCCGATGGTTAAAATCTACAGCTTTTGAAAGTCAATGTGAATAGATATTTATCCTCTTGCAGCGCTTATGAAGCGTGATAGCCTTACAGCCATTGCGTGAGGTTATCTATAAAGAAGAAGGTGGAACCGAGCTCCACCGCATTGCTCCAGCCAAACAGTGTTGCCATATATTTTTATTTGCAGCTGATTTGTCTCAATCAAAAAATTATTGGCTACAAGAAAATTAATTTAATTATTATCATATTCCTAAATATATATGAACACATTTTAATTGAAATATTGGGAAGCTTAGCCGCTTTTGTTTTTTTTGGGCAGAACCGTGGTTGCTTGACTCCTCATTGCAAGCTCTTCCTGGTTCAAAATTTATTTTCTTACGAATCCAAGCTGCATTTTGCGCCGATTATCGGGTAACATACAAAACAGGCATTGCAGATAATTAATATCCTGGCATAAAACATGACACAAATTTGGCAAAACTCTCACCTCATCGGTCATAAACGAAACTGTCCGAAACGCGACAAACTGCACATATTCCGACCTTACAATTTCACGCAAGATTTGCAACACAACAACAATGCATCAACTTTATTTGCCAGTTAAACCGGGCAGCGGGCAGGGAGCTGCCGAAGCAATAAATCCTCTGTTCTCGTATGTATGTAGTAATTATGAAGGCGTCGTCAAAAGCGCCGGCGGACAAACAAGCTGCTGAATCGCCGGTTTGTCTGTTTGCTATCACGGAACCGCCGGGCCAATTTGTTCGTCGCACTCTCCTCGTTTTTAACTCCTTTTCCTTTGAGGTTTAATTGGTGGAGTATATTTGGAAGCTGGTGGTTGTATCAATTCGGAATTGTAAGTAATCTAAGACACACTGATACAGCCGAGCATATAATCTAGTTAATTATTTAAAATTGCGAACAACTCACGACAAAAACTACTTAACATTTTTCTGCAATTCATTTTTTGATAACAGAACAGGAATTTGGTTCACATGGAAATCCGATTAAATGTTAAACAAAGTGATATATGGTAACCGCACGTGGAATACAGAGTTAATCTGGTAGGTATCATTCTTTAGTTTTCTGCAGTAGAAGCTGCTAAATCAGAAAAAAATTATAACTCTTGAGAAATAATCTTTGTAAGTCAAGCAACAGCAAAGAATGATATTTTATCATTAAATTATGAGACACTTTTCAAAAACATGATCTACTACGCAAAAGTATGAGACTTGGCATCACTGTATGTTCTGACTTCTGCTATCTGCTCTGTTATTTCCACTCTTCAGTATATCCACGAATTGTGTTTTGTTCAGAGAATGGATGGGCACCTCGCATACGTGTTCATCTGGTTATCAGGTGAAAATGTGAACAATCATCTGTTTGAAATGTACTGGCGATTTGCCGGTGTTTACAGACTACCTAATGTCTTTCACAAACATCTATAATAAGTGCAATCTCTTCTACGCCACACGTCACACCGGCCAACATCTTGACACCGACGGGCGGCCTATCACCCGGAGCAATCCGGTACACCGTGAAACGAGCGTGTCGGGCGCGGGGCGAGGCGGGGGTGGACACGGCCGCCTCTTGGCCTGACCAATGAGCATCGCTGTCGGATTATGAAGACATGACGCGCGTTGCTAAGCGACCGCAAACACCCCCGCGCGCGGAATATGCCTCCCCCGCCCCTCACCGGCCCGCTGCACCCCCGTCCGCGCGGTTTATTCATGCCGGTCGGAGATGCGGGGGAAGATGAAAGAAACGTTCGGGTTGTGAGTAGATTTCAGGTTTCTAGAAGGGTATAATGGAATGTCCTGGCAGTCATAATATAATGACCAACAAGTGAAGCCGTACAAGTTTTTGGTGACGCAGAAGCTAGGATGAGGTGGTGGAGATAATGGGGATGTTGAATGTTATGACAAAATATTGGATCATGAAAAAGATACATAAGCGTTATCAGTCTGTACCTCATTACTGGCAAAACTCAAGTAACATCAAGTATTTTTTGAAAGAGTGTCGAAAAATGTTGTTTGAAAATTGTAGACAATCTGGATGCAAACATAAACATTTCAAGACAATGGAAGTCTGAAACAGTATTACTGAAACTGTAAAAAATTATGGCAGTGTTAGCAAGATATAAATATATAGTGGAGAGGGAGAAAAGCTTCATTGAAAAGTATATAAGATTTTTCGTAACCTTAGAGATATAAATGTTTATTATTATGGACGTGTTGTGAATTTTGGCTAGTCATATATATAAGTTTCAATTCTCATAGGCCAGGTTAGGTGCCATGAATCACGGATAAACTCTAAAAGCAGATGGTGGACCGAACAACAGACACCGTAAAATCCTCAATGATCAACATTCTTCTGACCGACTGGGACTGCAGCTTACGAGAAGGGCAATGTTATTGCTATTCAATTGACTGCTGCAAAGGGATGAAGGGTACATGAGAAATAAATCGACTGGTGTGTGTGTGTAGCGAAGTCAAGTATTGTTGTGCGCGTAATGGGCAAAAGGGAGACACGTACCCCTCTCTTGCGTATCCCCGGTTCTTTTCAGGAATACTTTAAAAGGCTCGATTTTGTTCGTATAAGGACAGAGGACACGCATGTTCAGATTAAGAGGTTAATGTTATCAGATACGCATTCGTTGAAATTGGTCAATCAAAGTACCAGCTGGCTTCGGACTATCTACCAGGCTATATGTTTTGTCTGACAATTGTTTTAAAGCTATTTGCGACGAAAAATCCAAGATCAAGAGACCGTTCAAGAAGGTTGTTTTTCGCGCAATGGTATCGGTTAAGGAACAAAGATCTGGATTGTATTTCAGAGCTGTTGATAGTTGGAATTGATGTTTATAAATCAGATGTGTAGTGGAAAATGTTGATTCCACAGACATTTTTCATCTATTTTAAAGGCAAATATGCGAATAATCATATATGCCTAAAGAGTATGGAGTATAATCGGGGTCAAAAATTTATAGATGATGGAATGTTTTCCATTCACTCAAAAAGAAATTGTTCTACACCCGCCTTCCTCTCCTCTGCACATACCTTAGAAATTTTTTGAAAAATTGATTGGGGTCCTCAGAAACGTTCAGAAACAAACTTTGAGCGTTTTTTTTAATTTGTGGACGATTGCTCAACAGCTAATGACCAATATTCAAAAACTCAAATTTTCTTTTATCCCTGCCATAGCAATACTCAACTGTGAAAAATTCGTGATGTACATATATGTAATGAAAGATAAAGAAAACACAAAATCTCGAATTCGACCTTTTTTGCGATTATACTACTGCCCAAATCATCAGATGCGTGTCAAATATCAGGAAAGCAGCGGTTGCAACAAGATACAGGGAATGTGTAAGTGCTTTTGAAAACACAGTTCCAGAAAGATCTAATTTTGGTTTCCCTCAACCCTAGTGCAAATGGAGTAATTAAAAATTTGTATAACCATAACAGGAGAAAAAATAAGTGCAATCAAGTAGATTGACTCTATTTCTCACACACTTTGTTGATGTGCTTTTCCGTTTCAAATTATATTTCTCCAGTATATTATAAGATTGAAAATGCTCATCCTTTTGCATTTTTTCGTGAGTCTGGGGTTGAGTTATATACCCGTTCCTAGTTAGCCCTTGTACTGTTCATCATGTGTTTATATTTAGTTTTAATTTAGTGTAGTATCATTGCAATCAGTCCAAAACACATTACTCTGAAGAGATAGTATAGACCCAGATTGAAATATCATCAACTTCACGAGGGTATGAAACGATACTTGATAACTCGATAACAATATCAGCTCTCACACAATAGTAACAGGGACTCACTCAAGGTATTTGTAAAAGCTGATTCACAATAAGATATCGTAAGAAGCCCTAAATTATATATATTCAATTTTAATCTAAATTTCACAGAAACTGAACTAAAAATAAAAAATGGATCTCTGCATTCCTAACACGCTTTTATTACTTGGAACTGTATGTACTGTATCATATATACCGGAATTATTCAACGTACTTTTTATCGACTTCAAGAAGCTTCATTGAAATTTGCACACGTGTTAAGGACCGATGGCAGTACAATAATTTTACAACTTTGCTCTACTGTTCTGATTAGGATCATCATCATTGATATCAGCTGCTATAAATATTCATTCAGCACCTATTTGTAAAACTAAAGGTAGTATACCGTATAGTGAAAAGCACCCCACGCTCTTATTACAATATAAATTTCATTAAATCCCTTCTTATTCTTGTTTTAAACCTTACTTGCAAATATTAGATGCAAAACTTTCTTTTCGATTCATTCCATCAGCTCAATTCTCTCGTAATAGTATTGCTGCTAAATAACCTCAAGAGAAGCAAATCGTTTGCTCTACATATCATCTATTTATCTGCTCAAACATCGCGAACCATTCATCGCCGCCGTTATTAAAAACAATATGCCAGATTTGACGGCGAAAAGCATCGCGATAATCAGATAAGCAGCTCGACTAACGACAATAAATAATGCGTCCCCTAAATTGCAGCATTAGATTGTCAAAATATAAATTTATAAATCTCACGGTGTACGGTTACAAGGCGTCCCCGTCCAACATCTATAGTGGATGCTCACGGTGCGTGAACGCTTGCCAGCTATAAATGCTGCATGTGTTCGCAGATTGTAAACTGTGCTACCAGTGGCGCATAGGACAATCAGTTCTCTATCATAGTTTTTATGTTGTCGCCAAGGAAGGAAGAGGTGTTAATTATATTAGCGCTGTATTTACCGTATCAGATTTTTTTTTTGTTTTTTTTTGTTTTAGGGGGGCATAATGCCTTCATATTAGAACTGATCAAACTGATCAACCATTAATTTTCCTTTGAATTCTTACAAAGTAATACTTATCACTAAAGTAAATCCATCGATGTCCTTTAGATTACGTTGACACTAAAACTACAAATTCGTGCACATGCTCTGCTCTATGCACCAAAGCACTACACTAATTCGTATGGCTTGGTTCTCTTCAATCGTCGGACAGCGTTGTGGTTGTCCAGCAGCTGAAGAGCTTCTGCGTTTGGGTGGTGATGGAGCCTTTCTTCATGCCTGGCCGCCATTCTCTTGATCTCGTCGACTACCAGAGGTATATTCAAATCGCGATGAATATCCTTATTACGAATGTACCAAGGGGCATTAACAATAGCTCTTGAAACTTTATTTTGGAATCTTTGTATAATCTTGATGTGAGAATCTTTGGAACAACCCCACAGTTGACAACCGTAGAGCCAAACAGGTTTGAGAATCTGATTATAGATCATGATTTTGTTATAGAGGGACAGTTTTGAGGATCTTCCCAATAACCAGTAGTATTGTTTGTAGCGAAGATTGAGTTCTTCCCGCTTTTTTTTGATGTATGTTTCCATTTCAGTCTTGTGTCAAGGGTCATACCTAGGTACTTAGCGTTAGCTTCTCGTGGTACGGTGGTCCCATTAACGCTTATTGGAGGAGGATTTATCTGTCTTCGGTTAGAAAAGCAGACATGGATCGATTTTAATTCATTTAGTTTGATTTTCTACTCAGATTTGAATTGAATTTTACAACTAGTCAGTTTTGACAACTTTGTTTGCGTGCCCTCCAAGTAATGTATCTTGAAATGCTCTATAGAGCAGAAAAATATTAACGTTTCAGCTTGATTTCACAATACGAGAAATACAATTCTGAAGCTCTTTGTGTATTCTCATAAATGTCACTGTCACCTAGCTTACTGTGAAAAGCTACGAAAATATTAGTAACTTCTGTTATTTAAAAAAACCAGAAGGAAATCATTGTGTAGTAGTGAAGCTTAGGCTTTTCTGCGTTGTGTTAATATGTGTCGTGATAAGATTTAACTATAACAGTATTTCATACACATGGGTATGGATTATCAATCAATATTGCATTACCATTAACCACAAGGTGGATGTATGTAAGTACCTGTAATAGGCCACCTAAAATCGTCCATCTAGGTAGAGGCCATTTTTTGCCAACCAATACACGTTTGCTTCTGACTGCATACTTAAATAAGGATTATTCAGATTATACTCCGTAAGAGAAAAACATCTTATAAATACAAGCTTATAATTAGAAATCAGAGACAAAAATCTGGAAGTAACTGAATTCGAACCCACATAACCACCTATCTGAGCCATTGCTTTAACTATTAGACCACACTATCCTAGTAGTATTTGGATTCAAGGGAGATATGTCAGGTTTACTTCACATGCAATAATTTCTCCGAATTTCTAATCATAATCTGATCATATTGAGGTCGAACTAGTACCAAGTTTCACCACTTACCCTTGAATGTAATATTTTTTAAGATGTTTGCTTTTAAAAATTGATGTTAATCTGTAAAAGAACTACCTTAAAAATGGTAAATTCTGATTCACCTATAGTATAAGAAGACATAGCGAAGAAATACGCAAAAATTTCAATAATGACACTTCCTGAGCAAACTTGGCAGCACTTGTATCAAAATTAGTGTGAGACTCACCATGGTCGTCGATCCGTTTCCTCTTGATGTTGTTCCCGTTGGGGTCATGCTGCAGTCCGAGTATTCCATTGATGCTGTACGCTCCCGACCTCGTCTCGCCCGCCGTCAGCTGCGTAGGTGGCGCATGCGCAATCACAGATACCGGCGATTGCGTTGACGTCGACGACGCCGCGGCGGCCGCTGAGACGGCGATGTGGTGGGCGTGTTTCGCCTTTTCTGCCGCTTTGTTGCGTACGATCCTGAAATAAAAAAAAAACATTTGTTGAAGCTGGAGAACAAACCGATGAACTGTTTGGAATTTTGCCTACTAAAACTTAAACTTGGAACTATGTTTTTAACATGCCGGCTTATAATATAAGCACTGTTATTGATAAAGGTCAATTTGAATAGCTTCAAATATAGTTGCGGATGCTGATTCACCCCATAATACTTTCTAAGTGGTGAATTACGCGACATCGAACAGCAGAGATACATATGCTGGCTTCAATGGACAGAGAACGACGAATGACCTGGGTGGCGTGTTCTCCACATTTTGAGCGAATGGAAGTGAGAAAAAACCAAAGAAATAATGGCGCGAGAGAGAACGTACCTTACAAGATTAGATTATATCAATATCAAGATTTAGTGGTCGAGGTATCAGGACGGAATGCTGGAGACACGGGTTCGAATCCCGTCTGATCCTAAGATTTATCTAAATCTTTATCATTTCAAAATCGTGTATTGTCGTATAATCATTCCTGAAGGTATATGACAAAACATTTTCTATTGACGACTTGTTTTCCTCAAGTTGTTAAGCCATGATATACCTATAAGCTGCTGATTTTGTTCCGAGGTCATAACATGGAATTAACAGAATAGCAGAACGTCCTGCATATAATACAGTACATCACCATACAAAAAGGGTTTCGGTCTAATTATCTAGTTCCATATCACACGACTAAACAAACAACTAATCCGATTACACAGTCGATCGCCCCTGAACAAGCTTCAGTACTCGAGCTGCCCCCCGCGGCGGTACCATTCATCCCCTGATGAGAAATCCCACCCCTCCCCATCCACCCCTCTGGACGTATATCACAAACATTTTAATGAAGTGTACCACTTCAGGTACACAAAAGCAAGCCGAGTCTATTTTAATAGATGTTAACTCGCTACTGTGACAATGGCACCCTCGGTCCTCACACATCTGCTCTCGAGATGAGAGGGAGAGAGAGAGAAAGAGAAAAGGGAACACAGGAAGGAAGGAGGAAGATGGATACGTCCAGGTATGCATACGTACAGAATACGCTGGGTGAGATATTTATGTGTGGAGACATGGGTGGAGATGAGGGATGGGTTCTTAGACCAAGCCTTTGATGATGTAATCTGAGATCTGGATCTATGTTGACCCACTCACATTTGATTTTGTGAAAGGAGATATCATTCTGTGCTCATACCGTAGCTGCTCGACGTCTTATCAGGTAGCAGATGAATATTGCGGGAAAATGCTCAGCACTAATGTTTCCATTTTCATCTTCATTGGATTGCAATCGTAGCCCAGATAGGGTGGAGACTCTATGAGCAGATGTTGCAGACTTTCAGTATAGTGCAGCGCAGAATATCGTTACAGCAAAGCACGTTTGACACTTCAAAAAAAATATTTGTTGTTTCAACCAAAGAACTGTCAACGAAGTCACGTCCTCTCAAGTTTTCTATCAGGTTGAGTGCTTGTGCTTGAATTGCACTTAAAAGCCAGACATTGTCGTTGTATTTTGCGTAGATAATACAGAGTGATCTCATAAACACGTACCGGATGACATAAAAATCCAGAAAAACGATGAGATTTTTTCCCAGGGGGGCAACTTTTGACCCAAAAACCATTGCAAAACCATCAACCCCCATCCACTAGACACCGACTGCACCAAAAAAGCGTTATGGATTGTTCTCACTCAAAAATTATGTCTTCAGTCTGTCATCACACATTTACAGATGCTAAATCATCCAAATTGTCTGCCACACAATTTACTACGTGGTGTAATCGTGCGATATCCCCAGACATATGTTTGCTTCAATAGACAGAGAATTACTGGCCTGGGTAAAGTGTTCTCCATAACGTAGACGGTTTGTAGTAAGAAAGAGGAATGGCGTAAGCGAAAACGTGCCTTACAAGAGGCCTTATATCGACTGGAGATTTGAGATGAAAATTTCTTCTATCAAGGGCCATCGACCTCAAACTACAAGTTTGAAACAGACCTGTTGACAGGAGGAAAGGGACCTCCAGGGTCCATGTATAATTCAATGTTCAACACTGCTTCTTCCTTTTGTTTTTTGTTTTTCAGTTCTGATTTCCTTCAACGGGCCTAGTTAGGACTTAGCGATTAAACTTTTCCGGAGCTGGACTAAAAGTACCACTCCAATTATTTGTTTTTTTGAGCCGTGCAGTTGTTGGTCAGTTGAAAATAATTTTAGATGTTTTATAGCGGTTGGAATTATACACTGGTTTCATGCCAATTATACATAAATACGCAAATTACGTGATTTTAAAATTTTTAGAAGTTTGATTTCAGACTTCCATTATCTATGAAATTTTGAGTATCACAACGTTTCGATTGATGTGCTATCTTCAATCGTCTTCAGGTGAACTGACGATTGAAGATAGCACATCAATCGAAACGTCGTGATACTCAAAATTTTATAGACAATGGAAGTCCGAAATCAAACTTTTGAAAAATCCATCTTGTCTACAAGTTTCAAACAACAGTAAATTTTTAGATAATGCTGTGATTTTGTTTACACGTAACAGGCATGATGTATGCATTACAAGGATTAATCGGACGAGCTATCTTCATTATCAAATGTTAATAATCAAAAATATTCTCTCTCGCACATAGACTTGAGAAAACGTGCCTAAGTTTACAAGATTATTATGGTGCCTGGCAAAATTATGACTCGATCATACCAGAAAATCACCTTACCAAGTTTTAAAACGGCTACATCGTGTGAAGTATCGAGATAATCCACTCGACTCCATTTTTGTGTTGACGCATTTCACCACCGGCTGTATTTTTTAAATTGTTTTTTACACATTTCCCGACGAAACGGGAGTATCGATTAGCCGTAATAATTCCTATATGAAAATCGGTACATCGCTGCCAATGACTTTATATTGAAGTGTCAGCCATTGTTTGCCGACTATTGTGTCCCGGTTGGAATTGTTGGGAAAAGGCCAACTCGCCAGCCTGCCTGCTTTGTGCTATAATGCCACACCGTTTTAAATGCTATTTAATAAAAATATTTGGCTGTACGATGCATATGCTCAGATAGCTACATGCTAAATGTGAATATATTATCCGTTATTATTTAAAAATTGAAGTCATTTGAAGTCTCTGATTTTCTTCCTGAATGTCAATCAGCTCAAAACTCATGGAACTAAATTATCGCGATTTTTATCCTCCCGATACTCCAGTATTTAGGCTGTGCCTTCGTTGCTATGAGAGAAAAAGGTCCAGTGAATTGTCATTTGAAAGACTAAAATTATAAGCGCTTTAATAGCAAACCGGGCTGAAAAGTGAAGCCTAATGACTAATTAAGGTTTTGTTCGATAGCTATAGAGAGCCTACTAACTCAATATAATTAAATTATTTTTATAAAGGTCAAAATAAGGGTAAGCCAATTTTCAACTGCTTTTTATTCTAGTTCTAAACTAATTCTACTTTCACAAATATCTACTTTCCAAATATTTATACTAGTTTATAAGTAACACACGCTCCTTCAATAAAGTATTTTAAGCGCTTTATTCTTAATTTAAATATATTAAAAATCTAATTATAGTTAGTAGACTTTCCGATATAATTCACTTTTCAATTTGGTTTGCTATTGAAGCGTATTTTTATGTGTTCTCGTGACATAGCCATTTTATATAATGCTTCAAAATTATATGGAACTCTCCCTGATACCTTTGAACATCAAAGTCTTCTAGTATTGAATTACATTTTTTATTATTTATTTCATTACGTTGAAAGATTCCGTTCCGAAAGATAGTCCATATATATAGATACATGCAGCATACTGATCAGTCTAATAAATGTGTTCGAAATTGAATCTCTTTGATGTAAAAGATCTAGAAAAAATGGCAAATGTAGCAAAACTCATATAAATTTAATTGTTATCTTTTCATTTTAATTATCAACGGCTGAACAAATAATAAACAAAATTAAAATACCATAATTACATAAGTAGGAGGGAATTGGTAGAGATTCGTAATTAAGAGAATGAAACAAGAAATCATAATGTCTGAGAGTAGATGCTATTCATACAAAAATACATCTAATCTAATCTGCAATAAATAAAGTTAAATGTACTGTTAAATTTATTACAGTTCCAACAATTATTTACGAATGAGGTTCGTTACTTAAGGTTACATTAAATAATAAAAATTGCAGTTCTGAAACATCTGCAAAAAATACGTTTACCTATAAACACAAAACAGTTGCGTTTCCAATCGACTTAAAATTTCCAAATTTAGTGAAATTTCATAACGTCCTCGACATGAATTTTTGTCAAATGAAATAATTGCACATGATTACGTTTCATGAGTCACGACTTGATAGCGTTTTAATATCATTTTTCCGTATAAAGACTTTTAAATCACCGTTTCGTGGATTACAGGAAGTTGGTAAAAAATCGTTTGTTTATTTTGATCCTCTAATGGTTTGTGATTTCATTGGTGATGGTTGTTTCTTGAAAACATAATGACAGTGTTTGTTTTATCTATTCAGGACAAGGCCATATTTTTTATTAATTTTTTTGAGAAGACGCGTGAAGTGCGTACGCTATTTTTCGAAACGCTCCTAAGACGTGGTACGCTGTGTATCATATGGTTATCACGAAACATCGGAAATATATTTTAAAACTGAACAAAACAGAAATATCTGTATCACAGCACCACAGTCTGATTTCAACCGTATTTATTTTTGTTTTCGGCTGCCTTGGAATTAGTTTTAGGCAGTGTAATTTGAGCTGAAGTTTGTTGAATGACAAAAAACCTGAAGATGGCTTAGAAATGTATAAATCGAAACGTTAGTGAGCAATTTTTGTCGTGACTTGATCGACAAATTGTTAGCATATAGCATCATATTTGTTAAGAATGCATTCATGTATCAAATCTTCATTTGTCCTAGTTTCGTGCAACCCTGGACAAACGACAAGACGTTGATAAACTCCTTTGGATCCATTAAATGAACCATGAATGATTCATAAAAAATTGCGGATATACAAGTCGTGTGTCAGACAATTCGCAACATCATTCAAACACGTGCCGTGTAGAGACACCACCCCCTGTATCCATAGGCGTACAGTTAGCATTTTTATTGAGGTACAAACATGTTTTATTTTTGAATTTTAATCATCTAAAGAGGAGCGAATTATCCAAAAAGTAGTATAGGCAACTCCCTAGGACCTCGCAGCGGCTGAGGGTCTCACGCTTCGAGAAAAATTAAATTTTGAAATTTTTTATATAACCAACCATCGATGACAAATATTATTGCCCTTTATATATTAATTCGGCATATTTCAGTTCACTCCGGAACGCATTTCAAATCTAAGTAAAAATGAGGGATCTGAATTGGAGGCTTGTTACGACTAAACTTACAGCAACAATTGTTTTCCCAGTTGTAATCTAATTGCAGGTATTACTGGGTTCACTAAAATATTACAAAGATCTCATTTATGATCGTAGTGATGCCAAACGAAACATGATCGACACATGTCGCCTAATATTTTGAAGAACGGTACTGGAGCTGACCAGTCTCCGAGAAACCAGTACCTGCAATTATTAATAATATCCTAAAGCTCTAATTGAAGATGTCGTACTAACTATCGTGATTTAATATTTTAGTTGAAACTCATTTGAAAGATATACTTACCTAATAGTTAGTTAATTGAATCACGAATCTTCAACAGATAACGATGGACTTGATCAAAAACTGTCTCTGCATTTCAACTGAACGAAATAATTGGAGCAAGACATGTATGAAGAGAAAACTTTACCCATCGGGAAAGTACAAAGGATAGAAAAAATTAATATATTTTAGCTATTGCCATGTTTAAGTAGTGCTTCAAATGATGGTAAATGGAAAAGGGAGCCAAACAGGTAAACCTCAATAAGTTACCTTAAAATGCAGTACACATGGAACCCTCAGAAAAGTACCCCTCCTCCGCCCCTGTTTCTGATATGAAGTGGCCTCATGCCGGGGGGTTGTTTATATGGTACTTGGAGGGTGTACGGCATTTTTTATTTGCGGAAAAGTAAAAAAGTCCCTCGGGAAATCGAATTAATTTCGGCCAGAGATGTATCGGGACATCAATAATGTCAATGTACTATAATGGCGAATCAGTGTAGAGGGTGAAAGACTATGCGAGAGTGAGTGATTAGTTATCGCGATTTTTCCTTTATACTGCTTTTTTGACAATCATTTGGCAATACTGAATCTGTCAGATAAAAACGTTATTGAAACACTGGATTATAATGAACTGCTCTTTGACATTTCCCTGATTCTCCATCACTAGCTTTTAAAAGTTCGCTGACAAAAAATGTTTTCCTTTAGGTGCTTACTAGGAAAACATATTCCACATATATTTTGATATTGGAGAAAAAAATCGGAAGGAAACAAAAAATGGCAAAAAATTGATCCAGATCTTTTTGATTATAATCACCAGTTCTTGGGGATGACATTTCAAAATATCAATTTTTTCCTTGCCTTTTGGCAGATTTCCTAGAAAGTCGACACCCCGAAAGGATCGAATTTGAGATAAGAGAGTTAAGAAATAACTTTACACCAGCTAAGGTCAAACCATACATCTTATCTATATTCAAACCGTTTCTAGGTGAACACTCTGATTAAATATAGTAAAAACTACATTTATTTTATACATAATTGTGGAATTACTGTAGGTTCCTATACTTCCATAAAGCTGTTTTAATGAACCCGACGCCATCTGCGTTACTTATCAAATATTTAATAAATCAGTAAATATGGTACTGTTATGAACAAGATGATACATTTATTATTCAAAATTAATTATGGAAGTATTAACTCAAATTCAGCCCCATCAGCTGTGAAAAAATTAGTTGAAAAGTAATTTCTTGTAAGTGGTTCTTTCTTACAGTATTTATACATTTTTTTGGATAATATATGACGAAAAAATGGGTATTTGAATATATTTTATTGTAAGAAGCATGCAGAACCATATTTGATTGGTATAAATACTTCATTAATGACAATTTATAAGAGTAGGCTAAGTAAAAGATATAAGGAACATCTAATGGTTTTTCTGAAATAAAATATATTTTTGATTAGTTACTTCATTCATATTTCAAACTTATTATAATCATCTAATCATATTGAACTAATGGACATTCTATAGCTGTCGTAAAAATCTTAATAATTAAAAATTAATTTTCACTTTTCGATTATAAAACGTGTTTCTGCTTTTTAAAAGTATAACCATTTCATTATTTATTTTTCAGCCTTACAGTCTTGAAATGAACTTATTTATAATAGCAGAAGGCACGTCGTTTTGGTCAAAAAGCAGCCAAGAGCCTGTTCTATTAAGGAAATTGTATGCAAAACCTTTAGGTTCAACTTGAATTAAAAATAATTCGCTTAAAACTATTGCTATAATTTTCTCCTAAATCGCCAACCAAATTTACTAATTTTCATAGAATAAGTATTTGTTTAAATTATTATATTGTTACCGGTCGTTCTTATATAAATTTCCAAAGAAATATTACATAATACTATATCGTCTACATTTGTATATAGCTGGTGAAGAGCGAATAAAAAGAATGTCGAATTCCCGGAGTTTTATATTCCCCCCGGTACCTGAAACAAAATTAAAAACCCGCTTTCACGAGCGCACATCGGCGAAACCGCATTAATCATAACATCAATGAGCTACTTTATAAACAAACTCGAGTCGAGCTCCAGCTTCAACCGCCGTTGCCGCGCCGTCGCCGCAACCCAAACTAATAAGTTTCATTGCAAATTAGATTGCCGGATCCCGAGCTTTGTGCTCCTGTAATACAGCGAACAGAAAGCCCAGCAGGCCAGACGTACGTTCGCAGCTTTCGCTTTGCCCGCTTCAGCTTCGAAGCTGAGCGAATGGCTGGGCCACCGCGACGGTACGGCCACTTAGCTGCGGCTTCCTCTGTTCCAGTAATTGTTCCGCAAATTATATTTGCGGAGAGGAACTATAAGCACTCAGTCTGCCCGTTGCAGAGTAAATATCTTCTGATGGAGAGAGCCGAATATGCTTTTAAATCCGTGGAATTATTAAAAAGTGCTGCTGCGGAGCTTTCACCGATGTATCGACGAAGTTAGGTGGAAGAGATTCCTTTGATTTCTGTTTGTTTGTTTGTACAGTAAGTGGGGTGAGTGGTAATGCATAGAGACAAACTTGAGCACGAGGGTCGATCGATAAGTACCGGTGTTTGCCGACAGGTGGAGCTCTTCAAGGAAGTTGGCATTACTGTTCATAAACATGTACGTTTATCAAAAATCAGCATACTACTTTTTGGACCAATTAATTGGTTAAGTTTTGTTAAACGTGTTTCATGTTCATTTTTATGCGAACTTCTCAGGAGTTTTGCGTCAATTCGTGACCTTTTATGAAACGTGGATGCATTATAAATGAAGATCAAGCGTTATTCGATATACCGGGTGGTTCATTTACCTTGAGACAACCGTATAACGCGGAAACGGTGAGTTTTTAGATGAAAGTTCTTGGATGCAATGGGGGAGAGTTAATGATCACTCGACATTGACAACGTTTACAAGGTTTTTTCAAGGTCAACCATGTTTTTTTAATGGGAACATATATTTATTTTCAGAAACTTCCTCTACGAGAAAAAATAAATATCCAATGTTATGAACAAAATGTATTTGTTTTTCTCGTAGAGTAAGATTCCCTTTAAAAAACATGATTGACCTTGAAAAAAACTTGAAAACGCTCGAAAATCAAAGTCTTCATTAACTCTCCCCCATTGTACCTAGAAGAACTTTGATCTGAACGATTTTATCCAAAAACTCATGCTGTGTAGCATCGTGTAGTATGTCGTAACGAAAGTATCTTTTTACTTCCATTCTGGAACCATTCAAAGACGGGATCAGAGGAGGTAAGCGACACCGAGAAAGAGCATAAACACCTACGGTCACTTTTCTGAAGTCGATTGAAAATATTACATCAATGACGCGTTGTGGAACACAAATTCAAGCTATGAAAGATCGACGTAGTGTTATTGTAACTTCTAGGTTGTCTACCAATATCAAACAACAATGAGATATTTAGCTTTCAGAATAGCACAATAACATCCCACACCTCTCTTGCCAACACTCATCACATAACTGACGCCTATAGAAATCCTATCGAGTCCATATCAATTAAAAGCGTATTTCGGGGCTCGAAGATAAATAGGAACGAAAGAAGTGTTAGGCCGCGCGCACGTGGCGCGTGGCACGTGACACGTGATCGGTCACGTGCATATAGCGACGGCGGTTTGACAGGAAACTTCGTTTATGAATTATCGTCGTGAGTACTTCGAGGGAGACGCACTTCTTTTGTAATCTGCTTATTTATTTGATTGGATCATCCATTTTATGGTCTAATAATATAAATAACCATTTCAGCATTTAATTTTTTGCACCATTCCTGAGATTGTGCAATGCAAGTATCCTTGATTCAGCATACGCACATATTATTGAAGACACAACTGCATTTGTACTGTGCATATTTGAGATCAGATCACAACATCTGAATTTGTCCTCGTTTCCATCAATTATTGTAGGACAATCTACTTATCGCTCCCCCGTCTTCGGCCCTAGGGACTGCGTAAGAACAATCTATTCCATTGATACACCCTAGGGACACGCTAAAGCGATCCTAGTTCGCCTTTGTATCGGCTCCCCTCTTATAGTAACTCTATACGTACGCGCTTTACGGTACTCGCACCAGAATGTATATAAAGTAGTGAAACAGATTTTTAGATCGGTGGGTGTCCATATTTTTGTAATTTAGGATAGTTTATCGATGTGATTTTCGATACAAACGGGAATAAAATGTGTATTGGATACCTACTGATTTTTATATTAGAAGCCTGCTTGAACGGGGAAATTTCATAACATATGGGGTTTGAAAATTATTATAGTGCCATACGTATAATTTAAACTTCCATTTTGATTTAATTTGTGATTTTATTGCCCTTGTCATATGTATTGCAGCTGCTACTTGGAGCAAAATTCGGTTTTCAACCAAATAAAAAATGGCATAAAGCAGATTGGCACTGTACTTGCTCCGCCATAGTTTAGTTCCCAAATTTCTAGTTTTCAAAATTATTTATAAATTCCAATATTTCCAAAGACTGTCTCAAATGGATCAGGTGCTCTAAAATCCGATCAAAATGTCCATTAAACTGATACTTACAACTGCAGTGAAGTACAGAGTCAACCTACTTGCCGCATTTTTTCAAGAGGCTAAAGAGAGCTTTTTTCAATATTTATTATCCATATTCAGCAAATATGCAGTAATTTATAGTAGCAGTCGCTGAAACAGAATCCGACCGTGTTAACTCATTTTGGAAAAATAAGCTAAGAACGCCATAAAATTTCATATAACGTGAAAAATAAATATATATGGTTTTCATTTGTTTAGAATATTTGAAATATGTCGAAAATATATTAAATTCATAAATCAGGTATTGTAAAAGTCCAAATTTACCATTTTCGTTACTTGAATTCAAAGTATGGAGTATTACCAGGGTCAACATTATTTTATAGATGACAGATCATATTTTACCAATATTTCCATTTTTACATCTCCTCCTGTCACTGCGTCACCCTCAATTTTAAACCCACCCCAAAAAAGGTAAATGATCAGACTTCGAATCGTTTAAAAACGAAGGTTCAGCGTTTTTTGTATATTTTTTACATATTTTGACGCTTATTTCGGCGCCACTGAACAGATTTTCAAAAACTACAGAGCTTTTTCAGTTGCTATCACACTAAGAACCTCGTTGCAAAGTTCACATCATTCTGTTTTTCGAGCTATAGAGCGGTCGATCAAACAAAAAATAATACAAACAGACAGACCAACGATAATGAGTGAAATAGTTTTTCGTGATGTATATATGATAAAACAACAAGGAAACACAATATCTCGAATTCTAAATATTTCGACATTAAAATGGTCCCCCCCTCCATTGCCGATTGCGGTGAAAACTAAATTAAAAAAACATTATCGGAACAGTGGTAGTAGTAGTAGTGAAAATATCCACAAAGTTATGTAGTCGAATGAAATCACCAAATGATTTGATTTGATTCGATATATGAAATCAAAAAACCTCAGGATCCGTCATTTATAAACACAACAATCACAGCACCGTCAGAAATGATTAAAATGTAATCAAGATAATAATTTCAGTATCTCCACTGTTTGTTTATTCACCACTTTGGCGAATGGCGGTAATAAGCATGAGCAACTGTTACAGTATAAATCAAAATGAGCAATAAATTTGTTGGTACAAGAATCCAAACTTAATTCATTTTATGATTGCTTTCAGGTCGAGTGTTGTACACGGAAATCAATATACGAGCGATTTTTCAGTTATAGAACTGATAAGATTTAATGGTATGGTAACAGTAGCAAATAGATGATTAATGCAATATCAGAGGTATAAAATATGTATTCAATAATAATAATTATGTCCTTGTAAGTCGTTCGGTTACATAATAACAACGATTAATTTATTGTAGGACAATATTCAATTGATAAATTATAGTTTAAAAAACAAAAGACATGTTTTAGTAGCAAACCAAAATAAAAGGTAAAAAACAATGTTTAATTATTAAGATTTCGTTCAAAAGCCAACAGTCAAATTGTTCTGTGTCAGACAGATGGATTCAGAAGGCACAGAACAACTTGTCATTTGGTACAGTGAATATAGAAACTGTCTTAAAATTCATCATGTCATTCACCCTTTAGATGTTTTGTGTCACTATAAAGCAAGATTCTGATTTTTTGCACTAAATCCTTTTACTGGTATTACTAAAGATAAGGATTTTTTAACCTTGTTATGAACATAAGTGAATTTGTACTTTTTTCTTCTTCCTCAACATGGTCTTGTTATTTATATATATTTTTTGAAATTTTGAAGTGATCTGTAAAAGGAAATATATTGACAATTCAAGAAAGAGTTTTCTTGCCTTGCTCTGTGCACTTTGTTGCAACTCACTGAACCTTAAAAATTGATGCTATACCTTCATTATTTAATATATATCCACACTATACCGCACTCAAATTTCATAAAATTCTATGCAGGTGGTACTGAGATGCCTGAATGGCAAGGAGATACTTATTAACTAGAATTTGAAAATATTTTTGATCATAACACTTCTATCGCGTATGCGTGGCAAGTGAAAATCAAAGATCAACATTGTAATACTGTACAGGAACCATTTTTCAATTCCTATTCATCACACATTAGGTAAATTTCCATTCACTTAACGCACTCAAATCGCATCTAAGCATCAACATAAGTGCAAAATAAACAATCATCCAAAACAGCTCCCATGAGGGGAGGAAGGGAGAAGCAGTAGCAGAGAGCAATGGGATGTAAGTAATCGAGAGTGCTGTGAGCATCTGTCTATATAGCTGGTAGGTGGTTGCTAGCAGGGAGGGTATGGAGGGGGTAATTCCCTTAACTGCGAAGGGAACGGGAGTGACGCTCTCGTTTCTATTAGTGGTCGAGGATTGATGGAATTATGGAATAATTTGCCTCAGCAGAAGAGCGAATTGGCCGGGAGGATGGCTTTATTGAGGGAAGGGGGCTGTTGTAGCGATGATGAACTTCAATCCACTGTGTCATCTAATGTTTTAAGATAGGCGGTGAGCTGCATTCTACAAAATAGGTTTCTACTACTATGGATATTTCTAGGCCGGATTCAACATTGAATACGCGGTAGGTACTGGAGTAGTTTTGAATCTCAAGGTCGAGTCACTGATTTCTGGGATCATATCGATATCAAAATGCTACAAGCTTCATGAAAGCGAGGATCAGATCCATTTGCAATTGGCATTGAAATTTAGAGCGGTGGATGTGCCCACAAAATACAAATGCGCAGTCCTAAAACGATAATGCAAGCGATTGTCAATACTTCTACCTCATGGCAATATAGGCCAGTATCTAAGATGGTGGTTCGTAAAGAGGGATATAAAAACCCACTATAAAAGCGGGTAGTTTCAACCGCTCGCCATAGGACGATCGGTCGTAATCCTGAGATGCAGGAACGACGGAACAACGCTTAATGCTCGCAGGCGCCTCCGCTTAACTGCGCCAAGCTTTCAAGCTGTCCGAGAGCTTTGCAACTCTGCTTTTGTGGTAATGACGTTCGGCTGGATGTAAGCTAGATGCCTCCGTTGCCGCTGTTTGCTCTTGTTTTGCACTTTTTCGTTTTTACGTCGTGGCGTCGTAGGTGAGATTGTCGCGTGCAAAGTACAGAACCGGTTTGAACATATTTGAACCTCGATATATCACAAACACTGCACATTACGGATTCACTATTTACCTGCCGGGAAAACTGTGTTGGATCTGCGAGGAAAAATTAAAACTGAATTATAAGTATTGCTTAATTATTGCCCTATATACTTGCTTCAACGTTAGTTACTTTATCACTTCAGAAAGTCTCGTTATATTTAAGAAGCTATAGCAAACAACAGAACTTTTTGAATAGCACCTCTATCTTTATTTATTATACTGTCTAGCTTTCTCGATATCTATAGGCTTTTATATTCTTCCAGCGGTCTAGCTATATAATTTTAAGTTGCTTGAATTTATTCTGCGTTCAGTGATAAATATGTGTTCTACTATACTAGACTTACGTATTCTGCTGAACCTCACCAAATATTTTCAATATTTGGCCCTACTAGATCGCTCAGTTACTCCTTATGTAATACTTGGCAGTCCCTGGAGCTAATTTCATATACTATCAAGTTTATTAATCTTATCATTTAGGTTTTCTAGTCGACTTTCAGGTGTTAGAGGTGACTGACATCTACGACCTTCAAACAATTTTTCAAGATCGTTTATAGTTGTGGGGCTTTATTTTTCAACTTGGTTATGGAACCATAAAGTGATTTTTTTCAAAGCTACGCATACTTACTAGTTTATCTGGAATGATACTTGTTTTATGTTCTTTTCAATATTTTTTTCGCTTAAACGTGAATTCACATGTCAATGTAGCGAGAAATTGAAAATAACCATTTTGTGATGGCGAAAGCCACTGGTTATATAGCGGATTATTTTGTTTCTTTTCTATATAACTATCTTAAACTATGAGCAATTTTACTGTTTTGTATTAGACATCAAAAAATGCTCATTGTATCGAATTTCGGAAGTGGGTTTTAGCAATTCAGATTGAGTGTACGCCTTCCACTATGCATCACCTACTATAGACATGAATGTTTCGTCTTTAGCCTAGACTTGTCGGTATAGCCTAGGGGTCTAACTGTATAGAGAAATTCACATTCAAGCATCGCACATCATGTTAGGATCTTTGACTTCGTAAGTTGTCAATGGGCCGCGCCATAGTGCGCGACGTTGACGATTCAGATTGATTATTTTAGTTTTCGATAAAATTTACTATGCTCACGAATGTTTTATCAATAACAAACATATCACATCCTAGTGAAAACGTCGTTCCGATTTTATTCAGAAATAACTTACAAGAAACTAGGCAACGGAGAAGAAAAAACAAATTTTTAACTACTTTCAAGTGGTTAAAAATATTTTTCTTGATTCCGTATATGAGATCAAAAAAGGATGAAATGGTGCGGCATACGATTGGCTGCAACTTTTGGTTCATAAAACGTAACTCCTGGTAGCAAGGATAGAGTAGAGGCTGTAATATTTCTGGTCATAGTCCTGCACTAGTTCACAGCCAATCTAGCCTCTTTTTGCCACATATCCATGCTCGTTTTGTAGTTCCATTGTAGTTTTTGTTTCTAATTAACACAACTTAATCATAGTGATGAGCTATTGTTAGCTAATAGACATCAAAAAAAGTCAACCCATCAAAATATATGTTACTTTTTCACCGAACAATGATAGTAATGATAGCGTTGTGTCTTGTAGAAGGACAGTCAAAAAGTTAATCAATAAAACAACGAGGCTGTTGTTCGTTTCATTTAAAGCAATCTATTCACCCCAGCCATCCAGTGTATATCCGAATAAAACCCATTTTCGCCGGTAAGCACATCACTTAGGTACACAATACCCCTAACGTCTTTCCCCCATTACCATTCGGAAAAAAATATTAACCTCTCAAGGCAATAACGGCGTCCGTGAACTACCCTCGCTCCGGTCGAGAGAAATAAAGATATTAGCAAAAAGCGCAGCAGCCAGTTCAGAATCTCCACGCAGTCGTTTCTAATTACGATCCGAGCAAAAACAGTCCATTGTGTGGAGCATTCTTCCGATGTTTCAACCCGACGTGGCGTCGTGTCCGGTTCCGGAGATCTGGGGGACCCCCCGTCAAACACCAAGATGTCGCCACACTTACAGTGTTGCCCGTTTTGCGAATGAGCTTCTGTCTGAGAAACGCAAGCTATTTTTCTTGCTAAATAAATATCCATTGTACAATGGTGGTAGATCGTCTCAGACACAACCAAACTGGATAAAAGTCGACTGAGGATTTGTAAAGACATACATGATTCAAATTTATGAAGGCAGATTCCTTGGATTCCTCTTGCATTTCGAGAATAACGAGTACCATTATTTTATGTTAGCATTTTGATACCTAGTAAATATTAAGTGTTTTCTATGTGTTGTAAATAAATCCTTATATTCGTGTGTTTTTTTAAAACGACATTTTTTATGTACCCCAACTCCTCCCACTCTTTGAGCTACTGCTAAGATTCACACATTAAAACCTCATCCCTCGCTTTCAGACGAGTCTCATTCTGATTTCTTCATTGGCCAGTAATTTACCCCCCTCGAGATTTGCTATGTGGGCGCCCATGCTGATCACAGGTGAATTAATCAATTTCTGTTCAGCAAAACAGACAAGGATGACATTAGATCGGAAAAAAACACCAACGGCAACTTGGACCACAATTCCGTGAACTGACCTGAGGATTATCACGTTCAGCTTCGATCATATTGTCAGAATATTATTGTATATGAAAGTGGCAACATGGCATCCGGCTCAAATTTGTCATTTGTTTTATGGAATCATCCGAGCCAACTAAAGAACTAAATAAAACTATAAATTTCTGGCGGAGATAAGTGGCCCTGGTAGGAAGAGACGACGTTTTTGTCGCTTGAGTCTCGGCCTTTTATTATTACGGAAGATTAGTTTGGTGGGAGGGTTTCTGTGGTCCTTTTGGAGCTTTTGGCGGTTTTTGTCCTTTTGCGTTGTAGTGTTTGTAAGTGTCATCGAGAGAGCTTTCAGAAGAGAATGGAGGTAATCGTTGTTATGAATATGTGGGACTGGGTGCTGTATGTTTCATGAATAGCTACTGTTTCAGTAAAACAAACTGACAATAGGGAAGCATCAGTGAGATTTTGTGATATTTTTGAGTTGCATGTGCACCTATAAGCTTAGTTGGATGTTTTATTAAATGTAAGTTCCGATTTGGTTACCATTCATTGCTTCCCAGAGCATAACATTTATTTTGTTTCCAGAGCTCCTGTGGTAGTACAGTCAGATAACACATTGTTAGTAATACATTTCTTGAATTAATTATTCGTTCAAATGTAAAAGCGTTTGTTTATGAATATTGTACTTTATACTAGATGAATTGCGCTAACACTAAGTGGTACTTTTAATATGACTTACAAATGCTATATCTTTAAGCTTCATTTACCATTACACTCATGAGGCTACATGCTAACAAGATTGTTGTTGATTTCATTCATTACTGTCTTATTATAGCTAGAATTTTTGTATATTTAGGTATTGCTTTCCATTTTCAACATGTAACTCCAACCCAATCGTGACTTGGTTGGCCTCTCACGGCCGCAAAGGAGGACAAAGGAAACAACAACAAGATCTTCCTCATCACTCAGTGTGGATTTTCTGATTCTTATCAAACATTTTATCTAGTGGCGTACTAGATCTAAAACCAACCCCCAACTGCCGCTGTTTCCAATCAATTTCTGCAACATTGAGAGCTAATTGTTTCAGAAGCAAGCCCCGAGAGAATTTCTCACTTCGATTCAATGGACGTTATCAGTAGTCGTCAGCACATATGTCACTCAGTCGGTTAAAAGAGCAGTATGTCACAACTCTATTCAAAAAAGGGCGATCAACCGAAAGTAATAGATGCCCCTAATGAGGGGGAGGCTGCCGCCTTTGCTTCTTTTGTTGCCTTTCGATAGGTCGAAATTAGATTAATCGGGACGGGTGCTGCTGTTTGCCAATTGTGAGATTTTACGTTTGGATAAGGGAATTATCAAATAGTTTAGACAATTATTTCACAATTTTACTTCCCGGGACAGTAGGCGGGGAAGCATTATAATTCGAATTTGATGTTTCATGACATATACGTCACGAAAAAACATGTCTACCTGTCAGGTAATACTGACCATCTATAACTCGGGAAATACTGTTCATATTTGATGAAATTTTGAAATTGAATTACTACTACGACAACACAAAAGAGCTTTGAAGTTATTTAAAGATGATTAAGTGGAGGCGTAGTTATCGTCAAAATACAAAAAAATAAAAACACACTTTGTTTTTGGACATTTCAAAAGCTCTTGATCATTATTTGAAAAAGTTTTTTGGCGCTTAAAGGGGGAAGGTGGGGTTTGGAGAAAGGGGTTGGTAAGATATTTTTTTATCAGTCCATTTTTGGTGGATTTTGAATATTTCAAAGACTTAATCCATTTAATCTGAACAATGTTCATCGCCTTTGAGCCTCAGGTTTTCAAAACATGAGGGATTATGGTAACTCTCAGAAACGTGAAGACTTTATGAAATTTTAAAATTGGAAAAGTGGTTTAACATCATTTTGTAATATTTAAAACTTGATTCTAAGCGATCTAAAGTTTTGAAATTCGAGTTTTTTAAACTGATGCTTTGGACGCCATACAAATGTCGATTTCAATATGTTGCTTTTGAAAACTTCTATAAATTGAACTAGGATGTATCACAACAAACCTGCCACTTCTCAGCTAAGGGTCTTGATTTAGATACTGCCTTTCGAAAACAAGTATGCAATACTGAAGTTTGCAGTCAAAACTACGCCAACACGGCCTACATTTATAGTTATTTCGATTATTGTTTTAATTTAGATTCCAAAACTGGTTTATACTCTAACGCAATGTCAAGTTAGCAGGTGATATGTCATTTGTCAGCTGACACAACCGCTACCCGTACAACGTTAGAGTTCACATTACGATAATTTTTCATGCGGTGATAGAATAAAATTTCGACAGATAATTACAACATGACCTTTCCGAAGATGACATACAGCAATTCTCCCCGCCGCGTCGGTCCCTTGACACACGTTCAATTCACTTGTTACATTAGATACGTTATCAGATTATTCCCAGTTGGTGTTCTGTATATATGCCGAAATCACATCTGGCCTTTATTTTATTAATCACTCCAACAGAGGGAGGTGTGAGGGTAAGTGAACAAGTGTAGGGTATAACTGCGAGCTGGGGTTTAAACATCGTATGTGATTAATATCATTAGGATATAGTTATTTAATTTTTATAGTCCGAGAGGAATTCTTAAGGAAAGTTGGAGGCGGTTTGTAGACAGTAGAAGCGGATTTCAGGACATATATATATACATATTTAAATTGGCATACTTCACACAGGACAATGAAACACACAATAAAAACAATACATCCATGAATAATGGTTAGTCGAAGCCACGTTTAATTAATAAAAAGCTTCACTAACGTTTAGGCTGCCTCGGAAGTCTTCATTAGGGTGCAAAAATGAAATGAAAATAATTGGTTTCTTTTTAGTGCTGTTGTGCAAACAGCGTTTATTTTTTTATGTATAATGAATTTTTCAGTCTCAAAACGATCTTAAGTGTCATATTATTCAGAAAACTAGCCTTTTTTGTCATTAAGCTTTAAATTTTGGTAACTAAATTTTATCAAAAAGTGTTTCAACCTTTGAGAAAAAAAATTAATATTCTATTTGAAAATATCCAATTCAAATTTTTATTATAATTCTTTTCCAAATTAATCAAAATGTTGTATTTAGATTAAAAAAAATTACATTCTGACAAAATATTAAACTCTATTGCCCGTAAGTATGCAACATTAATGAATAAATCAGATGAAGTGAAGTCGGTGAAAATTACGTACAATGATTCCGTTACATACGCACAGGTCGTGCTAATAAAAGCGTGTTAAAAAGCCTGACGAGTGGTTGGGTATCCATTTGGAGGGGATGGGTACCACAATGGCACCCGGAGATCCTCCAGGTCCCCATCGGGTCATTTTTGGGATAAGCATCTTTTCTTTGAGAATGGGATTTAGAAGCACCAGCCTGGGCATACTATTGTATTCAGTGGAAAATTTTCCACCAGATAGAGTGGAACGAAAAGGAGAAGCGGCCTCAAATGGAGGTCGAAAATTGCCGATCGAAATTCATTAGAAATCAATGGGTATATATTTTTAAAAAATTCGTACTATTTTTTCAAGTCCGACTGGGAAATTTAGGGGAGTTGATCACACTCCAAACCGGTTATATACAAACTAGTCGCACTGCCTCATTGAATAAGTATATAACTAATGTTCAGCGATTCGCAAAATCAAAAGCTTAACGGAAAAGTCAGCGTGAAATGATCCCACAAAGCGTGAGGGTATATTTATCATGAGCCATGATAATCTGTTTGTAATCCCTATCGATCAGATTCGTACACAATCCAATTAAAAAATCTGTCTACGGAGGAAAGCTCTCTAAGACGTTAAGAGACGAAGTCAATGGCGTGCATCAAATTATTTTTGAGGGCTACATCCCTTGTCATTTGGAGATGCTGACGTTGTAACTTAGAACTTTGAATCAGCTGAGACATTCAGGTTTTCTAAGCAAACTTCAGTCTTATGAAGTCTTAAACAAACAACTTAGACATCTATACGAATAATTGAAATTGAGTAATTGACAATAGTTTATATCTGCTTGTGGATTTGTACGTTGAGATACTTCCGAGTAAATTAGTCTTTTCTCGTGGTGTATTTGTTGATTTGGCTTCAATGTTCAAGAGTTGCAACTTCAGCTAATTAAAATGATTCATTATCATTGCTTCCAATTTAACTGTAGATGTTTTGAAGCTTCGGTTGGGCATTATCTAATGGATATATTTTTTATTTAAATTTACTTTCATTTCCATGCAAATCAGTGTTACACAAGATAAAATAACAAGGTTCTGAGAAGGTCAATGAATTAATATTGTTAGTTTCATGTCATAAATGATGTACTTAAAAATCTAGGCTTCTGGTTATTATTAAATTCAAGTTCGTTTCACGATAAAAAAATATAATTTGGAAAACAAATAGAAATGTGCGTTAATAGCAAACCGAAATAAAAGCTAAAAAATAGTTTTTAATTATCAAGATTCCACGCTATAATTATAAAGATATTTTAGATTATTTCATTTTAAATTTATTAAAATGAGATTAATTATTTTGAGATATGATTTTTTACCGCTGTTAAACAAGACAATACTTAGAATTTATCTTTAACTTTTTAGTTCTGTTCGGTATGAAAGTGTATTTTTCTAGTTTTGCTAAGCTATTATCTACTCATCCTTCCAAGCAAAAAACGAAGTGATGCTAGTAGGTGACCCCACAAAGGTCTAAGGAACTTCATCATAGACAATCATATCATCATAAATATTTGGAAGACCACTGATTTGATCATTTAAAAATGAGAATGGACGCCTTATCACAGCCTTTATTTCCTGTGCTGGCGCCTCTGATCCAAGTGGTTGCCTTCTCCTCGGCGATACGCTCGAGTAACGATCGAGGGTGTGGCGAAATCTTTGAGGGTTGCTCTACGGCCATAGGACGCAACGACCTACCGACCGTCGTCGCTTGATTCAGCATTTTATATTTACTTCGCCAACGACGGCATCTGGATCACAAACTCCCGAACTTCATTTCTCGCCAACTTATTAGCATGATAATGGCCAAGTTTAGACTTTGGATTAAATAGGGAACCTTTCCAAGCGGCATTTCACTATCGGTTAAAGGTTAGTCCAAAGCTGTGTCCTCGCAAAATGAGCATTTGCAATCAGTGTTGTCACATGTTTATCAATACCCACTAACGAGCTGGATGATTCGGGAATTGCAAGCTATTGTACAAATTCGTATACTTTGCGCTGTTTTGGGAAATGCAAATAATAACGATATTGAATGAAAATGCTCTCTAGGAATAATTTGCATAAAACTGCCATGTGCAGCGTGATTTGTCGTTTTGTGTAAATGAAAAGAAAACGGAACCAAGAAAAATATTAAGAAACTAAAATTCTGCGCATCTATTTTTTATATAGATGTATGGAGCTGTCTACATTTTTCGTGATCACAATTATATGTCATCGTGTCCATACATAAATGACAGAATGAAATATAATTCAATCACAAAACCGCTTCAGATAAATTGAAAATAATTGAAACTGTATAACTATATATAATATATAACTGTATGGGTGTATGGAATCCCCAAGTCTGCCACGAAAATCCTGTGCAAAGATTTATATCCACGATTTCTAATTCTTAATTGTTTGATGTCTGAAGACAGACTGACTGCTGTCACTGTTTGAAGCTCCAATATATACAAAAATGCCCAGGTCGGATGTTCCATAACCTAATTTCGAACAATCTTGACATTTGAGATGCCTGTTTAGACAACTGCTCACATGTTCTGGATGATTTACATATAGGCGGACCTGCCCTCTTAAAGGAAATCCTATGTACGGTCCTGGGCACACCTAGATTTTTTTAGAGTCCTAGTTGCCCCCTACAATCATATGCACGTTTTTATTCAATCATTTTTTATTTTTATTTGAAGGTCCGTAATTTGCGCCCCCTATGGACATAATCCCCCCCCCCACACGAGAAATCTGAAGAAAGAAAACCTCTCAACTTAAACCATTTCCCACCATATTACATACCTTCGTCTTCGAAATACCTGAGCAGCAAAAAAATGAAAGGCATTTCGCATAAAATACCCGAAGAAAAAACTCAAACTCATGATAAATCACTTTTGGTTTGGAGCAATCATGTCACAATACCTGAGGTGGAAAGTGTCAAGTTTCTTGGCATTCACATAGATTCAGTTTTAAACTGGGACTGTCAGACAGAAATCGTGACTGCAAAATTAAACAGTGCATGTACACTGATTCGACGATTACGTGATGAAATTTCTCTAAACACTCTACAAAAATTCTACTTTGCATCAGTACAATCTATTATGACCTACAGCATTCTGTTTTGAGGCTCTTCTCAGGGTGCCTTATCAGTTTTTATAGCTCAGAAACGCATCATTAGGTGCATGCTCAGACTTCATCCACGAGTATCATGTAGGGATTACTTCTCAAGATTAGGGTTTCTTACAGCGCCCTCCTTGTACTATTACTTACTTGTTGTTTTTGTGAGACAGCATCAGAATCTCTTTAGTTGCAACTTTGATCACTATGCTGAAAATATGACAATCACAACTAGGGGTAGGTGTGATCTAAGCATTCCGCTTCATGCCTCAACGTTTTATGAAAGGACCCTAATATACATGGCTGTAAGAGCCTATAACATGTTACCACCAGAAATCAAAAATGAAACCAATTTTACTTCCTTCAAGAAAGCCACAAAAAATATTTGTTGGAAAAGTGTTTGTATAATTTCAGTTTAAATTTTAACGTGTAAAATGTGTCTAAAAAATCATCTTTTATTAGAATGTACCATATATGATTTCATTCTAAATTTTTGAAGTGTGAATTGTAAATGTGTCTTATTCTCACTCAAACTACTACACTGCATCAATGAACTACGGAAAATAATTTATTTTATGTCGATTGACACGACATCACTCTGTTTCTTTTGACGTTGCTATGCCGTTTTTGTTTCGATTGTGCTGGCAATAAAGGATATAAAAAAAAGACCTACCGACCGACAAAATTTTCCGCCCAATCAGCTCATGATTTTATCATGTACACTGCGCCGTGAATTTTTTTAATATGAGTCCAAAAGATCAACAGTATCAAAATTCGATCCATCTCTATTCCTAAACTTATATGAGCCGGTAGAAGTAGATCCTAAGACATTTATAATGAGGGTTTTATACTTGCTTGTTATTTTTTTCAATCCACTTCTTGATAATCTTGTGTTGCACTTTTGCGCTAGGCCCGGTGGCTTCGAAAGGGAATTTGGTGACGGAGACGCCGGGAAGACGTTACGCGGGGGTAAGGAGAAGGGCGACCGACGTTCCCCAGAAGGGACGCGAAGGCAGCGCGAGGGTGCGGAAGAGAGTGCGGGTGGGAGGCTGGAGAAAATCAATAAGATAAGAAAGCCGGTTCCGGAACGCTCGGCTGATTCTCAGATTCGTGAAATCGAGCTCGAACCGATATCCGCTCCGGTTGGTGGGCCCGCAAAATGGAGGAGAAGAGACGACGGGGAAGGGAGGATACAGGAAGGATGGAGTGCGGGGAGACGGGGGATGTTTGCTTTCACCTGGAGGAAAGCGGCCAGAACGGGACGCTGCCTCAACTGGTTGCGCTTACTACAAGAGTTGGGATACGATGATCAAAAACGATTTGCATTCCGAGAAATCGTAGCCGTTCACTTCAATATAGGTCAATGTTAGGCTATTCTTGGTGTTCCATGACACATATATCACGGAAAAACAGATTGAAACTCATTTCCGTTGATCTGCCTCTTTGTCTGTCTGTGTGTCTGCGTCATTTCCAAGCTTATGGAGAAGTAATTAACGCATGGCCTCCGGAGTACCCGAACGGAAACAGCAGCAGCACTGAATATTTTCTAGCCTACATCACACCATACGTAAAGTAGAACAGAATAAATTTATGGAGAGCATCAAGCCCTCGATCGTGTGTGGCATGAAGGACTTCTGTTCAAGCTTGTTGCCCATGGGCTGCCTTCTGGTCCATGTCAATTGGTAAATAGTTTTCTCAGGGAACAATCCTTATTTGTGGTGGTCGATGGATATTTATCATCAATACCCACCTTCCCCACAGATGCATTCTCTTTACAATGTTCGCCTTGCACTTGAGGGGCCGAACAAGTGCATTCTCACCAGATCGAGCTACCAACACCACGATAGACTCTCTCCCAAGAATTATCATTGGAGATATCATGTCCCGATGGTTACAATTTAAAGCATTTTAAGGTCAATCTAAATAGGCATCATCTCATTTAGCAGCGCATTTGGAGTTCAATAAGCTTTCTGTTATTGCGGGAGGTTATCTATGAAAAAAGTTCAACGGACTGTTTCAAGCAACGTTCAATTTTCAGCATCGTAGGTGGCAGAAATCAGGTGATCAATATCATTATAATTAACAAATAATTGACACTTTGTAACACGTTGTCAATACAGTCGAAACATTAGAAAACTTAATTCAAAACTCACATGAGCTTGCTCAGTTACCTACAGTGACCTTCGCGTCAACGTGTGTGGTTCCAATCCCGTAGTAGGCCAGGTGTACTTCAAATTCTTCCATCTTACGGATTAGCAAGTAAATAATTGTCATGCTGTGTATTGATCTATCTAAGTTGTCAAGCTTTTTTGAGGTCATCAGGAGGTTAAGATTCCAGTTTTCAGCCATACATTGCAACCATAACAACGCCTCTACCATAACATGTTCAAATTCAAATGTTATTATCAGTAAAAACAAAACATGTCAGCCACTCCTCTGCCTGACAGTCGATGTTATCCAGCCCAATGTGGGGGGTGGGAGGGCGTGATTGGACGATTGTTTCCAATGAATCGTGTTGAGTGACTCTTTGTGTTTCGACGATCATTGTTCGACGGTGGGTCGCTAGCCGCCGCTATTTTATAAATGGACACTTAATGTGTGTCACCCACGCCATTCGATGGATATGGAGTTTTTGGAAGTTTATACAGGATGTATGGTAAAGGTTGGCAATAATTTAAATGGTGGATCCATAGCAATCTGCTAATAGCGGAAAATTTTGAGTTTGAGTCATTCCGTTTTCATGATTTTTTGTGATATATACACCATGAAAAACCATGTCACTAATTTCCGTCAGTTTGTTTGTCTATATTTAGAAACACTCTAGGAATTTGGTGTTGATTTTGCTACTCACGCCAATGGGATCATATCTCAAAATTTGTTGGTTTTGGTAAAAGACCTTCTCTCATGTATAATGTTTTGATCCCGGTCATCCGATATACTTGTTAGAATACATAGACCATTCACACATTTGCCTCCAAAACTGATAAATTATTGTTGACTGTACGACACATTTGATTTATGAACATTATCGATTTGTTTTTTTTATATTATGCGGTATTTCAGAGCGTGGTTAGCCTTGTTTTTGAAGGAACCAATTTGTCTTGTTTCTGTTAAATAATGGAGATTATTCTAATGCTAATTTTTTATATAATAAAAAGTTGAATGTAATTCAATATTTTTTAAATTTCAATGCAACATGGACTCAAAAAACATAAAAACGGGAAACAGTTACTCGTGGTTGGATCAAAGTAAGATTATAACTTCGAGATTTGGTGTTGGTACAGCTGATTTGTATTACTAGTAAATAAAATTTCGAGAAAAATGTATGAGGAATTATACAGAAATCCTCCATTTTTTTTACTACTGCACCATGAATTGATCCTAAAAATAGACTTCGGTCGTGTTTCACATTTGTTCTCCTTCAAAAAAAAAATGTGCTGTCTGCGCTCGAAAATCTTTGGGAACTCTAGAAACATGAAATTGGGAAGATTGAAATTCTGATAATTTTTTGCAATTACTACGCTGCTAATGAATGGGTTTAAAAAATAAAAGCAGTGTAACCTAAACTACGTGTTGGGTTTATCTCAAATATACATTTCGATAGCAATACTTCTCTACCCTACCTTGTTTGTTGGAAATAAAAATAAAACGAACAGTAAGTACTACATGCCAGAAAGCGTAAGAGTAAATTCATTTGACTATTTTTCGATGACAATACTGCAATATTCTAACAGAATGCAACAAGTGATTGTAGGTAATCACCTCAGAACCATGTATCTGATATAAGCCCAATTGATGGACCACAAGGATCTGTATGAGAATTTTTTCAATTTTATTTCCGATTTATTGTTCGGGTATTTGTACAGTATTGGAAATCAAAAAAATTGGCTGATATGCAACAACCAAAAATCTATCTTAATCGATGCAGAACTGAATTGAATCGGTGACTTACCTATTAATGGAGGAGACGCTAGGTACGTTGTCTTGTGAGCAGATTCCTTCGGCCAGCAGCCGATCCCTGATTTCCCAGGCGAACATGGTGGGGTTTTCTCGTTTGTAGTTGGCGATAGCGTCCACGACCGGTGGCGTCGCTACCTTTGGTTTCGAACCGCCGATCACTCCTGCCTTAAAGCTACCCGTTTCATAATACCTGCAACGATAATTTTCTTCATAATCTCATTCATTTGCAATTCCCTATTACAACGCTTTTATCATGTAGATTGTAGATGTTCTTACTTGGTGAAGCTCTTCTATCATGCAGATAAGAGGATTGATTGTGTAATTCACAAACAGTTCCACAATCTTTTTATCTGCAAGCTTTCATTAGCTTGACGTATGTATCTATGATCTTGAGTCCCGCAAAAAATATTTTGGCTACGACGAAAATGACTGAAAACTAGAAAAACATGAAAGAACGAAGTTTGAAGAAGGTCTGAATTTTTTTATTATTATTTTGCAGTCACTGATCCGATTCTAAAAAAAGCCGAATCTAATATGTGCCTAAATCGTGTACATCCCCAATTTTCTTCAAAATCGATGCAGCGGTTACTGAGATTACGACATTACAAAGACGTCAGACAGACCGACAGAAATGAAAGACACAGATTCTGTGATATAGGCATCATAAAACATCCAAACAGTGAAAGGACATTTCATCTCAGTACAATATAACAAAATCTAGGTGTTGAATGACACATATAATCCTATTGCAGTTATTTATGGTAACACAGTAGTAAGCTGCTGAGTAATGTCCTATCTTCTTTACACTTTGATAAATATGTCCTTCTCTTTCTCCAAAGATAAACATGAGTAATTTTGTCACACCACTTCTTGAGTTTCGTTCAGAGACAACAATTGTCTATGAGGACAAGTTGGTTTCTTACAGCGTAACAGATGTTCCAATACATTTTAATGCTCTTTGAAGTAGCTATTAACTGTAATATAAGAACAGTTGCAAGTTTCATATCTGTGCGGATGTCCCGCCCTTTCGTCGCGCAGACACCTCGAACAGAGCAACATTGTCTGCACCTCCGTCGAAGATCAAACCGTGCTCGTCCTAATAGACCGAGTCATTCTAAAACTGTTTTCACGTGTCGACAACATCAAGGCGGCTTAGTTCGCACCCGCGAAACATGGTCGTAGTCAGCGGGTGAAATTGGAACTACGACATTACTCTCCAAAAATGACGTTATAATATTTCTAGTCAGTTGACAAACTCGAGCTGTCACGATTTACCCGGAGTCACTAAAAAATGCAATACAATCTAACGAAATATTTCGCTATGACTTGTGCTGAACAATTTTGGTATAATATCATAGTACATGCTGCTATCCAACCGTCTGAAAATTACAGTTGACCAGTCAAACACTATACGCGTATAGCATCCAGCAATGAAATATTTATATCAGTTAACATCAAGCATTCCACCATTTTTTGCAATAAAATATTATTTTTTGTATCACATTATTCTTATAAGATTATTTTAAAATTATTCATCATATTGAATAAGTGGACTTTCAGTCAATGTTGCACAAAACATCAATACTCAACAATTATTTTTTACTTTTTATAGCGGTTGAGCTATAATTTTTTTTTAGTCATAAAATGGAATTCAATCGGATAGGAAGAATACTGTTTTTTTTATCACCAACCAGATAGAAACCCATTCCACCTTGAACAATATTATTTTTAGCTAAGTGCTAGAATCAAGACTTCGTAAAGATGCTCCACTTTCACATTATCCAATTATATTTATTTATTTTTATCATGTCATTATATACGTTTATGAATTTTTCATCAGATATATGAAAACATTTTTAATTTTTTTTTCAGATGTCGTGCAGTCGTGTCAAAAAAGCTAGAAGCTAAAATAACCTTATTTTATTTTTACTTCTGTGTATTTACAAAAGTCAATCAAGTTTTTTTTGGACTTTGTAGCCTATAATGTTTCCATGGAATCTAAAAAACACGTGCCTTATTTATTTTATTTACACTAGCTTATAAAATGGAAACATAATAATGGTGAATGGTTAAAATGAATAATTTTAACTGCAATTCTTAGAAACTGGATGATCTCATTCTTGAATGTTCATAAAAATCACATTCCAAATATTAGTTTACCCATAGGTATAGAGTTTTTAAAATCAAAAATTCGAATCCAGGAGATAGTTGCCGAATGCCAAATATATATTATGTCTTCAGCGTATTCTTCATAATTTGATAGCAAGACAAATAAAATTGATGCCCTCCTACTCACCCTAACATATTTACAACAGTTATGATGCGTTCAGATCAAAAGGTTCGGTATACATATTGACTTGATATTAGTAGCCAATGACGACATCATGTTGACCAACCAATGACTGCTCAGCGTTAGGAAAATTGTTTGATGTGGTGTTTTACACAGTATTTTGAAAGTTGGTGATACGTCCATGTTGTCGTGGTACGAATCTGTAGCACATGCAGTGCGGGCGCACAATAGGGCCCATTCAGCGATATTTCTGGTGGCAAGATGCGTCTCTTTTTGCGACACGATGCCGCATATTTTCCCATCCCAACTAAAAATAAATTTCGCCAGGCTGACAACAATCGCGTCGTCCGTTCGGGCGAACAGAGGGAAGGGTTGTCTATGCCTTTGTTCACACTTTTCCATCTGCCAACTGAACTACAATATGCATGGTCCAGTTGATTGCCCTCTTCATGAGCCTTGAGACGCTTCCACACAGGATCAGCAACGATCAATGTCCAGCGTCTACCTTGTAGCAGCTTTTAAAGCATTGAAGATTTTGATCGAATTTGAGAGTTGCTGATATAATTTTCTCAGGTCTTGGAAATATTGGAAAAGATGAACATTTTTAAATCTTAGTAACTAAAAAAGATTTAGCTTTTCATTATTTTTCGAACCATTTGCTCTTGTCGTGAGTATATCTTTACAAGAATATCGAAGTCCCTGAATTGAGAATATATCTATATATATATATATATATATATATATATATATATATATATATATATATATATACAAATGCTTTGGAAATATTTGTTCTCAGATCTTAGTTTTCTGGCATTCTATGCATCATGCTTTTGCAGAAACATATTCAATATCGTTTCACATGAGGTTTTGCAATGCTTATTGAAAGAATAATCAGCCATATCTCCTGAGTTATCTCTACGTATACAAAAACCTACAAAATTTCAAGATTCACTGTTTTATCAGAAAACTTGAGCTTGAAATAATTCATAACTGGTTCGAGAACGGTGATAGGATCATCTGTTGGAACAAAGCTTATACATATATGACTATCTAGATTTCTCCCTGGCTATGATGCAAATTAAGCCATAATGAAAACTCGCGTAATCAAAATTCGTCGGAATAGTTTAAATGAAACTCGTCCACAGAAGATAAACCGCATTGTTTTGAGTGCGCCATCATGGGACAGAATATGAAATGGCGCAGCAACGTCATCATCGAAAACGTTGTTTTATGTTGACCACCGGTGGCTCGGGTGGTCAGTTCAAAACATATATAAAATATTAAATTAATGAACAGCGACATTGCATAATGCGGGATAGACGGCTTTTGATTATGATGCTGACCACTAGCAGCCTCACGTTATCTGTTAATGTGATCTCATTTCAGTGTTCCCATAATAGCTTTATAGCGATTCTCTCATATTAACCTTTTGTTGCAGGTCAACTGGCGATCGACGGTTTTGATGTGGTAGCAAAACTACTGTACGTGATTTTAATGCTTGGATTGGCTAATGTTACTCGAACAAAAATTCAATAATTTTGTATTCGTAATTAGAATAGATATTACATCTGGGCAGCTGCTTTAGCCATTTTTACTACGGTGAATCGTGGAGAAAAATTGCTAATACACTTTGGAAGTTAGGATTAGTAGCAAATTGATGAGATATGAGATTTGTTTACAATTTTTTAGAGAGAGCAAAACACTCATAAAACTAGACACGGAAGACTTAGCTTTTTTTAGACTGGGAAATCTAGAGAAAAAAAAAACCAGTCTCTGATAAGGCAGTAGTGTCTTAGTAACTCTGAAATTAGACACTTGCGGATGATGGGACTGAATAATATTTCCCCAAACTGTCTGAAATCACCACCTTTGGAATGGTCTCCTTTACACCTTTCTCTATAAGACTTACATGTACTATGTCGGCGGTATTTCATTATTCTTATAATTCTCATAAATCATGCTCCTCTTTGTGCAAGCAGTTATTGTATCTATAAAAATCAGGCCTCGTTTCACATTTTTACCATACCGTATCAAACGACATATTGTTGAATAAGGCACATATGTCAAGAGAGATGTTATTTGATGACTCTCTCTGAGCTGATGTATTGCAATGTTCATTATTCATACCCACATCATAACATAACAACGTTGTCAGCAACTATACCTTTTTATCGATCAATTTTTCTTTCCACATTCCTAACTTGTAAATAGCTTGGAGCTTGTAGGCTGTGGATGGTCTCAGTTGTTGAAATTGTTATAGGTTTCACAAATAAATGTCGGTTTCTTGTGGAACGTTTCACTTTAATCGTTTAAAGCATCATCAGATTGTCAAAATTAACTATTAACAAGAACTACCCAGGTTAATTGTCAACTAGGTAACTATGTCATATCATCAATATAAAACTAAAGTTAATATGGTTTTAGGGTGATTGCATTTGCACTAGGGTCAAGGGATCGCCAATAAAATGTCCTCAACATAATATCTAATAAAATATTTTATTTCTTAAGATATCTTGTTCCTCAAGCTGTTTTGTTCTTCTGGTACATTTTTTGACAAGATATCTCAAGACCAGCTTATGGAGATATACTTAGAAATATATAGAGACTTATAATAGAGTATCGATGAAAACAGAATATATTGAAAAACCGTCACAAAAACGGACTTTTATCCAATCCATGAAACCTGGTTTGGTGTATTGTAAAATTATATTGAATCTTGGTTAGCCATTTGATGGCAGTGAGCCATATGGGGAAACTCATGATTAAGAAAATATTTTCACCGGTGGGGTTCGAACCCAGATTCCCTGCATCCTACGACTATAGTCATTGCCAAAAATGGAAAAACCGTCATATTTAGTCACATTCATCTCAAAGCCTCGATACGATGCAGATATTCGTGACAAAGCCTGCATGTCAAAATGTATATTCTTCAAAAGGGCCAACGTAATGTTTGTCCCTTTCCACGCCCATTAAGTATAAATTAAAAAGCTAAAAGGGCGGTTGTCGTGCGGTCGGCAAAAAGAGCAAGCAACAGTGAAAGCTCTTACTTCATTAAAACGAACGAAGGGACGTCGCGCCGATCTATTGTCCCAGAAAAGCCGATATACAAATGGCCACGTGCCCGACAAAAAACTACATGAAAATTGCATATCGACGATGAGTGCAACTTCAGAAGGGCGACTTGATGGCAATTGTGGTTGTGATGACAGAGACATATATCCATGGAAGGAAGTTGAATTTATGATGGGATATTGTGAAGTCCTACAGAATATACTTCAATAACTTCAGTTAGGAAAGATATACAGAAAACAGAAGGTACAAGGTAGTGGCCCTAGAACTCTATGGGTCAATTTGAGTAAATACCTCACAAGATATTTCGCATAACAATCATAATTAATAAATTACAGTTTAATAAACCAGAAAGAACACGCTTAAATAACAAACTGCACTAACAGTAAAAAATAAACTTCAATTATTAAGGTTTTGTTAATCAGCAAATTAAAGTCCACATCATTTTTAATTTTGCATAGTTTTCAAAAATCCAATGTTACCAAACCTTACTTCAAGTTCCAAAATCTTTAATAACTTGACACCATTATAAGTGAGATAGAGCGTTTATCAAGGTCTAAATAGTACTCCTAATTATTCACGATCCGTATAGTCAATACGAGTTAGTCTATAGTAGTAGTTGCTGAACCAGAAACGAAATAACTTTTCCCCTTTTGGAAAAAGTCCAACTATGCTTCAGAACGCCGTACAATATACAAATTCACAATTAGAAGCTCGGAAAAAGCTTAGCCCACTGCAGGACTCGAACCCACACCTCCTAATTGCCGGTCAGGCTTGAATTTGATTATCGGTTTGGATATTGCCGATTATCAAGTGAATAACTGTTAACGTGAGTAATCAAAAAGTTAAAATTTGCTAAAAACATTCGAAAAGAATAATAAATAATGGATGTATCGTAAAATTCCAATTCTACACTTATTAAGGATAAAAATATATCGTAAGTGTGTCGAAGGCAAATCTGTCAATTCATAGGTTCAGATTTTTGGCTATAACTGCACTTCCTTCAGTGACTTTCAAAAAATATAATGTTTCAGTAGTTACCTACCATGAAAGCTTGATTAAGGTCCCACTCAAAGATCACTTTAACGATTTTTTGCTCTCGTCATGGTACCTAGTGTCAAAAATCCATTCAAACCCGAATGTTACGAGTATAGTTATAAACTGGCCATGGATTACCGGACAGACAGACGATAAATGACAGATGACAGCGACTCACGACAGACATTAGACTACAGCTGACTGATGAAAGTGGGTGAAATAAGTGACTAATATCGAATTCGAATTTTTTCGCGATTAAATTACATTGGCGCTGTAGATCAAAATAAAAGCATTTTAACTACTCCCATAATTGATCAGAAATTTATAAAAGATATACAAATTTATTGTAAAAAAAACTGTAAAATAGATTTATAAATATTAACCTTCATTTTTCAAAGAAGTCTTTTTTCATTCTTCCTTCTCAACGCAATACCTTCAAAAGAGTACCATGCTGTTATTTAACTCTCACTGCGGGAATATGCAGCACTTTGATGGGGGTTGGCAGTGGGAATTGCGCCGTTGCGCCCCCTTTTGGCAGCTTTAACCGAATTACGGCAGAAATTTGATACGGTCGTCACAGAGCCGCCCTCCGCCTCTATAAATATTACCGCTAATAAATCCGAATCGTTTCATAATTATTATGCCCGGCCCCAGAATATAATTGGATTTGTTTAATTTAGGGTCGCGATGGAAGATAAATTGCATTGTGGCCGATCGTGGATCACTAGATGCAAGCTCCATGGCGATATGATGTTGGAGTGACAATGGGGATGTTTTGTTCTGATCAGGGTAGGCTTTCATATCCCATAACCCGGATAGAAGACAAATACCATTTTTATTATGCAATATTGAGGCTACCCACCATGACCAAATGCAACAAGTACTGGCGTGGTGGGAAACTTAACGGATGGTGACTATACTGAATTTTCGAAGAGCCTCACACTTCGCGCAAAAAGTCTGATGGGACCATTCTATCGGGTTTATTTGCATGGTAAGTGCATTCAGATTACTAAGAAAGGTACAAAGTTCGATAGGCAACCTGTTTCAGTATGTTAAATCTTTGGAGAGTCTCACAGGAGTATCACACTACGGGCTAGAATTGGAAAATTCTATAATATTTATAAGTTCTAAGCTCTAAGATTAAAAATATATGTAGTGCGTAACGACATCCACAGCCATGTGCGAAAGTATACTTCCACTAGCGGTTGCACCCTTGTGTATATGTTTCTAGTGTATAATTTGATTATCATTGTCATAAAGAGATTATATCTGCTCCCTCAATAATATTGCTGCACACAGTCCAGTGCATTAGAAAAATGAAACATTCTTCAAGTCTTGTTGACACTGAGCAGATTCTTTGGACGTGTATATGCGCCCCTAGGCGATTTCACATGATTGAGCAATATATTTTATAATCATCGGTTCTCATTCAGTTATTTTGTAGACAGCTGATGATAAAAAGTGGTCTTTACTGTAAGATTAGCATCTTGGAACCGGATATAGTGGTGTAATATATTAAACGACTTTATGTGGATGATGGAACATATATCGTCAAACATGTTCGGCAGAACTACCCTTGTAACATACAAAAGTAACTAACCCTAATATCAATATGAGGTTAGATATATGTTATTGAACATTTAAAGGTGTGAAAAGCCTATTTCAAAACTGCTGAAGTCTTTTTGCACTGTATCCGATGGAACATTTTTTGTTGTGTCCAGGGGTGAAGCTTTTCAAACAGGATAGATATTTGTTTGCTGAGTAATTTGAGGGTTTTGATCACCAATCTGGTCTCCGTTTCAGGTCCCGAAATGAGGGAGGGACCTACGTAAGCTCTATGGTTCTCCGTTGGCGACAAGCAAAGCAGTTTCAGTATACTAATGTATTTGGTGGCATCGTATACGAATATAATAATTAAAAAACGTGAAAGAGTCAGAGGATGCTCATTTAGAGAAAGGTAAAACTCCAGAGGCCTCTATAGGGCGTCTCTTATGTTCAAGCAATTGAAATTCGTGATCAGCGCCCCCAACTTACCAAGGAAACGAATAAATCCAAAAGCAAAGAACAAAATTTTATTTTAGCACCGACTTTAGGCGACCAACTTGTATTTGTATGTTAAAGTTGGTTAACAGATAGATCCAAGCACGCTCTCTATGCAACAATCCATATCATATAGCTTGAGAAGATGGAGATGAGGCAAGAAGATTCAAAAATCAAATCACCTCTGCAATAATCAGAAACTCGCGATGCTCGCAACTCTGCCACCTTCTATCTCTTTCTACATCCTTCCTATGCCATTGTAGTGCTTGTGCAACACCGCAAAACAAGCTTGGACACAATGGAGGTCGCATAAGTTTTTCAGAGCGCTCCTGCTCCACATGATAAATGCATTACCCTCGTGCTAGTCCACAACCGGCTGAAATAAGCTCATCTTTTTCGGTTACATGTATAGTCTAGTCGACTGATATATCGCGAAGGGTAATCAGAAAGCTCTATGCACTGTATTCACATAATAGAATATTCAGCATTCAACCACTAACGGACACACTAAAAACCCTCAATCATCTTCCTTGTATCCCCATACGGTGGTGGTTTAATATTATATTTTCCTTACATCTCTTAGTGAGCTTTTCACCAGTGTCAATCATAGTTGTTAATAGTGAATATTGATCTATCCAATTACTAAGTTTGAGATGTCTATTCTGTCTAAGAGTAGTCAATGGTTGGTTTAATTTTCATGCTAGGTCTGACATACACGTTTTCGTTGCTAGCAATGAAAGTCGCTCCTTCAACTTTCCACTATATCAATATGGCCCTCTGTATCACTTTAGCGTTCTCCCAAGCAGTGGAGTCCATGTATGATGCGACATACTTCGAGGTATATGCTGCCAAACTCATGAGGCATTTAGTAGATGCAGTCCTTGTGGTCATGGTCTTAGCTCTTAGACTTGGTTTTCGTATGGATACTGCGCAGGGTGATGCTGAAGGTACTACGTCAATCAGAACATTGTAAATGCAAAATACTCAAGGGAATGGAACGAATTGCTACAAACGGAAGGTTTTCAAATACGCCTTGAAGTGTCTACTGTACTATCGCTATTACGGGAAGGGCGGTCGCAGGAGAAGAAAAAGCGACACGGGAAAACATTACCAGTCGGTCGAATGATCGCTTTAGCTGGTCCCGCTGAGTGCCGCCGGAAAACGGCGGGGAGCCAAGAAGCCAAGAAGAGAAGAAGGGGACAGACTGCTATGGCCGTGGGAGAGATACCGAAAGGGAGGGGGCTAATAAAGTTACTACTGCGGAGAATATGTTGCTTTCATGTTGCTGCTAGACTCTCCGGTTTTTGTGTGAAGCGCACAGATATATTGCTCGCTCAAATAAAATGTTCATAAGCCATACCTGGTTTTGAAGACTAATCGAATGAATTAGCATCTGTAACTGTGTAAATATAGGAGAGGGAGGAGAGGAAGATTCAAGACATAATATAGGAGTTACACAAACATGTTTGATGTGCATGGGACTCGAACCCCTGTCACATCCATCTAGGGTACCTAATAAGGTATGTTCTCGAGCACACCATTATTATCTCCTGATCGTGCTTGATCTGGAGAACATATCATCCAGATCAGTAACTCTGTCGCCATTGAAGTGAGCATATTTATCTTCGTTGTGCGATGTTGTGTTATTTCACCACATGGGAAATAGTAGTTTAATATTAACATCTACACAGATGGATCTACGAAAAATGAGGCGGCTGGTTGTGACATGTTTTCCAGAAACCTCTGGATCAACAGTAAATGGCACATGGATAAATATGCCAGCGTAACAAGGCTAAGACTGGCTAACATAGCCATTTCTGCAAGTGAAATACTCCATAGGAGTATTATGGGCAAGGATATTATAACCTGCAACGACAGCAGACAAGCTTTACTCATTCTCAAGTATCATAAGCTAACAACGAGATCAGCACTGGACTGCCAACAGGCACATGTGAGTGTCTCTACCAGCAACAATATAACAGTTGGTTGGAGAAAAGGATGCTAACCTTCCAAATGCAATAGTACAGCTAACCTACCAGCAAAGACTGCTATGAAAACTATACTGAAAAGAAACACTCACTCAGTTTCAAAAAAAGTGGGTCGACATCTCTGGCTGCCTATTTGCCAGAAGCAGCGACAACAACTGCATTTACTCGGGCATTGCAACAGGATACGGTCAGCTAAGGAAACACCTCTTCAATATGAGGTTGATTGAAACTCCCCTATGTAGGGGTTGGAAGATGAGACAATTGGAAATCTGATGTGCGATAGGCCAGCTCGATCCCAGAATCTATTCTAGTGGAGCATTGGGCCTCTATGGCCATTTTAGAGCAAGCTCCGCTGGATCATGTCACCACCTTCATCCACAGTTTAGTTTTGAAGAGAGAATTCTTTGTCTGTTTTTTTTCTCACTCCAAAATTATTATCATTATATTAGTTATTACAATATTTCAATTGTTGAACCCATATGAATGAATATATGGAAGACTCACCTAGAGAGTATCTTGGAGACGCATCCGTGCGACACCCTGAGTTGCCTGGAGATGTCACAGGGCCGGACTCCGTTGTGCGCCAGTTCGACGATGCGTTGCCGAACGACGTCCGGAAGAGGCCGACCGTTTACGAACACACCGCCTAGTTGGTTTACACCCCCGTGACCTGAAACATGAGAAAAAGTCATCTTAAAATTGACTTGCCCGTTGACGCTCGCGAATCGGTACAGCTTCCAGTATTCATATTTTTTTTAGCATAAAGTTCTATGCAGCAGGCCATCTATTTAGTTGGGTGAAATCAGTCGTTTACTCCTGACGTGAAAGATAATAACTATGTAGTCGCAATTTATACAAATGATAAAACATGTCACTTGTCATGAGGACGATCTGTCGCCAGGAAACGTATGAAAGAAAAAAAATGTGGTCAAGTAGATTTATAAGGCGAATGAGGGGACAGTAGTGAAGGGCCAAGGATTCCCATACAGGGGGGACCAACAGAAATGAGTGACATGGTTAATCGTGTCATTGAACGTACATCAAGAAAACAGATTATCTTGAAATCTGAATTTTTCAAGACTACAATACTTTCCTGTCAACTACCGTGGCAAGTAGAAAAGGAACAAAGAACATTTTTCGGTTGAAGAGAGCACAGACGTATTGTCAACTAGGATTTGAAATTTTGGTCGGTTCTAAAATTGTAAAATTAGAAATAATTTCAGATGTAAAGTCGTTTATTTTTGATACAACAATTTACACTCAAATTTATTGATTTATCACAAACATAGATTGAACTAAGGCCTTCACGGAATAGACAGAGGAAATATGACAATTTTATTTCTAGTACAGTACTCATAAAGGATTGTTTTGAGTTTCTTAGGTTACAAGCTATGTTTCAGTCTTTTCACCCATCTGTGTTCCTCAGACTCCACCAAGTATAATGCATTGGTCGTATCAAAACAAATCATTAGACCTCAAAGGGGTTAACTAGTAGTTCTTGGGGAGTCTCAACCTACCTGGTCCAACACCAGATCAGCTCGACATTATCAAATTATTGTATTGTCATTTAAATTCCATAACATATTTATCAGTTATCAGCTTCGAATTGCTATGATAATTAGAGGTTGGTTATAAAACAGAATTGTTTACATATTTTATACAAGTGAGGCTAATAAAAGCCTTGACAATTATTCACTTGTTAATTCGCAAGATAGAAGCCAATATACAAAATTCTCATTTAGAAAATCCGAAAAAGACCTAGTTTTTTGCGAGGTTTAAACCTTCAGACACATGTCAGATGTTCAAGCCAACTGAGTTAAGCAGGCACATCGCTCACTTGATTTGTCACGTCGGCGACGATGATGTTAGGGTGCACTCCTCTTTTTTTTCTGATTTTCTTAGTGCGAATTTTGTAATATCGACTTTTATCTTGTGGATTATTAGCAGGTGAATAGTTGTAACGGTCGATTCTTACACAGTGAAATTAGTAACCGCTGTTTACCGCGAATTACGCGCGCAGTTTGAAATGGGGAATTAAAATCGCTTTCAGGAAGGCGCACCACCATCGCCGGAGCTCTAGATCGAGCGATCGGGGTGTCTGCTTAACTTAGTTGGTTAGAGTGTCTGAATGGCAGTCAGAAGGTATGTGGTTCGAATCTCACAGTGAGCGAGGTTTTAAATGCAAATTTGTGGTCGAAGATCTTTACTGACCCAAACACAGGCACAGTACGTCTATATACGAACTACGCGCAGTTTGAAACTCGCAGGAAAAATGGCTTTCGGGGGAGTGCAACTAACCTTATCGGCGGTCTAAATTGACTGGATATCGTGTGTGGTTAAAATCACGCTGTTGGTCAGAGTTTCCGAATCTCTAAAATGCGAATTCAATGGAATAAAACCCTGTTAAAAAGGCTTTTTAAGGTAAAGGTTATTATAGTAAACTCAGCATAACAGATCAAAAATATCATTAGATTGACGAGAAATATATCCTCCCCAAAACAGACGTGGCGTGCGCTTGAGTGGCATCAATCAAACGAATCGTCGAAAGGGATCGATGTCGACGGATTACCAGGCATTTCCCGCGCTTTAATGCTAATTCCACCACTACGACGCGCGGCTCGTTTATTCTTTGGAAATTAACTGCGTTAAGGGTGGTTCTCCTATCGCGATCCGACACTAATCGGATTATCGTGCTCGAACACGGCAAGGGCGTCAGACATCCGTTGACGATTTCGATTCGTACAGGCTTATAAAAAATATTTTCAGTGTTATAAATGTAAACACTGTGACAATTATTTGCTTGCTAAGCCTCAAGATGGGAGTCGATATACAAATTTACATTTAGAAACTCGAAAAAGAACTGTTTCCCAGTCGGGTAATCAATCGAACTGAGATACGTATAAACAGGCACTCTGCTCAGTCGATCTAGAACGCCCCAACTTCTTCATAGCGGTCACGTTACTCAGATATTCAGGTTTTGCCCTCGTGGTTACTTGGGAATAAAAATGTCAGCGGTATAGGTAATGTAAGACAAGCTTTAAATAGTAGTGGTTGTAGTGGTGGGGATACAAGTAGGCTACCAAGACTAATGCGGTGATTTCTTAACATCGAATCAGCCAGAGCTTCTCATAAAGACCATTCGGCTGAGTATGCTTCTTTTTGCCTGCTTTTGCTAGTGCTCTGCACCAATTTATATGCTCATTCATCCAGTGCAGTACTGACCTGAGGTCTGCTAATACCCAGCATTGGTTCGGGGCCAATGCATGGATCTATAGTCCCCAGTATTCCCAAGTAATCTACTTTCTTGTATTGTCGACATAAGAGTCATATTTCTGGATTGGGCTAAGCATTGCACCACACGCCAAGCCATGGTCTCAATACTCGGCATGTGTTTCACAAACTACCTCATCATCTTCAGAAGAAAATTAAAACTTAATCGTTAGTATCTTCAGGGGTAGACAAAACCTGAGTCTTCCCCTGAAAATGCTTAAATAGTTAACTAACCAAGTGCTAGGTATTAACAAAATGGTTTGACGAGTAGAAAAATTGTAAAGTGTTTGTGCAATAGCTACTCATGGCTAGGTTTATTTAATGAAGTTGTTAAAGCAAATTTGTTCTCACAAAGCCTTTCATAAACAATTATAGCTCTAAGTGTATGCTCTCCACTAAGCATAAGACCTGCTATAGACCGCATACTTCGTCTTTAGCCTAGACTCGTCAGTATAGCCTGACGGTCTACATGTAGAGAGAAATCGGGTGGTATATACGTAACCCAGTCAAGGTGTTAGGACCTTTGGCTTCGTAAGATGCCAATTGGCGTCCCCATAATGGGTGACACTTAGATCAGTTTTTCGAAATCAATAGAAAATCGTGAGAAACATATTCTTTGCGCTGGTCTTTATCATGTGTACTCTTCAATTCCATAGAGACAGCCGAGCCAGGCCAACTTGTGCCGTACGGGGCGTAGAGATATTCAAAACGTCAGATTAATCTTAAATTTTGCACACCTATCAAAGACCGATGACAACAACATCATTTATTTTATAGAGGAATACGCTTTAAAGCGATGATACAAATTAACATTATGACTAATTTTTTTTAGCAGTTCTTGAGGCAATACGTTTAAAATGTGATAATACGAATAACATTTAATATTTCTTCTTAACACATCTTCAATAGTTTGACCTGACAGAATCTCTGAAATATAACGATACGTGACTTATCCGACTCCCTGTAAACGGAGAGCATACCCTTCAGACCCGTTAATAAAGATCTATTGACTAGTAAGCCTAATTCCAGCAGCCACGTAATTCCGGCTCCAAACATCAAGGTTTTTTTCAACTTTGATTTATTGAGTGCCTCATAAAACGCGGCAAATCGAGGTTCTTCAAATAACGTTAGAAATATAAAATCATCCCTCCTGGTCCTTCTTAAACTAATAGTGTTACCTAGGGAGTTCGTTTAAGAAAACTGCTAGCAACATCTGATCGAGCGCCTTGATAATATCGACATCGAAATGTATAAAAATGACCTTTTAGTTAATAAACGGCATGGCAGTATATGGTAAAATAGCTAGTCGGTTCTCGGTACAACATACAGAGAGAGAAGTGTCAAAGTATGCGACGTAAATCAGCTTTATGGGGTATCTGGTAATTAGCGAGAGGCCGTAATTGATTGTTGGAACCTTAATGCTGATTTATCGCGACAGATCCGTGCTAATAAATCGATTAGCGTATGTGAGCACTGTGCTTCAAGAATTTTAACGAATATGCTTTGCACCAATCGGAAATTGGCTCATACTACCATTTATGTCGATAATGGGACTGATTATGAAGTAACACCTTTTAATAATAATCAGCGTCTTCTACTTGGTTCGCTAGAGTACGTGGATGGAAACCTCATAGGACGGTACATAAAGTCGATAGTCATATTCTTATCAGATTCAGGAAGACTGACTCAGTGCTGTAAGCATATCGTTTCTACTTTTTTAATACCTGACACGTGTTTCCCTATGGAAGAATAGAAGCATCATTAAGGGTAGATTAAAACTAGGTCAAATCAGTACGTCTGTTACAAATTATCTCCAACGCAGTCTGGAGCATTGAAGAAAATTGTCTGCTTTGTCCTTATTCTACAGATGATTCCACCGAATAATAATATCATGAGTCACTATTACAACAAAATACAGGGAGGAACCCAACGGGCGCATCTTCACGAGGTTGCTCTTTCAATACCTTGAATTGCTCTGTTCGGGATTGAGTCCAGAAGCTTCAAGGAATGCTTTGGCGCGTATCCTCAAATGTGCGGGCATCAGTATTCAAACCTTCAGTCATATCAAAGTTGCAGAAAGATTTTTGAATATATTGACATTGCAATGCAATGCAGCTATTAGCGAACCACTTCATCCCAAGAGAAATACAAATAAATATGTTCGGAATATTCATTTCACGTTCTACACTGATTATCTGTACAGGAACGCCTAAAATATACTTAACTTTACATTCAGCTGAATAGTTCATAAATACTTGTATCTCCGCACATTTTATCTTTTCTATGAACATATATATTCACTTTCCCTGTGACAGTTGACATTTCTATTTCGTATAGGTGTATAATGTATAGCTAGTTTTTAAAGATCGATACAAAGGAGGAGTACCACTAGATGGTACAAAGACATTTTTTGCTCGGGTGACTCTCAGAGCCCATTGTGGGTTGTCCAGGTGTTAAGAAAGCTACTGTGCGGTAAAAATGGACCACCTACAGTTTGACGCGGCGTACGGTAGTTTGGTATGAAACTTATGGGCAGACTAGTACGGATAAAGTAGGATCGTCCTTATGGGTAGTTATTTTGACAAAGTGTGAATATAACCATGTAGTTAAGAATGCTTATAACGATAATAATTAATTTTTATAGATGACCTCTCATGAAAGCATACAGCTGACTGCACTCCAAAAGCGCTGTGAGAGGATAATTGACTTTTCACATTGATCATAAAAGGCTGTAAACTGTAACTTTGGAACATTTCCGGAAGTGCACTACACAGCGTTGACGTTCTCCAAATGTATGACTTTTGGAAGGGGTTGGTTTTGTTGGAAGTTCAACCTGCTGAAGATTAGCAAATTTTATACAATTTTACAGACTGGGGCGTCCACTAGACCTTTTAGTTTTTTCTGGATTCAGTCCAGAAGCTTCAGGAAATGCAGTATCTTATCACAACGGTATTCGTACAGACAAGAAATACTTGAGAGTTGGAGCTCTCAGAGTCTTAAAATAATTAGAATTGATTGGAAGGCGAAAACGGTTGAGATTTATATTTTTATTCATGAGTTCTGTTCCTGTCAATAAAGATTTTAACTTATTTAACATCAACATCATCAGTTGACTGTACTATATTCACGATATATCTTGTAGTGCAACCATAAATGTGTTTTCACGGATTTTGCAGTAATGGGGCTAGGTTAATAGCCATTTCAATAGTCCATTAATATTTAAGGCTGATTTAGTATATATCTTTGTGTACCATCCAATTTATACTCAGGATGTACAGAGATGGAAATCAGAAAATATCCTGTTACCAGTTCCAGATTTCATTTTGAATTTGTTTAATGAATAATTAACGTTCTACTCCCCACTCCGATGAAGGGTGGAAGTCATACATGTAACAAAAATCGAATTCTAAAGTATTATTTGCCTGATGTTTCATGATACATGCATTTCAAAAAATCATGTCACTCATCTCCGGCCGTGTCTGTCTGTCAGTCTATCTTTACTATGTCCGTTAATCTTTGCCCCGTTCATCAGCCGGAAAGAAAACTTGGTTAAGTGTAGGGGAATTTATTTTTGATGTTTTTGAGGCTCCCACATATTTTTAAAATTACTTTCGATTCATTATAAATTTTTTATTGCACGCTTTTGTTTTAATCCGAGATATGTAAAATCTTACTTTGAATAATACTGGCTCCGTGTAGCTTAACTTAGTTGGCCTGAAATATACCCAACTAATGTATGGATAATAACATCGCTTCGTGAGTAATCGTCCTTACCCGACCATAAAATTGATTTACAGTTGCCGGCCTGTACGCATCTATGTATATAGTCGATTTTCACCAATAAATTATAATATAAGCGGCATTTTTTTGTGAATGGGTTCCGGGATTTTATCCGGGAACAGCTCCGGTTGATCCGGAATCGATGCTGTGCGACTTTGACAGCGGCGGTTGCACACCGGAAACCAGTAGCGTATCATTCATGTTTTTGGTCTATGGATTGCTTCTCATGGCAATAGGCAAGGGAAACATTGTACTCGCGAAAAATTTCAATGTCCGTCGGTCTGTCTGTTTGTCGTCTGTTTAAACTTGGCCTCCTCTATAACTTGGAAGCGACATTCAGATTCAGTGAAATTTTGCTACTATGGCAAGGACAAAAAAGCTCGATAGTTCTTGGAAATTGATCCGGTGACAGCGGATCAACATCTGTATCTTGAAAAATAGCGTTTAAATATCAATGAAATTTTACGGGTCGTTACTACTGGGGTAAGTATGAAAAAGACAGCGACTTTTTAAATATAATGATATATCCCTAGGGATTACTGTCAAAATTATTAAGTAAATGGAAGTCAAAGCAGTATTATTAGATCATCTACATTATTTCAAACAAGTTTGAATTATTAGAAATATTGGGACATTTGGAAAACTCAAAAAATTTCCAGCTCATAAATCTGATTCAAATCTTTATTTCCAAACTGATGAACATTTGGAAAAGGCTCGTTTACTGTATTTGTCACCTGGTGAGAAGCCCGTTGGTCTTTAGGCGTTACTTGTTAAATAAACTTTTCCTTTTGTCAGGATTCACCTTCCTCCATACAACACACCGCACTGTTCATCCCATTCGAATATTTTGTAGCTAGCCGCATCCAAAGTGCGGCAGAAAATTGTTAAAACACGCATAAAATTACACTGGGCAATTTGGACACAGCGAAAATATATTGGAAATATTAATAATAACTGCAAGCTATATGTATATATGTTTGACGGTGGTTGAGCGCCGCCTGATTTACATGTAATTTTACATATGAAAATAAAATTAACGAAATATTCGCTGGTGGATCGCTTATAATAATAACAACCGTACACATATTCCTATATAAATATTGAAATGGGGTAAATGAGTGGAAAATTCACCGCAGTGGTGTTTTTTGTTTGGTACTATGGTTACCGAACGTAAAATATGAGCTGCGTCGTTATATGAGAATTGATAGGCCAATATTGATTGTCCTTTCAAAGTTGTGATTCGGACCTTTATTACCTAGGTATACGATTTTTAAATATCACGACGTTTCGATTGATTTACTATCTTCAATCGTCTTCAGGTAAACTATAGAAGATGTCCTTTTGATAGCTCTTCATGCGCAACTGGTCGGGATGTCGTTGGAGTTGTTTTCTAGTGACGTGGTTGTCTGGTAGTCATTACGTCTCACGTTAGTATTCAAGTTCGTTTTGTCCACCTGTAGTTTACTCAGCTTCCTTATGAGTGGCTACCCTATCAGTTTTATTTCTAAGCTTGAAAAAACTATGAAATAAATATTGAATCAAGAGCCACATCTACCAAGTATCGCGCGAATGCGCACAATACTTATATAGTGAGAAACCACTAGAAGTAAGAAATGAAGAACATCGAATGAACACCCAGTGAGCAGAGGCAGTACATCCTCAATAGCAGACCATGTATGGACATAGCACCGTAATATAATACATCTAAGTTTAACGCGACGACACGTTTTGGATAGCACATCCTTCATTGAAACATTCATCGGTCCTCTATGAGAAAGTTATGGTATTTTGAGAGCAACCATAATTCTACGTGAGGAGGAATTGAATTGGAAACCAGAACAACCAGGTTCCCATGTTTCACCGTCTGCACTGCATCTAAAGCTGCATTACTGCCATAAAAGAGACAAAATATCTCAAACTACTTAGATCGTCAAGTTATTGAATCAAAAACAAAACACGCCCATATGCCAACACCTCTTCCTCCAGCTTATCCGTCCTTATCTCGTGCAAACATACACCAACTCCACTCAAATCTCCCTTATCATCAACTACCACGCTATATATGGCATCGGATGGAATAAAAACCATGATCCACCCCTAGTTCTGGTGAGCGGGGTCGATCATCCCCTATTAGGGTAATTGAGCCTTCCCGTGGCGCTGGAAGGGTCGGCAGAGGCTTAATTCGCCCTTATCAGTGTCATAGTTCCACCCCGAACACTCAACAGACACATGTTATGATGTTTATCTGAGCTTATCAGATTACCTTTGCCCAGGCTGGCAAGTGGTGAGGGGTTTCAAGGATTGGCTTACTATTTTATGTATTTTCAAGGAACTTTTATAGATATGAAAGAAGCTTATATGTTATTCTTTCACCGTTAAGTATGTATGAATTGTTGAGGTTATCTGGACAACTACACCATTAATACTAGATTGATATTTTATTTCTCACGCCAATCGGAAGGAAAATTGTAGGCGCCAAAAATTTGCATTTCGAGATTTTATGTTTTCTTGATGCTTGATGACATGAACACTACAAAAAACTACTTCCCTTATTTCCGTCGGTCTGTCTGTATCTTTGTCTGTCTGGCTATCTATCTGGTAAACCTTTACCCCTTGATAAGTAGGATAGTACTTTTACTTTAGCTTATTATTCATGATAGGAATAGGAGCCTGCTAAGAAGTAACTTGTCCAGTCATTGTGAACAGGCAATTTGACAGTCTGTCATTTAAAAATTATAGCGAATCACATAACTGAAAAGCGACTTTTATTTGTGAATCCTAGTGTAGATAAGCGTCAATATTATCCTAATGGTGATAGAAGAGTTTCATGAAGCAAGTGCATCTAGAGCACTATTAAAATATTTATATGGTTTGAATAAATCTTTACATGCTATACAAAATTCATCTGTACCGGCGGAAGATATTCTTATAGGTATTTTCTGGTAAAAACCCAGTAGGGTATTAATAAGTTAATCAGTAATCCTCAAAGCTCGATAAGATATTACATTTCATGTCAGAGAGATAACTCGAAACGTAATCGACCTTATAAATTCCATTCCACTTAATTTAATCGTTAGATTCTGCCTGGCATGTTTACAAGGTATCAGGTTTCATAGCAGAATTCAAAAACACGAAGCACAACGGAACAATAGTGAATCAAACCTTTTTTCCAATTTTCGACATGTGAAGTGATATATTTTGAATATTCTATAGCCAGGTGTGATAGGTGAAATATTATGTAAACATGAAAGAAGTAAGAGGGAAACTGACATAATATTATTAGATCTTTAGTGTTTTTGGATATATAGTGGAATATACAGAAAATCAATCATTTCAATTGCAGATATTTATAATATGCAGTGCACAATTTGTGAGATTTGTTGTTGTCTTTGAGATCTTCAAGCACTAATGAACTAATTTTTGATATAAATCTCGGAGTTTTCTTGGAAAAAATAAAATCGGGCAAAATTGAGAAAAATATCGTGTAAAAGACATTATTCGATGCAATTTTGTTAAAATCGTGTTGGACTGGCTGGTATCACGTAAAAATTACATTCGTTGAAAAAAATCATAATGTAGATTGTAGTCTTACTTGGTGAAACTTTTCCATCATGCAAATATAAAGATTGTGTATTTAACACACAGTTTCACAAATAATTGTGTGTCAAGTACACGATCTTTTTATCTTCAAAATTAGTAATTTCGTTACTGGTAACATAAGTTGATTTTGTAGATTGTAGATGCTGTTACTTGGTGATACTATTCTATGATTTTGATGAAAAAAATGTATGTTCAGTTCAAAGTTTCACAAATAAAACTCTCTCTATGAAACCTAAAGTAATACGTACAGTAAAACAAAAATGATAGTATCTCATGGAATATTATAGGACAGAAAACTGAAGAGTTCAAGGAGATACAGGCATTACCACTGAAGGTGGTGCTTCACATGGTTTGCGCCAATACGATGATATTGATGGAAGCACTGTTGGTCGCAGCCGAGATTGCACCTATTGATCTGTTGGTTGAAGAAATGGTAGAGTAGTTGATCATGAAAGAAACTACCTAAAATCAGAAGACAGAGAAGATGGGACACAACTAACAAAGGAACGTGGACTAAGAAACTTATTCGAGTAGTTAGAGGGTTGTTAAACAATAAAGCAATGTAAGTAGGCTACTGCATTTTCAGTTATGCACAGGACATGGTTGCTTTCAAAGCCACCTAACACGAGTAGGATGAAGAGAGGACGCAAATTGCTTAAATTGCACTGACGATGATATCCCTGATCATCTCTTCGTATCTAGTAGATGAACATACCACCTGAACAATAATTGCAGTTGGTACTTGGTGAAAAGCTTAGTGCTGACAAAAAAAGAAGTTGGAGCAGATGGGTGGAAATTCAACCGACACTAAGACATATGATGCTCAGTATGTAAGTAGACAAAAAAAGTCAGCAATAAGCTTGATAACTCATCGAGATTTGTACTTAAACAAGTAATATATGCACGAGGCAAGTGAGGGAAAATATAGACGCTGGTGATATGAGCTTTTAACACTATGTTACCCACAAAGCACAAATGCAGCAAGAAATGAGATATAAGGTAGACTACTGAGCGATGTTAGTGAGAATGTCAAATGTCCAAAGCTTCTTTGCAAGATAAAGGCTATAAAAATGCTCCCTTGTTTGTAACAAGATGAAAAAAAAAATAAAAACACAAAACGTAATACAATAGATAAAGCTGCTTACATGTATAGTACTCCATCATGTTTTGGTTGTACCGGTAAGCGGTACTGAGATCCATTGCGCTGCCCGCCGTTGCCCTCAACGACAAAAGCGAAGATAAAGTCGTTGTAGAATCCAGCTTGGTATTCAAATTCAACTTACACCAGCACAACAGATTCTTACAGTTTCACCACAAATAAAAGTTCTTGGTTTCCTTCAACCTTTCCCTAAACATGGTCATAGTTTTCCCACAAGCCATCTCACAAAAATAACAACTTATAGTTCAAGATTCGTCTACATCACAAACTTCCGCATTGTACTTCCCGGCTGACTAGATTACAGTCTGACGTTTGAACGGTTGACTAGATTCGGGGTGTCTTTCGGCAGTGTTTTGTTCCGACGGCAAACGCGGGTGACTAGATCGGATGCAGGGATATCCTGGCAGAGAGTCCCGAATCGGCGGCAACGCGGTCGCCGGCGCTGAGGGCGTGGCTTAGTACGGGGATTGTCACAGCGGTTTGGAAGCTAACTTTGGATGTGATAGAGCGTTGCCGACTCGCCAGTCTATAGGTACAGAGGGGGAGGGGGGCGAAAGGTGTTGGAAGTATACGGGGTTGAGTGAGATGCCATCTTTTTTGCTTCCGTTGTCCTTTTGTTGTGATCAAAGTTGATTTTTGTTTGGATTTGCTGGAGATGTAGGTAACCAAACAAGCTCATTCTGAATAGAGATACCTTTTGTTGGGGTTAGGATTTGTACAGATATGGATTTAGGGTTATAGCCATAATTGATAGATAGATGAAGAAGTTACTTCAGAACGATCTATGTAGCCCACTAGAGTACAAGCATGATGAGGAAATATTGATCATTTGATGACGTCATAATCCTTCAAAAATGTCATCAATTGTTTCCAAGGCGTGCGTGGGTCAAAGTTATTTAGATGATTTTATAATGTTTACATAAAAAAAATATAAATGAAATAAAAATTCAAAGTTTAACTGAAAAAATCAAATCCAACGATGTATCTTAGCAGCATAGTCAACTTGTTGCTTGTAATTATTTTTGTCTTCACTATAATCAGAATTTAAACTGTTCGGATTAATTCCAACGATAATTCAAACAGACGAGGAGATAAAGCTTCAGATAAGGCGTAATGATTTATAAAGTAGATCGTATTTTGCATAACTAATGACTGATGTGCGCTTATGGCTTGTAAGCAGAAAAAATAGAAATGCTCTGGACGTGAATAATGAACAGATCTAGAAATTGATTGAGATGCACAAGACGGCGCTTTTTATTTTGCGGAAATGAGGGAATATTGATGTGCACTTCACCGTGAGTTATATTCTCCATTCATTTGTAGATTCGCTATCTGTAATTGCTATCGACAGCCTGGAAATTATTATAAATATGCGCATTTCATTTTTGCTGCTGATTGATTGATCTTTTATCATTGGGTCGTTCAACAGTTAGTTGTTTGGTTGCAATTGGTGGAGAAATTCTTAACGACTATATAATATAGTAGTAGTAGTGATGATAATAATAATAAAGATATTTATCTATCTCAATTACAGAAAACAAGTTATTTTGAACTATAGGCAAATACATATATACAGGAGGATTGTCCTGTGAGTGGATGATACGCACATAATATCACTTAAGAATTAACACCAAGCATGGCGCATGGTGGTGCTGCCCATTGGCAACTTACGAAGTCAAGGTCTTAACACTTGAAATGCCTTGAAGCGGTGACAGGCTGTACGGACGAATCTAGGCTAAAGACGAAACATGCATGTTTGTAAGTGGTCTGATGCATAGTAAAAGCATGCACAATCACTTAAGAATGTAAATATTTAGAGTAAACAGGAACCGTTCGAACAAGTTATGCAAGAAGTATTGATATTGAATATAATAATGTTAAATTCCAACCTTTTATGTTTCAATATAATCATCGATTGTCCTTTTGTCGTTCGTTCAACAGAGAAGATCCAATGGTTCAATTTAGGTTTGACATTTTCCCAAATTTAAGTGCTCCAATGTTAAGTTGTTCGATGGATAGAGTCTCGACACTCTAGATTATGAAATATAGCTTTTTGTAGAATATACCAATCAGGAATATATGTTTTGCAAGCACCATCCCAAAATTCAATTGATGAGTGAGATGATGGTTGAAGATAATTTTCTGTTGCAATCATTGAGACTATTTCAAGTTTGTATGCAACCCCTTCTTACTTATAATATTATGTTTATTCTAAGTATGAATTTATATAAACATTTAGATATTTACAGGTATCTACTACTTTAGATTTAGTTTTGTGTTTATGATAATTTACAGAAAGGTGCTCATAGCAGGGCAAACGTTTTGTAAAAGAAGTGAAGGCTAATAAAACTAGTTTCTTTGAAATAGATCTTTAGAACATTACTATCAAGCCATTGAATCATTCTGTCAGCCTTTTTCAATAATATGTTCCAATGATTTCATTAGCTCTACATATAGTATAAGAGTATTTTTTAGGAACATTATTTTGCTAACATAGTTAATTTCGAATAAACCTTCCGGGTATAGGTTATCAGAAGTGGGCTCAATACTGTTCCTTGAGGAACACCATATTTGATTAACACTTTCTTACTATAGGTATTGGATATCAAGACAATTTGTATGAGATTGAAAGGTATGCTTTGATAAAAAGTTGTGATGTCCCTCTGAAATCGAGTCGATTTCAATACTTATTCCTAACAAATATACTCTAAGGAGGAATATAATTCTCTTAACAACCTAAATTTCAATGCCTTTCCAGCAAGTATCCCATATTTTTTTAGAAAGGTTTCCATACTTTCCAACGGAGCCTGGTTTATTTTGATCAAGAATGCAAACAATATGATAGTCTTGATTCGAAAATATACGCTGCTTTCCAAGTATACTTCTACTCACTCCAGGTAATTTACTGATTTCACATCGCCATCTTATTTAATGGTTTCAAAAGTACGTGTATTTTGTTCAACCTCCCTCGGGCTTAATGAACTGTTGAAAAGTTGGGGTGATGACTGTTGTGATAGTCTCATACAGGTGTTTATGTGATATGAAAGTTGTGATTAGGCTCCATACGTATATATTTTTTATATTCTATGTTATTTGTAAAATACCTTTTAAACTTGAATTATAAAAACTACTATATGACGCAGAGAAACGTAAAAAAGAATCACAGTGGTAAAGTTTAGACACTTTTTTGGTTGGTTCTTTTTTCTTAAGGTTAAGGAACCAACAGTGGCTTTGGTAATAGCTCATCAAAATTACCTATACCAATACTCTTCCTTCAAGAAGAACAAAATTATATATTTGCGCCAATACTATGAAATGCCTCTGTCAACATTATAGTATTTTTATAGGTGAGATATTATCTATTTTTGTGCCATATTATCATCTGCTCAGTTTAAGATTCTCATATTTTCACTTCCAAGACTCCCATAGGTTTGGATTGAAAATATTTTCTTAAGTTAACCCTATTGCATCAAAAATGTAGTATTGTTACTTTAAGATTATCATTGCTTTGCGCTTATATAAAGATATATACTTAAATTAAAGCACAAATTCTTCGTCTGAGAATATATTTTTATATGTATAATGTTGCTCCCCTACTCAAAACCGTTTGGATACGTCTGTGACTGAAAGAGGGTTGTACAGCGCACGTTGCGGTGTGAGCGGCGGTATTTTAAATTTTCTAGCGTTGCCGCCTGAATATGCATATATGCATTAAACAAAGTGAGGGCCTGCTTTGATCTGGCGTGGCTGCGTTGATGAAAATGGCGCTGGTTAATAATTCATAAGGACGTTTCTTCTATGGCCGCTTTGACACTCACGGGAAACCGCGGTGGCTTTTTGCGCTGATGCTGCGGCCTAACTCAGTTTTAGGGTTTCAACGTTAAAAGGCTTTCTCTTCCTTCTCGGATAATATATTTATTGATATAATATATCCTTGAGAATGTATTTGGTTCGTTGAAACAGAAGGCTAGCTATGATTACATCTTTGTTATCGCTTCAGGGGGAAGTAGTGCAGGTCGTTGCTTGCAACACTCAGACTGTAATTTGCCAAACAAGAGATGCATACAAAATTCTGCCAAGAAGTGGTGCATCTAGTGTTTTTTTAAAGAGCAAAAGGCTTCAGCACTCCAGAAGCGTTGCGAGAGAATAGATGTCTAATTACATTGAAGTCTGTAAATTGTAACCGTCTAGGAACAAACTGTCCGGTATCCCATTCTACAACACTGAGGTTTCGATTGACTCAGCTTAGAGGTAGATCATCCGTCAGGCAGTCGTGAGGTGGGTGGATCGAATCCCGCAGTGGACCAAGTTTTTTTACGGCTTTCTTACTTGTATACCTTTGCCTCACGTGCCTTACTTGCCAACATTCGAAAGTTAAACCTTCATTAATCATTCAGAAAATCTCGCGATTAAAGCGAATACATTAACGGATATTTTTCTCACTGCTGTCCTATAATTCAGCCGAACGTTATAACGTGAAACAAGGAGACACATTTTTCCACGTTACAATCCATTTAGCACCGACTACTGCTGCTAACATTAACCAAATTATAATTGAATCTAATACAATATAAATCTATTAACCATTTACTGCACCTCTTTTTTTCGAAATATTAATAAAGACATTTGCATAGAGAATTGCTCGAATGCAAATCGATCGTGTTTTGGTAGCGGGGAGTCTGAAATTGATGGCGAGATGTAGAGGTGTGGAATGCTATGTTGCCAAATCTTTCTTTGAAAATACTGAAAATTTGGCCTTTGAGTTACTGATATTTGACAGCTGTCATCAATCATAGAACAATGAAATTTAATCTTACATAATTTGTCATGTCAATGGTTGACAATAATGACAATTAAATTATCTATTGACTACATTTTAATCAGACAGATACCTCAAATCAACCATCAGCCGTTAATATGACTAACATGAGATAACACAAAGATATTTGGTATTTTATTGCTAATACTGTGAAATATTTTGACTCAGTCTTAATGAACTGCTAGAAATCGTATATTTAAAATATAGCATAGAACTTAACACAGTGCGCAGTACAATCGAAACAGAGAAACATATTCCCACAAACGACAGAATCTGAGCCAGATATCACAGAATTTTTGGAATCGACGATGATATCATCACAAATATAGTTTTATGTAGTGTTCTATTTCATGGTTGCGTTTTCTATACCATTTCTACAAAAATAGCTGTTCTACGCCACATTCTATATGGAGGTTAAAATTTAACATCGTATACTACGTCGACTGGCCATGCTCTCTTTGTTGTCCCATATCTGCCAATTGCGCAGTTATCAAGGTTAATTTTCCTCTCCTAATGTTTAATGCCATGAGATTAATGACCATAGTCACAAGCTCCTGCCAGCTCTTTATATCTCGAACAAAATCTAATCTATCTATTATATTATATCAACACCGAAAGACATCACTAAAACGAACACAAAAAAACTTAATGGATTTGTGTTCACGAGTTCGAACTTTCACATGTTGATTAAGTCTCTTTCAAAGTTCGTTCTTTTGGAGCATTCCAGCATTGTGGAATGAGCCATTAGAGGGTAAATATGGATTGACATGTATCCCCTCACAGCGCTTCTGGAGTGCGATAGACTTTTGGCCTCTATGAGAGGTTTTCTATAAAAAATCGATGCTTGGAGGTCGCTTCACTGAGTGATTCATAGCGCATTTCCATACGTCGTGCAGTATTCTAGAGATAGTCTGATCTGAGGCTTCAGCTGTTCCAAAATGCGTACAAAATAATAACTCTTCTAATCTGTACAGTGTGTATAGGTACGAGTATTCCAAGTCGTACTTTTCAATTACGTAAAGGTTAATTGGACCCATAACTCTATGATCGATTCAGTGATATACTCTTAATTAATAATTTGTGTTGGAGATATCTCCGTCTACATGCCCATTATATATAACTATAACAAATCGTAGTTTCCGTACGCACCTCCATATATTGATTTTCGCCCAGATAAACCATTTGCATATTATTTATCTATATCTACGATTTTATCTCATCGCATATTTAACTCTGTTTGGTTATTACTATTAGCTGAAGATTAATTACGCAAAATTATAGGTTTTAATCAAGTTTATTTGGGTTAGATGTTGTAAGGCGTTTATTTGCATTCAACTTTATTAGTTAGTAAGAGTAAAAATAACAGAATAATATAGTTAATAATCAATAATAAATTTGTCAAAAATTAGACATGATATAGCACAACATATATTATTAACTAACGAGATAGAGATAAGGACCAAATAAAATGAAATTCCACGATTGGAGATTCCGAAAAAATAAATGGGTTACAGCGGGATTCGAACCCGCAACTCGATGATTCTGTTAACAACATAACATAATTCATACCTCTAGAAGCTTAGAAGACAAGTGGGAAGAGTCAGCACTCATAACTGTGCAAGCAATGATTAAAAATACAATTTTTGGAATGAGAAAAATCGAGAAAACTGGTTGTTCCGGACGGGACTCGAACTCATGTTTACAGGATCCCATGCTAATGCTGTAGCCACTCGGTTTTGTAAGGAGGTATAGTACTGTAGTCGAGCAGCAGCGGAGGTAGAACTGAATGCTGGAGAGACAGGTTCGAGTCCCGTCGGCATCAAACCATTTTTTCTTTCTTTCTCCAAAAATTGTGTCTAATCTTTTTCCGAGTTATCAAAATTTTGAATTTGATTTTATTCAATCGTGTTAGATTGTGATGGAAATTCATTCAATATTAATGCTGTTATGGTATTGTTATGTGTGAGAATATAGTACAGGTTATATTCATATCTAAGACTTGCTACTGTCGATTTGTTTGTCGCAACAACAAGTTTTCTGACCATTCTATAAACGATCCTATTAGGAAATAATGAACGGAAGTCGTTTAATGAAACAAGCAAACAACTGAACAATTTTTATAATTTGAGATGATTGACATTGCGTCATTAAATAAGCTCAGAATAAATAGAAATGGATGTTTGCGTGAACTTACTTCAGAAGGAACTACAAACACTAGAGGAACTTGTGTGTTTTGAAATGTTTTATTTTAATGATGTATCATCCAATCGTGGTGTCACAGCATACTAGTTTTTGTAATAAATATGAAAATAAATAATAGAATAATGATAGATATAAATAATTCAACAACGTTTAATCTCCAAGTCCAAATGGAATGTTTCATAAAATGAACTTTAGTCTTAAAAATATGATGATCTATTGGAACTTTAAATAATGTAATTATTATGGATTCCACGACCAAAACTGAGTGCAAGGCTTCAAAATGAAAGCTGCCTGATCACTGCCGGATAAACTTGGTTTTTAGTACCTGGAGTAAATCTAGATCTAATTGCAAACGCGGAAATATTCTTTCTAAGCGTTAAAATATAATATTTAAGAGAACAAGTTTCCAAATGTTAGAATCCCAGTATATTATATGTATTTTTTTATGTACCTACACTACAGCTTTTGTCTCAATTTTCATATTATATATTGCTTGGTCATGTTTATGGGGTGGGGGGCAGAGCACGTTTGTAGTCATTTGTAAATGTCTGACAACACTGTTTACAAATGTTCCTTTGGTACAATCTCTTCTCCACACTTCGGGCATTCGCTCGTTACGACCCTGTCCTTCCACGTGGTCCCCAAAACAGCCTTCTACGATTCATATGTGGTATCGTCCACCGGCAACATCTGAATGACGCATCCACAGTGTCGGCGATCGCCGCTTGAATATACCGAGAGTCGCGGGGTGGGGGCGCGTGCGTTATACGTCCGGCCAATGGGAATCGAGGGGGCGGGATCGCCGGCGTCCCAAGGACCCCGTGAACGTCTCTACGCAGCGGCGGGGTTATGGGAGGTCGGATTCGACAGCGACGTACCTTCCGTCGCGGTTTAACTGCACTTTGGAAATTTGTTCAATTGAGCACTTATCTTTGTTGATGTTTTGTACCGTTCTCAATTTATTTAAATAAGGATATAATACATATAAACAAAACGAATTACCTGGAGGCAGGTATTGAGTACCAGCAATACCTACAACACATTTATAGGTTCCATCTATTTCATAGATACGAATAACTTTTATCCTAAAACATGGACGTTTTTTATTCAAAGTAACTGACATTTACGCTTTTATCTAGCTACCTAAAAGACATTTCTCGTTACGTACGTGTGGGTTACAACTACACCTCTCACTGTAACTTTGTGGATTTAATATCGTTGGGCTTGTGGTGTATTTTATTTTTGGTATGTAAATTCGTCCTTGGTAACTTACGAAGTCAAAGGTCCTAATATTCGAGGATGACTACCTAGTTATTTTTGTGAACGGAGCTCGTTTGCTAGGCATTTGTTTTAGAGATTACTAGACACTACTACATATTACTATTAAGACAGTGCCATTTATTCCCCTGAAAAGTTGTTAATTAGTTTAGAAATGTTAATCCACTTGAACATCTGGAAATATTAGAAAAAATTAATTATATATTTTTATTATGAACAAATAGATATATTTATTCAACATTTTCGTCTGAAAAAGATATAACACGTACCGTAGCATTTAGCGTTGAGGGAGTCGCGATTTTTCACAGCTTATATGAGGAGTGCTTGATACAGCAACTACTCGTACGTACCTCCACCACATTTGAAACAATAATAATGTAATCTGGCGAATTCTCTAGTACGACCTGACCTACAGTTTCAATAATAAATGTATTCACTATATGCCCATAATCAAATATATTCTTAATAATCATACAGTGAAAAATCCTGAACGGGCATATGGAGAATAGTACCTACTTACAGTTTTGGAGCAGCTGGAAGGCCATCTCGTTCTCCAAGATCAAATGCATACTTGCTCACCAGTCAGTTTTTATGGCAAATACATAATCATAACACTTATGACACAATTTCCGACTAGTCTTCCAGCCCAATTGCACAGCTTCAATAACGCACACAGACAATGCGATGTTTGATAGTTACCGAAATTCCATGTCCAGGAAAACTGGATGGCTTAAAACGTACGTATAAAATATGTAGACGCTGATAACCACTTAACCACTAACTTCCGAAACGAACGACACCAAGTTCACTACAAAACTGAACGATGGTTTTTGTTGTCCCTGCCCAGCCATGAATGAAGGGCTTCTTTCTCAGGCATTGATTCATATTATCGGATTTCCATCACGACTATCGATTACAATTCACATACGTCGGGTATTTTTTTATTGGATTACGTCTTGATATTTGTTGTCTGTGTTGTTTTCTCATGAGTTAGTTCAGATTTCATGCATTATGGGAACCGGCGAATATTATACGGAAGGTATGCTGTGGGAAGTGACTGTTTTCTGAAGGGTTGGTAAAATGATCTTTGCGCAACCGCAGAATGTTTGAATATGTCTCGTCTAATGTGCTGTCCGACCTGCTATAGACATGCATGTTTCGTCTTTAGCCTAGACTCCTCAGTATAGCCAATTGTAGAGAGTAAGGAAGTTAGGACCCTGACTTCGTGAGTTGCCAACGGGCAGCGGCACCGTGCGTGACGCTTGTAGATGAGATCGTCTCTTATTTTACGTTACATGCTGAAAAGTATCAATATTGTTTTTAATGAAGAGTAGCCAGACTGAAATGTTTTTTGAAGTCAAGCATTACACAAAATTCAAAATTTTGTTTTTATAAATGTTTTTCATCCATTTAGGACATAGTGAAAATAATTTTATGGAGGATCGATTTTTGTTTAAATTATATTTATATAAAATAAAATCTAAATCCAACATATACCAATACATAAAAAATTCTTCATCAATAATGAATAAATTATAGGCATTCACTTTATTGTATTGTAAACTTGTCTGATAACTAAGTATTTCTTAAATGGGTGAACAGGCAAAATCGTGAAATCACTATCAACTTTGCAACCCACAGATAGAATTTTTCGTGAGAATAGCAGATATATACTAAAAAGCAAACTTTTCAGAAATACACACATGCACACATACTCAACATTGTTATTTTCTACTGGCCGCTAATTATAACCACCTACCACCTTTATCAACATTTCGGCTGCTTCGGAATCATTTATCAAAGTACAAAATATGAAAAAATGAATTTTCAAATTATAATAAGATCAGAACAGCTTTTAAGACAACGAATATACTAAGATCCCTCCTTTGCCACACAAAGCCAAAACACACACGTTATATTGGTGAGTCATTTATACCTATCAAGTGTCAAATCAAAGAAGATAAAAATTATATAATCAAAGGGGAAACGTCTAAATCAGCACTCAGTCAACATGTTTGAGAGTAAAATGGAAGCATATTTTTAAACCACGCAAAGAGGACAAACAATTCATGGGGAAGGTCAGAAAATTGTATTTCTAATTTCTCGGTATACTATGACCAATCTGCTTCAATAGGAAAGGTTCAATTTCTCCAAACCTACCGATGGACCTTACATGTTTCTACAGGTTACTTTATACTGTATACTTCGTTTTATCTCGGAAGACAAGTAGCTTTGAACTTTTGGTGTGGCACTGCATTTTATTCCTTGTTTTAGATTTATCAACAATGCAAATGCATTATCTGTATTTTAGCTTCTTATAAAGCTCAGACTACGTGCTGTTTGAAAATTGCAGAAATGTGGATGTTTCAAAGATTACATTCCGAACTTCTATTGTCTTTATTGTTAGTTCACCTGACAATGGTTGAAGTTAGTAAATCAATCGGAACGTCGTATCATCCAAAATTTTATAGATAATGGAAGTCCGGTAGACAAACTTTGAAGTTGATGATAAGCTCATGTTTGAAAACAAAGCGGTTCTCTTGAAAATACACAAAAATTTCAATATCAATATAATTTAATCTTCTATATTTTTTATTTTGATAAATGCAGCTGAGGCAGCCGAAACGATAGTGAAAATATTATATGACCGATATGGTTTTAATTAGCAGTCAGTACATGAACTAAAAAGAATACCACAGGATCCGTTTCAGAAGTTACAAGAGCTCATACAAATTGTTTAAAAATATAAACCAATCAATATTAACCAGTGAAGTAACTCACGAATTTCCATAATCAATCTTTCATCTCACACCCCAGAAATGATAAATTGGGACGTCACTTGACATTTTCGAGTGAATTTGTCGTTGAAGCGGTCATGATCCTTCGAGGGACTATTTGCATACCCTGAGGGTGGATGATGCCCCTGTTCTACGGGGGTGACTGATACTTTTAATATTCGTTTTGAACGAATACAAATTATTGGTGTATGATGGTGTATTAGCAGGATGATAATGTGGTAACCAGCGAGGTTATTTCATGCTGGTGTAGTCTTGAGGGTGAATTTAGAAAAGATGTCGTCGTAGATAGACTCAGTACTTTACATGATGTAATGACACATCGAAATAAATTCTTCTAGTTGCTGATCCTTGGTCTTTTCAATTTTGATTTTTATTGAATATGTCATATTCGAAGCATCTTATGCTCACCAATCACTATAATTTCCTGACATATCGACAAGCTACTGCTATTCACAAATTAACTGTGACGTGTAAAAACTCCACAACTGCTTAATTCACACGTATAAGTATATTAATCGCACATAATACTGTTAAATAATTATGATCGATATTACCTCTGAACGATCGTTTTCACAAGGCTGGTCATTCATTACAAGATCGCGGTTCATATTATGCAGAAACACACTGTGATACAGTATTCCAGATAGAATTAATTCCATCTAATTAGTCGTCTTACTTCTGCATAATTACCTGATAGACTTTATCTGGAAGCAATGAGGAAATGGCACTCTGATATCAATATTATAAATATTTCTGCCATTTTAGACACCTTCCGAATGCAACACCGTACTTACCATTTTAATATTGCAAGAAACTGATATCTATGTTGACGCTGCGTTAGGTGATATGCTTGCGGTGTAGGTTTCAGCAGAAAAAATCTAGGTTTATGCTTTCAGTAAGTCACATTCCTTTATTACGAATAATGTGATATGTGTTTACTTGTGTCATTTTTCGCTCTATGAAAAAGGCCTTTTTATGTTTGTACAAGTTTAACTATTCTTGGTACTCATCATTTTTTATAAATAGCCTCTCGTAAAGGCACGCTCCAAACGCTCTGCGAGATGACAAATGTCGTCATTGATCGTAAAACGATGTATATATAATAATCATGGAAAAACAAACTCTGTGGCAGCCAATTTCACAGCGCTGAGGTCTTTAAGATAATGATTTTTGGAAGACTTTTTACCCATGGTCGCATCTATAGAATAGGTAAAAAATATCCACTTTTCTACTAAATGTCAGAAGCCAATAAAAGATGTAGAGATTGATATTCTGTATAAGTACTTCCACTAGATCGGATATTTCGCATGCAGATCAACTTTAAGTTTAGTTGTGGCTACCGAGCCGGAGTGACGACCGCTCATTGTGTCAAGTAGGTTGACTCTGTATAATAATAAAAAATAGTTTTTCAACTTTCTTCATTTTCATACAAAAACTTAATAGTCACAGTTCAATCTACCGGACGCCACTTCCTTCTATTCATCTATAAAGATCCGTCTGTTGTTTCGAATCCCTGCTTGTAAAGTACCGTCGTTTGTAAAATTGCTTATCATATCTACTCTTCTGGAATGTACCAACGTTCAATTTAATCTATAAAAAACAGCAGCGAAAATAAATTCATTGTTAAATTTATAGCCAAGGGTTGACCTTTAAAGGTCAAAACACAGATAAAGGCTACATGAGTCTATTACATACAAACTGGGGAATATGATTCTTTTTTAGTACGTGTATCTGTTTTTCCAGTCCGGTAAATTGGGTGATATCTCTTTCTGCTGAGATATTTTCAGAATACGCTTTTTTCATACCCTATGAAATAGTGTTGGATTCTAATAACATAAATACCTAACGCAGAAATTATACAAACATGGCAACCAGTTATAATAAAATTAAATACCTCAACTGAACAGAATGAACGTGATACGCCAAGACCGCCGAACAGTCACGTCAGTAGAAAACAACTGGAACGCCGTCTGACCCAATCAAAATTAGCCTCAACAATAATACTCCAGCCAGAGGAGTATACGTAACTATCAAAAGGACAAGTAGGCCAGTTCACCTGAAGACGATTGAAGCAAATCAATCGAAACGTCATGCTTAAAAATAATGTAGACAATGGAAGTCCGAAATACAACTTTTAAAACTTATCCTGTGGTTGTCTTTCTGATTCATTATATTTTCCGCTGGCCGCTAATTGAAACCACAAATTAATGAATGAATCTTTACTGACGTTTCGACTGTCTTTATCAGAGTAAAAAACAAAACAAAAAAAACTAATACTATTAACATCCATTAGTTTCGTCAATAAAGATTCATACGTATGGTTTCATTATAACAAGCCGCCCCTGTTTTAAAGTACTGGTTCATCTTTAAAAAATTCCTGTGACGCATATAACGATGACTACTCATCTTTCTATCCAACGTAATATAATTTCATAGAGCTCAAGCAAAAACCTTCACAAGTATGCAATCAATTTCGGCGATGACTGGCAAAATTCAAATTCGCAGAAACAATCCCGCAAAAATCTTTCTGGTGTCAGTGATACAAATAAATTCGGATTTTAAAGAAGTTGTGGTTAATCGCCTTTTATGAGTCCTAACTACGCTCAGAGTGGAATTTTTTGTTCAATTTAAAAAAGGTACTTACCGTCCGCAAGGGATTGGTTTAGCTCTCGGTCTAGCTCCTTTGATGTTTTGTTATGGCCGTCTTCTTCCGTGGACTCCAATGAGAGTTCACTGTTGAGATGCAAGAGGCTTGTTCAAATTTGTAAAGAATTCTTTGCAAAACTACCTTTGAAGTTATATTTATGTAAAGCATTTCAAATGGTTTATTAAAGTAAAAATATTGCTTCTGTAGATTCTCTATTGTTTGTCTGTCAGAATACTAGTTAAAGGAATTACATGACAGCTCAATAAGTACTGCGTTATTATTATAAATGCTAAGTCTTGCGCGCTTTGGAGGGCGCGTTCTATATAGTGCTAGATCCAAGGATGTACAAGTGCAGAGTCAGATGTTCGAAAGCATTTTCGACCTCTGTTGATCTGAAAGTCAGTGTAACACAAGTACCATAAGATGCAACAGCTTTACGAGGGTACAGCAAAATACTAATCCGTATTGTGGACAGTATTTATGACAGTTGAAACATTCCAGTTCCTATAAAGGCGGGTTTTTTTTAGTTTCAAATTATAATTGTATTTTTTTCTTGTTTAGTCTCAACGAACTTAAATTTAATAGTAATCAGGTCGATTTTTGGTATCATTTGTCAGATTATTCTATACATGTTCTCGTAATCTGCCTGTTTCATGTAATGCATCACTATTACATGGAATTTATCCTGTTGACGTTAAAAAATCAAGTCATCAACACAAAAATCCATGTCACTCGTTTCCGTCTGTTTGTCTGTCTAGTGAGTCTTGGCCCATTCGAACAAACTTTGACCCTAGTCAAGGTAGTGTGACAAGGACAAAAAAGCCTTGCAGTTTTGAAAATATGTCACTCATTTCCGTCGGTTTGTCTATTTGTCTGTACTTCGTCTGGTGCCTTGGCCCCTATATAACTCAAAAGGTACTCTCATACTAAACTACTACTTTCAAAAATCGGCCAGTGGATGTGGTTCTATTCTAGCAACTTTTTTTTACAGGTAGCTAGATTTCAACTGAGTAAGTATCAAGATAAAAGGTCAGAACATCAGGACAGTTAATAAATTAAAAGCAATATCAATGGTTTCTATACAGAATCTGAACAAACCTCATATCTTCGTCATCACGGTTATTATCAACATCTTCCATATCGAAAATGTCACTTTCGTTATCGAATAGACACTTAGCAGACAATCTTATTCTTTTTCTTGGTGTCTCAACATAAATTTCAACACTGTTCTTTTTGCGTTTGTGTCCCATTTTGTTATCTAATACTTCATTAAAACCACTAGGCAGCCTATTTGCAAGTAGATTGTAGATGCTCTTACTTGGCGAACTCCTTCCATCATGTAGATAAAAAGTTATGCAATTATCACACAGTTTCACAAATGAAATTTTCTTTTATTTGTGAAACTGTGCGATAATTACACAACTTTTTATCTACTTTATTTGCAAGTGTAAATATACAATACGTATAATTAATCTAACTCATTTATGAATAATAAACATATGACTATACCAATAAAGTTTAATCGTGAGCATCCTAATATGAAAATTAAATACAATTAATTTTTTCCATTAGCTTTTTCTTCCATTTCTACTCTTGAAGTTAGAGAGGTACTGTGTAACGTATTTGTTTTTATTTGATAGAAGATATTGTGTTTTCACTTTTATGTTTCATGACATATATTATAAAAAAAGGTCGCAAAATTTTCATGCTTATGAAACTCTATAGAATCACAACCTATTTCAAAAAACTGTTTGAAGTGTTCGAACAGACCTAAATTTCGACCAAAACTTCCAAAAAACTGAGTCGATCGATTTGATCCCATTTTCAAGATGCAATTTTATCCAAATTTCTTTTGAAAAATTATTAGGAGCGTCAGGAAGGTCGGAAATCGTGCTTAAACTGAACCAATTGATAAAAACTACAACGCTTTTTCGTCCTTGCCATAGTAGTAATTTAGAGTCAAAATTCAATCAAAGTCCTGAAAGGATTACCGGACAGAACACAGACCATATTTACAGATATCATTCACATCCTCTGAATATTGAACACTGAATATATCCTTCATGTAAAATATATTATATATTAACTTGTTCAGCTAGTGGTTTTAAAAAAGAACAACAAAATCTCACATCCGAACATCAACACTGAATTTTTCCTAATCAATTCCGATGATGACCCAGTTGCTCCCACCCGCAAACTGACCTGGGCGGCCATAAGGAAATGAAGACGTTCAAAAAAACCAAAACACGTCATCCTCCGTTGGTGTTTTTATCACGATACGCTATCTAAAAACGGAGCGTTTGCCATTAACGTCACTAGAATATTTAGATTCTTTGGCCGGTAGTTTATGTCGTTATACTCGGTGACACAGAAAATGGGATGGACAGTGGAAATAGGATTGCATATTTTTCGACACGCTTTTATTAGCTTTATTTGTATGTATGTAACGGATTCCTAAAAGCTATTTTCTGTTACATTTGCATTAAATTTCTTATTTTGAGACCTATAAAATTGCAAGTTATAGTGGAACAAGCCTGCAATATATCAAATCCCGTTCTCTGTGGTAAAATGATTTAAGTGTAGTATTTTTTATATTTTTTTCTCGTTAGTGGGAAGTCGATTAACACTACCGTTTTTTTCTATAAAAAAAAAGTAGACCAGTTTTGAGAATTTCTACAAAATGTGACAACGCTGCCCTTCTATTTTTGTCCAACCGCGAGAGGCAATACGAATTTCTTACTGTTGATAATGTACCTCTTTCTGCAAACTTTGTTTTCCGAAGCCGACCCTGACATTGCGCATCTTCGTACGAAAAACAATCACTGTGTGTTTTGTGAAACGCAACATTTTCAAGTGTCAATTCCGAGGCAGTGTTATCGGAACTGATAAAAATAACTAAATATACTAAGTATTTTCTTTGTCGAGGAGTATATCTAGATATCCTACTCCGTAGAAATTTATGTTGTTATTTTATACTTTCATCCACTTGAATTGCTAAGAAGGTTGCACGGAGAATAGAAAATGTGTAATATTTTCAAAGACTACCGCAAAGTGCGCTTTTTACTGTCGATCGGTGCTTTTGCGATTTTGTAAAAATAGTTGTAATTATTTATTTGCGAACACAGCAAGGCATGCTAGGCGATGAAATACACGTTCATGCTTTGTCGGGTTTTGAAATACAAAATAGTATATTGGATTTGTAAAGAGGGCAGTTGGCATTAATATTGAACACCTTTCATTGCTGTGGTTGGGTATTCTTTTGAATACGTCTTTCATTTTAATTTACAGTAAGGCAGACTTGGATTTAGTTATATGTAGGGTAATGAAAAAAAAAATGTGTCAAGAAGGTTGATCCTATACTTCCTACGCGATGGTATCAGTTTGGAAATAAGATCGGATTTTGGAACTGTGGACATTTAAAAAGTATTGAAAAACTAAAAAATCTTTCATGTCAGAACATTTCTTCAATAATGATATAACTGCACGAAAAATCATCAATTTTTTGTGCAGTTTTGTGCAGCTCTTGTGTTTATATTACTCATTCATGTAGAATTGAGTAACCTGTAATAGTTGTGGTTGCTAAAACAGAAGCGAAACAAATCAGATCTTTTTGGAAACAGAGCCTAATTGGACGCCATATAACTTGTAATAATATTATATGGTTTACATCTATCATGTTTGCGATTTGAATACAGATGTTACAACAGTATCATATGTCTATCAAGTACGGAGTAGACACTACCAAGATAACATCATTTTATAGACGATAGAACGTATTTTACAAACAACTGTTTCTTAGGTTTTCCTTTCTTCGGACCCCCCACCCCAATTTTAGATTAAAAAAAAATTAAAAAATAATCAAAGGCTTCGAAAATGACGTTTTCACGTAAACATGACAAGACAATAATATAGTCATGTAGATCATAAACGCTCTTACTTGTAAAAGGTTTTCCACCTTTACGATGAGATTATGTATATAAAGAAGTCACTTTTTACGGATCATTTTGATTCAGACAGATGATTCAAGGATTTAACCGGCTTTTATTTATAACACATTGAGTTTTCTTCACACAATTTCATCTTAAAGATATTGTTTCTGAGGTATTGTTTCATACTAATTTTCACTCCAAAAAAAAATTTTTTTCTAAGGGCTTCTAACCTCGGCAGTTGCCTACACTGCCTAATGGATGATCCGCCCCTTCTTGTTTCCCCGCCAATGATTCCATTATTTTCCGGGCATCTAGCGCCATACATCATCCTCTGACGCCTCGTAATAGTATGATAATGTGTACATATACTCGGCGGTGGTTGGCAATTTTTGCTAAGCAGATTACAATATCAATCTCTCTCCCTCTCCCTCCTCGGTTGCTGCCAAGATTGTCTCATCTTCTGAATATAAAGAGTCATTTTCGGGAGCGATGCCAACAGAGATGGGATCATCCGGGAATTCAAACTTAATGCATAGATTAATTCGAATTTTTACGCATCTGGCACATTTTGTTGGAATAACTACTTGGGCGGTGTGTCTTATATTTTGTATTGGTCCCTAGTTAAAACAGCATACGATTGATTTAATATTTTCCTGTGCTGTGATCAGTTTTTTAAAAATTCTTATAGGATTCCAGTTGAATGAAGTTATGGAAATGTTGGAAATTCTGAAAATCGCAGATTATTTGAAGTCTTTCAGTAGGTCCAGTAGTTTTTAAGTCAAAAAATCAACAGTTCCAAAATCCGATATGAATGTTTTTTCGTCATTTGTAGTTTGAATTGCCATGGCAGCCGAAATATCAGTGGAGTATGTTCAGCTCAGTTCAATTCTATATTGTTTTAATTGAATTCATTTCATGATTATAATAAAACATTATTTTTTTTCGGTAACAGTCGAGATTGAATAGTATTTCAAACTTCCTGATATGATACGGTACAAGAACAAATTTACAAATTCATATATAGATCTGAATCAAACTATCAGCTGAGACTAAATGGAATCTAGCTGCTTCACAAATTGAATTTTACCGTATCTACCGTTTTGTACTCATTTTATCATTGAGCCATACTTGATTTAGGAGATACAGAATGGAGAGGCTGTATCTGTAATGTTACTGGTGAAAGATACCTGCATATACTACCATTCCATGGATACAAAATGGGCGTGCAGAAAATAAAAACATGATTTTTTGCAGGATTGTACACCCCCATATATTTAACGTGTAGTTGAACAATTTTTTTCCTTTTAAATCGAGTTGTAAGTAGATATTTTGTAAAAACATGGCCTCCAAGAGCGCTTGATCCTAACCCTAACGAATTACTGGTTGTGGTGGATTACGGTGCTGGAAGAATTATATGATTGTATTTCGGAGCAAATATCTAGAGTTTAGCGGAAATGCTAAATAATTATATGGAAGGAGAGACTGTACCAGAGTCAAATGGGCAAATATAGTAAATTGGCCTCCACCAATGCTGGACACAAAAAATCTCATTATTTCGACAATCGAATTTCTTGAATATCGTTTCGTTAAAAATATATAAATAGCTGAAATATATCGCTCACTTTATAACAACATACTAGTCCTACTACTGCAACTTTTGATAAACCTTCATATTTCAATTCGCTCATAAAAAAAATATCCTTCAGTCACCTTATCTCTAATCCGAATACTTGAAAGATCATACTTTCATATGCATTGTCAGACTCAGTTAGCTAGTCTTCATGTAACCTGGACATCAATATGTTAAAGTCAATTTGACAATGCTTTTAAATACAGGGAAACGCGTCGCACAATCTTCACTTGCAGATCTTTGTCTAATATTATCCTAATCGTAATATTCACTATAGTCACATAATGCAACACTCAACAAATTGTTGCCTTGGCTCCATCAGCATTAAAAAATGTCGGGTAGCAGGTTTTCGACACCCGAAAAAGCTAAAGTACCGACAGAAAAGGCCTTTAAATCATACAGCGAGTTTGTCGCATCGGTTGCTGGGCGATTAAGTGTCACAGAACGTTGATTTTTTGACAGCACTCAATCATCGAATAGCGTGAAGACCACACGCACACCACACGTGCTGAAAACTATTATGAGAGGCGGGAAAAGACTATTTTTGAAAGAAAGGGACACAGACACTCATCATAAATTACAATAATTATAAGCAGAATAATGCTTGGAGTATGCTTGACATTTGTTCCCCGCAAGTAAGAGAAGAAATAGAAATGTAAGGACAATCAACAAATGACAAAAACTTACAATCTACTATAACCCTTGATCCAAGTGCGCAAAATGTCATCATCCTAATCGAACGATAAGAAAACTCGTCTTGCAATTTCGAAACAACGTTACCATTATCTTTAACGAAAAAGTGGCTGAACGGATATCAATTAACCGCAATTTCTAACTATAAAGTGAATACTGAAATTACACGTTGTGTGTGATTAAGTGGAATTTGGATGCAAAGTGGCGGATTCAGACACATTGTACGGTGATGGGTGTTGATATAGCGCCACTGAGCCGGCTTTTTGTCGTGGAAGGGTGAGATAATATTTCCATTATAATAAACTGCTCCAAAAAACTGTCAGGCGTATTTGCGTTTCATCAAAAAACCGAAGAACGTGTTTGCAATGGAGATCCAGTATTCAATCAACATTCATGATGGTATGTAATTTGTATCTTCTAAAAAACTACAAAATTATCAGCCTGCCCAAGGACGGCATAATTTTTATGTACCTACACTCGATTGGGATATTTATTTTACAGGTATATAAGGTGTATTAAATCAATTAGGTATGGATAAATATTATCTATAGAATAACAATGTTCTGGATCGAGTGTGCAAAGTTCCTACTTTGTTAAGTTGGCAGAGCATATAACCGGCAATCAGTAGTTTATGTTTCAGATCTCTCAGTTGGCTAATTTTTTTTTTTGATGTGAATTTGGTCAATTTGAGCAAGGTGATGCTCATTGATATCGTAAGATGCAATTGAGTAGTATGCTCTTTGCTCTACTGTCGGTTGCTGAGCTACACTGACGAGATTACAGGTTAAAACAAATTGGCGTGCTTTTAGTGTACATTGCAGAATATGTACTTTGAACAGAATCATGCAATAACAATATATTTGAAAAACTATACCAATTAGAGGGTTGATCGCCACGAACCATGTTAGGCCAGGTAAAATTCAGAGAAAGAAAGTTCCAAATGATAGAATGATATAACAAGATTTTATAATAATGGAAAATGAAATCACTTAAACACACAGTTTTTCCTTCCTGACCTAATGAATAGGGTATGTTTTTTGTCGAATTTTCATCTTTTGTAAATTATACAACACTTTCCTGTCGAACTACTGTCATCCCATTCCCTGATTGCGTACCTTTTAAAATAGCTATTCAGATTTAGCTTAGCATCATATCATCAGCGACATCTAGTGGCATATGCATGTATGACAGTCGTAGAGCCCGTATTTCTGCTGAGGAAAGCAGAGTTATCGAGCTCCTGCTGTACATTATCCTGCTGTGATCGTTAGTTTTTCCATCCATAGACGCCGGTACATTTTACGAATGGTGCGAGAATGAGGATATAACATGGACGTCACCGAAAGAGGGACAGAACTCTTAGATGTGAGGTTAAATTAGGAATTTTTGAGTTAGAGCCCTGTGCTTTTAGTCAATTACGGTAATGTGGAAGTAATTTTCCATTTTGTTACCGTACAATCACCAATCGATCCTCCAAATTGTATACAGCGTTATTCAGCATTTATGATCGAATTGCAGCAATTTGTGTCCAACTAAACACTAAATTTTACAAGCTTTCTATTTAACTTGCAATGTATGTACCATATACGTATGTAACTATGTATGTTTGTCAGGTGTAATCTTGCAGCTCAATTTTGATGCAGATTTCTTCAACCGATTGAGTTAAAATTTTGTATACACGTTCAGTTTGGATGACTGTTGATGGTGAATACGTCATTCTAAATCAAACATGACGACATACAGACTAGTTATTTTTAATGCACTCCTACAATATGGGTATCAAATGAAAGGACTTCCTAGGAATACGAAAGAGAGTAAAAAAAAAATAGTGATCATTAACTCCGTTGCTCCAGCAATAACATAAAAGTAAAAAATCAACTAAAAGTAAATTTATTTTAGAAACAAGCTTTTATTTAGATGCGCTAAAAAAATTAACATAAACATTTCATTTACAACTTTTCTATCAACTTATAACGTTATTACACAATTTATTTGATATAGAAGCTTGTCGCGAGATTTACCTGTTTAGATAAACAAATAAATTAAATAACTTGATCTGATTGATTTTAATTATTAAACCTTTACAACTAAATAAATACTGTTACTTGAATCTCACGACATGCTTTTATATCATATAAATTGTGTAATGACGTTATAAGTTGATAGTAAAGGTTTTAAAGGAGAAGTTTAATTTATTCTTTTTAGCGCATTTAAATAAAAGCTTGTTTACTTTCAATTTATTTCAAGTACCCACACAACCAGTAATTCGCTAGGAGGAGGCGATCTAGGAGGCCATGAATTTAGAAAATGTCTGCGTATAATACGATCTCTAAACACAGCAATTAACAATTTTTCAATTCTTATAGGTTCATGTGTGGATGTGCTTTCTCCAGCATAAAAACCATAATTTAATTCCTTTTTGCTCGTTTTATATTCGTGAAATGACATAATTTCGTAACTAGATTTTAATATTATTTTTTGCTTGTTTGATCGAAATTGTATGGACTTTAAAGTATATCTTTTACCTTTTGTGGAACCTATATATTCCAAAACTCATGGTAATCAGATTTATCTTTCGTAATTTGTCTTAAATTTGCCCCAACCTAACTCCTGTAATATTTACTTTGTTGTCGAAATCTACTCACTGAATACGCCAACCGTGTCTTTTGCGGTATTCTAGCACTTATTCTTCTCATACTTACCTGTAAATAGAAATATATATGGTTAATAATACAATTTAAAATCCACCAAAACATGTGATATCAGAGGAATGATCCAATATAAAGGAATTATTCAATAATTTTATTGAAGAGAGACATTTATAGAGTCGACATTTACCGTATTTGGAAAAACAAGCATCCAAATTCTAGCCATCCGAAACCTTTGGAGAGAGCAAAAATGATATCAAGTAAATTGAGGTTTAGATTTATCTGGTATATTTTTCCTTCAAAACAGAACTTGGCATTACAGGCAAAAGTCTATGACTTACCGCCGCCGCCGCACTTCAAGACTTATTGCGACTTTATTTATATTTTATTCACAACTCAAAATATAAGTTGTACAAATTGGACAGAACAATTCTTTAAAGAATATATGAATGCATTAAGTCCATAGCTATTCACAATATATCTCATTTGTAAACGCCTAAATGTGTGAACTCTTCTATAGTGTATAGCTGATTGAACTCCTTTCTATATTGTATAGGTCTTAGAACTCCTTTTACCAACCGCAAAAAAATGGAGGTATCCCCCAACTCCCTACCGCCACTTTTTGACCATTCCAACAGACAAAAATTAAGGGTGATCAAGGGTCTCAGAAACTTCCAAGAATGGTGTTTGAGTAGTTTTTATTTTTTCACGCTTCATGACGATTTCTCTGCCGCCACTGAACCGACTTACAAAAACTACAAAGCTTGCCATAGTGGCAATAGAGTCCATGAATCGCCGCACAGAATACAGGCAGACATATAGACAGTAAAGGACGACGTAAATGAGTGATATGGCTTTTCGTGATGTATATCTCAAGAAATGCTTCGCGATTACAATACTTCCTCGTGCATTGGCGTTGGGAAATAAGGTGTCACCTTTTTAGTGACTACGAGATTCGCACGTTTTTCAATATAGTTCTATTTTATATTTTATTGACAATCCTCAACTGTCACCAAGACACAGCAATACATGGCCTATTCACCATGAATGATAAGTCTACCTTTTGGGTTTCTCGTCTCGTCTTGAACAGGTCTTTACACACGATTGCAGTATAGATAAAATGTAAGGAAATACGTATTATAATAATTAATAATGAAGCTTTGGAACTGATATGTTTTTCAGCGCGCCTCTCCGATCTTATAATACCTCGCTTTTTATATTTATGTCTCGGAAATTATAATTATAAACTATAAACGTCAGTCGGTTGATACAGTGTTCGTGGAAAGAACGTCATTGGAGTGCCTGGCTTTATTGAAAGGGGTACAAAGTAACATCTCAACATGGAAAGTCACAAACTCACAAATTTGAAAGCAGACATAGATTCTTATGTGATCATACTGATCTTTATTTACAACGTTCACATTTTTGAATAATACTACTAAATTTTTTTTTAAATTTTTTCAGTAACTTTCCTCAATTGCTTCTATCACGTTCTACAGAAGTTGTTTGTTTACTCCCTCTATGTTTTTTTGCTACTCTGAGGGAAGATGCAAAGAATGCCTCATATAAATATCATCACAATACTATTTCTCTCAAACAAAGGAGAATTCTTTCACATTAACTGATGTTGTAGCTGAAGTCTACATGTACAGACTGAACACACGTTTTCTCTAGGTTCAAGAAAAGTAAATTAGATTGATGTCACAGTTTTGGAGTGAGATAAATTCAGAAAATGTTTGATGTGTAACATTATAAATTGTTATAAATAAAAAAGTCTAGAATACAGAATTGAATATAATTTGAATCGAGTAATTCAAAATAGTTTTTTCTTCGCCAACAAAAATTAGATAAAGCTGAAGTTTCAAAATGGCTGTTTCTTTAGATATCAAAATAACGGATGAATTATAGTAAAAAACTAGAAAAAAAGGATTTAATCGTAAATTGCACTAAAAATAGAAAAATAATGTTTAGTTATGAAGTTACCGGTGTTGAATGTATCTTAATAGGTTTAAAATTAGCGATTAGTAAACAAAATTATTTTATTTTTAATTATAGCGTATATATTAACTGGTATAAATATTTTGTTGATTGCTATTATTACAAAAATATACATATATAAAAAGACCCCACCCCACGCCCTTTAAAAAAGTCTCAATTTCTTTCATTTCACCATAATAAACATCATCTAATTACAATAAGTTCTTACTTAAAATTATTTTTTACTTATTAGAGTGGTTTGTTACAATCAATTTTCTACGTTCTATGAAATTATAGATAATTTTCGGTCTTATCATTGATTTACACACCTTTGGTTTTACCCCCTACTTATGTTTGTACATGTATGATGTGAAACAAAGTTCCCCCAACATATCAGATGAGCTCTGTTTTTGTATACCATTCACTTCGGGAAGTAGAAACACATCAATTTTCGGAAAGCTTTATCTAAATTGCCAATTTTTGTATTAAGCTGAGCATAACATCTATTTCAGGGTTGTATTGCAAGCAATGGTTTTGTTACTAACGATCTCACTGTCCTGTCAGTTCTATTCAAATTGAGAACGAATTTCAATCCAATTTTATTTATAACCACTATAATGTCAGACAATGTAAACCAAAACTAATACGGTCAAGACTTTTTACGAAATGGTCTTCCACAATGTTGGTATTCTAATTGTTCTCTTTTATATACAAAATCTATTTGTGTTAGAAGCGGTAATATCACGTAGATCGTTGCAGACATATTTAGAACTAACAATAACCGCAGAGAAGTACTTACGTGGATTATAAAAAAGTAGAAAGTTCCATACAAAAAATGTTAAAATTGCGGATATGCGATTGTGTTCGTCTGGACTAGAGTTTATATCTTATTCATAAAAGCGTGAATATTATACAAAGTGTTCTGGCATGGTGAGCACATAATTATCAAACGTCATTTTTAGCGAGTTTCACTCGAAATTAAGTATTTTTAATATTCTTTTGCAGTAGACGTAATATAGGGAAATGGTTTTTGTTGATAATCAACGTTTGTAACGTTTCCTAATCGTACGAATTGTATTTTTAATAGTGGGAGAAGCTAGAATGGAGCTCATTTCATTTAGATAGATGAGAGGGGACTCTACCTAGAATGGGTTTCCGATATTTCATCTTTAACGCTCATTTTTCAAGAGAATGGTAAGATTTTTTTGCAAATGATAGAGGAAGGTTGGTTCTATGTTCGTGCAAAGCCTATATTGAATTTGTTCATACAAAATTTTAGATATTGTCACATAAATATTCACATTTTTGGACGCATTGCGTCTTTGGTAACCAAAATAAAAAAATATAAAGACAAGAGCTTCGCGTGTATATAGAGCCATACTATCTCTATGATTTGCATAAAAAATATTTTCGATACGTCCAAAATCAAACGCTTCAAACGAAATATGGTGGCACCATACACGAATATATTTTTTACTTTTTAAGTATTATGGAGGTTCGCCATCTTATATGTTAGATACAAAGTACGCAGGATAGAGAGAAGTTTGTACAGTACTACCGTTTGAGGTGACTATTTATATATATATATATATATATATATATATATATATATATATATATATATATATATATATATATATATATATATATATAATAGTCATATATCGTTTCGACGTTTATCGTTTATATATATATATATATATATATATATATATATATATATATATATATATATATATATGTCAAAATTTAAATTGACATTAAAACGCTGTATTGGGAAATAACTTCCCGGTATGGCATTCGACAACGATGAAGTTTAACTTAGAAGAGTCTTGTCCGAGGCTTCTTTGAGGTGTGAGACTAGTGAACGTTGTACTGATAGCTCTCGAGTCATATCAAAATAAATTAAATCTAAACAATAAGGGCAGATTAGTCATTTTTATTTGACGTTTCAGTAGTTCCAGGAAGTGTTTCGGGTACATTCTTATACGTGCAAAAGCTATTCCAATGATTACATCTCATCTGAGCCTTGTAGAGTGGTAGCAGTTGTTCAGGCAAATATAGTTTTCAGCAGGAAAAAAGAACTTTTCGGACGCCGACCCAGCTATACGGGCTAAGTTGTCGTGCCAAGAGATGTTGTTATCTCTCTATCTCCATCCATCTCCATCTCTATCTCCACGGCCATTATGGATAGTCTAGTGGTAATAGGCGGTAGTCGAATGCTTTATTGTGAATATTAATTAAATACACTGGATAGCCACAAAGGATGATCAGCATGTCTCTCAAGGCCATCATTGCTTTTAATTTTATGTCACTTTTTTCATCTAAATCATAAAACATACAACTCACTGCGTATACATTACAGAACTCGTTATGTTTTTTCGGATCTACTCAGTTTATTTTATGCTATTTATATCGGTAATTTCATGATAGCATTTACGTACAGATCGACTGTGACGAATTCGCTATGTCAACGTGCCACGTAATGTGTCTTCGTATAATTCACGAGGTGTCGCTTACACGCAGTGATGATAGAATATCCAGAGCAAAAAAGTGAAAAACAGAGTCAAGTAGATTGACTTGGAACTTCCCAACAAGTAATAATGATGATGATTAAAATTCGCCTAGCGTCCCGCCAGCGACAAGTTAAATAAACTTGTACATTTACGTAGTCACTGAATCCTGATACATTAATTAAAATAGCATAACAAGTCTTGGGGTAGACATTTGGAGGATGACAAGTATCACAATTGCCTTACCACCCCCCAGCCCTTCTCAAACTACCTTAGGCTTGAGCCAAAAATAGAGGCCGGATTTGTAATCAGCATCTCCGAAATATCGAATTATTTTATTCTGTGAAAACATTATTTTTCAATAATTAATCATATTTTTTATTAAATAATAATAAGAATTTTTTCAATTGATTAATAATAATAACAATAATAATGGCTTGTATCGGCTAACATTCAAGAAAGCGTGTCGTAGATAATTTACATGATCCCAAAAATCTACACAGTTTGCGAAACTACAGAACTCTGGACCTTCCCGTTTTCCCACTCAACCCTACATTTCTAGAATGATACGATTGTGTATCAAACTATTTGACACAGGTGAAGCGAATGGATATATTCATCGAACGTTGTCGTCTGAAAACATAAGAAGACACTTTATTTAGCATTCAGCGAATTGTGTTCCGTTGAGCGAGGCGTAGTTGTAATTGCGACAGGCACGCCGCCTAGTGGCGCGAATGGGAGCCGCCGTGGAGCGATCGTGACGAGCCGGAGCCCCCGGAAGAAAAAACGCCGGCGATCACGGAGAGAGAACACCACGGCACACCGCGATCCGACCGATCGATTAGAACGAGCGGCGGCACGTCATATACGCAGATCGATAGGCTGGTCGGAATGCGCCGAAATAAATTATAGTTTAATACAGCTAAAGAAATCATTTATAGCAAACCGCACTGAAAAGTCGAAAATAATTTTAAGATTTATCGCCAAGTGTCGCGCAAATTGGCGCTGCTCATTGACATCACGAGGTTGAAGGTTATAACAGCTTGGGCTGTGCCTAATAGCGGTGACAGATGCTCTTTACGATATCTGTCAACAACAGTGAACTGATTTACAGCGATTGTTGTTATTCGTAAACGCTTTTTACGATGTACCGCTATCACGGCATTATTCACGTCTGATACTAAGTGTATATTCTCCAATGTATACGAGACCTACATGTTTCGTCTTCAGGCTAGATTCGCCAGTATATCCCGGCGGTCTGAGATTAGAGAGCAATTAGCTATACTGACAACTAAAAATGAAAGAAACATGGTTACTTATTCATTTACGACTCTTATTGAAAAAATGAAGCAATCTACAGTAGTAGTTCCTGAAAGAAGAAAGAATCTGCCTTTATAACATTGAACGATGATTGTATTTCTAGTTTCTCAAGATACTGTGACCCGGTTGGATTCAGTGAGAGATCTAGTCAATGTTCGCCAATCTACAGATGCAAAATAACTTTTTGTCCAGGTATTATTATGTTTTTTCTTGGATCCTAAATGTTCTGGTGTGGGGATACATCGTTTCCTTTTACAGATAGATCAAAAATGCAAGTGCATCATCATTATATTCTAGCCTTTCATTATAGTTCATAGTGAAGCCTTGTTGAAAACAAAACTGTTACCTTGAAAACATTCATAAATATTATTGTCATCATATTTTCTAAATCAAATTTGTCCACTCTCTTTTGTACTTAGATAGATGCTGTTTAGGCAGCCGAAACGTCAGGGAAGGTTCATTCATACGTATTTGGTTTCAGTTAGCGGCCAGCGGAAAATATAATGAGCTTTCGAAGCATGGAATTGTCGACCGGACTATCATCAGGCCGTCGTCATATACACGACGTGTAGTGCCGGGCATATTCCGATATATCCTAGTAATTACACGACTACCACTTTATCTGCCGGTATCGGGAATCGCCATGCTGCAGCCGCCGCTGCCGCGTAGCGTTGCGTTGTCCGAGCGATCGTAATTGCAATGGGAAGAACGTTTAACAATGTGCTGTGAAACGATCCACCGCAAAAATGTATACTTTGGTCTCACCTAACATTGGTATGCTCGTTTCACACCTATAAGGTCCCATTCGGTTCGGTTCTGTTCTTATTTCATTCATTTTCGGTGGCCATCAAAAATGAGTCAGGGCTCTTCACAGACGCTCGGTTCATAGGTATAACGTTTGTATCCATTTCATATTCAGGCAGTGATTGATATTTAAATTGAATTTTTAATTTTTTGACTGTCTGGACTCAAACTTTGGAAATATTACAAATTTTGTAAAACATGAATTATTTTTCAAACTTTAACAATTTACATAATTCCTTATATCCTGAAAACGTGCTTCTACTGGATTAATAGTTCTCTTCAACTCGAAAAAGAAATCAGTCAAACGACCAGACCACATGTTCTAAGAAGCGAAAATTCTTGATTATATTTAATTTGGACGTTAGCATTACACAAATCGAATGGATTGAACTTTGAGGTATTCGAAATGTATCGAATATGTATGTACTATGTTCGCCAGTCAGATTTATCGTCAAATTAGGAGTCAACAGCTGCTATTTAAAGTATGTCTCATTTTTGAAGCCAAACCTAAGAACTATCTTGTATGTCTAACTATTACGGAGATCTACTGGGATCTACAATTTAAAGATGATAGAACGCCTTCATCAATTTAAAAAAATTGAGATCTTCTGAATGTCTCATGCCCCTTTGAAAAATATACATTTTTTTAAAGATCAGGGCCTCAAAAATGGCCAAAAATGTTCGAGTTTGAGCGTTTTTCATTCAATTAGTTATTTGAGACTCCGCTGCCAGTTAACCGATTTTTGTCCTTCACATAGTAGTAATATAATCACAAAATGCACTCAACATCTGAATGGTACTTTTCACGTAATAAAGAGCCAAACAAACTAGACAGAATGACAGATACCCCTGGAAATGCTTGACATGGTATTTCGTAATACGTGTATATCATGATACGTCAAGAAAACAATATCTTCAATTCGATATATTTTGAAACTAGAGTATTTTGGTGTTGGAAATAGGGATGGAGGAGGGATTCTATGATAAATAAAACCACATTAAGATTTGGAAAAAATCTGGCGGTATTCGAACCGTACATCTTCTGATTGCCGGTCAGACGCTGTAGCCAACTGAACAAAGCAGGCACTCCAACATCCGATATTATTAGATGCACACTCCCGAAAGCTATTATTCCTACAAATCCTTCAAACTGAGCGCATTTCGAAATGGGAAAACAAATCTATCAGAGAAACGTGTTTAGATATTTTACTGTTCCAATCGAAGACACGAAGAACGTGAGCAAAAGTTGCCTGGTTCGAATCCTGTCGGACAATTTTTTCCGATTTCTAGCTGCGAATTTAAAAAAAGGCAAATATCACAAAATACCGCGATTTCCTCAAAAACTATTTTCGTAATAAATAGCAGCATAACATTGAACCTATTCCGAAGCAAAATTCACGACTTGCTATAAAATTTGCATTCTTGCATGTCTAAATAGGTGTGGGTGAGAAGTCTGTGCTTTAAGCAACGCAACGAGCGTTTGAAAAAAACTTCCGAGTAATTTATTGTCTACGCAGACGTGATTGGATTTGTTAAAGCTCAATCAATTATCAAGTTTTAGTAGCCAGTTGTACAGCTGCATATCGATAAAATTAAGCAGCAGGGAAATGCTTATAGGATTTAGAAGTAGAAGGTGGTGCTTCTTTTGTTGGATTGTATTGGATCACCATCAACATGACTTATATTTTGTAGGGACTTTCGGTCATCAAAAATAAAGCAACTTACCTCCTCAGTAGGCTTCGGTTTACTAATGCCATAGACTACTTGTAAAAATTAATAACACTAACTAGACAAAACATATCAAACGTTATGAAGTTTTTGAGTGTCATGAAAAATAAAATATTTGTTTTGATGACATCTTGGAGTAACACAACACACGGAAAGTTGCTGTAATCAGAAGCCAGTAGAACCACCCTGGGAATGTATACAACTAACGGTGCTTCTGGACATGGTTATAATCAAATTATTAACGGCTTCTTAAAAAACCACGTCCCAAGCAACTTTGATTTCCTCCCTTAACTCTGCTGAAGTATTTGGTGGGTTAGGCAATATCACGAGCTTTCTCCTCAGAGTTTCCCATACGTGTTCTACGGTGGAAAGGTCGGGAAAGCGTGGAGGCCAAAGAAGTTAGTTAAGATTATGTCATAGGCACACAAGCGATATGTGGTATACGATGTCAAAATAAGTTGTTGCCGACACTCTGGAAGTAGTTGCTTCTAACACATCATGTATGTCAGGCTCCCCCATATCATAACACCTACAGTGGGAGAATGCAATAGTCTTAAGTACCAATCGCGTTTCCAAGAAAGCAAGGCAGAGTCAGATATTTCATGTGTATCGTTATTTATATTAAGGATCTGTACATTTTGAAGTTCGATCCAACCAATAACACCAAGAAGCTTTAGATATATAAAAAAAGTTGTCTAAAAGACGAAAAATCACGGCACTGTTTCCGGTTTTTCAAAGTTTAAGTTTTTATATTAGTATTTTATTGGTTAGGCCCATTAGGAATTTCGCCACAAAATGTCTCAACTCTATAGAATATTGTATTATCAAATGCATCAGAATCGAGTCTATATCCCTCCGTCTGCAACTTCTGTGTTTTACAACAGCCTTATCACGATCCATTCTTGGTTCGTGTCGTCATTTGCATTCGCATCTCCTGCTGCATAAATATCAGGCATTGAGTTATCAGAATATCGTTTGTTTTCGCTAATTTATATTGCAGTTATGTCGACATTTTATGCAGCGGAGAGCGTTGTCTCTTTTCCACCGCTACTGTGTACCTTTTCAAAAGCTCCGCATAAATTTGTCGATAGATTTACGAGCTAATATAAAACTTTCCAATCCATATCGGGAGTCATAATGTTGGTATCTGGTTTAGTGCCCATTGAGCTTGACCGTTATTCAAATATGTATATGTACACCAGAGAGGGACTAGAAGGGGATTTCTCTGATAGACATGCTGATTGTTCCTCAAACCAAAAAGCCAAACTATTCGGTATTCTTAGGGAACACAAAATTTCAAATATAATCTAGACCACATCATCAAGTGTCTAAGTGTCTATCAGAAAAATCGACACTGATGGAGGTCCGTTTGATTTTAGATCAACGAAATTAGCCAATTATCTTCTCAATACGTTTCAGTTTCTCATCTAAGCCATCTTCTAGGTATCAATGGTAGTATTAAATTCATAAATCACGTAATGGTGAGCATATCTTTCTGAACTTAAATAAGGCCTCACACACTTATCAGCATAGGAAAAACGACCGCGCCGAATGTATCGATTACTGCAAAATGCGGGTATACTGTCACCTGTCATTCGAACTTATCAGTTAAACACACAAAAGCTAAAAACATATTATAATAATATCACTAAACTTACTATTTGGATATCTATGGACACTACATAAACAGATACCTTCAATTTTTTTATTTTTCATTGTAGAATAGCAACCTATTTCAATACAGAAGACCAGACATGGAAACGCCAGATTTTATATAGTAACATAATGTGAAAGTCAGTGTGAATCTATTCCTCAGTCTATGACGCCCGTAGCTTTGTCATAGATTTTCGCGAGCGCAATCCACAATAAATCAGCGTATGTCTAGCTGTCCAGCATGATTTGCAAATTTTGTTCAAAATAGTAATTAAAGGTAATATGCGAGCTAGGGATTTATTAAACAGTGTCAAGGCGTACAGAATGCAAATCGCCAATGTTTAGCGTGATTCTTTCTTTTCGGATGCGAGTTTTGTCTAGGCTCGACAGTAATTTCGTTGTTTCGTTCTATTAAACAAGTAGAAAAGGATTTTTTGCCGAGGATAACGGACAGTGTGGGCGTGTGTGTATATACTGTATGGTATACGTTAGTTATCATTATGTGCCATTAATGGTTATAAATACACGGGGAATGATTTAGTGCATCTATTATTGTGAGTTATTAGTGAACTGTAACTGTAATGTATCGCTAAGGAAATATGGCAAGCGCAAGGACCTTTGGTATTAGTGACAAAACGATAATATGTTCTTAATTTTTATTTCAGTTTGTAAAGTATGAACCACGGGAGGTATAGTGTGCTGTTTATTATTTTTGTATTAGCGATCATCTAATATTAAAGTTAAAATACATATCATATTTTCGATCATATAGATTTAGTGAATATTTTCGATTCAAGCCTGGGAAAGTCTTGGGAGTAAGAATACCAAAATCTCAAATTGAGCATATCATAATCATGGCACAAAACAGAAAAAATCCAACCTATAAGTATAATATATGATTGAAGGAAACGGGGCTCCGTTGAAAAATATGATAACCTTACTAAAAAATATGGAATATTTATTAGAAAAGCATTGAAATCTTATTCATGAAGATTATATTTTTCTTTAGAGTATATTTCTTCAGAATGAGTATTGAATTCGAAAATATACTTTTTTTGGTCCAAGTTTACTATACTGGTAAATTATTCATGCGCTGAACATAATACGTTAGAAACAGTATAGACACATTTCAGATTGACAGGCTATGAAAGCATGATGGTGGAAGATCTACACTCCCATTCAGTTTCTCTACAAAACTGCTAACATACTATTATCTCCATGCACTTCCTGGTCTTGACTGTAGCTGCACGAATTATCCCAACCATCCTCAAATAATACCAATTTCTACAACCATTCCACGGACCCGTTTGACGTGCGGATGTGACCTCACGAAGTCCACTTAGTTCCAAAATAAAAAAAAACGACGCAGAAGCGCGCAAATTGCGCTGAAATATGAGGTAGTGAAATTACCCGGTATGTCTGCTATATGGAGATTTTCACACCCACATCTGTACCGTTTGTGTGTACTCTCGAACCACTGGGTGGCCATGCACGTTCATTCTGAACACTTGCGGCATGGTTCATATAGGAAATAGAAACAGGACCCTCCCATCATAAAGGCAGAAGGTCTATCGCACTCCAGAAATGGTGGCTGAATGGTTAAGGAGCCCTCACGGAATGCTGGAGATACGGGTTCAAGTCCCATTCACACCGAACAAAAAATTGACTTTTTCTCACTTCAAACATATATTCCTAATCTTCCTTTCAAGGATACATTTTCATTCACATTGACCTCAAAATTCCGTAAGTTGTAGATTGGAAAATAAACTCCCAGGGAGCTGCATGCCAGGATATGTTATCGTTGATGTTAACCCCTAGAAGCTTGAAGGAAGACGTATTCAGTCTCGTTTCATCTCGACGGTTGCTAGATCAAAATCGGGTTCCATGTCATGAAACAGGCTCAGTGCTAGGAAAAACTTAGCTTTGGTGAAACTGTGCAGTGATAAATGCAGATAAATCAGAGTTTTTGAGGAAAACATCAAACCGATAGTTTCAGAATTCTTTGAGCATTACCACTCAATCAATAGAGGGCAACGTGTATTCTGAACTCATATATCAAGAGTCGGGTTCCCTCTACTGTCACACATTTATGAAGTAACCATTTGGTAATGCACAGAATGTTCTGAATATATACCAAGAATCTCTGTCAGTTGTAGCAGCAACGGGAGCAATTAGTGAGAACCTTCTTCCCCTCACCCTTGATACGCCTTTCGTCTACAATCTATTGCGATACCATCGTAAGCAGTAGTCCAAGCAAATATCATTGCAAGTGTATGGTCACTCGTGAACACCCACAGTTGCAATAGATACCAGCCGGTGCAATGCAGCACGTGCATTTCTGAATCGGAAAGTGGTGGGCATTCGGTGCAGAGGTGCATTCACATTGTAGGGCAGTGCGGACACGATTCCGGCGATAACTGTACAACACACACTGCCATTCGGCCCGCATTGGGACACCCAATACAGGGTGTTCTTGGAGATACAATTTGATCTTTTGTTCTATTGTGGACTTTTATTCTATCATACATATAAAATTCTTTCAATTTGGGATGATATGCTACCTTCAATCATCTTACGGTTAGAGATATTTACCAACCCAAAAACTGGCCTGTGTTTCCACAGAAGTGTTCCAAACATTGGAATAGGATCGTCTTTATAGTAATATGTCCATATTTTTGTAGACAAGTTTTGTTTTGGTTTTCAATGGCATAGACAATTTTCTGTATCACCCCTTTTTGAATGACTGTCAATCATCTTCAAGTATATTTAAACACTTATGATTGATATCTGTAAAAGTTATTTGAGCTCTAAGTAACTGAGAAAATATTAATGAAGAAACTTTATTTTCATGTTTTATGCCGAGTTTTTCGCTAGAGAAACAAGACATCGAAATAATTGGCAAATGGGTTGTACAAATGAAGTTTAGTTCAACACACAGAGGGATGCTTAATCTCACCATCGTTAAGAGTATGTGGGGATGCTTTCCGAGGCACTCCCAGAAGCTTTTGGACCCAATACAGAAAAGGGCAAGACGTAATAACATCAGGACATCGATACAGGGAACACAAGAAGGCGTATCCACACCAGTTCGAATATCCAATACCTAGGACAAACATCTTCCAAAAGACATTGGGATAGGTTGCTAGGGAGTTTGCTCTCCAATCGTTACAATTAACAGCGTTTTACGGTCAACTTGAATTTACATTTATCCTCTCGCAGCGCTTCTGGAGTGGGATGGGATTTCTGCCATTGCGAGAAGATCTATAAATAAACCTATAAGCAAAGATTACTGCTGTGAGGCATGTATTTATATATTCCTCCATTCAACCAATGATATTCGAACGTTTTCTATACCAGGTGTAATTTCAACGATGCCTCTTGTTCTTGAACAGGAAAGAACAACTATGGGTATAACAATTGTAAATATTCATGTCTGCATTTGAAATGTCCTTACGACCATGTTTCATATTATTCAAGACACATTAATGGGGATTACCTTGTTCGATTAAGTACAAGATGTTGAATTTCTCAACATCAAGGCTAGATTTATTGTCACGAATCACGAAGCCTGTAGTAAAGACAGAAATAATGGAACATAACTGCTTATCTTCAGTTCAAGGAAGGATATAGCAATACATTCATATTATATATAAAGTTTGCTACTGTTAGAAATTTGCTGTTTAAGTGAGGTTTTGTATATAATCTCAGAACAATTTTTGCCCTAATACACATAGATAGAGTATGAGTCTGGGGTAATGATGATAATTGATTTAAGTCTACGTTGAGATTATGAGATTTGTATGAAGTAATGCTATTTATACAATTATGTAAATCATACTCTTAGATTCTATTTCAAATGTATCATCTAGATGCATTGGGACTACAAAGTCAGCACGAAATGCTAGAGATATGGGTTCGAGTCTCACTTCACCAAGAATTTTTCTGAATTTCATCACTGCAAAATTGTGTTTTTAATTTGTATTGGCAGGCCTGCTTCAGGTATCTTGTAGTAAAAATCCTGGGTATTTCAAGTTGTTAACTGCAATCCTTTCCTAATTACTAGAAACATAAAGAGCATGATGCAAATATCTGACAGACTACACAGAATTGGTGTATCAACTTATAAGTATACTGGTATAGGTTCGATTTTGAATATCGTTGGAGTTATTGTTATCTGTGCATCCCTGTACATGGTAAACAATCGTGCACTTTGATAAAAATTGGATCACCAGCATTTCGCCTGGACTTTTTGCCACGGTCATGTTGGAATGTAGGAAGCGAACAGAGATTCCAGAGTGGACGATGATGGTCGATCGCCTAACGCGAATCGGGCGCTCTTTTTGTTTGTTCTTTGGCGCTGAGCCGAAGAGAGATGACGCGGCTCTGCTAAAGAAAGTCCACTACTATTATTATTTCAATTAGTCTCGTGCTGGCCGCACAGTAATTATTATGAAGAAAGGTTTTTTGCAGCTCTCGTTCTTATGCGGTCAATATGTCGCATATCTGATGCAATATCGTCGTGAAATAGAATCAGTTATTATGTCTCCGAGTTGCAGAGATTATGTTTGAATTGGGTACCATCACATCAATCTTTCATTCCAGCATACAAGTTGGGAGAAGAAACTTTGACGAAAATGATACAGATCCAGTATATTATCAAAAAATTGTACAATACAAGATAAGTCCAGAAACTACCATTGTAGAAAGCTTATATTATTTTATAACCATCTGGGATACTCAAATAACACTTATTCATATTTTTATTTGCTTCTTCAATTAGCATCGTTATTGCTAGAGAAAATACCGTGATTTGAATCAATTTTATTTCCCAATACCAATTAAAATTGATTAGATCGTATTTTTTTGTTTGGCTAGGCACTAAACAAACTTTACTAACGTTCCGGCTGTCCTAGCAGTCTTTTTCAGTACAGCTTCGTCACAGGTGCAAGCAGTGTTCTAATGATGTTCTGATCTAAGTGTTGTAGAGTAATACTAATTGTTTCGGTGGATATCATTTTCTGCAGCCTCTGGGATGACGACCTACTAATGTCGATCATATAATATAGTCATGTCAGTAAATGCCATTTTTGATGTTAACCTCCAGAGGCTTGATGGATGATGACTAGAATATTGAGCGTCTCTCCATTTCTTTTGGGATCATCGAAGCTATAGTTTGGATTAGATGTTATTTCCAACAGTTCGTTCATGTTGAGCAAGAAGAGATGGAAAAAACATATTCCTGAAAAATGCCGTTGCTAATGGTAGACATATTAAAAGCATATCCATTTAAAACTATCAAATAAATGGCATAAATCTGGAGGAAATTACTAGACAGCAAGCCAGAAGACCTTAATTCAAGGGAGACGTTCACGTTAATGAGTTGACATAAGAAATCTACTAAAAATATCATTCCGACGCCTGTAGATAGCTTTACAAATGTCACTGTCAAGTAGACTTGTCAAAAACAACCTCGAATTCTCGTTACTGTCAAAACTACAAAAATCATCCAACAATTCGTTATTCATGGAGACCTGAACAGAAAGGAAGCAGCTTCAGTTTCTGCTCTAATGTGTTATTTTTTGTTTGTTTTAGGAGGGCATAATGCCTTCATTTTATAACTGATCAAACTGATCAACCATTAATTTTCCTTTGAATTCTTACAAACTAATACTTATCACTGAAGTAAATCCATCGATGTCCTTTAGATCACGTTAACACTAGAACTACGAATTCGTACACATGCTCTCTATGCACCAAAGCACTACACTAATTCGTATGGCTTGGTTCTTTTCAATCGTCGGACAGCGTTGTGGTTGTCCAGCAGCTGAAGAGCTTCTGCGTTTGGGTGGTGATGGAGCCTTTCTTCATGCCTGGCCGCCATTTTCTTGATCTCGTCGACTACCAGAGGTATATTCAAATCGCGATGAATATCCTAATTACGAATGTACCAAGGGGCATTACCAGTAGCTCTTAAAACTTTATTTTCGAATCTTTGTATAATCTTGATGTTAGAATCTTTCGAACAACCCCACAGTTGATAACCGCAAAGCCAAACAAGTTCAAGAATCTGATTATAGATCATGATTTTGTTATAGAGGGACAGTTTTGAGGATCTTCCCAATAACCAGTAGTATTGTTTGTAACGAAGGTTGAGTTCTTCCCGCTTTTTTTTGATGTGATGTTTCCATTTCAGTCTTGTGTCAAAAGTCATACCTAAGTACTTAGCTTCTCGTGGTACGGTTAACGCTCATTGGAGTAGGTTTTATCTGTCTTCGGTTGGAAAAGCAGACATGGATCGATTTTAATTCATTTAGTTTGATTTTCCACTACTGTGACCAAGTCACTAATTCGCTCTAATGTCTTATGATGTTAAAAGTAGTATTGAGAGAAACCAGTATTCCATCTAAGAAGGTCGGCTGGTTCATATATATTTAAATAATATGTGTTTATATCAACAAATATTTCAGGGAGCCAAATTGGCTACAAGTAAGAATATCTGACAACCCCGTTTTGGTTGACCGGTTGAGTCAATATTCTCTTGGATTCACGTATGAAGGCGAGACGGAGAGGAAAAATGCTTCGCAAAGGTGGAAGGTGGTAGTTTTTGGCCAAGGTTTTTTTTGGCTTGGCGTCGATCGCTCGATATTTCAGGCAGACGACGCCGACTCGTGCATTTCTGTTCGGCTTTTAAAAGAGAAAAAACATCTTGATGTGTAGTAAATGCTTGTAAGGTGTACGGGGGCTGTGATGAGGCTCTGGGTACTCGATCCACCACCTAATACTTCCACGAGACGCCACTGACACACTGTAGATCCCGAAAAACGTTGTTGGAATTCCTGAGCATTCCGACGCTCTCCCTGCCTACATGGAAATGAATGTAAACTTCGCTACCCAGTGACCGGCTTAGCATAATTTGTCTTCGTCTGAACGCGAAGAGCGACATTGAAACCGAGAGTGGTGGCGGGCAAGCGGATGTGGCGTGCAGCTCCGAAGTGTAATGATGGGAAAACGCGTCCATTGTTCCGCGGTCCGTGGGACGAATTGCCAGTGTGCGTACTATTACACTGCCTTACTAAACGGAGGAAAAACCGCGGCGTAAATCATGGCTGCCGGCAAAAAGCTGATAAAATACTCCCGCTCACGGACTCAAGGGCGTTACCGGGGTTAGTCGAAAATAAGTCGTGAACCTTTTTCTCAATCGGATCAAAAATTGGTAGACTGCGGGTTTCGAACCGCACACCTCCTGATTGCCGGTCTGTTTCTCTGCACAATGAGCTAAAGCTACAGCCTCTCTTCAAGTTTCTGAATTGCATAATGGTAATATGATGGAGTGGTCTGTTCTCTGCTCTTTATAGACACAAAAAGTGGCGCTCTACTTCGAAATACAAATAACGTGCGCAGTTTTAAATTCAGAAGAACAATGGCTTTCGGGGATGTGTCTGTTTAACTCAGTTGGCGAAGCGTTTGACCGGTAATCAGAAGGTGTGTGGTTTGACTTCAAGAGAAGGTCTTTCCGAATTTCTAAATGCAAATCTGTATGAGTCGCGAAAGTTTGACGTGTGAAACGCTGATTTTGAATCAGTTCATTCGCATATAAATCGTATGTGTGGAATAATTTATTAATCAGAATAAAAATATTTCTGGCAATTGCTTGATTATTATTATTTATCCCAGTGCCATTCATATAATAATACTATCCCATCGGTACAGTATGATATTGTTTGCTTGAATATGAAATACACGGCAGTCGATCAAACTATTGACCGTTTCCTTATATATTTAAAATTAGCCTAGCCCAAAAATCTGAATTTTTTCAAATTGCTATCAGATAGACCATTGCTACGCATTTGCATGTATTGATTTTGTATGGCACGACACTTGTTGTAGTTCTACATGTTAGAATTTTGAGGTTATTGACATTATACGATATCCGACTCTGTCTTCAATCTGTAAATATGACAGTTATAACAATAAACAAAGTAAAAATATGGCTTATGGATTTTTTTCAATATTTCACTTTTGGTAAGTTTAATAAATCTTAGAACACTAACTAGAATTTAATGCCAAAAAATATTTTAACGTATTGCCTCAATCATATTCTTGGACCAAGGCCTTCACTCAGAAAGATTTTTTTACTCACGTAATTTGTCCTTTCTGGAATCTACAAACACTTACCTAGAAAGAAAAATAAATTGCATCAGTAATTTTTCAAAACAGACATATATAATTAGGGCAAAATTCAGCCAAAGGTTACTCTTATATTTAAGCCTACTTATAACTGAAATTATAACACATGAAACATGTTATTCAGCAAGTACACATAGATGAACGTCTAATTACCTGGTAATAAGTATGGTCTTATTTTCTTGTAAGTGAACATTGCTTTAGCTCCGTATTCACCTGATTGTATAATTTGGCAGCATTATAAGAGAAGGATCTTCGGAATAATACAGTAAAATGGTGAGGGATAGTGGGGTTATCCCTTTGCATTAGGTTTTGAGAATGTGCATTGCTTCTAAGAAAAAGTTTTTCAGACAGATAGTGAGAGTTGGAAGTAGGCACCAATTTATGCACAAAGGTAAGGCAACTGTGCAGTTCTTTCGACTGTCAAACTATGAATCTTCCGAGGTTCTGCTGATATATGGTCTTACTTTTTCAAACCATAAACAAACCTGCAACCTGCAAAAGTTTTGCACTTTTTTCAGACGCATTCTGTTTACGTTTTCTAGACAAGCATAATATAGGACAATATCTCTAAATTATTTAAACAATGTAGTGCACCATCACATAGCTTCAGATATTGCAACAATTTTAGAGATAGCAGCAAACTTGCAACTATTCGCGTTATTAGTAAACGGAATAAAGCAAAATTATTTGAATATGGACACCTTACGCTTCCTTCAATCAAAGGCATCGATATTTTTAACAACTTTACTAACGTTTCGCCTGCATCGAAAGCCTTTTGAAAATTACAAAATATGGAAAATTAAATTTTTTAAATAGTTTTTCATATTCTTCAGTGAGAGGCTGCCCAAGCAGTCGAAACGTTAGTAAAGTTAATGAATGTATGCTTATGACTAGTCCCCTTTTCTCTAGTGCTTGTCTTTAACCCAGCACGTCTTCATGCCGTTAGCTTGTGCGAAAATATCGATCCACCCTCGTAACGTCTTCGAGGAATTCGTTCTCATGGGCATTGTGGAATAGTTTTTTATTTTACGTTGTTGGCAGACACTAAATGTTATTATAATTAGGGTATATCTGATGAGGTATGAGAACAGACGTTTAATTGCCTCGGTGCTCTCTGTTTATTCAAGGAAAATAATTTGTCGAGCACCGACGGACGGACGGACGAACGGAAATTAAGTGACTAACTGACTCTTAACCAGCCACCGACAGGAAATGAAAAGTATTCAATTATTTTTTCACCGGACTGCCTAATGTTTCCTGTCACACGAACCAAGTTTTGGCCGTTTCCCCTGATTTCGTGAGCCAGATTTCGGCGATAAATCCAAGACACAACAAATATGCAAAAAGTACTAGTAGTATTTCAATCATCCCGTTTTTATATTTTATATATTATATAGTATATATTATATATTGTAAAATTTTGAATTTTGAATTTAAAAAAAAACATTATTTTAATATGCGTTAATAAATAAATTGACCAAATCTCATATTTTCAAAGACTATATTCCTAAGTTGTGTTTCGGTCGATATCTATATAGTTTTTGAGTGTCACGATGTTTCGCTTGATTAACCATCTTCAATTGTCTCAATTTCAATAGCTATCTATATTCCTCTGGTTGGTGTGTTCTTTTCGCGGCTATTCCTGATTGGTTCAGATGGCGTTCCGGTTTAGTCGCGTTGATTTATGCTGAAGTGGCTCTTCGGTGGTTTATTGCAGAGGTTACTAAATTTGGACAAAGCATTTTTGAAAGCAAATCAAATACGCAATGGCAATAGATACAAGATAATAGAGATAATAGGAATCCGAAAACACAACTTTTTAAACATCTACGGTGTCAACAAACTTCAAATATTAAACATATTCCTACCTCCTTCACTTATAATTGGAAAAGACAAACAAAACTGATAAATAAAATAGTGTAATGAAAATACTGATCTATGTTAGAAGTCTTAGCATCTTTTAAGTCTGCACCAGCCTCTGATAGAAAATATTAAATATGAAAAATTACACAATATCAGTTATTTCCAATTTCATCGCACTATTGCAAGCTCAATCGGGAATGACTCAATATTGTGCTATAACGCTATCTTAACAAGGCAAGCGGTCGGATAAGTCACAGGTACCAATCGGCCCAGTCACGAAAGTTGACATAAAGCCAGCGTCGTTTGAACCAATTGAAAGCGTATCTAAATACGCGGCCATATTTATCTCGAAAGCCCATTGTGAATAGCTAACAATTACGATAAAATGAAACTTAATGTCGACATTAAACAGTGGTCAGCTCGGATATACATACACATTTGATCTTATATGGCTCGCACGGTGTGGAAATTCAATCGAATACAGGTAATCAGTGGCAGACCGAATAGGAAATCTGAGGTCCTACGCACATTAAGGCTGAGAGCAATTATTTTTATTTTGTATTTGCGCTATTGCCCTTATCGTGAAAAACTATAAATATCTATCATTATAACAAACTGGAACAAGGGAAGGCTTAACCCTACTTTTATTACCTTCCTTTTTTGCATTTTTCTTTCTGGTTACATAGAATATCTTGTCAGTATTTTTTAGGGCCTTATCTATAGCCTCACATTAAGTTAACAATAAGGATTCTTTACTCAGAGACCTTACAAGTAGATTTTATAGTCGATGAGTGAGGCTTCTTCATATAAGGAAACGAAAAATTCTGGTAAAATAGGATAGAACACGGATAAACATTTTGGATTAGCAAAATCAGTTTTATATGGTTTTATTTATTTTTCTATAGTTTCACATTGAGGCGTTTGCCTAGATTGCAGTAGTTTTTGGGTTCGATCTCCACTGGCGTCAAATCTTTCTATTTTTTCTAAATATAAGTAGTTTTGTGAATCTTTGAATGAGTAATTGGAGATATTAAACAAGCAAACTTCACGTTCGTGATTTTCGGAGACATGAGGCAGAATGATACTGACTTTATGTTTAAATTGATAATGATACATCATAGGAATTCTTTGTCCCTGAATTTCAGGAATGGATTTTTTTTGCAATGTGATGAGCATCATTGCCATAATTTATAGAATCTTGATAACCTACATATTCACTGAGATCATTCCCAGCCATGACAAATATCTCTGAAGGAAATAAATGGGAAAGTCAAAACATTATTAAGATTAAACATAATGTTATTGAAGTTGCTAAGGTAGGAACCAGGATTCCTTATCTTTAAGGTTTCTTTAAGGAAGCTTTGGCTGAATATAAATTGCGTTTCATTAATAAGGCCTCTTTAAGGCTCAAGAACGGCTTAAGGAACGATTATAAATATGTTCTTTGACCGTTATAAGCTCTAGATTTAGTGAAATATATAAATTCAGGCTTTTTCAGAAGGTTTTGGGAGAAAGGAAAATTCATAAAAGTGTTGTTATTTTCTGTTTCTTCTTCTTCTTGGATGTAAATGGCACAGAATATAAGAAATACTAGTGGTGTTTGTTAGGAATATCAAGAAATAGAGTTAAGCTGATTGATTCGGTACTATCTATGCTATAGGGGTTCCTTTTGAAAATTAAATTTTCTTGTATTTGAATTTCTGAAGTACCGTCATTAATTATTATGAATGAAAGTAGTTACAGACACAATCTCGGTTTTTAGCTTTTTGTGTGAAGCTTTGTTCGAGCGGCGACACGTAAAACGTAAACAAGTATCTAGTACTAGAGTTTTGATGAACGTAATTTTCAACTAAAATATCAACCGATTTTCTTCCGCGTGATGCAGGGTCTCGATTTTGGCATTTATTGTTTGACGATAAATATTCGAAGAGTTACGCCGGTACTGTTGCGGTACCTCCGCTCGTCATTGTACACAAAACTTATCAATTGTGTTTGTATAAGAAACCAAACATGCCGCCACTGTAGCAAATCCCCATGTGAAAATGACCGTATGTGTCAATAACGAACGAGTATCACCCGAGATCAGATGTATGAATAATAGAGTCGGCGGATTATTGGCCATTTTGTTGTATCGTATCGCACTTAAATTAGCATGGACAACTTAAGTTTGCGAATTGCGAGTGTTCGTAGCATGCATGCAAATGGGGAGTACGGCGTGTAGTAAACATCAACGTGGTAACGTATTGCCAACAGTTGCTCATTTAACAGCCGTACTACGTTGTCAATGGTAGCTCGCCAGGGAGAATGTTACGCATAATTCACTATGCTGTGTATGTAGCCTGGTCAAAGTAGGGTCGTTCAAATTCAGCCCGACGTGGGGCGCCATTTTTATAGCTTCACCTTCTGCTCTTTTACTAACAGAGCTCAGTGGTGTTTATTTCGCTGGGGAGAATGTTGCGCATAATTAATTTACTTTGCATTATGTATAGCTTGATTTAATTGAGTGTATGCTCTCCACTATGCATCAGACCTGCTATAGACATGCATGTTTCGTCTTTAGCCTAGACTCGTCAGTCCAGGACCTTTGACTTCGTAAGTTGCCAATGGGCGTCCTCATAGAGGGCGACACTTGGAGATGAGTTGATGAGTAAATTGAGGTTATTCAGATTGTTGGACGCGATTTGTGTACCTTTGACTGCTGATCATTTACTAACAGAGCTGCGTAGTGCTCAGTTCGTTGGGAGAATGTTAGGCATGATGGATTCAGTCTGGGTCGTACACAGCCTGTTTAAGCTCAGGTTATTCAAAATGAGCAATACGTTGGGCGCCATTTTTATAACCTTACTGGTTAATCAATTTTTGAGAGTTTCTGTAGTTTATTGGATTGAGTTTTACGCATAATTCATTCACTACTATGTGTATATCTCCTGGTCATATTAAGGTCATTCAAGTTGAGCACCACGTTGGGCGCCATCAACTGCTGCTCATTCACTAACAGATCTTCATGATTTTTGATTCCCTGAGAAGACTGTGACACAAAACTGATTCCCTATACTTCATTTATACCCTGGGAAAATTAAGTTTTAGTTCGCTGTAGAATGTTGGGAATGATTAATTCTTTATGGTGCATATATAGTTTGTTAAAATTTAAAAATTTTGCTTCATTCCAACCTCATTTACTAGCAGAACTGAGCAATCTTTAGTGGGCCATGAAGAATACTATCTATAACATATGATTGTGTATATAGCCTGGCCAAACTACGATGTATATGGTAGCAGAAAGTAGTTGTGAAAAGATTCAGTGAGTTAATTGGTGATAACATATGAAAATTCTGATATAATCGTTATACGAGTATATTGGGAAACGACCTATTACAACAAAAATCAATGCGGTTCCAGGTTCCACCACTAAGAAGATTATTAGATATTTTTGTGGTGATGATAGATTTGTCTTCTCATTTAGATTCAACAATGTACTAAGAGCTGTAGTGACTGCAGAAACGTTAATAAAGAAGTTTTATTCATTTATTTGTTAAATGAGTTTGAAAATAATACTTAGCAAGTGAGTTTCTATTCAGCATTTTTGCAGGAAAGATCCCAATGTAACTGCACTATCACCTGTAGGCGCTGGCGATAAGACATTATTTTTTTGCTGCTATGGACATGTGTATTTATGCCATATAGGATGTGTAGCCATCATAAATAGATGCGTTTGCTCCAAGATATAGGTACTAATCTCAAAGCGGTACGCTTGTCTTCGTCTTTGTATATAAGTACTTACATGTGATTGACTGACTTTGGTGACTAGCTGACGAATAAATCTATGGCTATGGCATTTGGCATGATATGGATGTCTTACCAATTGACATGTAAGGCAACATAAAATTATCAAATACTCATTTTCTCTCGTAACTTCAAATTCGTTGACAATTCATGCAGATTTGAATGCTATTTTCATAACTATTTTTTAACTTTGATCCTCTTTTGGAGAGCTGGCAACTTATTTACTACCCAACCGACGAGACATGATCCCATTTGCGGCTCTTCCTGATTGGTCCAGATGGTACTCTTGGAGTTGTCCCCATTATTTAGTAGTGAGTTTTCATAGCGTAATAAACCATTCGATCTTCATACCATTTTTTTCAATTTTGAGTAGTTCATATGATGAAAATTCCAAGATTAAACATTTCTGAGATAAAAACGATTGGTGGGATATGTGGGTTCGAATCCCGCCTCTATTAGATTCCCCTGATTTTTATATTATGATATTATTTATATTGTCAAGATCTTGTACCTATATTGTGTTAGGTCATTATTTTAGGACACCTTGTATACATAGGTCTATATCACATGTTGGCACTCCTTAACACAACATATGATTAAATTTAACTTCATAAATTATAGCGTGTAGCCACCAATTACTTGTCATAGAAACTTCGTGCATATAAACACTTTCAGTTACCAAACAATGCACTTTTTTCGAAAGCCCAGTAGAGCAGTTTTCTCCTAATTTTCTAGCAACAAAGGTGATACCCAAAGATATTAAAATATATCTAAGGAACAATGTTGCTCACGCCGAAAAAAGTGTATGAATGCTGTTAGTGTCTGCGATGTAGGTTAGTTTGATAATAAAATTTTAATTCGAGGAGTAATAAGGTTTCAGTGTTGGTGTACAATGTTGAATAGATAAGAAGCGAGTTATGAAGTGAAAGTGTGGCTACTTGCACTCATGTATGCATAGTCCTACGGTTATACGAGGTTTTAGCTGAGTTTGCAATGATGGTGTTTGCTACTAGCAAGTATTCTGAGCAAATTCTAGATTTTACTTATACTTAAATTCTTGTGTAGAATCCCTGAACTACAAAAAGGTAAGACAGGAAAAGACAAATACTAATGTCTCATGATACTACCCATCATGATGAAATGCATCAAGCATTATCGTACTAGGGATGCATAACGAGTCACTGAATCGTCATAGTGAGTACGTCGATTTTCGGAGAGTGTCACACTTCTAGCGGACAAGAGTAATGGATATATGAAATGTGCATCCAATAAAACTTATTCCCTGAGATGGGAGAAGCTTTCCTGTGACAAAATTTTTGCATCGAGTAGGTTGACGCTGTACCTCCAACATAATGGTATCAACTCTGAAATAAAGTTGGGGCACATTGTTATTGATTCGAACTGAGAATGAACCAATGAGAAAGTCGCCACTCAAAAAGCAAATTGATTATCCCGATATGCGCTTTGATGCAGATCGCGCGCCAAATCAAAAACAAACACGCAAAAAAGCGCAAACGAAACAAGAAGAAATCAGGAAATTAATTCAAAGGAAAGCCGCCGTCGGTGTCGGTGTAATTCCCTTTTGAATTTCTTCGCGTAATCGCGATTTTCCACTTTTTCTGCCAAAAGTGAGATAAAAGGCTCTCCGCCGCCTCGACCATACTCGTTAGGTAAAAATTATGTAAGTACGGCGAATGCTTAATGTCGCATTCTGACGGACGCGGTCTGATATGGACCAGATTTCATGCATATTTTACGCGAACAAACTTTGAGCGTCTTGAAAAATAGAAAGGATGATTTCCATTAATGTTTAATCGAAAAAAGATGTTCATTCAAGAGGTTGCTGAAAAGCAAAAAACCTACAGGAGGCATATAAAGTAGTGAAGATTTTGATGGAATCTATCATTTCTGGCCCCTTTTCAGACGCACCATTCCCCTAGACTCCCCTTTTGTTGGGCCTACTATTGAGCGTTTCCAAACAATGCGGCGAATGCTCAATGTCGGCTTCCGAGAGAGGAGATGATATGGGCCAGACTTATTGGATATCGCAAAAAAGTATGGAAGGTTTATTTTAAAATTCATATTTCGTAGGTACAACATCGGGATCTTACTGAAATAATGTAATAAGGAAAGTGGTAAACACATGAAATGCCTAAAGATTTCATCTTCACCAGGTTTAAATTCCTACACCTCGAATGAATGCCCTAGATGATTGGTCATATAACGAACTGGCGAAAGCACGGCTGCAGATAGTCCAAAAGGTTCATGACATGCCCCAACAAACGTAGGGAGCTATGGATATTGAACAGGTGGAGGAATTCACTCCAATTGTTGGTAGGGATCCTCGGTCACTGTAAATTGAACAGGCACCTGTCACTCATAGGAGTGGTCAAAGACCTAACTTGTGAGAAGTGCTGGGAGGAGAACGAAACGTCGTTCCACTTCCTAGGTGAGTGTGCCGTATACAGCGGGCTTAGGGCTAAGGTGTTCGGCACAGAAGAGTTTGACAGGGAAGAGTGCTACTCAGCGCAATGATCTGACATAATGACCTTTATTAAAAGTCCTGGAAGGGTCGACACTAGGGAACTACCATGTCTGCTCTATCTTGAGTTATGGTCCTCGGAGACCGCAAAAAGGGACAAAAGTGGCCTACTTGCCAGGCTTTGCCTCCCCATTTCTACTATTACTACTACTTCTCTTTCTACCTTTCTTGCTGTTTCATTCACTACTATACTCTTAACGTTCAGACTAACATCCAACATAGTTTCAGCCTCGCTTCAAAATTTGCTATTGTTGCTTGAAACTTGTAGACAAGGTGGATTTTCCAAAAATTTGATTTCGGACTTCCATTGTCTATAAAATGTTTGAGTATCACAACGTTTCGATTGATATGCTATCTTCTATCGTCTTCAAAGTATTGATTATAATTATGCTATTTGCTGTACGGTAAAGTAAATTAACTTACATCGAAAGAGCTCGGCTTTCAATCCCTAATAAACCTTCTAGAATAACCAGTTCAACTCAGCAAATCAAAGCGGTGCGCTGAAAGGACTATCATTCGCGAGAGACATCAGTTATTGAAGCAATGTAACTAAAAGTAGCCGAGTCTTAATATCAATAAAGTAAGTGGCGGCCATTAGGCGTTCGCATGTCGGTTATCTAAAGAGCACCCGGTATAGTCCGTCAAAGACGAGAAGACTTCATTACCAGGTCTCTGATTGCGACTGGGTAATTAATTGCCTGATAATAGCGAGAGGTGGACCGGTATCTGTCACTGTACGGGAGGAAACGTGGCGAATCGCAAAATGGAATGGGTAAGAATGACAGGAGGAACAAATATACATAATTTTCGTGCATTTTGGTTTCTGGTTCAAAGAATGTAGACACCTTCACATGCTGAGGATTCTTGATTTCCGTCAATGTGTAGCAAAATTGTTATACTATGAACATAGACATAATTTACATTTACTCCAACACAGAGGAGCTTTATTAGTTCCACTAAGCCAGAAATACCATAAAACTATTATAAAAATCGAATCAAATGCATCTAGACATTTTCGTCTCGACTTGATTCTCTTCCTTTTTTTAGCCTCCTTTCTCCCATTTCCTTCATGATCCATAAAATAGGTTCCAACGACAATATACTCTTCAAAATTGAAACTAAATTTGTGTGAACACATAAACAGTACCGATTATAACAACAAAAACTAAGACTAACGGCCATATCTAAACACATTTTAGTTGCAGCTGATACTATTTATATGTAACAAACTAATTTTCAACCCACCAGATTATAAAATGTTGCAACTAAATGTCATCTGCACCATATTTCACCATGAACAAGCTGTGTACCGTTGCGCGAAAATCTTTTTAATTTAAACATATATCTGCTTCAATGGGAGGTAATCAGAGGTTTTTGTGCCATTCCAATAAATTCAGCGCAGTTTGTTCATAATCTTCTCAGCTAATTTAAAACGCTTAAGCCTCTTTTGTGAGTGTGGAACAGGTTTCCTTTCGTCGGGATTAACTCTGTTAAATATACATGTTATGACTGGAAATAGAATCAATAACATAACTTATATAATATATGTGCACTTCCAGATAGGATATTTTTGAGCTGGGATATCTGGGACGCAACTGGTGGGAAGGAGAGAGAGGGAGAGCACTGAGAGAACGTTCAAAACACATTTAGTTCCACGGCACGAGTTAATCATTCATAGTATAAAAGCGAGTCAAATGTCAAACAATCCAGAGATTGATTGTCACAATTCAATAACAAGAATATAAGTAGACTTCGGAAATTATAACTAAATAAGTGTTCAAAAAGGACTATGAATATCACTGTAGATCAGCTTAGCTTCAATGGCAAATATCATTCGTGTTGTCTTTGACTGCTATCAGCCAGAGTCCAAGCTGTTGATACCATTTGACTTCGCATCACATCCTCATTTGAAAGCAAACATTTTAAATCAATTAGTTTCAAGTAGATTGTAGACGCTCTTACTTGGTGAAACTCTTCCATCATGCAGAAAAGTTGTGTAGTTTTCACACTGTTTCACAATTAAGACTCTTTCTTTTAGTTTCAAGGCCACATAAAGGTGGCAATCATGCTACCTCATCCTTGAGGACACTTAAAGAAATCGTAGCTGACTATGAATTGTGTTTAATCATTGAGTCGTTCTTAAGATTCAAGGAGGTCTTAATGAACGTCTATTAATACGACCATTACGTTTTATAGACACGTGACATCCTTATGGCATTATGAGTAAATCATCGAAACTGAATGAGTTATAAGTATGATTTTCTCTATTGTCCAAGTAATAACACAAAATCCTTCTAGGAAGGAAAAGTCACCGAGCAAGAAAGCGACGGCCAATGGCATTCCTTGTTTCTGATTTAAACTGAGCGGACTAGTGATTCATTAAAAAGATACACCGAATAAATTCAGTGTATCGGCAATTAGCGGGCGACAGGTTCTCAGCATTCGCAGTCTGTCGCTTCGCCTCACGTACTCACCTCTAATGTACTTGTATCAATTCGAACGGTTGAACCGATGAAAGGAATATTGACAGCGAAGTGAAAAAAATAATTGATATATTGCTGCTTCTTGCATTATATGCTGAAATTGAGTCTAATTGCTTCACAGAAGATTAAAAGTTCTTTGCATGCAAAACACACTTATGGCCATTTCTTGACTTGCTGAACTAGCATTTCGAAAAATTCGAGGTTTTGTAAGACGTTATTAAAGGCTATAATCTAGATGATGCATTTGCATTGTTGATAAATCCAAAAATGTCTTTAACAAGACAAAAAAAATATTTTTTTCAAATCATCTGGGTTGACTTGTGGTTCTAGGGGGCCAGCTTTGATTCCTAACCCCCTCGTTGCGCTACAGTCCTCATGATGATCCAACAGAATAACATTGACCTTCAACTTATTTTTCCTTAAGGAAAACCATATTGCGTCACCGTAGAATTTTCGCACAGCCAAGAAAATCGAGAGCGCGTAGACAAGGCTCGCGAAACAAAACAAAAGTAAAAACAAATGTAAGCTTTGGGGTCAAGTAGAGGTCAGACTGGTAGAATAGAATGAATCGTCGGCGTGGGACAAATGAAGCAACCGTTGGGAATGACCTTGACATCGCGCGTTGTCGACGTGTGAATCGCCTATGCTAATGTCTTTTATTATTATATTGTGTTCTGTTCCACAAAAGCCCCTTATGTAAGTGTCCCAGAGCGATTCCCATTGAGATTGTGCCACTGCTTCCAGTACGGAAAGGTGACTAAGTGTAATTTTATATTTTAATTATCGAGGTCTAAGGACGAGTCGCAGAACGGGCAATTATTGTTATTTCATTATCCCTCTGGCTTATGATGAAATATCATTAGGTATGCAAATGATTTGAATAATCATTGGGAGCTGATTAATTACAAATGAGATTAGCGGGGATTTGATGGCATTACTTGTGATGGCATTCAGTTTATTGCTTGTACGCATCTTGTTTATGCGAGGCAACAGCTACTTGTTGAGTCACTTGTTGCAGATTTCGATGTTTGGAATATGTATATATTTTTCGATGGATAAACTTTCACAAACGCTAAAACACTTTTGCGCTTTAGAAGCACTATTCACATTAACGTTAAAACGTTATAAACTATAACTAGCGGAGAAAAATCTTCTTGACACCTCTTCTCTATACTCTCTTCTATTCTCTAGTATTGGTCCTCCTTCTATCTTCACAGCCGGTAGACCAGTTTGTGATTTCTTTGTCAGTCTTCTGTGCGTTCAACTGAACTCTTCTGTGGACCCCTATTCAACATTTTTTTCAGCTGTCTGTTGATCTGGATAGCATATTGCTGCGCCCGACGGAGTGGTAGTGGTTTTCCTTGTTCCTCGCAGGATTTGATTAGATGTTATTTCCAACAATTCGTTGATGTACATCGAGAAGAGCGTTGGAGAAATATCAGATCCCTGGGGGACGCCGTCGTTTATGGTAAATAGAACGGAATCATTTACATCTACTACCTCAAATAACGATCAGTCCCTGAGAAAGCAATCCAGTCATTGGCATACACCTGATGGCAGTCCATAGCAAGCTTGTTCTGAAGTCTCTCATGCCACAGCATATTAAAAGGTTTCGATATACCAAGTGCGAGTATAAGAGACTCTTCATGAAGTCCTATTGCTTTGCTACAGATGTAGGTGACTTAAGCTACAACATGTTTCCTGAATGATGCTGTTGTCTAGGTACCTCAAAAGCTGTAGGTTGGTGGTAGTCTTCATAACCTTGAACATGATGTTTTTTAATATCACGTTGCGTCTCTCCGCATACGTGAAAAAATTTAGTTCTCAACCAGAGCTAAGAACTGATTGCACTGTTCTAGTATCGGTTTGAGAATTGATGCAGAACCAATTCTACTTTTGTTGGAATGAAAGCTTCTATTTGCGCATACTCTGAACTGATTATAGCTCAGTTGGAACAAACTATCAACCACCTGCTTCCCCTAAGAAGAGAATGTATAGATGATTATCGGTAATGTAAAATTGTAGCCAGATATATTTCGCCACTCCAACACTCCGTGTGTTGTCTAAGTGAAATTCATAAGTCAACTACGAGAAAAAAGACAGACAAGCACTAAAATCTTCCATTCGTGTCGTGTAGGTGAGCCATAAATACGTCGGTCGTATGTAAACTTATTTTACGCACGTTAAAATATAGGTGCTTAACGTCGGTACCGCGAATATATGCCTTTAATTCCAGCCCACTTATTGTGATTGGTTCCTATAAAGTACGAGAGATAAATTTTAAATACCAATGATAATTCGATCTTTATGCGGCACGGCGTTCCTACTCTGCTAATTCATGAATATATGATAATGAAGGCCGCTATTCGGACTGCTAGCTGGTGTCTGTTGACTAATGTTGCACGACACACCTTTCACAAAAAATCAGCCGTTAGAAAAATGGCGGATTTATTGCAGTCGAAGCTTTGGAAAATATCTTGCGGCTCAGGAATTTGCTTGAGCATGCAAGATTTAGATTTTTTAAGGTCTTGGGCATCCAAATCACGGCTTACTGATTAATCGTCAATATTTTGCTGTCGAGAATTCTAGAGCATTTCGCTCCGACCGACGTTTTTGTACAATTAAAACGTTTTTTTAAGAACGTCTTCTGTTGACAAATGCTACTAAAACAGTCGGAGCACCAAAGGGATATACAAGGGGCAGGTAAAAGGGATAATTATTCTTCCCCCTCCCCCAAGATTTTTAACCAAAAATTTAAATTAATTCTGTTTTTTCACGACGAATGAGTGGTTCATATCTAAAGTTCAGATACGTAATATTCATAAAAACGTTGCTAATTCGGTATCTATTCCTATAGAAACATTACGTTAAGAAATAAAAATAATTTATCAATACATGATTTTCCAAATAATCATTGAAATCAAAATAACATTGTAAGCTTTCCGACATCTCACAGCGTGACCGGAGCTAAAACTCGGCTTAAGGTAAGCGAGCATTTGTACGAATCGAATATATATTTATTTACGTTTTGAATGCCTCTGCATGGTTTGCCAAAGTACAAAAAAGAAAGAATTATATAAGTTTCAGGAGTTACATTGATATTGAACAACCTTCATTATACCATCTAACCTCCTTAGCAGATGAAAATAAACCGAGGAGACTTGGTAGTAGTTTTCATTGTGATTAATCACGCAAACCCCATATTCATATCTGGTCACACGACAGCCTCTTTCAAAATAACGTCATTTCAACAGCCAACTGTGATTAAATTTCGACACATGCTCATAAACGCAGATAGCGACCACATTCTAGGTCTGATAATAAAAGCTGAAAATTAATTGTTGCTTGCTGCCAATATTAATTTTATCGCTGTTTGCATGTACTTATTAGGCTTACAACTTTAATTATGATAAGGGAACAAGAAAAAATGTCGATGTTGAACAGTAAGTGCTGTTTAGGTGTTATGAAGTCGTCAGGTGACATATTTTTACCCAGTGGCGGCTCGTGGGAGTTTTAGATCGTGTTGCCAGTACCCAAAACCTAATCACATTAAGAATCTACAAATAGTAAAATTGATAAACAATTAAAAGAGCAGAATGACATAATGAATGACTGACACCAATGCAAAATGTTTGGAGTCTTCCTATGAAAAAGCTTTAGAGATAACTGTTATCATGACATCTTCGAAAAAACTGGTGGTCTTCTTCTCCAATATATGTAGAAAGATTGCTTGAAAGCATTCCCAAGAAATGTCAAGCAATAATCGACAATAATGAAGATTGGACAATTCTTTCCATCCCCTATAGAGCAAGTAGTAGTAGTAGTTGTAGTAAATGGGGAGGCAAAGCCTGGCAAGTAGCCCACCTTTGGCCCTTTTTGCCGACCCCGAAGACCATTACTAGAACTATGGCAGACCTGATAACTTCCTAGTGTCGAACCTTCTAGACCTTTTAATAAAGGTCAGGATGTCCGACCATTCCGTTAAGTAGCACCCTTCCCTGTCAAACTCTGCTGTGCCGAACACCTCACCCCGCTGCATACGACACATTCGCCCAGGAAGTATCCTCCTCTCAGCACTTCCGACAAATTGGGTCTTTGATCACTCCTATGAGTGTCATGTGCCTGTTCAATCTGCAGTGACCTGTGAGGATCCCTACTAACAAGTGGAGTGAATACCTCTTCCGGTTGAATATCCATAGCTCTCTACGTTTGTTGAGGCCTGCTATGAACCTCTTGGACTGCCTGCAGTCGTCTCTCTCCAACCATGCTTTCGCAAGTTTTAGGGCATCACTGACCTGGCCTCTGCTGATGCTCAGCAAGGGTTTGGGGCCAATGCATGTGCCCCTTGCTCCTATCTCCGCCAGGCAGTCCCCTATAGAGCAAAGATTCTCAACGTGGGAGGTAACATTCGTTTTTGGGCATTTCAGACTCTCAGGGGGGCGATAGAAGAAAATCGGGGGATGTTGATACCCTATTAGGGGACGGTGAAGCCGAGGTCCGAGGTTTTTTTGCTCTTCAGATTATTTGGAAGTGAATGACTGAATTTGCGAAAGACTGAGAAATGTTTGCAATGGAGAGGCTTGGTTTGTCCTTTAGGTTTTTTAGAGGAGGGGGGGTTATGTCTATAAAGGGGAAGCAGGGTAGGATCGAAATTAAGAAACCGCTATGTGGCAAAAAAGGCCAAAGGTGGCCCACTCACCAGGCTGGGTTCCCCACTCCTATTAATACTACTTCACGATACAGCTCTATGAAACAGCTTCAAATGATTAAATACCACTACCGATCGTTGACGTAAATCTTCCAAAGAAAACAATGAATTCTACACATCCCGACCATCCTCTGTATTACAGCAGACCATATGGAACAATCACAGCCCACCACGATCAACGTAATCACAAGTCTTCTGGTACTCCAAGGCGCAGCGTCCGAAATGATTATCGGACAGTTATAACTGCATCGCTAGAAGAATGCGTTGAATCCCATAGCTAAATAAATTGCTAGCTATATATTTCAGGTGATCGGCAATTGACGGTTTACTATCTAGTAGGGTGGCCGATATGGGATTCGACGTTGACATGCTTTGGGGCACGTGGACTGTCAAAGATAATCCATTACATTGAAGCAGCGTTACCGTTTGTCAGCTTCTGAATGAGCCAAGATAATGGTACATCGTAAATAGTGTTCAGTTCACCCTTGTTGACACATGTCGTAAGGACCATCTGTCGCAGCTTCAAGGCAGTCCAAGTGTTAGGACCTTTGACTTCGTAGGTTGCCAATGGGCAGCGACATAGCGCGCCTTGTTTGGAAATGAATGAGTCAGTCTATTGGAGAACTTCAGCGTTGCAGAATAAATGGTGAGTTTATTTCCAGGAAATTATAATTTACAAATGGGGAATAACAAATATAATTCAATTGAATGCACAGCAGACTCACCCAACAACCATGACAAGAAAATTACATGCTGGCCTTCCAGCCGCGGAAATGTAGGCCCCTATATTTGTATATTTCATTAAGCTTTTGGGCATTAGCATCAACCATAACATGTCCAGGCATGATCATGACACTGGCCGAGCTAGGTCGGTGTCTCAGAAGCTAGAAGCTCTTTCGCTCCACAAAACTGTATTCACCAGAAACAGCTCCTCTGATTCACAGATATCAGATGAGACCATTTCTAGAATAGTGCTCGCACGTTTGGGGAAAACATCTACTGAACGCATCTGATCTTACAAGGGACCTCACAGTTTGGAAAATCAAAGAAAAGATCTGTTCCTATAGTATCAATTCTGCCATGTTGGATCAAGCTGTCTCGCATATTAGAACCAAGAGGCATTAGTACAACATACTTATTTTTGAGAGCCTCAGAGTTGTGGAATGAGCTGCTGGGAAGTTTGTTCTCTGATGGTTCCAATTCACACGTTTTAAGGTCAATGCGAATACACATTTTCTTTCTAAGAGCGCATCTAGAGCACGAATTGTCTTTACGAGAGGATATCTGTAAAAAAATGTAGGTACAATCTGAATAATAATAAAGCTCCCGCAGTGCAAGCTTTTCCAGACTCTATTCCAGACTCAGCCCGCCATTTCATATGTGTATAAATGCTGGTTTCGGGGACCAATACGTGTCTGTGTAGCTCAGTTGGTTCAGTGTCTGCTCGGCAAGCGGGAGGTGGGTGGTTCCAATCCCTCAGTGTGCCAGTTTTTCCGATTTTCAATTGCGAATTTATGTATACTGGATAATTTGAGCCAGAATTCACCCATTAATAATGTGCAAAAAGAGCTTAGAGAGAGTTCAGATAAAGATATAAAAAACCAAGGTTGGCAGCGCTAACTAGTATGAGGTTCGGAGGAGAAGGATATTGACATATCCAAGTCGTGCTCGGGTGGTCAAAATGAGTTATGTGTGATGAAGGGAGTCTCACAGAGGTTCAAGATCGGGCAAATGCCTAGTTTGGATAAATATTGGATGACAAAACGTTCTTCCCTTTTTGCCCTGCTAAACATTCATAGGCTGCGTGGGCTCACGGTCTTAAAGTATGTTTCCCATATAAAAGTGGAAAAAGGACTTTTCATCATTTTGTCATCCGCGCTTGGGCTATGCTCAGCCTTAAAAAATATAACATTTTATATGAATCCATCATTATGTAGCATTTTTGGCATCGCAAACGGTCTTCTAATGCTCAATAGCTGCATTACAAGAGTAGCAGGCGTTATGAAGCGGTCAGATCGTTCGGTGCAATTATCCTGCAGCTCTTAATCATTCCCATTGATCTAAGCCATTAGGATTGTGCAGTTTTATTGCTTTCCCGACACCCACTTTCAGGCGCATACTTATCTAGGTTAAATTCGACTCGTGTTGCGAGTCGGTGGCATTTCGTGCTATGCGTTCCATTGCTGACGGACGCTGATTAACTTTTACAGGGGTCATTAGCAAAGTTTTTGTATCAGATAATAAAGTAACGATGATATTTGCGATATTTTTCTCTTGCTAATCCTCAAGCGTGAAGCCTATATACAAATATCTATTTAGAAAAATGGATTTCAGGGACGTTCTAGTGATCGGAGTGCTTGCTTAGCTCAGTTGGCTGGCGTGTTAGACTGGCATTCAGAAATTGTGTGTGTGTGAATTTGTATATAGGATTAGCAAGTAAATAATCATCATGTTTGTTTCTTATATAATAAAACTATGATTGTTCGATGCTGGGGGTATCTTGTCAGTAACCACGTTCAAAGATCTTTACTGACCCAAACACTGGCATTGTACCTCGCGATCCGAATGTGGTACTATGAAATTCAGAAGACAAATGGCTTTCAGGGTAATGCACATGTAAATTGCACAATGTTATCTTAATGATGAAAGAGTTACTTGAAATTGCGTCAAAGGATAGTCAAATGTTATATTTGATCTGTGCTGTTACACGGAGCTAGACCTGGACTTGCAAAGAATGATAAAAGAATGCTCCGAATATCCTGGACAGCTATAACCGCTTATATGATATGATATGGCACCAAAATAAGAAGGAGATTGAAGAGATTCACCAGATCATCTACAATCTACATAATTCAAGGTATGTTACAAAATATACAGTGGTTTCTGCTACTTAATATAGTTTAATTAAATGTAAGATTGATGAAACTTCCGATTTCTCTTGCGCTTTATTACTCGACCACAGAAACAAGCCAAAGTGTATCACATATTTATGCGTAAAATATACCGACATGGCAGGTAACCGTGCATAATAAGACAGCTTTGCAATAACTGCCTATATACAGTCCGCCCTCGCAGAATTGCTAGTCCGTCCGTCAGTTGTCAGACAGGCAGTGTGATTGATAGGCACCGTCGATGTTGACACAGACCACAACGGTTGCATAACAGCATCCATGGTGATGGGCATTCACGAATACTTCCGATTAAGGAAGAGTTATAAATTGAGGAAGAGGTTTGTTGATGATAATCGTTCACTGATACTTTCGGCTTAGAAATAGCTTTCTATAAGTTCAAAATTTCTGAACAGTTTAGAAGTTCACTGAGACTGCAGCCACTTTAGTGTTCTAACAATTCAAATAAAAAATAATGCGATGTTTCATGATTTTCTTGAGAATTTTCCGTTTCACCATGTTTCGATAGATTCGATATCTTATCTTCAGGTTAGACCAACTGTTCCTACCGATTTTGTTATTATACTTTCCCCCAGGTCGTCGCCCACCACCAAAACCCCGTCGGATCTCTGGCTGGTATCCGCTGCGCGGACGATTGCGATGACTCATCCTACCCGAATGATGTGTAAGCGCTGCTGAACCATATTCTTAATCAATAAAATATTACCAAAAGTTAGATATATCAAAGAGATAACCTAGAAATCGCGTCAAAATAAACGTCGTAGGTACAATACACGTCATTTCAACGTCATTCATGACCTCGTTATGACGTATTTGTGCTAATTTGGAGCACAGGATGGCGTTCCTTGAATATTTGGTATCCTTGCCCTATACAGCAGACAGCAGGGTATTTTAATCACTCGCCCATCACTATCGCTGTTGTATAGCCGAGAGTTATAATAGGTCGTCGTCGTAACAGGCCAGGTCATGCGGCCGCATGCTGCCGGTCCACCGTGAAGACCTACTGCAGATCACGCACGGAAGATTATCGCCCGTGAACAGCGGCGGACCTCCTCTAGTAGGCATTCTTGCGAACAAGGAAACATTGAATTTCAAAATTAGGCAACCACAGTATAAGTTTCAGAAGGTACTCTCATAAATACGTTAGATGAAGATACCAAGTAGACCTTGGCCAATTAGGACACAATACTTTGTTGAAGCATCGATCTAAGGACACTATGAAATATTCTGTGAATCTCCATTTGATTAAACTTACTCTACTGGCTGTGGACTGAAACCACTTATGACTATGAAAAGAACTTTGCTAACGCTTCGGCTGCCTCGACAAATGTCAGATATCAGGTTTATTTGTATGCTCTATGACATTTACATCATGAAAATCCATGTTATTCATTTTCGTCGGTTTGTCTGTAGATGTTTTTGTCACCGCGTAATCCCGGTATGATGTGTGTGCGTCATAGATAATGCTGCTTTATTTTTATTTCATTTGTGCATTGACGTTGGAGTAATGAGCGAAAACCAAAAAATAATTGGAACACAATACTTTGCCTTCCCATCTATTTGTTGTAATCATAAGAAATGGTTATGCTCGTAAAATTTATGGAAGTGACTGAGCTTCATTTTCACATTTTTAATAGGTTTCTGGTTCTGGCTAAAGTGCTTTTCCTCCAATACAAATTAATTCTGCATCTCAAGGAGCCATTTGCACGCCCCTGATCAGCGACTGGGGCGGTGAACGTTCGTATCTGAAGCAATTATAGGTTGTATTCAGTTGTAGGATCATGGTTGATGTCTAACGCAGTCAAGACTCTTAGAATGCCACAGCCACTGTTACTGGTCCATCCCAGATGATCGGATAACTTGATTGCTTGTTAGACGATTAATTATCATCTTCCTCGATGCATTTTGATTTGTTTTTATACTCCTTTGCGATTCTTTAATTTAAAAAAGATTCGCTGAAGGTCGCTAATAAGGGCGGGGCAAGGGGCGCCCGGCTTTGGCCGGAATAGTAGTTTTCCTGAGAAATTGATGTACAGATATGTGTTAATAAATAATTAATCTTTTTCTATTTCAGACATAGTAGTGCTGGTACCCTAAGTCCATAATTTGTGAAATTTCATTGCTTCTGGTGTAAATTAAGGTGTCCAGTTTATCAAAGGTAAAACAACATAACAGGTTGAGTCTCTAGAGACATGTGCTTTTTTCTTACATGTTATTATGTAAAATCGTCTATTTCCTCATTCCTAAATAATAGTTAACCTTCGATGTACATACATTTAGATATTCCTATTTCAGAAGACTAAGTATTTCATGCTATATTTAGTTCTCCGAACTTGATATCCAAATATTTTACCATGATTAGTCATGAAGTCGCACACGGTGGCGCTGTGTCCTTTGGCATCTTACGGAATCAAGATCCTAACACTTGAACTGTCTTGAAGTGGTGACGTATCCGCTATGTCAACAAGGGTGAACTGACTTACAGCGACATCCCTTGCTTTTCGTAAGCCCTTTCCTATGTATATTCATGTCAGAAGCTGACAACCGATATTCATTATGTCCCTGTCTCGGTATCTGTATTTTTTGTTCCTTGCTGTCATGTGATACTAGATTGGACACTACGCTTTGGTGCAATCATGGAGAAGAGGGAACGTATCCCGCTGACCGCTTATTTTTCACGAGCTCTCGAAACTATTCAATTTGGATCAAAAGGAAATCTTTGAAGTGCAGAATTAGCTTATAGGAATCTTAGAGAAATTCGTCGTAACCGAACTATGAAAATTCAAGGACCACATTGTCAATGTGATATACCTAATAGGTTTCAAAAGACACTGCATACCGAAGCATCAAAATTTCTGGTCTGTAATTATTGTAATGACCATTAAATTAATACAATAGAAAAGTAGTCCACAGCAAATTTTCCAGCAACAAGTCTGTCGGCTCTATTAACTTTTTCAGTCATTTTCGACATACCCAATAAACTTTATATAGAAAACGGGCGGCAGGTGTTCTATGCGCTGACACGATTCATTTTCTATTGAAATGACCAATTAGAATCATTTTACGACCTATTAATGAAATTTAGGCTGCTTGTAATGGTGCGTAGATATAGATTAAGGATGTAAGATGTGAATTTAACGTTATGTTCAAAAACGTAGGAGTTTATGAAATAAAGTTTACAGGGACAGTCAGTTTCAATTACAGAGTAATTAGCTACTTAGGAATTTAGTTCGAAATAATATTTTTTTATGATTATACATTACTTCAATGACCTTGAATATCTGGGTAGGAGAAATGAATGTTTATTTTGGTAATAATTAAACGTCACTGATTTATAGCTAATTTCAAGTCACAGCGGATCCAGAGAATTATCGTGACAGAGGAATCGCATGTTGGTCGACCAGCCATGGAGATGAAAGGATACCCAACACCCGAAGCATTTTCCATCAAAGTTAACAAAAACAATTACATATCTTGGCATGGCCATGTTGCTGGCCTTACTAGGTTAGTGTCCCAGAAGCTGGGAGTTCTTTTCCGTTTGAGTAATTTGTGTTTACCGAAATAGCTACTCTAACTACTGTACAAGGTTCAGATTAGATGATTCTGTGTTGTTCGCCTGTATGAGAATGCACTCAAAAACACTTGTTGAGGCTACTAGCTTTTCCAGAAAACATAAATATGCCAATTGGACGCGTCTGACATCAAAAATAGCGGCCAATCTGTCTCTTTTTCGAAAAAATGTTCGGCCGAGTTATCCTGGATCCTGAGCTATGAAAATGAATATCATCCTCATGAGGTCGAACTCCTAACACCTCGAACAAGCCTCTTTCAACCCTGCATAGTCTCAGTTTATGACATATTAAGGTCAATGTGAATAAACGTTTATACTCTCACAGCACTTCTGGAGCGCGATAGGTTTCCTGCCTTCTGCGAGAGATTATCTATAAAACAGTTTGAGCATGAAACGGATGGGTTCAAGCTTCTATTACTATATTCAGCCTGATATAATTATATCTTTGTATATACAAGAAACTCCTCCAATCAAACTATGGTCTGAAGTGCTTAGATAGCTTTAAAAAGCTGCAAAACAATCGATTTGTGCAGAATGAGGGCTATAGGTTATTATAAATAAAAAATCATATCGACTTACCAATAACAGTAAACGCATATTTCATTATAATGACGCAGAGAAAAAACTTATCATTCATTTGATGATTACACCAAGCAACGAATGAAAAATATCTGCTGATTGGATAGTGAGAAATACTACATTTTCTGTCAAGCAACAAACCGACAAAATATTATTTGACATTACAGATAATGTCATATAACTGACAAATTCTCCAAACTATTCAATTTGTCCCCTGTCTGATACCTAATTAATTCTCCCTCTATATCCCGACCACCACATCGATTTACCCTCCACCTTAATAGACCTAATCAAGCCAATCTGAGCATCCCTAATTGCATACCCTTCTCTTCCCTATACGAATCAATCAAATGTCGTCTCACGACAATTTAATTGATCCGTGTTTGTCTGTGTTCTAACTGGTGTATTGACAACCAGAACGATGTTATCATATCATTCTATACTGAAGCTGGGCTATTTGCAAAACAAATGTAATGATGTAGATTGACAGTTGGGCTACAATACTCTCTGAATGAACAGGGTTGTGATTCAAAAATATTTTGAGGCCATGCAAGCTTCCTGAAAATCATTCTAATGCCATAATTTCTAATGTTAGCATGGGAAATCAAAATATTATTGTCAAGAGTATGCTTTCCACTATGCATCAGTCCTGCTATAGACATGCAAGTTCCGTCTTAGCGTATACGTAATTCAGTCAAAGGTGTTGTAGCAACATCAACACTCATCTCCAAGGGTGAACTGATTTACAGCGACATCCCTTGTTTTTTGTAAACACTATTCACGATGTACCCTTATCTGATTCTCTCATTTACGTCACAACCTGATGAATAACAAGGGATGTCGCTGTAAATCAGTTCACCCTTGTTGAAAGATGTCATAAGGGACATATTTCGCCGCTTCAAAGCAGTCCAAGTCGTAAGTTGCCAATGGGCAGCGCCATAGTACGCGACACTTGAAGATGAGTGTTCAGATTATTGTTGACAGACATCGTAAAGGTCATCTGTCTCCACTATTAGGCAGAGTTTAAGCTGTTTAGACAGCGTAAGATGCCAATGGGCGGCACCACTTTGCGCGAGATGGTGGTAAATGTTATTATTTGTTGTATAAGCTTGAAATACATATGTCCTTGTGATGTAAATCGATCTTCAATATCATTCCGATTGTTCGTTTGTGGCGTCCGTAATAATAGCATAACTGACAAATCACTACATATCAACTGAAAACCGCATTCAAGCCTTACCTTTCGAATTTCACAGTTTAATTCCACCACATCCTACTTATGAAATTCAAAATAGGTCTGATAAAAAAATTCTTTGGTTTATCAGATTTAAATCTCAAAACCACAGGCTTTCCTTGGTACTTTGCTAATGCAGTTAGAATTCAATATTCCGATGTCGAAATATTTTAATATGAGAAAAAATACAGTTGCATTACTAATTATTTATTCACTTGTTAATTTTTTATATCTAGGATAGTAAAAAATCTACGATTATTTTGTTAAATGTGTGAAATCGAAAATTATATTGGTCACGGCTTCTGGTACCTTGTCGATAATGTTTGCAAATGCAAATGCATAGAGAAGTGCATAATTCTGAAGGGAAAAATGAAGTTAAATATATTGGGTTTTTACTTGAAGCCCTGCAAAAATACCATTTTTCGTTAGGGATTACTTCTCTCATGATTTCTTGTATTTGGTAAACATAAAGTAGTTATACATTTCATTCTCAAATTGAAATGTTGAAAACATTTTTTGATTGAATTTACTGTTTAGTATTTTAGTAATAAGCATATGTTATCCAATTTACAGGGTTGCTAAAAACGTACTTTCAGTCTGTGCGCTTGTCTTTAAAGCATCATACCTGATCCTTTCAACTGAAATGCAGAACGTAAAGTAAAATGTTATGACTAGATCGGGCTTAACATCGATAGATACATACATGCAGGTGAAGCTAATAAAAGTGTGTTAAAAAAGACGTTTCGGCTGCTTCTGCAGTCTTTCAACGGCTGACCAGATAAGTAATGTAGATAAATAGAGAGAATCAACCTGCTTAAAATTCGCATCAAAAAAGACTCCTTCACAAAGGAGAAATTGCATGTTAAGATAAGCATCAGCAGTCGAATCTGGACGTTGTTACTTTCATCTGCATAGGCACTAGGCAGACTGTTGTCCGCATACGTAAGACAAAATGGACTCTTGTAGCACGCAGCCTGTAATTAACTATGAGAAATGTATTACGGTAGTTAGGTCGAGTCAAAATAAAACAAAATTATACTTGTATGCCGGTGTAGGAGTCAAGATAACTAATTACTTGAAATATGCCGGAGAAAGTGCTGTTTGATTTTATATCTGCACGTACCTATAAACAAAATAACATTCTTCGCTTGTTATTTGGTGCGGTGTTGTTAAATGATTGAAAAATGGATCCATACAACAAAATATGACGGGGATGATTGAAAAGTTAGTAGACTAACCAAGAAATAAAAGTCTATGTATTTATTTGTTCATTTTTATACATAGTCAGCATCTAGTTCGATACACTTCTTACACCTAGCCAGCAGCACTTATTCTTCCACCCTATCTTTCAAGCAATTCATTTCTCAAAGCGACACAACCCAATATGTTTCCAAGTGTCTAGAAACTATCCAAGAGGGATGCATAGATTAAAGACACAATTTTGGAGTGAAAAAATCCAGCAACATTACTGATGTGGATGGTATTCGAACCTGTGGCTCTAACATTCCATGCGATGGCAAGTCGATCTAAGACGTCTTGTAAGGTACGCTCTCACTCGCGCTATTGATCCTTCTGAGTTTGATGAGCTGTATCAGCATAGAATGCGGGAGACACGGGTTCGAGTCCCGTTCACATCAAAAGTTTTTCTGGATCACTCCAAAGAGCGTGCCTTTAATCTGAGTAGCAGTTTTACCTCTATAAAGCAGTATCCATTCCGCTTCTTTGTTCATAAAAACCTTAAAGTGGAATATGGCTGTCTGAAGAAGTCGACTTGCCTATAATAACCAAACTGCTTTCTTGTCACTATGCCTTTTTACAGATAAATTTAAATTATAAGGTTATATAATTTAGCACACTAGGTTTTTAGGTGCTATTATATGGACTCCAATTATTACAACGTATATATGCATATCTCTCTTTCTTCGCTTCTCTCTTTCTGTTTCGTGTTGAAGGTTCACCAAGTCCGTGAGTACCGTTACTTTCTCCTGACTCATTTTTTTGGCAAGAGAAATGTATTAACATACATTAAAATATGCTGGCGCCAGATATGGTACAAAAACAGTTCTGAGCTTGTACTGCGTTTAGATAATCCAATTTTTTCATATTAATTTGCTGTATAGCGTAACCTGAATTAAATTCGTTAAAAATGAGATAAGCATCTGCATAAGCATTGTATTTGTGGAGCAGGGAATAATAAGATGGATTGATCATTCAGGCTATAGCACCTCTGTAACAACAGTTTTTTCTTCCGTATTTTTCAAACTTTAAATATATTCTCATTATTTCGTCCATTTGCCAACAGCCATTTTCGATAGCATTGTATTTGTCTCATGATTATTGAGAAGGATTTAACATATTAGCATGGCATCAAACGATCAAGTGTTACGATATTATAACTCATAAGCAGTAGGGATAGGAAGAAAAATGTCTGACTCTAAGTTTCCATTTTTTTCCTCACCTCAAACAAGATTTTTATTTATTTCTTAGAAAATCGTAAGACTGTTATTTCATAAAATCCTTCGTAAGACCCAATGTTACGCTGTATATCAATTTTTTCAAAGCAAAACCTCAAATTTCTCAGAAAAAAATAATTTTAAGCCCTCTTATATCAGGTCGTTCAAACATTTTTTGAAGTTTTAGACTAAAAAGGGTGATTTTACAACGACCCCAAAGAGTTGTCTGGCAATATAGTTCCTTGGAAAAATAAAAACATTCCCTATTCTTAACCGTTGTGAAATGAGCTGCCGGGGACTTTATCCCTGATGGTACAGCGTTTCAAGGTCAATGTAAATGGATATTTATACTCGCCTAGTGCTTATGAAGCGCGATAGGCTATCTACCTTTGCGTGAGGTTATCTATAAAAATAATAAAAAATAAAAACCCCTGATTTATACTGTGGCACGCGTTTTTTTTATCTGTTTGATGGATAAGTCGGTTAATTGATCAATCGAAAATAATCGATTATTTGAAATAATCGATGATATTTATTGACAAAATTTCACCATGGTTCACCATGGCAAAAATGGTTTAGGCGTCTGCCTGAACGCAAAAGATGTGTCGTGTGGTTCAATTACCTCCGCTCTTTTTTAATTAGGAGTCCAGTTCCCCGATATAGAACCTTTCATATACATATTCTATAGTAATAATATACTCATTAGAATGCTTACGAACTGCTGTCTGAGAATGCATGTTGTGTATGCACATGCAGCGTTCAGTGGGTTTCGCAACACAATCTGACTATCACACAAATATCAATTTATGTTAACTGCATATAACCATTTCCATGGCAGGAGGATGGCGCAATGCTCCTACGCTGCTTACTGGTACACGTTCCGCTGAACCGTTCGCGATTTTCTGCGGGTATTTTACGAAAATCATGGAAAATCTTGCAGATAAGAGGTCTTGTTAACGTAATAAGAAGTTTATGTATGTACCGTTTCTCGATAGATAATATCCTAGCTGCACGATTTTGTTTTTAGTTGTTGCTTTAAATATAATTATCAATAAAAAAATCAGTAATGTAATGCCTACTCAAACCATCATTAACAAATTTTCATTAGCTTCACCGTTTTCTAAACGTTTTACTTGAAAAAAAATTACCAATATTGTTTAATGATTTTGAAAGTAATGTGGATTAATAATTTCAAATATCATTTGATTCTTTGTCAAAACTGAAAAATAATGTTTGATGTCCAAATAAGAATGGGTTCTTGGCCGTTTGTTGATCAAAAGGGCGATCTTCTGGTTATTGAAACAAGGCTTAACAGCAAGAATGAAGATTAAAACAATTACTGGTATATATAACATGAAATTTTGAATGTGAGGCTTACTGTAAGTAATGTTTATATATATACAATCAAATGGGAGAATAATGCGTGAAATTCACTGTAATCACTTCAATTTACCTGTATGTAATTCCAATGCTCAACATTATATTCAATCAAATGTAAGATATCAATATTCTTGCCACACACATAATCTATTAAAAAAAATAAATAACTAAAGAAAAAACGGTCAAATGAGTACTGAGGGAACACGTTTAAAAAACGGACATAGAGTAAAATGGGAGCAAGTGTCTATATTACACAAAAAGGATGATAATTTTAAAAGGAAGGTCAAATAATCTGCCTTTATGAAGACGGACGATGATTATCTTTCCAATTCCTCAATAGACTGTGATCCAGTTTGATTTAGTACGCTTTGTGGAAAGATCTAGTCAATGTTCTCCAAACCTACAGATTCACCATAAGTTCACATTCACATCTGTGGATTCAATTAGGAGCCAGCAAAAAAGCATAATGAGTCAGATACATCCACAGAATTAGTTTTAGAATTTACTTATAAAAAACCGTTTATTTATATTGGGTTGGTGAACCTTATATCACTGTTGAACAAAATCTTTATAATTAGAAACTATTTCTTTCTAGTGAGGTTTGCTATCAAAGCGTATTGAGTTTTAATATTTTAAGTACTAAATTCAGCACAATAATTAAATACTATTGAAACTGTGCTACTCTCCATAGTTATGCACTTCTAAAATTAAGGATCACCGAACAGCTGAAACAAGATGACAAGATGATCATCGTAACTTGGTTTTTTGTATAGCAAAAAACCAATGAATGGCAATTGATTACATACATTCGTCTAAGAAATAGCAACACTGATTGGCTCTTATTTTCTCTACTATTTTATTAACGATTAATAAGAAAGATAAGATAAAGATGAAAGGAATGTAACGCATGCAGACAGATCTTATACTTTATCGCATCCGTACTATCTGAAGGTGCTAGAAGATAAAATATCTGCAAAATCCTCTGACTATTAATAGATCATTTCCTGTTGTCCACAATTAACTTGGATATGTACCGATCTACACAAACACTTTGTTATGTAAGTTAGTGGAAGTCTCGTCGGGAAACGAGTCGAATGTTGCATTTACCATGACATGGAGAATGGATGAATATTATAGATCAGTCATATTTGGTAATTAATACTATATACTATAATATGCAGAAACAAAAACACATTTCCCAAAAGTATAATCTCGGGAATAATGTGATTTATTGAATTTTTTTGACCAAAATAATGACTGAATTTGTTTATGACACATCCAATATCACAATGCAATGCTATGAAATTAGAGGATTCTGTATTACCTAATATGATTGGACTACGAAATACCGTTAAATTGTTTGAAATGTACACGGGAATTGATAAATAATGTGGCGTTGGAGCGTTAATGTTTATTATAATAACCGTGTCATTCCGCGTTTGTATCAGTGTTTTTTTATGATGGAAAGAAACACAGCATTTACTTATTTAGCATGTCAAGTTTCGAAACTCGACTTCTTACATATATAATGTAATTTTGGTTTATTCTGACATTACAGCGTGCAGATCGTGTAAAACCATTTATTGTATAACTGAGAGTGGAGCTATTAATTTATTTTCTTGAATACATTCGACTATTAGGTTTAGATAGAGATAATAATATATTCTCTAAATTGAAAAAAATACGCGTAAATATGGCCGATAGCTATCGACAACTGTAAGACTGACAATTAATTCAAAAGGAAGTTTCAGTTCCCACGATAATAGGCGTTTTCTTTTAAAAATGGAGATATTGAAGCAAAAAGTTCATAAATATAACATAAGAGGTGGAAAATGGATAGTTTTGCATCAATTAGATGATGTGAGAGAATAATTTTTAAGTTGTTGATTATTCTATACATAGCAATAATTTTGAATAACGACTCTATTATGGAATAAAATGGGTCAAAAACTCCAGTAGTACCTAAATTATCGTGCACTCTGTGCCACCAATGTCGCCAATCGCCAAACTACAGTTTTTGGTGTTTTTTGTAAAATCGCCACATTGACGAAAAATCGCCGCAACTGGCAACCCTGTATCAGGTCTATACCTTACATAATGGTTTGCTCTAGTTCGTTCGGCGTTTGTTACAGCTACTGCTACTACAATATTACTGTATCTTACCAGAATAAGTATAATTAGTATGTTACGAAAGTGCTTCTTATAGCGTTTAAAAACTAGCGCCTAGTACTTTCACTGGATTTTTGAAATCATTGAAGATTTGCTCATTCAGTATTTTCAATAGATTGTTCAATATAATTCCCAAAGTATTTCAGCAACCAAATTGCGATTCAAATGTTTATTTTCAAACTGGTACCATTAAGGTTAACCTACTAGATGCCATTTTTTAAAATATACTGATGACACTCCAAAACGCATCTATTTTGTTCCTAGATTGCTGTATCGAATTGGGCTTTTGTCTAATGGATAATGAACATTAAAAACCGAATATCCTGTTAAACATAACATAAGCTAGTGAAACACTGGAGTTCTATCTTCAAAATAATTAAGTAACTTAAATATACCGTAAATTTGTTAAATCAGTAGAGAATTTCTCGCCAATGGTAAGAAAATCAATTTGTACTCACCATCACCAGATGAAGATCCAACATGAGATCCACTGTCCCCTGGAAAATAAAACAATAAATATTATTGTTCATTGTGTAAACCTTGGAATAGCTTTGAAGGCCTAAATCGAATATTCAGCTCATGATAGAGATACTTAAAATTTTGAATGGAAGCCAAAAGTTTTGTTTGCAAACGTCTTTACAATTTCTGGAAAAGCACGAGCTCATAATATTCCACGTGAATTTCACTATACATTTACATATAAGCAAATTTTCATTGGATCTTCTACTTCTAATTCGTTTCCCGTATGACACCGCTCTCAGTTATTGTTTCAAATATTTGCCTTCGCCATATTGATACATCACATTTCCATTTATTTGTCACCCCTTACAGGTGTAATAAATAGCAGTATCACACGTCTAATATTATTTCAAATCCAAATTAATGCAATACAAATATGAAAATAAAAAAGATTTACACCGACATCAGATGTTTGACCTGATTATACCACGCCACCACAGTAATACAAATATTTTCAAACGAAACATAAGCCAAAAGAAAAATAAGCGAAAAAACTGAATTGAAATGTATTTGGACTACTCCCAAGATAGTTGGAATTCAATAACGAAACCCGCTTTCGACAGAAAAATGTAACACTTATTTCTTAATTTAGATCGATTGCAAAAACATTATTAACTTGTCTCCTCTCGAGACAGTCACATTTTTATTGTCCGTTCTAATCCATTTGTGTGGTCTGTATAGTAAAAAGATGGAAAATTTAGAAACTTGGAATAAAGTAAAGCAATTAATAATAATGCCGTCAATATTGTAATGAATCGAACTAGATTTTTCTTAAGCATTGCACCAATGATGAATTTGTTGTTGATTTATTAAAAAAACTGAATCCATTTTCTCTTCAGAAAATATTTAAATTCTGTAGATTGTAGATGCTCTCGTGGGTAAAACCCATAACCAATAAACAATTTTTTATCTGAATATTCAGATTGTTTGTATTAAATACCATGTCGTCAAAATTGCAATAAGATACTGATAGCAGAAAATGCGTTGCCCCCATACTTGTGTAATTTATGTATGTTATGGCAGTAGTTAGTAAATTTCGAGTCTTATTTAGCTTTTTTCATGTTTGTTTATTACATAATATGCTGTTCGTTTTTTCTATGAGCTCTTCCTGAATTATTAAGTAAAATCATTATTGTAAGTGGGATCAATGGAATATTTTTCTTGATGAATAATTTTTTTAATCAGATTTGATTTTCTTAGAAGTAATTGTGATCTCAACTTAAACAGGAAATTATCAAAATATGTATAGTATTCACGAAATCCTATGTGAACTGATTAATAGGCAGTCAAACTTTGTGGACTTTAAGGCATGTTAATGGGCAACACCACTAGTCGCGACACTTGAAAGATGTTGCTATCGCACTCTTACATACGATAGGTATATATATATATATATATATATGTATATATATATATATCCATCCATGTCTATAGCTGCATATATAAACGAGGGTATGCACCAAAAACATTTTTTTTGGCCAGTACACTAACATCCCGTACTAACAAACTCAAAGCAACAAACAGCAATTTCCCCAAAGCGGTGAAGAGTATTTGCAAATGAAGAGGATCGCTTAGAAATTTTGTGATCCGTCTAATGAATCGACGGCTAGGTTAGTTAGTGTCTCTTTAAGCCGTCACTGCATTTTATGGCTGATTGTACGCATGTACAAGCGCTTGACGTAACCTGAACACCATTATGTAAAATAACTTCTCAATTAAGTAAAAAATATTTACTGAGGATTGACAAGCGACATTAAGATTCGCATCTAGACATTCCGCGACCGTACGACGTTCAGAATTTGCTGGAAATGCCACTATACAGAGGCAGGAAGATTAGTACGAGGTATAAAAATAACACAGCACACAAGACATGTGTTTGACTTCGTTGTATGATTTTTATGCCTAAGCAGCCCCGAAGATGATGTCTGAATGTTGGGATACCATCTCTTCTATAAAGAAAGTACCCACTTCCTAGGCGGAAGAGACAAGGAGTGATGGCCTGTAACTTTCTTAAAGAAGCCAAATTGGCTACAAGTAAGAATATGTGGCAACACTGTTTGGTTAGATCGGAGTTGCCATGGGGTCAATATCAGTTAGGTTTCGCGAATTTCGGCGAGAGGAAGAATCAGAGGCAAGAAAGGAGGGAGATAGTAGTGGGTTTCACGGCGTTATATTATAGGTCTAAAACCAAAGCGGTTCTGGCTCCGCAGTCAGCGTGGGCCATTTGATAGAGCTAAGAGTTATTTTTAGTCTGCGACGCCGATACGTGCATTCTGTTCACCTTGTCTATTTTTTTCAGTACGAGTCACTACTCATAATAAGCTCATGGTATTCATAAAACTAGGGGAATAGAACTTTTCAAAAACAAGAAATCATAATATACTAAATGTGTAGAGAAAGCAGTGTGATCAGATTCTGGGTTCTGGTGTCGTTTGAGGAGCTGCCATTTCTAAAACATGTATATTCTGTCTAGCTAGTTTTCTGTTGAATCCTACCTGCGTCTTTACGAGAAATAGTTTTTTGGTGACTAAGTACTACGATTAATGGAAACCCTTGGAAACTCACAACTATCTGGGTACTTTTCCGACGATAAATATGTGTCGGAGCTATTTTTCAATCTGGGCACGTTTTTAACATAACCAGTCCGCTTTTGAGCAAGTGACGAAATTAAACCAGTATTCGAATAGATGCAGATTTATGGAATTCGCTAACATCAACATATGAATTATTCACTCCACTTGAGATGCAAGTAATATCGTTCAATGATTTACTAGGACGGTTAACAGATTATTACCTGAATGTGCGAATTCTTAATTACGTTTTTTCAGCGAGGAAAAAATGAGCACCTTGAAATAAATGCGATACCACGGCATACCAGCGCGGATAATGGCTATAAGAAGTGATGCTACAAATCACCACAATGTTCGACAAAAACTCGAATTAACTCATTCTCGGGTTGAACTATGTAGTGCGACTTGTTGCTAAGTGCTCTTAAATCTCCACTTTGACAGCTGAACCAACGTTGAACATTGGAAAAAAGCTACTCGAGAGGAAATACACCTTATAATTACCTTGGTCGGTGTTTACAAGTGTTAATTATTACCTAATTAGTGGTTAGCACTTATTACTACCAGTTAGGTATACTCCAAAGTGTTTGTTTAGAAAATTTAGATATCTATCCTTGTCAAACGTAAAAAATAAATCGTCGCATTTTTTATAAAGGAAATACTTTAACTTATGCTTAACATAGTTTGAGATAAAGCATGGTATCGAGATACATATCTACCACTGAGCTCTGTACATATCATGACACACAAATATTATAAATCCGATGACTCAATATCTACACAAACCACGATTTCTATTTTTATATACATTTTACCTAATTACACATTTTAAACGGTATAGAAAAGCAAAAAAAGCACGTTCATGAAGCTGTCTGTCTGTCTTGTCTGTACAACAGAACGTTTGACCTGATTTATTGTGAATAAAGGTATATATACAAGAAAATAATTGCATTATTCCTAGATAAGGCACGAGCGTTTTCAGGTAAATTATCTGTATTATGGAGTAATTAAAATACTTTTTCAGTTCTACGGAAAGTATACCTGTTTAATAAATGTAGTCAGTAATTGCTCTGAAATGTATTGATGTCAGATATAATGCAGAATCATCTAACATCAGGTGTTGCAACCGATTCGAGTTGTGAAATGCTTGCAGAAGAAGAAAGAATAAGAGAAGAGAAGATAAGTAGCTTATATTCGTTCCCCTTATATTTTTGACTGGCTTCTAATTAGAATTACAGTGAACTTTGATAACATTTGAATTATCTCGGAAGACTTTATTAAAGTACAAAATAGGAAAAATTGAATTTTGAAATTATAATGACATTTATTTTTTGTCTGCTTCCAGCCGAATGGTTTCGCTTCCCTTTGAGGCCTTCGTATGAACTGTGAAGAATTGATAGAATAACAACAATAACAATAACAATATCTCACAACTGTGGGGCTTGAGACGTTGACTAGTTTTTCTCACTAAAGCACACTGAACAGTCTATTGAGAAATCAGAAGTACAATTATCATTCAACTTTATATCCTTTGATATTCCTCTTGAAATTGTTGCATTTGTCTTTATCGTATAGAAACTTGCTTTCATTTTACTTGATTACCAATTTTCCAGTCTAGTATGACATATAAAAATAAATCTACTTGAAGTTACAGGATCACATTAACCCTACTAGTGTAGTTGCATTCCATTTTGTATGTTATCAGGTCCTTGTCCATCTATTGGGCGTTAATAAAATCATTTTTCAGAGATTTCCCCGATTTTTACAAGTTACAGTATTTCAAGGTCAATGTGAATAGACATTTATGCTTTCCCAGCGCTTCAGGAGTGAGATACTATTTAGGGAATAATATCCATGAAGGACACTGCAAGTTCACAATATTGGAAGACAGGAATTCCGTCGATCACACAATCGCACAAAAGTGCAAAAACTTGCAGAATATCTACAAAAGAACAGCCTCCTTAAATTCTGTGATATTTTTTTCAACCGAATTACAGCGTGGGAAGTACTGAATCAATCTATTCGAGCCCATTTTTATGAGCCCAATAAGTCGAATGGTATATGACGATCTTCCAAGACATCCACCACAACCGTCCCAGAAAAATCGTAGAAAAATCCCCAACAGGTCTTCCAGTCTGGTACAGAGCACGCAACAAGACGACATTCACGACGATCCGTTCATAAATAATAAGGAATGGCGCATGTTGTTGCGGTGATGAAAGGGACAAAAAGAGGAAAAAGAAGACAGCTTCACCGGGCTCTCCGATCGCGATATCTCGCCGAGATATCTTCTGACGAGGAAATTTTGTATTTTACTTGTGTACGCGTACACGCTCTCGAAGAATGGATGTTGCGAACCATGAGAAGAGATTGACAGTGAACTACATGCGGTAATGGATTTTATTATGCGGAGAAACCTCTACGATGATTTCATGGTATAATGGATACATTTATTACGATTACTGCCTTTCAATTCGCACGTAATTATTTATAAGAAGGGCGCATCGTGGTATTCATTTTTGTTTGATTGAGTCGCTTAACACGTGCTGGATTTTGCATGCGATTCAGCATCGAAAATCTTGATATTAGCAAAAGGGTTTTTGGAAGGCTCAAAATATATATAGTGGGCAACTTAAAAATTCGTGAAAGAGATATTATTTATAAAAAAATGTGTTAATGAATGATCTAATTAGCTTTATTTTTATTTTTACGAAAACAGTGCACTCTAGAAAAAAAACAAAAGAGTAATTCTTTGTAGCAAATTAAAAGTAGAATTCGAAAAATTACGCGTTTCGAAGAAAAAAACAGTGACGTACTAATTTCATTTGGGAAAATAATGCTACTTATTCCTGTATCTCCGTCACTGGTACACGTTAATTTTAAGTAAGGACTTTTGAATATGGACAATACTTAGGTAAATCCACATGCCAAATTTTAGTTTATTCCAGTTAACGGTTTTGAAGATATTTTGTTTTTTATTCTTGAATTTCAACACCCCGTATTTTTTCAATGACGCCCTCAAGGATGAAGGCCCTTAAAATACGTCCCTGTGTATGACGTTTCATTTTTGGTCACGACTTGTGAATCACCCTGTATAAGCCCTTATTTGTTTCATAGACACCTGTCCTACAATAGGTTCCCAGACCTGATGCAGATCTCAAGTGATACCAAAGCTAATCATAATATCAAATTCTATATAGAATTAGTTTTCAATATGGTTGGTAGTTGCTGTCTCTCGAACTACTTATAATAGGAGTCTTTAATGAAACTGAAGATAGACAGCATTAGCGAAGACTGGAAAGCTATATTGTTAGTTTCATGTAATGTGACAGCTACAGCGATCCCATGGTAGCCAACGACATCCATACAGATAATGCTTGCATAATGGGAAAACGGTAATTAATATCGAATTAAAATAATCACGTTCATATATTTCGCCGGATTTCAATTACGCGTAATGGCGCACTATCCGACAGTTATTGCCGTTGATTATCCTATTCTATGTAGCCGCTGTTTGCCTCCTTCCATCACTATCGCCGACTGAATACCTAAGAGGGATTTATATATTTTTTGATTCATTTTACTTCGCACGCTACAGGCAAAATTTTAAATCTTTGCATAATATGCTTTCCTGAGGATTCTGGTTGTTTCTCAGTCTAAAATTGTGTCTTTAATCTCCCTTTCCTTTACACATGTTGATTCCTCCGTCTATAGTCTTCCATACTACTCCCCACGTGGTAGAACCATGCGACATTGCACAACCGAAATACTCATGCTTGCTCCAATGGTCAGATAATCACTGGCCTAGTTTGCGTGTTATCCAGATTGTGGGCGATTTGAAGTGAGAGAAACAAATAAATCATGGCGCGAATGAGAACGTAGCTTATAAGACGACTGAGGCGGCTTGGCGTCAGTATAGAAAGCTAAAGACATGAGTTTGAGTTCCGTCCGCACCAATTTTTTTTTAGATGAGAAACATCTAAAAACAATCCAAAATTGTGTTTTCAATTTCCCCTTCCCAGAAACCCACATTTATAGGTTTTTGTTCATTTATTTATTGTTATTTTACTGCAACTAATCTACGAAAACTCAATGCTAATTTTTCGAAAATTCGTAAGATAAAAAATATGGTTTAAAAAAAATGTAAAAAAATTCGCGTTTTATTTTCCTACCATTTGAATAGCAAATCTGACCTACAAAGATCGTAAGAGTTAAACGTTTTTACGTGAATACAAAAAAACAACTAGAAGCGAGGTTAATGAATCACGGGTAGGTATCAAAGTAATCTTTGGATTGATGCAGATTAAGTAATAGCTGTACAAACCATAGAGAAAGTTGGAAAAATCCATTAAAATACCAATTTTTTCAATTTGTGCACTATGGTCAAAATGGCATTCAAATATAGGTTGAGGTTTTTCCTCTATATGCTTTCATCAATTGTGAACCTTTCGTTTGACGTTTTCTGAGTCATCCGTCATTTCACTGAAACAAAGTGATAGTGTTTCACTGCATATGCTTCAATTTAGTTTTCTAACCTATATTGAGGTACATACGGTTTTAACTTTTGACAGTTTATTTATTCTTTCAGGGCAACACACATAAAACAGTTTCCACTATTGTCAGAAGCAGACTGATTGAAAGAAAGGGTGAATAGTATGCAAAACAATCTGGTCAAAAGCTTATTTCGCAACTATATAAGTGCTTTTTCAATACTTTTCCATTTTGCATATACCTCCATTCCACTTCACATTTGAAAAAATCGTTCATTCCTAACTAGAAATAGACGACTTTTAAATATTTTTTTCGTCATCGCAGTCGGTGGGCGGAATCAAAAAGAGTGACAGTCCGACGTTCATTGTTTTGATGATATCTGTAATACTATCATCATATTCCTATTATGGAATTAAAGTTGATATAGATGTTCTGCCCGAGGAAGTCCCTCGTTTCATAACAACTAATCTACATTTCTTCATCCGCTCAACTATCATTTCGAGCTATTTGCGGCACTTTATAGAAGCAGACGAGATAATTCCATATAACCAATCAGTTTTTATGCACGCTTAAGCTTAAGTGTTCCATTTATCTAGACAAAAAATCGTAAACGCACGTGTGTGTATGTGGTTCACGGTGTAGACAAAGCAAACAATTGAGTCTTATGCATAGACACTGATCTCTTGATATTAATCAGCTGTTGTCAATTCTATTAGAATATTCAACGAATTACCACTGAGAACAGAAATATAGTTGCAACATTACAAAGAGGGTAGCATTTAACGTCGTCAATGACACTGATACAACGTTTTTAGGAATATCAAATAGTCAATATTCTTGGTTCGAGGATATCTGCTTCGCACTGTGGAAAGGAGCTTTATTCATTTTTTTATAGCCATTGCATGACTAGATTCGAAAAGTATATATTGGTACGTGAAGGTTTTCTATAGACAGATGTGACAACATAACTATTTATATCGATATGTATGTCAAAAAGGAAGGATGCTGTCATTAGCTATTTGTATTGTTGGATAGTAGCTGTTACTTTCACCTGAAAAAGAATTTAATTAATCCACAGTGTACGGTGAAATAGCAAAAACATCGTGAATATAACACCAACACACTATTGGCTTAACTATGATATTGTATATGTAGATTTATTCCAAACTTTCCAAAACATTGTAACTTAAACTAGGGTTGAATGATGAACTCACTGCCAGACCAACATTTTGTTTATAATACGTTTCATTTAGTTGTGAAAATGCTGACATGAATTTAAGCAAGTCTATCACACCTTTTGCCCTTTGCGAATATTCTTGAGATTATTTGGTTAAATAATAAAGTAATAAAAATTTTTGCTTACACTCGCTGTATGACGACTTACGTTTCTTCTTATGGTCCTGTTCCTGTTGATGTAGTCCTGTGGTCGAGGGATCCAGCATCATGGAGTGTCCCAGGTGTCCCCCATGACCCCCTGGCTGACACTCCATCGTGATCATACTCTCCTCAATGATTCAATTGTGCTGCAATAGAAAGTACCCTGTCAATTTAAATATTCACAATTAATTGATTGAATAACGTTGACTGAATGTTGAGAGAATCTATAGCGAGTTTTTTGTGACGAATTTCTCCAAACGATTTCTCATATCTTTTTGGTATGAGGTATGTATCACTCCGATTTATAAAATCCTTATATTCAACATATTATTCGAGCTCATTCGTACCCGTGTCAAATTATTCTGGAGGAAAAAAATGAGAAAGTCTAATTAACACTAAGATTACCTATAATACTATGAAAATTACTATAAAATAATATTATAATCCCAGAAGTGTAACACAATTTGCTACTGAACTAGGTGAACTGACAAATCAATCAACTTTAAGGCCGATTTATGGTAGGATCCAAGGCCTTTCAAGGATGCTACAAGGAAACCGCTGCCGATCGCATTTCATCAATGAAGCTTCCTTAAGATTGAAGGAAGCCTTAAAGAACAACTGTGACCCTTAGTGACTTCAAGCGACTATCACGCCAAAGGTTGGCGACTAGCATGACTAACAACATAGCAGCCGTGTTTGTCGAAGAGATTTAAGGTTTACGATACAACAGGAGGATGTTCCAAGTACCAATAAATGAGTGTCGGAGCTTTAAATTCTGCTGGTATTGCTAAATTCCTGCCTATATATAACACCGTAAGAGGCTCTTAGTTCGTTCAGCTATCGCATTTCTAACGGTATTAAATGTCGAATATTAATATCTAAGGTTTTTCATTGTCATTTATCGCCAAATCGATGGTAGTCTTTTCCCATTGAACTATTTCAAGCAACAACTGCAAGCTTAGATAATGTAAGGGTTTAACTACATTTGAATATGATTTTTGGTCATTATATTAGTAGTAGTCTTTTGAATAATAGGCCGTGATTGCAATGGGGAATTCCTGAACAAAATTCAAGTAGAAAAGTTACATAAACATGTATCCTAATAAGGCCGGTTTACAAGATACAGGTTGAAAAAATGTCTTTTTTGTTAATAGATTTTTATTCTAATTTTGTTGAAGTTTGGTAGTGTTGTTCATTGTAAGAAGATTAGTGCTAACAGCTGATATTTCTATAGATCCAGTGGCGACTTGTGGCGCAGTCTCACGAATAATATTGACAAAAAAATGTATACAGATCTCAGACAGAGAAACCTTGCATCCTTCTGTGATAGAGATTGTTATAATCATAAATTAGTATAATTATTATCAAAACTATCCATTCAGTGTTGACCTAATGACTCCGTTGAGTGTAGTGTTTGACTCATTTTTCAGATAGTTGGATTAAATGGAGCAGCTACTTTCCAAAGTTTTTTGGCAGGTGAGTTTTTCTGTACTGCAAATGGGTATCCAAGATCTTCGACTTGCAGATAATCAACTTCAACTCCATATAAATATATGCTAGATTTTCTATACCTTAGATATTTTTTATACTTGAAGCTTATAATACATAATTACACCATAAATATGTATATTTATGATGTGGGCCTCCTTGTATGTACAAACAGCCTATAGGTGTTGGGTATAGTCGCTCTTAGTACCTGTTGAGCAAATTTCTTCCTTACTTAATGAAGTTATTTTCGTAATACCAGCTCCCAAAGCGTAACGGACCTTATTACATGCACTTTTTGCAATGATTTTATGACTTAATTTTGTAAATATTTACGCAAGGTGTCAATTTTCTCATTATCCATCTCCAAAAAAAAATTGACGAGGTGTTGATGCTATGCTCATTTTTACGGACTATGTTGTATAATTAAGCCATATTCATTACAACTACACAATCTTGTAATATGTATGTAAATTCACTTAATGCTGACTAACTTATAAGGATAATCGATGGAACGAACATATTGACATTGCTTTCAATACTCATTGAGTCAATATTGTGATTATTTTAAGGATGGCTTGGTTGTGTTGGGTTATTCACAGCTCAGCGAAAGCTATCAGTTATACCCATAAGGTTTTTCCGACCGAAGTGTATACTCATGGTTATGTTTGATACATTTCGTCAAGGTGGGTAGCGTCGTGCTATAGGCTACATCAGGAAGTATTTATCTTTATGTGTTACCTATCTACATACCTGTAGATTGGCTGATATATCAGCCATTTGCGCGCCTCATTAGAAGAATTGATAAATGCTGCAATTACGATTACGTTGTTTGCTATATTATATCTCTCTGCAAGGAACTTCTTCCTGTGTCGTATATCAAAGCTGCTCTTCATAATAATTTTGAGCTTTAGAAAAACTCGTTAGGTACTTGAAGTTAGTTACCTTCAGCTTCAGCAAGAGATGGTGCCAAACAAATCTTCATAGATCATGCTCTCACGGAAAGACGATTCATAAATTATTTCACGCCAAGATGACAACATTGCCTTTAAGTATAGAGGTAAGGAGAACCGTCTTTGTGTATCCAAAAGTGTCCGTTGTAATTATGGTGGCGCTAGTGTAGCACGTGGGTGAATTTTGGAGGAAGCACCGAAAGATACTAAAGTAGGATAAAGAAGTAAATTTTTTGTCGTTTTTGGGGGGTTAATTATTTCCGTTATCCCCCTCTCCTTATCGACGTTCTGTGATCAATTTTCAGAAATCACATTACATTATTACCAATTTTTATTAGCGGCAGTAGTAAAAAATGTCATTACCTCGCCCAATTCAGATGAAAAAGCGGAAGCATACATTATCCAGAATTTATGATGTCTGATAACGTGATAACACATCGGCATTAGCATTATCATTACGGTGAAACGGTAGATACAAATTACAGGTGTATATAAAATCCCACATGATCATAAAAATGACCTTGCGGTAATTTGTGAGCTGCTACTCGAACGCATATGCAAAATCGTGCGAGATTACGTCGAAGTCTGGTGCTGATCCACTTTACTACACACAAGCAGCTAATAAGTATTTATTGGATACTATTTTGATATATTCTCGTTAAAGGCATGATAGGTAAAATATATGCCACCAACATTCTGCCAGTAATACATTAGCATAAATTAATATTCTATTTCTGCATTGGATATTTTACAATTTATAACAGATAAACGTGAGATTGTTATAAAGGTGGCTTGAAAAGCTTATCGCTGTTAGAAGCCGCTTCGATATATCATTTATGTATGTCGTTTTAACAGATTCTAGGAGGATAGTGAGTAACCTCTTATTAGTTCAGTAGAGGAATCTATTATAAAACTTCAATTTTGAGGTGAAGTAAAAAACGCATAGGATTGAATGGCAAACTGAACTAATAAGTAAAAAATAATTTTCAATTATTAAGACTTTTTTCATAAGCATTAGAAAGTTAACTAGCTCAGTAATCCATATTATATTATAATTTTTAATAATAATTTCAGAATGGGAGTAAGTTGATTAACAAAAAATGTATTTTATTCTAAAGAAAGCTGCAGGTACTATATTTTTATGCTAATTCAACTTTTACAAACAGCCACAATTTTAAATACTTGTACCAGTTGATATCAAACACTCCACGCTTTTTAACAATAAATTAAATGTTTTTGTACATGAATTCATTCTTATTTTAAAATTATTAAATATAATTAAAGCATTGAGTGTATTAGTGGAGATCTCTGATGAAAATGAAAATCTCCATAATAAAAAATATTTTTCAACTTTTTAGTCCAGTTTGTTATTAAATGATCTTTTTTAGTTTTTTTATAACTTCCATTTTTAGTTATCAAGCGTACTTGAATGTAATATCAGAAACTCATCATTATTAATCGTATAATTTGTATTATAATATAATGTATGTATGATGATGGTAATATTATAAAGATGATAATAGTTCGTCGTCGTTTTATTACTGTTGTGTATGTAAATATGTTGACGCACTCTTGAAATATCTTGAGGGTATTTCGATGGCGATGGTTGAGGTTTTCTTGCAGTTCCCTCAATCATAGTGCAAATGCAGCACCAAAAAAGATTTCCCTGAAGACGCAGGAAATATAAAAAAATAATAGAACTATAGTTAGGATAAATATAATGCTAGATTTATGAGCTCTAGTTTTATATTCATAATAAGACTTATCAGCTAATTGATATGTAGATGACTTATAAACTAGCTACCCAGATGGGTATTTCGACAATCAGAGGATGTTTCAAAGTTTAAAGCAAAATGCGTCAAATAAAACAACTTTTATTTGTAAAACTTTGAGTGTAAATTGCACAAGTTTATCTGAATGTAATTCCGTCCTGCATTATGAACAGATGCGAAAGGACGATAGCGCAAAGTTCTTTGACAGTTGAGCGCTAGATATGAGACCTTATTAATCGGATGTAATTATAGCAGGACAGTGCGGGACTGTTACAAATGACACCGCCTACTTGTTTGGCGAATTGCGAATATGCACTTTCGTCTAATTTCAGAATAAATGTTATTCGCTATGAATATTTATTGCAGCATAAACAAAGCGAAATGGTATGCTATTAAACCAACTGATTAATGGGTTGTTTAAATGAAATATTTTTCGTTCATACGAATGACAACAATAAAAGCAGGTTAATATCACTTTGCGCAGAGATTATTTTACGGGATAGTATTTGCATGCCAAAGACGCTCCAGAATCAGCTAGAAATTCCGTTAAAATGAACGGAAATGATGTGAGTATATAAGAAACGTTGTGAGATACAGTGCAGCAATGGTAATATCAATAATATTATATAGCATATACATTATATATTTCCAAGAAAAAATAAAATAAGATGTAGGAGCTATACAAAAGTATTATTTTTTGCACAAATGTCATCAGTTTTTGTTCAGTAACACCCGGTCGGAGAACAGTGATTTAAATATAAATCTAAACGCGTCACTCAAAGAAATAGAGTTTTATTTGTGAAGCTGTATGTTAGGTGTACAAGTATTTTAGAGAATTTTATATAATTCAAGCCATACAATCCATAGTTTATTTGCTGCTCCATCTGATTGATTATTTCATAAAAAAGACATTTATATGATCTTTGTGCATCTTCCAACCTAGATATTCGAACATTTAACGTCAATGTTTTTTGCACAACATGGACTCAAAATCATCCACTGTGCAAAAAGCAATATCATTTGTGTTAGTTTGTGACAAAACTTTGTCAGAGTATAGGAATATTTTTGAAAATAAGTTAGAATTCAAAATTTCGTTCTAAACAGTCCAAGAGCCTTTTCGAACTGTTTCAAAAATTAATTTTGGATTATTTTCAGCAGTTTCTTTAGGGTAACCACTGATTCCGTTGCATCCACGGACTGCTCGCCTATGCAAAATGAACATTTTGCTCGGACTCTAGTCTGTCTCTTGCTTCTTTGGCTTGCGTTCCAAAATCGCGCTTTCCTGTTTTGCTGAAACAATAGAACGCGAGAATGGCTGTCTATAGGAAATTAATTTGATGGGAACAATTGTGGCCGGATTATTGCCATATTAGCGAAATAAGCGATTGACAAAAATGGAAAACGACAGAAAATTCATAAATCTTACGATATGCTCTGATAAATTGAAGAAAGTACACGATATAGAGCCAAAGATACTATGAATTTATTTAACTGGTGATGTCATGAACGATTGAGCTTGTTATAATACCATATCATAACCGTGAAGAAATCGAAAGTTCAATTTAATTCTCTCACTTTAATTATATGCAAAATAATTTTTTAACATACAAACAGTGACCCGCTACTTGAAAAACCGTCAATAATTAAAATTGGTGGATTTAAAAAAGGCTCCAAAGAATGTTTTATGTACGGCCTAAAATTATGAGAAATCCGTAAAACATCTGAAAATTTGGTTAAGTTTGTTCAAAAAATTTTTGAACGCGACAATATTGTGACTAACAAGTACGTAGTATCGCCAGGGTCTGAATTTTATGGATAATAAAACGTATTCTACGAACATATAATTTTTTTGATATTTCCCTATTCTTCCCCCACACTTCTAGGTTTTGACTCCATACATTTCAGAAAATTATAGTGAGTAAATGTCTAAGAATGAATTTTTAATATTTTTTTTCGTTTTTTGACGATACCGAAAAACTGACGCGACCGAACCGATTTTCGAAAACTACAAATCTTTTTCACACTTGTCACAGTGATAACCTAGTGCCAAGGTCTCATTAAAATCGATGATATACATTTCATGAAACATAAAAAACACAATATTTCGAATTCGCGACTACAATACATTCCCGCGCAATGGCATGATAAGTAAAAAAGAAAGTAGCAGAACCTAGTAGTAGTAGTAAATATTCTTCTGAACTGTATAACTGTGTGAATGTCACAAAATAATAATTCTACACATACAGGGATTATTCTGAAAAATCTGAATCCAAGCAACTGAATACAAATTCTTCAATTATTGCGAATTAGTCAAGCTGACGTTCTATTACGAAGTTGGTTAGATGTGAGAAGAATTGCAAATAACCACTAGCTCAATGTAAATGGCTTTCTCGAACTGGCAGCCTGATAATCCAGTCATTTAAGAATTTTAAATAGGCCCTTGTCAAAAATTCTCACTAGTCAATGGTTCTTAAATATCATTTTCATATATTTTGATAAAAAGTTTGATTTCGGACTTCCATTGTCTATAAAATTTTGAGTATCACGACGTTTCGATTGATGTGCTATCTTCAATCGTCTTCAGGTGAACTGGCGAACACGTTCCTTTCATGCCTATTTATACGTGTTCGCCAGTTCACCTGAAGACGATTGAAGATAGCACATCAATCGAAACGTCGTGATACTCAAAATTTTATAGACAATGGAAGTCCGAAATCAAACTTTTGATAAATCCACCTTGTCTACAAGTTTCAAACAACATATATTTTGTTTCTATAATTTCTTGCCTTCAAGTTGTTATACAGCTATAATATTATGCCAGAAGCTTACTTTGCGGATAAACCCTAGACATTCAATAACTGCAACTTAAAATTGCTTCATTATTACTTGTCAAACATAACAATTCCTTTTTTTATACTAATTTTTCATCAGTGATATCAGCAAATCATCATTCTTTCTCTTCGAGGCATCAAAAAGTGAGCATTAAATCGGATCAACATTTGTTTGGAATGAATATTATTCACATTATTCATTCCACCTCTCAAAAATAAGTCAACTAAGATTCATCTCTAAAGATGAGTCCATATTGATCCTCAGATATCGAAGGATTCATCTCATATCTATAGTTAAGCTCTAGGTAAGTCTGTCTCTATCCAACTCTGTCTAGATTTTCCATTCAAATTTCTTGCTCTCGAGATGTTAATTTATAGCTACCTCACAAAACTGTGGAATTTTCTTGTTGTAATGAATTTTAATAGAAAGCCTTTGTCTCACTTATATATTCCCTCCATTTTTGAACAATCACGTTGAAGCCCAGAGACCTACCGATTCCTGACAGGAGGTGTTAGAGAGGGGTTATAAGGAATTCTGAGTAGTGCCTATAGTACATATGTAGATAAATCCTTAAATGACTAGAGCATTTCTTCGATGCAAATTACTTTCTGGCATTGCAAGCGTTCATACGTTCTTCTCAGCTCAACAGACGTAAGTCATACGTGTGATATTTATCTTCCAGATAACTGTCTTTATGTCTCTATATACGAAAGTGTCTAATTGAAAGCTTGGAATATTGAATTTTCATTAGGCACACAGCGAGTGATAAAGAGGATTTGATTTATTTACTACAATTACGTAGCTCGTAAAGCGAAATGAGCTGCTTGAAAGAAATATTGAGATTTATGTTGGGTAGGAATCACTAGTCAGATATGCATAATTATGTTAAGAGGCATTGGATAGCGGTTATGAATATCCTATTTCAGATTTCGATCTGCGAATGACAACTGTGTCGACAAATCATGTTAATTTGTCTGAATCGATCGAATCGCAGTTGGAAGTCGAGGATGTTATTATATTTCATGATTATGTGTGTGCATTTTTTATTATTTAACTATTACACAGGATATTCAGAAATTAGTGTCCATCGATCAATTGCTTTGAGTACCTCTGCTTTCGTCGGCGGATGGTGCATATGCGTTGCGATACTACAGATCTTTCAAGAAAATATAGTGTTCCCAAAGAGTAACAAAATTAAACATATCTAAGACCTGTGGATGTTTCATTAATAAAATAAAGCGTTATTCAAATGTAACAAATAATATTAAACGCTAGTAATACATAAATTAAGACATATTACCAAATTTTAACATAGAAGGTGGATCTTAATAATAAATAAGTTCCGGCGCTAGTTGGGGTTGTATAGACGGGGGTTGTAGTAGTGGCGCTATGATATAATTTTTTTTTGTTATGAAATATATTTTTTATAGCATGAAAAAATTGTACACCCTTGAGATACGGCCCCCTGGGCGAACGCCTATGCCACGTACTGGGTTAATCCGGCTCTGTACTCAGACAGCATCGTATGGCAATACAATCAAGCTTGTGAAAATCTTGAAAAACACAACAGAAACAAAACGGAAATATGATATAAAACATGGAAATTCCACATTTACTGAAATCTATTGGCAAATCTTAATTATTTTTTTACATTTATAATGACGATTATTCATTTTGATCAATTAATCCTTAGATCCTCAAGGTTAATGAGCAGCGATTTCACACGATCCTTGTTTGATTTATTCACCATTTGAATGGTAGTATTTCTGACGTATAAAATACACACATCACACCGACGATAAATATTTATCACTTTTTTGTCTTCGTTGATAAACGTTTGTAACGGCAACATAACTCAATTTTCCGACTTTGATTGAGCCATCGCGACTATTTTGCCTATTAGATATGCGCTGAAAATAAAGATATGAGATTTAATGGCATTATAACAAGCGGCAGGACGCCTTCAGAATATTTTAAAGAATCACATACTGGAGACACTGTTGCCAAATGAGAATACTCCTTTCTTCTTCACCATGTTGACGCTTCCACCATGCGAAGTTGAGTTTCTTCAAATAAGCGAAATATATTATTTCCCATTCCCGGAAAAAATAGAATTCTTCATCTCAGACCCGCAGTGCGAGACTCCCAAGTGTGTGCTGAATTTCGTCGTCTTGGGTAGCGCCGGGTCAAAATGTATATCAATGACTGATTCAAGGCTGGTCTATTGAACAATATTTTCACTAAAGTGGGGAATAGAACCAAAGTAATTAAAAAGTCATATTAGGTCTTAATGATTTTTGTGACTATGAGAATAAGATCAGCTAATTATCTCATCAGAAGTATAAAACTCGTAGAAATGAGGCTGTTAATGCCGAAAATATAGCTAAATACAATCCTGTAATAAAACAAGAAGTACAATATGGTTAATAGTAGGTAACAGGATGTCGTTCAAAGTTGTATCCATAAATTATGATATTCATGATATAACACCTTTCATATTCCAACGTGGTATCTTAACTGATATATTGCTGCGCTGCTCCTAAAAAACGAGGTTGTGCAGCAAATTTTATTGTGAATATTAGGCACGGTACTGAAGAAAAAACGTCATAATGTATGATCTTGAATGATATTATTCGAATACCGGTGCAAAAGTTTTCGAATTTGGATTTCAAGACATTCCAAACGCCAAAACAGTTCCATGATAATCATTTGTCATTTGTTAGCTACAGGTTTTTTGTGTTCTTCAACAATATCTTCTAGGTTAGAATAAACACGCGTCCTATAGTATTTTAGTAGCACACAGTCCAGGAAAAAAGCCGCGGTACATCTGACAATACCGATTCAAATGAGACGTTAATGTTGATATTCATTAATAGGCACTGAGTGAAGAAAAACAAGACGGTTTCATGTAGTATTTCAATATTTTTTCAGCAACTCTCTACAGCGTTATTTATTGTCATTCGAATGAAAGCATGGTAAGTCAGAAGCGCGGGGCAAAACGAGTAGCTTGAAACGATGTTTATGTTCATATGCAATTATGGTAATAGTATATTTGTGATGCATAATTTTCTTCAAAGTACGAAAAAAGCTGTCATAATTAGACGAACGGGGCCTAAGGATCGTGTTTATGAACGTCCTTAAGACCTCATTTGAACCTCAAGGAAACCGTATCGATGAAGGCATCCTTAAGGATAATGTAACTCGATAGCTGTTCTTTTGACAATAACAACTGATCAGCTATTAGTTGTTTTTTGTCATTGCGTAGGAAATTACACTTCTTTATGGTTATAGCATCTCACAGTAATTTTATCGATATGATAGGCACTCTTCAAAGTTCTTAGAATGTATAATTTATTCCCTTAGAATAGAATACGTCATTGGTACCAATGATGCCGATCAATACGTAGAATATGAGGATTTTGTGAATCATGGTACTGACACTCATCACACATCAATAATATCTGGAAAATCCTTTCAAAAAGTTAGGGACATAGGATTCCTATATCGGTATAGGTCCTCCAAACACAGTCAGTATGCCGCTACCCGAGAAATTTTTGGGAATTGAGAGCAAGCTGTTTTCTTGTGGTCTGCAAATAACGCAAAATTAATTCCAATTAGTCACTCAAAAATGAATCACGGATCCACTTCTAAGTCGACTGATGAGAATAAATATAGTCAACGCATGAAACAAGAGATGAACCCATATAAAATAGATACAACCAAAAACTATTTTGACAAAGACAGCGAATTTAGCTATTCATATATTGCCAATTTTTTACGTCTTCTTATCCACAAACTCCGACTATAAATCAGGATATATAAGTTATCGTCTTCGGGTGTGGTATTCTTTTCATTGTTTTGAGCTAGTTTGGAAGACTAAATATGAACAAATCACTACAAAAGTTATCATCCATATTTGTGGAAGCTATTTTCGTTACTATATTGCAAATTATATAGGCAAATATTCTGTCATGTTATGCAAATACAATTGTTTATCTAATGTCATGTATTTCAATATAATTTTTCATTGTTTTCAATATTCAGCTATAGTGAAATCCAGAATATTCATACCAAGACACATAAATTGTATAGATATAAACCATGCCTGCGAAAGTGGCTAATGAAAACCGTAGCACCGTATTTCAATTATCAACTTCCTGAATGTCGATACTAGACGCTAAAGGAGTTGATTTATCTTAATTATTTCAGGAATTTCACAAAGAATTCGCACTATTAATAACCGAATCAATCCATTTAGAAATGTCAATAAATTTTGCTAATAATGCTGATAAATATATGTATGATTTATCAGTACAGCAAGTATATATCATGCAAATATAGGCGCCCAGATTTATTAGATATGCTCCGAGTCGAACAAATAGTGGAACAAAGTGAGGTGATTACCACGATGACAGCTAGAACTGCTTTGTAATTAATGTATGTTTGTATGTTAGTGACTGCTCCCTTATTCATAGTTTTGGACTGTGACAATTACTTACTTGTTAATCTGCAAGATCTGTTTGCTAATCAGACACTCTAGCCAAATGAGCTAAGCAGGCACACCACTCGCACGATCAAGAACAATGATGATGTTCACTTGACATCTGATGTGGTTGAAGCTGTGTCAGTTTAGAAATAAATCGTTAATCGTTTGCCAGTGAATTTTAAACATTATAAAACTTTAAGCACTACACAGACTTACTACTTGTCAAACCACATTTTGAAACCCGACACGTGTTTCGCTAACTATGTTAGCATCTTCAGGACTAATTTTCCACTGAAGATGCTAACATAGTTAGCGCAACACTTGTCGGGTTTTAAACTGTGGAGTGTATAGCTGAGGCCTGAAGGATCTAGTATCACATAATAAAACTCTAATTGTTTTGCAATTTGTCACGAATTGATGGTAATAATTGCTGAAACAGAGGGCGACCAAGCTACAATACTTCCTCTGCCTATTGACTGATATTTGTTACTAAATAGTTGACAGTTAGTATTGTGATAAGTTAGTAATGGTCACGAGTCCTTAGATGTACCTTCAGTAAAACTAAAATGGCAAATACCTGAAAAGACATTCGGTGATATCTCTTCTCACAGACTATTGACAGTCCGTATCAGATAAAGAGCACTTAGCATTATACAGAAAATCAGAAACCCGTCATAGTAAATCATGCTGTGAACAGAACCGACCTGGAGGTAACCCAGCAGTGGCTTCGCTTACCATATGGCCTTATTTATAGAAATCCAATCGATCTCGTCTATTAGACGAACAAGGCTAACACACACTTCGCCAGATTTAATGGCCGTTGACTTATACTTCCACTCTAAATCGTCAGTTTTGAACGACATTTAATATCGAATAAATTACTTTTTACATGATCGTCGGGACAGGCGCCGGCAGAAAGGTGAAATATCAGACGCGTGATGAAGATGTAATCTGCAAATATACCGAGTGTGTGAGCTAACTTGTTAATTGTACATTATATGTTCAAGTAGATGCTAATTAAAACCACATACGCCACCTACGATTGAATGAATATCTCTATTTAAGTCTTGGTCTGCTCGATAGCTTTTATCCAAGTACATAATATGCAAATTTAAGTTTTGGAATTGTAATAACATAGACATTTTTCAGATAAAAAGTTGTGTAGTTTTCACACAGTTTCACAAATAAACAAATAAACTGTGTGAAAACTACACAACTTTTTATCTACAAGATGGATGAGTTTCACCAAGTAAGAGCGTCTACAATCTACATGATAGACATTTTTACCGCTTCCAGAGGAACAGTTTTGTTTCCAAAAGATATCTTGGTATTAACTATTATGAAAGACTAGAATACAGACGATGCATTTGCATTGTTTATAAATCCATAATAAGAACTGCCACACAACGCTGATATATGAGAGAAACGAAACATTGATTAGATCCCATTGATTAGATCTCCTAAAGTATAACCAACCATGAAAGATGATTGTATTTCTCTGTAGACTTTCAACCAGTTTGGTATCTTTCTTCTTACTTGTCATAACCAGTTCCAGAGTAAGCTACTAAGGTGATTCTTGGTAACATTACCATCTGTAACACATTTCACTGCAATAGCCTCATAACCGAACCTTGTGGGAGTCCCATACTCATAACTATCATTTCCTCTTTTATTACTCACCCTAAGACTAGCGTTCTTCCTCCAAAATAGCTCTTTATCATATTCACTAGAAAGGTGAAAGTGTTAATGTTAAAATGACCTGAAGCTTCTGTACCACTGTGCGGTATTAAAGGCATTTTTAACCAGGGACTGTTTTTTATGAGGAGCCTGGTTGCCACGGTTCTATTTAAAAAATGAAAAATGCGCCTGATATATGTTTTCATATACATTCACCAATATATTAAGATTCAATTTTTCTGTAGCCAATGACCTGCCTCAAGTAGCCAGATTGGTTACAAGTAAAAATATCTGGCAACACTGTTTAGCTGGAGCGATGCCGTGGTGGAACTAAGAGTTCGACTCCGCGTATGTGTGGGGGCAAGAAGCGAAGGAGAGTAGTGGGGCTTACGGCGCTGTAACATGGGCCTTGAGTCAAAGCGGTTCTGGCTCGGCAGTCGACGTTAGCCAGCAGATGTCGATCATTCGGTATTTCTAGCGTGCGAAACATTCATTTCTGTTCGGCTTGCGAAATTATAAGTAATGAGATGACTTTTCAGCATTTCTGTTTTTTATTCTTCATTCGCACTGTGTAGGATTCATAAGATTCAAAATTAGAAATAAGAGTTCAATGCCATGGGTAGTTTTTTCAAAATTTTGAATTACTTGAATCCTGTATCTACAGTTAACAAACAGACGCCATTCATAAGATTGGCAGAACAGAACTTTTCAAAAAAAAATAACTAGATTAACTTCTCTGTAAATGGGCGGGGGGAAGGGGAGGTTTGGTTGATATTGATGAGGCTCTAGGTTATGGCACCACCATCTAATACTCCCACGAGTCGCCACTGGTCTCTTGAATCGGGGGTGAAGATCGACCTAGGCCCAGATTTATATTATAAGTATACTTTATTCATGCCACCCGTATTCCACTTACTGCATACACAAATGACAGCGCATCTTGTTCAAGAACAGGTTCGAACAGGGACCGTTCTCGATACTGCTCTCAATAGACCACTTTCTTGGCTACTAATAAGCAACCAAAGACTTAATTTAATTAACAGAATGACATGTTTTCGATAACTTCCACCGTTAACGTTGGGATTTTATACGCGCGGTCGATAACTGTCAATTAAATTGGACCTTATTGCTCCTTAACGGTGTTAATGGCGGTTAAAAATTTCTAAATTAGATCAAATCGTCGCTGGTTATTTCCGAAAATGTGCCGTAAATTGCGCACTGTGGTCGGTTTCTTCTTTCAGTCGTTAAGGTTAGCAGGTGTTTAAGCATTGATGTCCTTCCGTCGCGTTGGTGTCATTAGATAGAAGTACCTATAAGAGAACATCTCGATCGGAAAGAATGTAGTCGAAATGGGACCCTCAAACTGACGTAGATGATTCAAAAGTTTTACTTCAGTCTACAGATAAATGAGCAAGAGCAAGAAGCCTATCGCGCTTCATAAGGGCTGCGAAAGGATGAATGTCTATTCACATTTTTAATGTCTAGAGATGATCAGCCAACTTTGATCGATGTTTCCGAGAATACAACTTCCTGGAGCAGAAGAGAATTCCAGATTCTGGGACGACCACCTAGCGAGGCTGGCAACATGGTCTTGCTATAACATGTTGCATCGTAGCATATGTTAATTCTCTGAAGCTTGACTGACGATGATGATGATTCCAGTATTGGGCATTCCACCATCTTGACAGCTGGAGTTGTGAGGCATTTCGATTCAATCTTTGAAGCATCATCAGATTATAGTGAAGCGCATCACGAATCGACTTTTACCTGATGATGGAGTAGTTTCAACAAATATGAGCATCCATAATTTACATGATTGAGGCTCAACCAATAATCTTAGCAGCGCCTATTCTCGTTATCAGAAGACAACTCTCGGCGTATGTCTCAATGTATGTAAAGATTATTGTTGTCGGCATATGAGACAAGTATTTTTTTTTCATTGAAAGTCTGCTTATAGCTACAATTAACCCAACACTGACGGCAAAAGAAGTAACGAAGGACCAGAAAGGGAGCTGTTTCATAGACACGAGTCTGAAACGACTCTTGACACTTTGAAAGAGAAAGGCGCCAAAAGGTTCAACATAATTTTACATCCCACGTAATAGGCTTAAATTTGTTCGATGTCGGTGTTATTGTTGATGTTAGTTCCCAGAAATTTTATGAAAGGTATTGGGTCTCCCTCCAACTCCACAACATACCAGCATAAGATTTGATTGTCATGGTAACTACCTGAACCTTTTTGTGCGTTGAAGTAAACTCCGTTGGTATATCTTCCTCCCACAATTCTTTCAATATGTTCGTATATCTGGATAACACGTTGCTCTCGCTGTTGTAAGGCCTTCGTGAAGGTGGTGGTTTGTCTAGTGCCATGCAGGATATCAGTTTGCTGTCATCTGTGAAGCTACCTAAGTCGTATTAAAAGTCCCGATTTATAGTCGAAATTTGAGGTTGACTTATACATATAAGAAAGCTGAAAAATGTGTAACATAGGAAAGAGTACGAAAAAGAGAGAATTAGCTGTCATTGTCAAAACAGTTTCTGTGTTTCATACATTATAAATGGGTTTATTATTTTTTGTTCAACTTCAAATTTATACTCACCACTGAACTTAATTTTTTGAATGCATCATTGGGTATATTGTGTTATTGGTAAAATCACAAGTCAACCGATTGCTTCAGATGTTTGAAGACTTCTTTGCAAGGGAAAAAATAATAATGACCGCCTGCTTATATGTTCTATAGCAACATAGAAATGTTTTGTCTCTGAATGTTTTGAAAGGATGCTCCATATATTTTTGGTGTCCGATGAGTATAACTTCCATGAAGGAAATAAATGAGAGTGTGGAAAAACTATAAATATTTATAAAAATACTATGAAATACTAACAAAAATGCAGAACAATTGCAGAACAAATTAATCAACGTTAAATCCACCTTAATATATAACTATACTACCTTATCTTTAAAGACGCTTTCTTTGCATTGTTCCACAGTTTGACTACAGTACTGGATAATTTTCTGCAATTACCGACCGAAATAACACTGATCTACAGATGACTCCTAACAAGTACGAAACATATACTGTATCTGATTATTTTCAGGGTCTCGATCTTTATCGTTATGAGCCTTGGACAATTTTATCTGAGCTGAATGACAAACTATTACAACCTATTCCATTTTATAAATTTTTCTTCACACCAGAAAAAGCTTCGATGGAGACCACATCATGATGATTTCCGTAGGTATCGGTTAGAGTCGAAAACAAAGGTGATACCGTTAAGGATGATACGGCGACATGCATCATTGCGCATTTCATTCGATTCTGAAACCGTAAACGATTTCCAGTTGAAATTCACGTTTTTTGTGGTCGCAGGTCTCGACCGAAGAAGCGATTGGACGGCGATCGGATGTGCTGCTTGTGAATGGATATTGTGTTTTGCCTCCAATTGATAAATGAACCCACATAATCCTTATGGGAAAAGGCCCCTCGACATTTTGAATAAAATTGAATTGTGAGCAATTTGAGATATAGAGAAATAGAACTACACTAACTTGTAACCAAAATTCAATTTAGGACTGGTAAAAATCTCAATCCTCTTGTCGTGTTGCTGTCTCTGTGGAGGTAGGAAGGTCAGGGCTCTCAAAAGATATATGGAAGCAAGGCCGATCCAGTCACTGATGTTCTTCAGCCATGAAATTGGTCGCCGTCCTGGACCCCGCATTTTCGCAATATTTCCCTGGATAAACACAATTTTGGTGTGAGAAATTGAAGCGAGCACATGAATCTCCATTGTGCGATGTCGCGTAGTTTTCAACATGGGAGCAATAGTATGGAAGACTAGTCCGATAAATCTATAACTGCAAGAAAGGGATATTAAAGACACAATTTTGCAATGAGAAAAAGATACAGACATGTTTTTGTTGTTTAGTTTTGTTGTTCTCTCTGTCTCCCTTTTGTTTCTTTCTTTCCTTTTTCTCTTTTATTCCTACATTTTGTCTGGTTTCTAGGTTATCAGACCTGACAGACGAACGACGGACGCTGAAAGAAAGTGAGCTTGACTTAAAGGCCAAGATTCTTCGGACCGCCATGAAAAGCAATGACGAATAGTAGGCTTTTGGGTATTTTTTTGATTCCATATTCTACTTTGGAACACGTAGAACAAAAGTATTCTTGAACCCAGAAATCATGGGTAGTTTTTGGGAAGCAGCACTTCGAAGTTGGACCTTGAAGTAAGTTTAGGCAATAGTGGAAACTATAGAAGATTTTGCATGTTTGCATTTATAAAAAATTCAAAGTTTGTCAGTGTTTCCTGCATGTAATCCTAAGAGACACCATCTGTTCCAAAATCCGACCTAAATCTTTATTTCTTTCTAAACAAAGTACTTGATCCATTCTTCCTTGAAACATACCCAATCGGGAGTCACAGTACACTGAGGAATTTTTAGGACAATCGAGAATCTACTTTTTTCCTATCATGAGATTAGGCAACATTATGTTTCTTGGATAATGATGCAGTATGTCTCTCGTTTTGGATTTATCAACAATACAAATGCTAAATTTCAATTCAGAAAACATAACATTCATATCCTGCTGAGGGTGTCAATCATATTGTAATTTTCAAAAATCAAAATATTTAAATGTCAAGCAACTGAAACGTTGGTAGTCATATTATTTCAATTAGCGGCTAGGTAGATGACTAAGTAGCAACCATAGGATAAGTTTTAGAAGAAGAGTATCTAACTACTCTGGCCTCTATAATAATTAAGCTTGAGTACATACATCTGCCTGCATAATCTTTCCAATTTTACAATTATACCAACTAAAGAGAATTCTTATCTTATGACCAGTACAACAATAATCGAGCATGTCCATTATGTAACTGGTTCCGGTATTTCGTCCAACGTCTATCGAGTAGCCTTCTCAAGGTGTTTCGCTCACCCCAATTACAGCGTGCCTTGAACGGTCGTTCTTCATATAATATATGGATATCAGAGGCGACTCGTTGTGAAGGGCCAAGCAGCCACGACCTTACCACAAAATGTCAAATCGCTTGGTTAAAAATTTCAAATATGTTTTAATCATACGCTTACCAATGTAATAATAAAAAAAATAATTTCCCTGTAGCCAATAATTTTGATGAAGAATGAGCGGCAAGGAGGGAGGAAAAGAATGTCTGGGTTTAGAGTGTTATAACATGAACCTTGAGCCAAAGCGATTCTGGCTCGGCAGTTAGCGTCGGCCAGGTGATGTCGATCAATCGCTGCTTCTAGCGTGCGACTCGTGCATTTCTGTTCGGCTCACGTAATTGCTTTAGTGCGTGAGTGGGTGTGCCTTTAACTTTTTCCTCTTTTATGATAAGGCAGGTGACATAAATATTGGCGAGTCATTTTAATTTATAGATTAGTTCGTAAGCCTACGGGATTAATTTTCTAGTGTTTCGACATTTTCCACTTCCACCATGGTGGATTCATAAAATTTGAGACTGAAAAGGAGAGCTCCAAAACTATATTCGAGAGAGCATCAGTACCTGGATCAGGATCTATCTACATATAACAAACATATGATATTATTAGGAGATCAGAACTTTTCGGTTGGAGTGGAGGGGGATGAATGCTGGTTCTGCTGGGTTCTGCTTCCACGAGCCGCCACTGATGGATGGTACCTGCCTAAGACACCCGAACCGAACGCATCAGCTACCGTTGCACTCTTCAGTACGACATATGGCGATTTCGTTATACTGCTTGGCGCCTCTTTTTGACTTCCTTCTGGCCCGATCGGGCCATTATCTGTTAATCTGGCGCGTGCTGCAACAGCTGATGCAGATGTCAGCGCCTCATCTGTTAACGTCAGCCTAATTATGTAGATTGTTTCATTTCAACTGATGTTTGAAATTTGTAGACAATAGAGATGATTCGGAAATTTTGCTTGTGACTTACATTGTCTATATGATTTTTTCATGAAAATTTGATTGAGTCACTATTTTGCATCCCCTCAAGACTCAATAATTATATAGACAATGGAAGTCCAAAGACCAAGCTTTTTCTTCAATGTGCTAAATTCATGTATATTTGATATAACGAATTATATTTTTAAAAAACTAAAACAAAACATGGTGTAATAGGAAACCGCACTGAAAGGTTAAAAATCATTAAGATTTTGTTCAACAGCGATAGAACTTCAAAATAAGAATGAAGTGTATAAAAAAAATATTTTACTGTGGAAAATACAATTTTTATTCAAAATTATATAATCAAAATTATTTCAGAAAATTCTTCATTTAGCATTTTCAATAATTTTATTTTTGTTTTTTTGATTACATTTTTTCCTGATTTTTCTCAAATTATTGTCATTGGCCCTTGATAAAAGTGCAAATTTTCAAATTTACCAGACGTTATTAATACGGTGAAAATTACACTAAAAGCTTCGAATACATACATGAATGTGAAGCTACTAAAAGTGTGTTAAAAAACTAACATTCAAGGCTACGTTTACCACAAGATTTCTTCGAATTCTCGCCTGTAGATAGAAAAATTCTTCTCTTCATTCAAAGGCATCGATAAGGGCGGAGGGGGGTAACGAGACCTCAAGAAGCTGGTACCAACAAAAACATCAAAGTGAATACACAAATGAAATATTCAATGATTTGAGATGAGATGTCATGATGCACAATCGTCGAGAAGACTATTTGAGTTTTCATGAGTTCATGAGCGCCATCTATGGAAATTTGTCTAAGACCGCAGCTCGATGAAAATGGTATCATCTTTTGCTGAATGAAACAATTTTACTTGAAAATAGGCACTATTCAATTCACCTACGGAACAACAGTCTTCTTCATTTAGTGAATATTAGCTAACTTTACTAACGTAAGATGAAAAAGTATAATTTGAAATTTTAATTTTCCAATATTTTGTACTTTGATAAAAGCTCCCAATGTAGCCGAAACGTTGGGGAAATTATTTCACCAATCGCATGTGCTTTTAATTAGCAGCCACTCAGCCAGTAAAGCTATTGAATTGGAATGTTACATTGATTAATAATGATCTTAGGTACATTTTTTGATTACTTCTACCCACATTCAAGGAGAAACAATATCGACGCCCTTATCTTGATATCCTAATACGCTCATTTATTTTTAAGGACACAAATAACACTTACTTTCTGAGAAAACTTTAAGGCAACGCAGTATATTCGTCAGGTAATCGATACATGGACGAACGAAATACTTATTCAATAATATCGATCGTCAGTCGTATTAGCAGAGAAAGAGCTGTGAAGCATGCTACGTCGTACAACGCGTTGATTGTATAAATAACAATGGCGTATCCCAACGTTGGTTCACGTTTGAGCCGTCGAGGAAGAGTTGGCGCGCCTTGTCGCAATCGCCGGAAGTAAGCAAGGTTTTTTATCGCGGACACGACAAGCGCTAAAGTTGAATCGCGACGGATCGAGTGAATAATGGGTCTAGATTGGATGCCATGTTGCCACTACTTATAACTTTTTAATTCAGCATTGGCTCAATCACTTGGGAATTTTTGTGTTCAGAAGATGAAATAAGTGATGCAACATAGCGCATTAGGTACGTATAATTTTTTTCATTTTAGAATATTATATCTGCTATCTTCTATCTGTCTATCATGTTATCTGTATTGCCCATTCATGAAACCAAAGATGATCACTGAACAAACTTTACTATAATCTAAATTAAGTGCCTACTTAGCTCAGTTAGCTAGAGAGGCTGACCAGCAATCAGGATGTGTGTGTGTTTTCCGAATCCCGCAGTAGAAAGGCTTTTCCCGAGTTTAAATTCAAATTTGTATGAAACTGTTTGTTACTTGTTTTTAAACGGTAAAAGGTTTCCAAAGCAGCCGAAACTTTAGTAAAATTCGTTAAGTGATCAAATGATTTTCACTAACGGCAACGATAAGTAGACAGACGTACGTATTTCTTGTTATCCATACCCACTCTGTAGTTATAAATTTCTCTGCAAGAACAAACGTCGTTCCGACAATTTTTTTCTTGTAATTGTTCCCTTTATATTTTGTTTTTAATTAAATACCGCATACCAGCTAACGCAAATCGCCAGATCAAACGTTTTCTCCCCGTCTAGTAAACCCAACGTCCACATTGCCGACATACCCTAACGAATAATAATGAAATTACGGATAATATTACGATAATTACAGGGTTTTTAACATAAACCATGTGCACAGGTGGAAGTAGCTGCATAATTGGAGTTAACAAGAGTAAGTTGTGTTTCATTCGATGCAGAGCAAACTCTGTGTAATGGAGCAGACAGAATGATGGTAAAATATATGTATATAGGGAGACATGAAAGGACTTTGAGCTTATTATGAGCCATAGAGATTTCATGGAATATTAGCCATCACATGGCTGATTGGAGGAAGCTAAAGAGAAATTGGTTTTTATCAGGCATGAGGATATAACGAGAAGCTGATTTCAAGATGAGACGTGTGCTTCTAGGCATGCAAATACAGAGCGAACGAATATTTTTATACACATAATTGACTGGTCATTTGCATCTATAGGTATTTTAAAGATAGAATCATTACTTCGGTGCACAAGATCATCATCCCATACTCTAGTTGAGATCACAATAAAAAATACACTGACCATGTTAATATATAGTTATTTCTGAAGTAAAATATCCTACAAAATAAATAAATACTAGATAATTGTATGACAGTTTCCACGGATTGCTGTATCTCGAGATACTATGGACGCGCAGTTTGAAATTTGAAATAAAAATAGCTTCCAAAGTCATTTAGATCAAGTGAGCAAAGTGACTGCTTAGCTCAACTGGTTAGAACGTCTGACCCAGCATTACCAATCAGCATAGAAACTTACGATTGATTGGATGTGACGCTTAACAACTATTTTAACTAAACGTGTATGTTTATTAATAGTTTTGCGTTTCACATTCATTCAAAGAGGATCATGAGATTTCATTGCCACATATTTTGATAAATGTAATAAATAGATAAATGAATTGATTTATTATTGTTAACCATTGATATAATAACGTAGGATTGACTATCATTGTGCTATCGTTAACGGTAGCTGTCAAATATTAGACATGACAGTCGTGAAGGAAATGGTTGAAAATCTACCGTCAGACAAATATATTTTTCAAAATTCAAATCCTGCGGTTTTGCAGGTAAATAATTGTATCTGTTTTTGATAACATCATTCACTAGTTGCCAGCATTGGAACTTGATCCTGTTCAGTCGCAGCAATGACTACGTGCATTACTAGTAGAACAAAACCAATTTCCATCTCGTCTAGCAAGTTCATCAGCATCTTTAATTAGTGGTCTCGAGATCAACGTTATCGATCTGAGTACACAGTTAAATAGTAGGCCGATATTAATAAGTGGCTATGATGCAAGACGGTCGTACTGACAATGTAAATAAAAGCGTAGCGATATCGCGGGCCGATGCACGGCCTGCTATGCCTTTGCCGCGTTTGCTGTCGGCCTACCGACCATAAACAAAAGAATGACATTTCAAATTAGACCTCAGGCTCGACAGTATTATAATCGTCTCACTTATATAGAGTCGCACTATTTACAGGGTGGGCATGATTCCTTTTGGATAATTTATTTATCAATTAGCAGGCACGGCATCTAATGGTTTTTATTATTTTTACTTCCTAATGTGGAAAAAGGTATGGAAAAATAATCCAAAATATTTTCTATATTAGCGTCGTCCTTTCCCAAAAAAATAGCGCCAAGTAGGTTGATGCTGTACTTCCCACGCAGGTGGTTTCAGTTTGGAATTTGTTTCGGATATTAGAACTTACTACTGATAGCTACAACTGCCTTCAAAGATATCAAATTTCAATATCATAATATGTAATATATTTTGAAATTATTGTTTCATTGAAATTTCCACTGTAAATATTTCCATGCTAATGGAAATATTCGAAATGTCTGAAGGTGTCCCAGAAATATTGGAGATTTTTGGAAATATTTAAAAAATATTCAAAAGAGAGGTTAAATCAAAAGTTTATATAAATCTCGTGTAATTTCATGCAGTCGAAATATTACACTAGGTAAATAATGTCTTCGGAACAGTACAATACTGTTTCATTTGTTTATTTGTTTTGTATAGCTTAACTTGTTTGACAGTGCGCTTTATAATGGAGAAAATAATATGATACTCAAGGAAATGATGATAGCGATGAAGATATGCCACTTCTTCAACTTGTTTCGCATTTTACCACATATTGCATTCTTGACAGACGATTCACCATTCAGCTATGGCACGAACGTTAAGCAAACATGCAGATACACTATGGAACGTATCTGCACCTGCACTGGCAACAAAAAAAATCTTTCTCATTTTTTAAATTCTTTCAGTCCTACTTATTATCTTTTCTGGCGGTAGCAGTTTTCCGAATTTGTCTCAGGGATGATTACACCACAAAAAATTTCGATTGAAGATTTATATCTGTCACTAGATGTCTAACTAAGTTTTAACTGTACAGGTTAGAAAGTTAGAAGCAAGAATAATTAGTATTTGCCGTTCTGCTTAACGGTAGAGCATCTGCTTGGCATCAAGAGGTTATGGGTTCGATACCCACTAGCAACGAAACAATAATATTCTAATTGTGCTTAATTATTAGTCAACTAATGAGGTGTACTTCCTCTCCATACCATTTTTGTGCTAAAATACACGTGCTGCTGTGTTATTGTTCTAGCACCAGCTCAAGGCGGACTTCACTCGAATATTATCTCTGCTCATTATGTATTTTTCAGATAATATTCAAATACTATTGTTTCCGCGCAAGGTTTTATTCAATTTCGGTTTTTAAAATTTCGCGTTTGACTCAAGGTCGGTTCGATAACCTTCATGTTATTATTCATTAACTAGATTGTATTCGTCAACCAGGAAAAAACGCAGGAAAAAGTGTTTGTTTTGTATAAAAAAGGAATCCTATACAATTTTTTTCTCACGATTGGTTAAATACAGATGACGAATTTGAATGTAGTGGCTTGAGAATTTATAGAACGGTGAATAACGCTGTTTTAGTTTTATTACATATTTTTGTCAAACGATTAAGAAATGGGTTCAAGTGGATTGTAGTTCCTAGGGAGTATAAAAATAAGCAGAAGCTTGATCAAGCCTAAAATTCAGCAAGGACTCAAAGTCCATTTTGCTTTAGAAAGACATGATATCTGCATGTCTAAAGGACTCAATCCCTTTAACCTTCTATTCGTAAAAAGTTTAAAATTTTTTGAGATAACGGAAGCATGAAGTAATGAAACATTCACATTATCTTCCAATTTCAAATAAGTTCCTGTATTTCTTATTCAACGTTATTAGTACTTCATATTATGATTTTTGGAATGAATCCACAACAATGGAAGTCTCCAATCCTATATGCACGAGAATATTGATTTTGAGCATAATCAAGCCATCAGTGAAACAATGCATCTCATACTCCTTTGTTTTGGTTTCTTTGCACGCTTTGATTCAGATCAGTTTACTTGCGTTTTTGTCCGTTGCCACCAAAACCGATGATAAACTGTAATGATCTGAAAGAATAAAATACAGAATCCAACCGTGAACTTACTTTGATGTTAAGCCGGTGCTTTTCTGTTTGAACTTCTTCGGAATGTTCTGAGTTGTTTTTTGTGTCTCGGTTTTATAGTAACGAATGTCTTTCATAAAACTACATTACTTGAATGAAATTTGGAGTCATTTACCTCGAAGCTCCCCAAACATTTTTGGAAATCAATCCCTAAATTAGGTTAACACAAATCTTGAATATATTTTATGTTGAATAGATAAATTAAAATGAATGATTTATAAAATGTTTAACTACGTAAACGTTATCTATTTCCAGAGATGCATAAGAGTGTAGTTTTGACTACTGCTTCATAGTGTTTACAGTTCTTTAAATGGATATATAATTAAAAGATTGTGTGATACTGATACTGATACTGATACATATATAAAAAATTAAATAGAGCAAAAACTAACTGTAATGCAGACTGTTCTGCTGTACTAGGCTAGGGTATAGTCCAGTCGAATTGCTTTCTGTAAATAAAATCTTGTATTTCATGATCTTACCGTAGAAGAAGTTCCATGATATATGACTGGAATTTATCTAAGATTCAGATGAGATTTTAGAGGTAATAAACAAGCATTTAAAAGTAAAAACAATGATCATTCAGCTACGACCTTCTCAAGCTTCATTCTAAATCCAAGGTAGAGATTCATACATATAGTAATCATTTCTATGGATTCTAGAATAGAGACTTACGCTAATTCAGTTTCTCCCACTACAAACCGCGCACGATCTGAAGAACATGCATCCTAAGCCATTCTTCCTTTCGCTATTGGAGCATGTATCATTGTGAGCTGCGTAAGCATGGAATATATTGTAAATTTGTGTTCAGCACCAAAAAAACCTGGATAGTTCTCCTAACTAAACTTTGATCTTTGATCTCTTATAGACTTGTTGTCTATACTTATCTATGTCTCGTAGAAATAAACTGATAAGATAAGTTCTGGTACGTTTCTTGGAGCGATTCGTTGTCAAATATGCTCGGATTATTAGTAAAATAAGCGTCCCACAAAGCACACGTACAGTTTCGGAATCAGAAAGCGGATAAGGAAATAAAAATGCTAATTATTCCATAAACGCGATCTGTCAAATAAATAAAGCAGGAATTAATTGTTTCGTGCCGTAATTGCCCACTTGCAGTTGAACACGAGCGCTTTTACTTGGCGGAACCATTCCAGAAAGACAGCGTCATCCGCACAAAGGAAATTGAATTCTTGTATAATTCACGGCGTCCAGTTGTTTATTAGAATTATACTTCCTTCTAATCTGGATCATCAATACATGGTGTTTAAAATTAGGCTCTTAACATCAGCGCATATTCGCAAATAATCAAAATACTGCAGTTTTAATCCTCCCCTGAAGCAAGTGTACATGTCTTGAGGGGTAGCAGTGCATGAAGTTTGTATATACTTCCACCATTTTTTGAAATACCTTCGTCGAGGTAGTTGAAGCAACAGAAAAGGATATCTAAATAGTATTATAATTGAGAAGGAGGAGATAAACAGCAAGTAAAACAGAATATTCATTAATTAAGATTTTAGGAAGATGAAATAAAACGTCGATTGTTGCACTAATTATTATTTTATTAAATCACCGGCTGAGGGTAAGCACGCGTTTGTACTGAGCCGCCACAATGGAGACATCGCGATGTTTTTTCAAATGGAATAAAGCAGATAAATATGACCTACTTCAGTTCATTTGAAAGAGGGCAATGCATTATTTTAGTTCAATGTTATTTCAATGATACCAGACTTGTATTACTTATTTCGAAAATCAGATTGGTTCGAAAATACTAAGAAAACTGAAACCATTGATCTGATATTTTTGTTTATAAACGCAGGACTGAGGTCTAGATACGCCCATGTGGAGTTGGGCGTAGAGAGTTTCTTCCCCGATGGTTAAAATTTACAGAGCTTTGAAGTTAATGAGAAAAGACATGTATCTTCTTTCACGTGGCTTCTGGAATGTGATAGGCTTTGTCTTCGTTAGAGATTACCTTTAAAAATGGATCCTTTTTACTGTTTGATTTTGAAAAAAGTTTACCTACTTCTTAACGTTGCGATTTTTACGTAGTCGTCAAGAGATTCGAATTGATATTTCATGGTGAAAGTAGTACATGTTTGCTATGTTTAAAATTATCTTCAGAACTGCACTAGCTACATCTCAAATGCAAGTTGGTTTTCGAATAAATTAATTAATATGAGCAATATACTTGGCAGCAAAATGCGGTATTCATTGTCATGAAAAAGTGTTGTTATTGCATTTATTTTTCATGCATTTTTTCCAAATCATTGGGTTCATGGTCGGCTATAATACAAAGATTTCTTCGACCTTCTTGAGCTTTTCCTTGCACAGCATGAATAATTGTGAATATTTCGCAAGGATTTAGATATTTTTATGAAATTTGAAATTAGGAATCTTTTGTACTGGCAAACTGTACATACAGTATAGTAACTGCACTGGGATAGATTAAATAACATGGGCCGAAATTTATAAGAGCAGTCAATTTTGAGTAGAATGAGTTTTGCGGATGAAAATATTGTGTAATTAACACAAAGTTTCACTAAGTAAGAGCTTCTATATGGAATGAGTTTGACATATTTCAGTGTGGGTTGTGTATTTACCTCATACAGGCAGCAGGAGCTAACAATAATTTTTTTAATTTTTTTTTTAAATTTGACCCGTCTCTTCGTTAAAGAGACCCTTGCAAATTATTATTACTGCTTATTATCTAGTTTTGTAAATATTTCGAATAGTGAGAATTTTGACTAACAGTGCTACATATATAGGAAAACACAAGTTGGCACTGCATCTGGGAAAGTGTTAAAACAATCGTTACTTCCAGGTAACCTCACATTACAAATTTCATGTTGATACGTCAGATATTCAGCAGGTTCAATACATAATAAAGACGGTGTTAATTTAATATTTCATTCCATTTCGAATTCTAACCGAAAGAAGAAAAAAGAGATCCTCCAACACTTCATAGCCATTCATGATTTGCCTATTGAATAATCTTCTAGTCAAAACCAGTAGCAAGCAAACGCGGTTAAGCCTGTGGTAAAGGACTTTTTACCTACTACCTAACACTGTGAACCTTTACTTTTAAATAGGCGCGTCTATTAGTACCACTTTTTACGTTGCTGTGGTACCCAAACAGGGAGGAACTAGCCCACAGCTGAAAAATAATCTTATAGAAAGTTTGTGATTATGAAGGTGGAGCTTTTCATTGAAAAGACGTTATACAACGAGACCTCGTAAGTATCCACATCAAGGCCATTTTTATGATACCGACACAATAGTGGTATTGAGGAATTGTTCTTATCTTCATATTTCTTCTCTATCAATATTTATTTCTGTTTCTGTTTAAAGAGATAATCAATATGCCGTTCTAGGAGTCAAACATACGTTGTAAGAATGGAGTATAGTTGGTTGACACTGTACTTCCCAAACTATTAGTTTAGAAATAAGGCGGAGTTTTCAACAGAAAACTAAGACATGGATCACCTTTGAAACTGTTGAACTTTTGGAATATAATTTAAAAAATATTGGAAATATAAATAATAAATATTGTAACTTCAAAAATTAACAAATCTTTAATTTTCCAAAATTTACAAAACCTTTGGAAAAATAAATGGAATGCTCCCTATAAATACTATGTAACTTGTGAAAGTCCTTCTCACCATCAAACCTGACCTTGAGCCTTCACCTATTCCTTATATAAGATGATAATCCATCATAGGAGGGGTGGAATCGGATCTTGGGGTTTCTTGAAAACAAATCAACATGATGCATTAATTTCTAAAGAAATGTCATAGAGATGTTTTAGATTAAAGGAACAAATTGGATTGAGAGAAAATAAAGAAATTGTTGCGATGCGGATAATATTCGGACCCGTGTTTCTTGCATTACGTGCTGACGCCGTTCTCCACGGTGACCAGACGACCCATAATCTTCTGTACATTGAGAATGATTACGTTATTTGTCATCTTCTGTTTCTCCTCAAATTCAACTCCGGTCCTGCCCTCACATCAAACTCTTCGAAAATTACCCACGCTCCCTTTTTTGTTGGCCATCCGTATCGTACAATTTTCAAGCTTCTGTGTAAAATTTTATAGAGATGACTTGTATGTTTCTTGAGGAGCGTCTCTGGTTCTCGCCAGATTACTTTTTCTTTCAGAATTATATTTAGAACAAGAGAGGTACTGTTTCGTTTCTTTTTTGTCGGTTCGTCACACCAGTCTTCAAGACTTTGAGGTAACATGGTGTCTATGGATCTAGGTTTAGTCGAAAGTTTTACATTTTTTTGCTGGTGACTGTTCAACTTAACTATTTGCTAATATGAATTTTTATTCGTTAATACCTAGTTTGCGATCGGTTCTGTGAAAATTAGATTATCGATTTTGTTTTAAAGACTCTAAAATTATCTGATATAAATATGATAGCAGCTTATGTTGAGGACATCTCCATTCACTCAGAAAGTCCGCCTATTTGATTCTTGATGTCAAAATCTAAGCTTGCATATAATTTCATCGATTTCACATTTCTCTAAAACCCATTGATAAACAAACAAGTAATGAGTTTGTTCTAAATACAGTTTCATAATTGTTAAAGTATTGTTATTCAGTATTCTTTAGATAATCTCATATACTGATATGTGAGTAAATAATAGATCAGTTAAATAACACATCCAGGATTGATAATGATAATTTGCTTCAAATATGTGTTACACTTGATCGAAATCTGGGCCACGAGGATATATTTTGCTTCTAGCCATATCATAAATATACACCTAATACTTCGGTATGTATAATTATATTAAGTAATGGTTGTGTTACATGGATCTAGACCATACGTGTTTTTGATGTCTGGATTAATATACGATATTTTCGAAAATTACACTGGTAATAGTGAATTAGAAGATCTATAGCGTTTGATTTACATAACCTTATCATTATTTTCTCAACCGACACAAAGTGTTGAAAGGGAAACTTTATATTCGATCAACATAGAGAATGCCGGACAAATTGTAAATAGTCTAGTGAGATAATTTAATCTGATAATCTCAATTCCTATTCCAAACAAAAAAATGCAAAAATTTTTAGGTACGTACAAAAGCGGCGCCAAATTGAATATATGTAATAGAAGTGAAGTATTTGCTGCATTTTTGATTTGCATTGCCCGCTTTGATTCTGGAAGTATACACTCTTTGCTTTGGTAAAAAGGCGGTGAGGCTATTTGTAGTAGTAGTTACTGAAACAGATGCAAAACAAAATAGTTATTTTTAAGTCAAATATGTGAATAAGCATCTATACCAAACAAGTACAGAAGATTACTGGGGTACAAAGTTTGAAGTTATAGAACATCTGTCAGCAATGCCAAGCAAATTGAGATTTATGTCATATTGAGTTATGATAACGACTGTCTAGGCCTCGAAAATGTTCGTAAAGTTCATTTAATTTTCACACGTGCTTATAATTAACGGCCTAGAGATGTAATATTGAACAAAGATCAAATAGAAACTATCAGCTTTTCAAAAATGAATTGGTCGATGTCAAGCACTTCACTGTAACGATGATCATTACCCGCCACTTTCAACATAAAACAAGCACCATCTTGCAAGTAACAAAGTTACGCAACTACCATAAAATACTGTTTCGCAATCTGCTGTTAATTAGAATCATCTACAATATCAATAAGTCGTAATGAGCGAAAAACAATGCCAATAATTCTCGAAGCTTCATTAATGCCTTTTTTGAAATTGCGGTCTACGCATCCAGATACAAAACATAAATCCAACCAGTGCCAGTGGTCTATAATTACCTTCTTATGAGATTGCAGTCTGTGTGAATTAGGTGCAAGGGATTTTTATAAATGCGTCAGTGTTGAATCGAATAGAGAGGTTAATGATGATTTTATCTAATGAAGTTGAACTTTGAGTTTGAGCAACAACAAAGGGATCAATATAAGCCAACAATTAATTGAAAATCATTAAGGTATGCATTGCCAGTTTTTAAGCTATTTGAATACAAAGTTGAATACTCAGATCAAACCGTTTACTATACCTACCCTGGTAACACAAACATAAACAAAACTTATCTTACTGACTGCTAATTAAAAACATAAATGTATGATTGAATGAAATATATTCCCTATAACGTTTCGTCTAGTTAGTTTCGTAAAACGTTATTGAGCAGCGACGCTTCTTGCAATACTTGGAGTATGTTGCTATCACACACTTGCTTGGAATAGTGATATAACATTCTTGCTCTCTATTGTCGGCCACCATGCTATATTGACGAGTCTAAGCAATAAGCTAAACACGCATACCTACAGCAGGCTACATAATTAGTGGAGTGCCAAAAATCAAAATCGTTGAATAAACTAAGTCATTTGATAACTTTATCAACGTTCCAGTTACCTCGACAGTCTCTATCAAAATAAAAAAGATAAAAAAGCTATAGATTTTGAATTTATAGTGGCATTGGCACTTACTTTTTCTCAGGAGGAGAAGGACTTTGTACTTTGATAAATGCTGTCGACGTAGCCGAAATGTTGATAAAGGTATTTATTCAGTCATATGTGGGATTAATTCAATTCAGTGTTTGTATGTATTCACGGACATAATATTATTTTCACTGCTATAATTATTTATGTATACGTAAAAAAACTAACCAAATACATAATATGGGCGGCTACAGTATATGCTCATTGTTTGCTCAAAATTTGTAATTCATAAGCGACAGTACATAGACAATGCACGTGTAGAGCCAAAGTGTATCTTCATCTGAAATTCCAGAAATTCACATACATATACACACAGAAGTAGCATTGGCGGCACAAGTTGGAAACTTCTAAGATTCTATCTGTACCTTTTTTTAAGTTAGGCGAAAGCATTTATATCACAACACTCATCTCTAAGTTTCGCGCACTATGGCGCTACCCATTGGTATCCTACTAAGTCAAGGTCCTACCACTTGAAGCGTATGTCGCCAATGGGCAGCGCCACCGTGCGCGACGCTTGGAGATGAGAGTTGATGTTGCTATCATACCTTTAACTGTGTCACAAAGATACCATACAATTCCTGTCTACAGTTAGACCGCCAGGCTATACTGACGAGTCTAGGCTAAAGACGAAACATGCATGTCTATAGCAGGTCTGATGCATAGTGGAGAACATACACTTGAAAGCATTTATAGCCCATCTCAGGTGAAGAAGATTGCTGGATATAAATTTCCTAGCCGCCTACACCCGAAGTTTGAGACTCTCTGAGCACCTAAACCCCTCAGTGATCTCTTAAGTGTTCCACGACAATAGTGCTTAATACATTTCATCATGATGGATGGCATCGTGTTATGATGCTCGTACAAAGGTTCTTCTCACTTAAATGAGATCATGAATTGGACTGAGGTGCTTGCATTTTGTTATCATTCAGAAATCTTGAAAACAGGGTCGGCAAAACTGATTCAACTTAAGTGGTGAGTCAAGCGGGAAAAAGAAAAGGAGAGAGACGCATCAGGACCATGGATAGAAAATTCGAATCCCCTACTTTTTGCCAAGGCGAAATTCTTCATAGCTTTTTTCAGGCGGAAAAGCTTATTGCACATATTTCTTACATTCAACTTTCCCCGGTTAGACATTACAGGCGTATTTCCTCATGGTGGGAAGTGCTATTTTCTATGTAATGGCAAAAAGCAGTGAACAGGTAGCTAGATAACGTAGGTATTAGTTATAAACAGTCAATCCAATATTAGGACTATGCTTTTAAATACAGCGGAACGAGTCACAGAAACAATGCATTTATATTTGCACAGCTCTGGTGTAGAACATCGGCAATCTTCATGGTCAAATATTGAATAGAGTTACCCAGGACAGCCCTAAATAAACGCCACTGAAAAACAGGCGGTACCGCATGGTGGTACTGCGCGGTGGTACCACGGAAAAAAGTATTTCGTGCCTTACATCGGTTAAGACGCTTTGTGTCGGCGTGTAGAGCAAGTCCAACCGTATTGTGTGTATCTCTCGCGTATTTATATGCAACTTCGCATCTTACATCTTTATCAGGATATGCACTCCAACGCGAATGTGGTTGTGACCACCGACATACATATATACATGCATACAATATATGGAACACAACTGATTCCGTGATAAGCAAATCACAACGCTTCCCACTTTGATGCGCGCAAAGGCAAAGAAGAATTTGTGGGGACTTATTATTTTCTATTGACTGGTAATTGAAACCACGTATATGTCACTGAATTTTGCTGACTGCTTCAAGAGGAGAGGATCGAATTAATTTTCAAACATGACCTTAATATGAACTATTATGAAAAGCATAATTCACTGCCATACCAGAAGCATACAGCATGCGGTCGCAAAAAAATACAATATCCACAATTGTATGTATGTATATAGGCTTGGAGAACATTTATTAGATCTTTCTCTGAAACATGCTCAACCAAAATGGCTATAAAATTATAAATAAAATCATCAGCCTCATAAAGGCAGATCATTTGACCTTCCTGTTCAATTTGATATCCTCTATGTTTGCTCCCATTTTACTCCATGAAGCAGAAAACAGTTCTGTTTTCAAACAAGGCAGTACAAAAGGCTAGAACACTGAATTTTAAATATTGAAATTTACTTATCTACAGTTTCGTTTTTTGGCTTTGTGCGGCAAAGGATGGATGTTGTGTATTCGTTATCTAAAAGACTCTTATGATATTGATATGTTTTCCAACAATTCACAGTCAGCATAAGGTTGAGAAGTTGTATTAGTTCTCTATACGAAAGTTTACAAATACGTAACCTGTGACGCGTTTCATTTTATTACTGAATCATCATTAGACTGCGAAATCGACTGACTATACAGATTACTTGTTAGTTAGTTACCCAGTCCCTTAGTTAGTCCTAATATCAACATAAAACTAAATTTCTCAAATCACAAATTTGTTTAAAGTAACTAAATAAAGACAGCTAATATAGCAGCGCATTTCATGAGATCATGTACCAACAATGTTAAAGAAAAATCTATGTGAAAATTACAAGATTTGGTGTACTTTCTGTAATACTGTTTATAGCATTTGCTTCAAGATACATTGAATATACAAGATCTTCCAAAAACCAAAGACCAGAATCATTTTATTTTATCAAATATAAAAATTGCTGAATACCAATAACAAGGGAATAAATAACTATAGCCTAAGGGTACTTAGCAGACTGATTTTTTGAATGAAATATTCAAAAAACACTTTTTACCTAAATCTCGTGCGAATACAATATCCATATAAATATATTTAAATAAAAAAATATATATAAATGAGGAATTCAATTCGATCATCCTAGGAGTCCTATAGTTCATGGTAAATAGTCAATTTGATAGTTTGATGATGCTTTGGGAATCAAGTGAAGCACTGATTTAGGTTACATTTACAAAATTCAATCTTCAGAATATTATTTTTTGCCATCTTTTACTTAGCAAGGGGCTGCAGAGGTAGCCGAACAAAATTCTTTATGTTTGTGCAGAACTAAGTTAAATAGTCATTGAAAATCTCATGAAAAGATTGGAAACGTTTTAGTTTTCCTCTTTTTTGGAATTGAACTATTCACAAGCTGTCTTCAGTATTTGCAAATAATTTTCTATACAATTTGCAATTACATCACAATCGTTTCAGATTGATGGTGAATTAAATTGTGCGGTTTTGATGCCTTTTTGCAACAAAACGTACAATTCCCGTGATATTAGTCACTATGAACGAAAGTATCATTATAGAGAGCTTAGTTTGTTTTTTGTTCACATAGAATTCGCAATTAAAAGTACGATATCTTTGATAAGAATATCATAATTAACCGGTGAAATTGAGATTGTGTTGAAGTGCCCTTATTTTGCTGACATGAATATTGCTTGACTATCATGTGCTGTATTTCTTTGTCTTTGTTAGATGTAATAAGTTGATTAGATCATCAATCGTTGATTGTAACTGTAAGTTGTTAATTAGTAAATAGTTTTTAATAAGGAGATCGCAATCTCATTAAGTGCTAATTCGAAATGCTGTTCACAGTAATGAGCAAACAAATGAGCTAGTAACATTTGTATATTATTCTTTGAGCTTTGAAGAATGTTCAGTGTTTGATGTTGAGATGTATCAGTGATTAAATAACAAATCATGATTTTATTTGAACCCAGAGCGAAGTAATAATATCGGTGTACAAGCAGTATAACCTTTTATCTTCTATTCATTGACATTTTTTACTGCTTCTAGGAGAACAGTTTCGTTTTCAAACAAAACTTTGGCATGATTTATTTATATAAGGTTAGAATACAGATGATATATTTGAACTGTTCATAAATTCAACATCATATAGCAGTGTCATTCTAAGTATAAAATACTCTCCCAATCGGGATTCAAAAACAATCCAACCACCCGGAGCCCAATTTTTTAAAAAAAAATTTTCAATATAAAATGAATAAAATGACGTAAAAAATTATTATTACTGAATTCGTTTACTGAACTGATTTCTCAACTAATGTTTGTCAGTTTTTAATATCTCAACATTTTTTAAAATATTGGCTAAATTAAAAAAATGACTTCAAATTCAGTGAAACCTATACTAAAGTAAAATAACGGAAGTCCAAAATAATTATTTTAGCATCAAAAAAATGATAATTTTACATTGTCCAGTAAACAAATATTTTTAATAACCATTGTTTTTGGTGATGACTGATGAGTGATATGAATATATCATTTTTGATTGCAAGACATTCTAGATGACTGGCATTTTTGCTTCTTGTGTGACATAATTTCTCTGATAAAAGCATTTCAAGTGGTTTATCTTATGATGTTCTCAAATTCAGAACTGTAAATTTTACTTCCCGCACTCAACAGGTGAGAAACATTTTTTCTAGCTTATTTCCCATCATCAGAATCATTAGTATGGGTTCATACGTTAGGTAGGCGTTTCAGAAAAAATAAATTTTCCAGTTCCGTCGGTCGTAGCAGTCTATAACGTCAATTTCTGTCCATAACTATTATTGAGGCTGTGATTACATCTAAGGACTAAGACTTTATCTATGGAGGAAAGAGTTCGCGGTTTTTGTAACGCAGTAAGTGTAGTATATTTAGATACTAAAGATAAAAGAAATCAAGAATATGTCTTATTCCTGAGGCACCGAGGAAAAGACTTTATTGAGAAAAGTGATAAATGTGGAAGAATTTGAACAAGCAAAGTGTAGATTTTCTAATGTAAAGAACCAGTAGGTACTTGAAATATGTACCTACTTATTATAATTTTTGTAGTTCAAATTATGTTTTTCTTATTAATGGAATTTATACATACCTACTAATATGTTGAAGGTATGATATGAATTTATTTGATGCCTTAAAGGTATTTCAGAGGATAAATATGTTCAAGTCTAATTTCTAAAGCTTATCGATTACCTACTATGCTGTATTCTTTATGATGTATCATATTAACTGGTTTTGTTTTGTTCTTCATTTTTTGGGTGGAGAGGTTAATCCAACGTTATTAACGTTTTTCCTTTAATCGAATTTTGCTCAAATTATTGGTTAAAAAATTATAGGTATGAGCAATTTTTGAACAGTTCCCATAATTTGCCTCCTGAAAAAACTGTTTTGATCGGTACTAATGGGGGAATGAGCTATGTTATATTCTTACATGACTTACACAGTTATAAAATTTTATTAGATCTTATAAATGTGTTTTTATAGTACGATATTAAATGTTAAAAAATACATGATATTATAAAGTTAATATGGTTATCATCTGAAAAACAATTAGCCTTAGTAGTTCGATTTTATAATGGTTTTCTAATTAACAGTTTAAAAACAGACTCACCTAGACCTCGCCTCCAAAAAACTTCGAATCTCTCTGAAGCTGTATGATTAAATTCAACTTGGACACTTTGTTTCTAAACTTCAAATCTTTTCACGCACACACCAAATTCCGTATCGTTTTTACCCCGTCATAGTCTCACCCACACGTCACTCAGTTATACAGCGTCTATGATCACTGTTTCTATCCAATCAATCAATCAACACGTAGATCAAACACACTGGAGACTTCAACGTTAGATAAGACGACAAACACCAGAGATATCAACGATGCAGCAAACGACAAACCCGGCAGTTGCTCAGTTCGACTCCTCCGGGTGATAATCCGGGCGCTCCGGGCGTCGAGTAGTATTGTGGTACTGAAAGCGCTGCGTCGACCACTCGACAAGGACTGTCCCGGACCAGTGAGTGTCTGTCTCGCTGTTATGCTTCAAGAGCTGCGTGCACCTGTTAGAAGGAGTAGGGGCAAAGCGCGGCATCGGTGGTACCCCTCCACACGTGAGGTAGTACCGCCGGCGCGAGCCGACGGTGGCAGTTAGACACTTGTTCGGTACCATTCCGGAATTAGGGGGTGGAATTGAAGTAGTGAGAATGAGGTGCATTGTGCACAATTATTTGGAACTAACAATTTTTCACGAATGAACAATATAAAAGTATGTAAAGTAGAAAAGCACCGATGGGTCTGCTGTGTTTAACATTTGATATAACCTTAAATAATAGCTTTAATCAAAATTGTTTGTTAAATGAACTAATTTCTTCGTAGATTTTGTGTTCCTTCCCAACAAACAAATGAAGCCGCAATCCCCAGTTTCATTTAGGAAACTTCCCAATAAGGTAATAAATGATCACTTATACGCCATTGAAAATATCTTGAAAGTAAACACAACCACAAAGGATTTTTGTTCTGCGAAATTAGGATTGTACGAGTATCACCTAAATTTCGCCATATCGCCTTTAGACACAATGATGTCTAGTCTAGTCATGATGTTTCGTTTTAAAATACTTATTATTGGCCTAACTTATGCCTTTATGTGCTAGGAGAGTATTTGGTGAACAGCTTCAGTAGAATTTCACTTCATAGCAAGAGGTATTTTTTATCTGTTTGCATTGTAGCTTGAACAATGAGAAAAAATTCTGGGATAAAAATAGTACTTATTACTTATATCCAACTTTTTCTGTCTCTTATGGTCAATGTTAGTATCTGATGGTCCATCTATCTTCCATTATGAAGAAATACTCCAAACATCACTGCAAAATGTTGAACGTTGGTTAAGAAGTCAATACTGAAAAGTTCCTTGAACTAAAAAACTAAATTCCGGCAACTTTACCTCCAACTAAACCTGTCTTCTTGGCCCTGAATTTTTTTAAGTTTTCTGTCTAGCCTGGAAGTAAAAAATAGGTAATTGTAACTTGATTTGTTGGTATACCTCTTTAACAATTAATAGGTATTACCTTGATAAAACCTACGACTCTGGAAGAATGAGGATCTGAGGTTTTTTGTGAAAATCAGATCAGGTTGATTGGAGTATCAATCAGTTAAGCGAAACTTATAATAAATAATGAAGTCGATGAAATGCATCAATCTTATACGTACATTTAAATATTAAAAAACTTACTAAAAACAATAAATCAAATGTAATTGGGAAGTAACAAAGAAATCAAGAATTCACCCTAAGTTGTTTGGTCTACTATTGTTTAATATTTAATTGGATGAATTATTCCCTTATGAGTTACTGGAATCAATTTGCAGGAATGGTTAGACTTTCTACTTGAATTGATGAACTTATTTTGTTAATTTTATTAAAAGTATCTATATTCATATCTAAACTTTGAAATACATTTTTTCATATTAGTTTTATTAGCACTGCAATAATTTGAATTTCTCACTCGCAAACAGAGAGCAAGCTATAGATACAAAACTTAACTTAACTAAAAATTAAATAGAGCAAAAATAAAATAGAAAAATAAAACCATCAAGGAAGAACGTATATGTAACAGGTGTATGACATGAACTGTAACGTTTTCACCTGTTGATGCTACAATGTGAGGGGAAAGGACAGTAGTAGCATTTAACCACTTGTTGATGACGTTTGGATGTCAAGGGGTGATTAGGTAGCTTATGATGACTTCGCGTGTTTCCTATCTTCTATTTTGTTGATTTCCCTAAAGCACCAACATTTAGTCTTCATGTTTAATGTTATGCATAATATCAACTTGGAATGTTCTTACATAGCCTGAAAAAGATACTGGAAATTACAATATTTGATGAAGTCATATGTGTAGATAGGCTTTTATATATAAACAACTCCATACAGATGCTCATATCTCAGACCATATATATATCTTCATTTTAAGACATTTTGCTCTGTAAATATACCTTACCCTGGTCTACCCCTCTACCCTATTTTTTAATTGTTGCCTACTCTCAGACCACCGGAATTTACGGACAAGTCTAGGCTAAAGGTCGAAAAATGCCATCAATTTCTGACGTGCTTTATCATATTATTAGGGATGTCATTGTCAATCAGCTTTTCTTGTATACAAATATCTACCTGTTTTAAGACCTTCGAATTCGTAAATATACCAATGGGCCGCACCGCTTTACGCGATACTCGGAGATAAGCGCTGTAATTAAATTCTTGTTTATCTGTATTCCAGGTACAAAACAAGGTGATTGATTGAGTGCAGGTAATAAAATGAGCCGCGGAACCTACTCGACAGTGAGAAGAGTTGGCCAACAGATCTCGCAACAGATGCACATCTACTATAATAATAAAGTCGAGCCATTAACTATCAGAGAATTGTTTAACGAGCCAATAATTAGAAGTGAAATTGAAAATTTACGTCTGGCGTAAACCGTTTTATTGTTTTCCATTGCTCTATGCACCGGTTTTCTTTTTAGTGCCCTCCACTTATTTATAGGTTAATGATGTTTTTGACGATTAGTATTAAAAAACACCGGTAGACCGGTGATAGATAGAATCAATCTTTTCCTTCGCATTTCAAATGAATCCTATAACCATTAAAACATGTAAGGGCGTCGCTGAATACACAACTATCTACAATTTGCATTTAGAAACTAAGAATACATTATCCTACTGCTGGATTCGAACCATATAATATCAAATTGCCGCTCATACGCTCTGGCCAATTGAGCTGCGTAAACCCTCCGCTCATTCATTCAAGAAAAGCATTTTTCCTCCGAATTTCAAACTGACTGACTAATTGGGCGTGATCTTAGTTCAAAAAAAAAAACGAAACTGCGTGTATTGTTCGAGTTACAGCACCAGTGTTGTGTCCTTAAATATCTCCAGCTGCAGCCAGTGAGAGGCACTTGCATCAGGAGACAATAATTATTTACTAATCCACAAATTAAAGGCCGATTTAAAAATTCGTGAAAATCGAAAGAAACCTGGCCTCCTGCTGTATTCAAAACACACAATTCCTGATTGCAGGATTGATCGAGTGAGCGGAGTACCTCCTTAGCTCAATGGCCTTGACTGTCTATCAAACGATTATCATTGGCCTGCTAGATCGAGTATCTGCTTAGCCCAGTTGGCAAGAACGTCTGACTGGCAATCAGAAGGAGAGAGAGTGAGTAAGAGTAGAGTTTTTCAGTGCAAATAAATTATTGTAACTGAGGTATTTGTTGTTTTAAAATTATGCTTGTATGATCAACTATTGCATTATTATTTTCAAATGGTTGGAATATCATTTGTTTCAGGTTTCAGATTCACTAATTAGATCACATCTTAATACCTCTTCAGTATTCTCGTATTCTCATTATCAACCTAGAATCTCAATCTTTGAACCTTTCTAAAAAATGTTCAGAGAATTGTTCTTTAATCAACGACCAAAACCAACGTTTGACTGATTTTAATTTTTCCTATTTTTGAAGCTAACCATGATGCAAACTGCACCTAAAATACAAGAACTATAAAGCTATTTTGTGCTTACTATAGTGGAAACCTAGAATAAACATTTGATCAAAATGTGAATGGTACATTCTGAGTTATAGAGCAGCCAAGGAGGGGACATACCGACACAAATATGTGACGAGGCTTCCCCTTATTTATATTCTGTAAAACATATCTCAGGCTCTAAATATTTTCCTGTAAAGCTATAATCACAGAGGTATTATATGTAATAATAAAATCTATAATTGTATAAATCTGACGAAAGTCATATAAATAGCCAAGGAAAAACCTATGTTTCAAATGGTTCCGCTGTAACTTATAGCATTGAGCACATGAAACGAAAATGTAATATCATTACCATATTAACTTCATAACTGATCTGTCAAACCTTTCACCATCACAGATGCAGCTACCGGAATTGGTATTAATTTGTGGTAGCAACATAGACATTAAATAAGCATCAAAAGCGTCCTTATGATCCATAAGTTGGTATTTGAATTATAAATGACACAGCTAATATATACATGATCAGTAATTCAGATGTTCTCGATCAGATACCAGTTTATGAATATTCATATTGGTAATTACGTTGAACAGTTGCAGAATAATTTGGATTGGCTGGCCGATAGACTTGGAGGCCTATCAATTGTATGATTAAAAAAATCAATGACACCCACCGATATCACGAAAGCTTATGTCACCGAGTTCCATCTATATGAAGGTTTGTTGTCCTTTTTGACATCGTGTGGATCTGGATGTTTCGAATACCACAATCAAAAAAATATTTGCAAGAAACAAACTCATATATTCTTGTACTACGTATCAATTATAGTCTAATAAATATATCATCCATTATTCTATATAACCCACGTCTTCATAATGTTACGCTCCCCAAAAACCTTGCACCCGAAGCCCGGCTCTAACTTTGTTGCCTGGAAAATACGTGTACTTATTGTGTGGTCTTCGTATATGCTATATGTAATTGGATGTCATTTTGGTACATTCCAAACTGTTAGAATATATTCCTCTGCAAATGCACTACTTTCAAAGTTCATGATCATTAACTGTCATTTCGCAAATCTTGAGAACGAATACTAATGTATAATTAACAGCGCGTTTGTAAAAAGGAAAAAAAGTGAAGGAAACTGTTTCATCGCAAATCCCAGCATCTAACCAGATATGCTTATATCGCTTCATTAACCTCTGAGCTTTCCATCATTTCCACCGCTCCTTTGCAGCATCAGTAACTATTAGCTGTACCTGAGCACAGAACAAGCAAACTCGCGCTAATTCCGTTTGGTTCTCGTAACGCGATCTCGAGTACCGCATCTCGTTTATTGGTACTACTTGCGAGCATCGTATGCATGCTAAATAACAACACGCAACTCTTGGCATGCATCTGAACAAAAAGAGAATCGCGAATTGGACGGACTCTCTATCAGCTGATCATGTGGAGTTTTAATGTACGTATGGTGTTGAGAGTTTTAGGGACCTCGCCTTTTTATGCCTGGGCAATGTCTAAATACCAATGTACCAAAATAACTATGAGGACGATTGAAGACACCGCATCAATATTGCGAAATGCAAACATACTAAAGGCAATGGAAGTTACAAAGCAGTATTGTTTAAACACATTATTTTGTAGATTGTAGATGCTCTTGATTTAGTCATTGCAATAGAGAAAGAACCAGACACGCGTAAGTCTGGTATTTAGAAGATTGTAATGAATCTTTATTTGTGAAACTGTGTGTTAAATAACCAATCGCTTTATCTGCATACACATTGTCTACAAATGTCAAACAACACATGATAAATCATATCACCCATTTCCCTAGCTCTGTTTGTCTGTATCTGTGTACTCCGTCCGATAGTTCTTGGAGCATCTATAGCTCGAAAAGTACTTTTTGGATTTTGATGAAATTTTGTCACCAGTACTACTTCGGAAGGGAAAACATATTTGCAGTTTTTGAAATTCGATTCAGCGGCGACATTAGACAATGAAAATATTCAGGGAAAATTTGGAAGTTTCTGGGGCCCTAAATATTTCTTTCCTTTGAGTAGTTAAATATTGGGGGTTGGGGGTAGTCTGCTTGGTACCATTTCTATATATTTCATAATTTTATTTTCTATTCTTAGTCTCAAGGAGTGAATATGAATTAATAGCCTTAGGGGATGTTTTTTGTTCTGTAAATGTAAAAAATACTTATATAGCTCAACCCAAATATGTTTCTGATCTAACCAACCGTTTGTAGTAAAAAATATCGATCACATTATATTGAAATTTTGTTTCTGTATACACATAGCGGGATATTTGCATTTGAATATCCTTGGTGCAAAAGTTGTTCTAATTATAGCTGTTACACTGAAATATAAAGAAGAGTGAATAGTATGATAATGTTGATAATTAATACTACGAGCTTTAATAAGGTTCATAATCAAGCTTCTCCGGAAGACTGCCCGCTATTTTACGATGATGAGTGGACGCAATGCAGATAGTATAACCACAAGGTAGCCAGCGATCAGATTTCAGAGCGACCCACACACCTGATGTGCAAAAGGAATAGAAGCATACATACATTAACTACAATGTAAAGCATTTGATAGCATATGAAAATTCAAAAGTTATATACCGGATTATACTAATATCCCTAACCTTGAGAGGGACCTAACTCTTAATTTGAGAAAACAAAGAGAGAAATTAGTCACCAGTAGGTATCAAACTCATATCTACGATGTTCTAGACGTAAGGTTTGAATACTTTGCTGTGATGGACTGTGATTTTTCTTCTTTCAGTGCCGTGTCTGTTTTCAAGCGTGGACTATCTTCATGACAATTTCTATTAATAGCTGTTCTACCCCCAGATCCACTATTTCGTCATGATAGATTTTTGCGAGCAATCCATCTTCTACCTTCAAGTTTTCTTTGGAATTATTGCTTCCTTTCTCTTTTCGATGTACTATTTGTAGACTAACTCTTGGTAAATTCATCTGAAGCTGCCACAAGATGTCAAACCAATACTGTAGGATGATGGCCTGTTCACCCGCACGACGCTGTTCGCTTATGGAATCGATACAGCGTACTGTACCGGCTGTGGCAACATGGATCCACAAACGAGCAGAGTGAAATCTTAGCGTATATTTTGGAAGATGATCAGGAGTTTTGGAAACGACCAAAAATGAAGTTTTAGTGTGCTCGGTGAAACACGAATGCATAGGAAGTGTTGACATCATTTTTTTGCCCGTTATCGACTAGTAATCTTTGTCTTTCACACAGAGAGCACCCGCTGTCCATAACTCCTCGAATCGATAACAGCCACGATAGATAAGAAGGAGATTTTAATCTTAACGTACGTACAACTATTTCATATAACCATCAATTCGCGAAGAGATATAAATGATTATATCAGGTCAAGAGAGTCGAGTGGCGAGCGAGCGGTCGTTGAAAAAGACGTGAGACATAAACATCGGTGCATCCAGCACAACCTATCATCACCTTCTTGGATGATCACTGGCTACCATCGAGCGTGGGCGATCGATACTACCGAGATACGAAAATATCCTCGATGCCTGCCTGCCTGCCTGCTGGATGCTCCCAGCTCGAGATCGCGATTAGAACGATTAGCTGATGACAGTGGCGGCTCGTAGAAATATTAGGTGGTGGAATACCAGAACCTGATAACAACTCTCCCCCCCCTTTACCCATTTACTCAGCTGGAATTCAAGGAAAATGATATTGTTTAGAATTTGTAGACAACGTAGATGTTTCGAATGTTGTGTTTCCAGTGACTCGAGACGTTTCGATTGGTTTACTATCATCAATTGTCAAAAGTTTGATTTCGGACTTCCATTGTCTATAAAATTTTGAGTATCACGACGTTTCGATTGATGTGCTATCTTCAATCGTCTTCAGGTGAACTGGCGAACCGTTCCGTTCACGCCTATTTATACCCCGTCCGGTGACGTGTCGTTGTGCGCGGTCTGTTCTGATTGGTTCCCGATGCGCCGTGGTATTCCGGTCTGCTGACGTGGCTGTTTGTCGGTCATTGTTTGTTGTCTGGTCCAGTCGTAGTCTATTAATCTTCTTTATGAGTGGCTGCCAGATTGGTTTAATGTTTACGCTGGGTTTGCTGTACACTTTGCTGTTGTTGGTGATGAATGCCGCCTCCTTGAATTTCCTTCGATACCAATGTGGTTCCTTGACAATAACCTGAGCGTCGTCCCAAGCTATTTTATGGTGCTCCGTTCATGCGTGGTCAGCTATTCCAGATTTTCTTGTCTCTGCTCGCTGGGTGTTGAGACGATGTTCTTTGATTCTTACTTCCAGTGGCCTTTTTGTTTCTTCTAGTAGAAGAGATAATTCAAGGCTATAGAGATATTTTTTAACCTTTAACGAACATTACATTGAATACATTAAGAAAAGAATTCCTCAAATGGGAAAAAATTGAATAATGTTAAGTAGGTTGGGAGGGGGAGCAGGTTCTGGGCTTTGGCACCATCATGTAATACACCCACGAGCCGCCACTGACGAGAATGAGTGGAAGATTATGAATAGCTGGTCGCCTGATTAACCGACGTTTCGTTAACCATGAATTAATAATATATCGACACGAGCTAAGAAGGCAGCAAGCAACTAACGGCTGTTCGCTTTTTATGAACCTTTCCGATAATACGAAAGTCTTGTAGACGGACGGTCTTGTAGTGGATCGACGGCAACTGCTGACCGTCATGTGGCGTTTGCTGATAAAAATCCTATGGAAAACGAAGCGTTCCAGCTGTTGAAGAAGCTGGAAGGTAAGAGGGACGATAGGATTAGTTTTTCATGGTTTGTCCCAAATTTTGAGCCTTCGAAGTTTTATACAATTATCGCAGCGTTAGTTTGCGAATATTAACGATACATATTTTGTTTCCCTTAGCCAGATCCAAACTTTGCTTGGGAGTATATCAAGCATGCATTTGGATTCTTCGAGTTTGATACTCTCTTGATTTTTTTGAAAGTACATTGGGCACGTATATTTCGATAATCAGTAAATCAAACATATCAATTATACCTTGGACCTTTGAAAAGAATGTTTCAATAAGTTCATCTAAAGTGGTGTAGTCTAATGGATTTAGGCAACGGTGCAGAATATCAGATGTGAGTTCAAATCATACCGCCAGCCACATGTTTCCTCTGATTTTTCTCATTATGACATATTAACTATATTTTGGTCCTTCGAATGGGATACTTCAAATGAAATCATCCAAATGTTTACTTATCAAATATAGTGGTCTTATATTTTGATCCTTTCAGCCGGATATCTTCTCGAAGTTGACAGTGTGACATCGATAGACCTCATTTAGAGACTGTATCACTCACATGTAGCACTAGATGTCGGATCTAAGTGCCAAGCTACTTATAGTTAGAAACTCAGAGATTTCATTATTGGAGTGATTCTGACGTATTTTCGTTTGAATCGATGTGGTACCAATGGGGTGTAGTCCAATGATTTAAGGCAATTGCTCGGATTGCCGGACCTGTCTGTTGGAATCCCACCACTACCAGAGATTTTCCCTCTAATCCTTCCAGGTGTTTATTTGTATGACATCTTAGCTATATTTTTTGTAGTTCTAACAGAATAATTCAAAGAAATCATCCAAATATTTGCTTTTCAAATATGCCGTACGCAAATTTAAATCCTTCGGATATAATATTAGAATAAACAACAGTGAGTCACGAAAGTTACAATCCAATGATCCAGCGTTTGAACTGTTTCATGGTCCGGATATGTGGGATCGAATTCCACTACTGCCATACTTTCAAGTTTCTCTATAAACGATATATCAAATATATGGTCCTTCGAACGGGATATTCCGATGAAATCATCTAAATTCCGACTTGCAAACACAACATTTAGCGTACATTTTGGTCCTTCAAACTGGATAATCTCATAAAGTCATCAACAGTGTGACAGCAGTGCTACGGTCCGATAATCCAGTGATTGTCCGGCATCCTTGGCACTCAAGCGAGCATTTCCATAATCAGTACGTCACACTGGCGGACGTCGTGTCGTGTCGCACTGTCTGTGACCGAGTCGACTGCCGAAACGGGCATTTCTAAAAGTAAACACACAGGATCACAGACCACGCACAGCCAGAAAGGAAACGAACAGAGCGGGCGAACCGAAGTTGGTCGGGAGGTCGTGGCGTGTAAAAGTGCGCGGCCAATCAGATGGCTCGGCACGCGACTGAGGCGTGACATACCGATACTGCGAGACGGCCGCCGAGTGACGCCGCGCCGCAAACGGAATCACTCATAATCCGATAAATTATTCATAACGCACAGCTAAGGCTACGCCTGATTTTCAAGATGTAAATAACGTAGAAACGTTTGGAGGTCTTTTAGAGTTCTCCTAATTGAATGTATTGAAGAATATATTCCTCCTTACTTATAAACAGAGTCGTAGCTAGGAATTGGGCGCGTAGGGCAAGTCGCGTAATTTGCGCTCCCCTTGTGGACATAATCCCCCCATCCTCCCAAAACGCCTGAAGAGCTACAAAAAAATGTCTTACTGACAACATTTCCCGCTCATTCAGTCTACGATTTTGCGCCCCATACACACTGCGCGGGGGGTGGGAGCCCAGGTTGCTCTACCCTAGCTACGACTTTGCTTATCGAATTTAAGAGGCGAGCCATGCCAAGTAATGCTATATGCTCAGCGTAAATATACAGCAGTGTTTGACTGGTCCATTGTAGTTTTTTTTGTGGACGGGTGGATTTCATTAGATTTTATTGCGAAATTGAATGCTTCCAGTAAATCCTGGCAAATTGAGGTTATTCAACTGACTTTGGAAATATTATAACACACTGTGGCAGTAACAACAAACATGCGCGACAAGAAGTAATAGAAAGCATTCGCAATGCCCTTTTAACATTGGTTACAATATATTCAAGTAATCTTCCGTCATTATATTGCTTAGCAGTTACGCTAAGCTTCAAAAATAGAAGTTTCAATTGATTTCAGAATTTATCATTTACAATGACTACCCTGGCACTTATAAGACCTATCTTTCAATCATCAATAGGATGCAATCCTGGAAAAATCCTCACAGATGACGTTCGTGTTAAAATTAATATAGCAGTAAGAATTACAAAAAAATGCAACCCTCGGATAGGTTCGTAAAAGTGGGGGGGGGGGGGAGGGGGCATACGTTCGAAGGTTGCCCGGAAATCACATACTCTATCGTGGTTTACACCTTTTCACACAACCAGTTTGTTTTCCAGGTCATCAGTTTGACCTTTTTTGCTCTTCAGGTCTTCAGGGGGTCTGTATTCCAGATTTATCCCTAAGCCTTTCGACGACGAGACTGCTCTTGGAGCTTGTTACTCACAAGCTTACGTTTGGCCGGCACAGCAATACCAAATAAATTATATTTTTCAGCAATTAAAAAAATGCGCTATTTTGTAGCAGAATTTTATATTCGGTTTTTGATTTCCCCTTTCTAAAAGGTGTAGATACACGATATTTGAAATAACAGTCACCTATTGAACATATCTTCCTATCTTTTATAAAATTAGAGCGTACGTTCACCCTAAAAAGGCTTTTTTTGCTTTCACTTTGATTTGTTTTTCTGTAACACTACCTTGAGACCTGGGGAGGAGGGGTTAATCACCTAATCACCACCTTAAAAGAGTTGAAAGAGTGAATTAAGATGTGGAGACATTAAAAATGTTCTATATTAAATTTCAATCAGAAACTCAACTTATAATCCGAAAGATAAACGCGCTATGAATTGTCGCAATCAGGAAACAAACTCTCCAGTAGCCCATTCCACCAAGCTGAGGTTCTCCACAAGGATGACTTTCGTAAAAGTCTTATTTGAGGTGTTGGAAGTTCGACCTGGTGGGGATGGCCTTTATAGTGTTTAATGTCCAGATGAGTCCAGAAATTTCAGAGAACTGAAGAGTGTATCTCCACACATGCGAGCAGCAATGCAGACCAGCGTATGATGTTCTTGTGATGGTAGTTGTTTGAGTCTTCTGTGTGTAGAGCTAAACCCCATTTCAGATAAAAATTGTGTATTTGAATACAGTTTCACAAATAAAACTCTCTTTTTCAGTGCCGCGACTCGATTCATTCTCAAATCATTGTTGGACTGTTACTTGAAAAGAGAGTTTTTTTGTGAAACGGAGTTGAATTACACAATTTTTATATATATAATGGAAAAGTAGATTCATTCAGTTGGACAGACATGTGAAAACGCAAATTTAAAAGCAATTATACATGAAGATGGCATTGAAATAAGCCAAAACGATATTGATACCAAGTCAGTATGCTCTCCACCATGCATCAGAACTGCTATAGACATAAGAAACATCTGTTGCTACTTCAAGACAGTCGAGGTGTTAGGACCTTTGACTTCGTAAGTTGCCAATCGCGTCGCTATAGAGGGCGACACCTGAAGATGAATTAGTATTGATACCTTTATTTCGACTGAACAACAAGATTTTCTTTTTTCGAAATTTCAAATAATACCCAATTTAACAATATAGTATTCCAAAATTCAAAGGAATTGCCACGATTTACCGGTAGGATGAAAAACGTTCAATTTCAAAGTGCAATCTAGTAAAATATTTGGCTACGAGGTGTGCTTAAAAATGTCAGGATTATATATGTACATACTGCAAAAGACTACAGTTGGATAGTAAGACACTGGACTGTCACTACGCCCAGCGAATAGCAATATTTTCAATTGGCTTCGGAGGAACTATTCCCATGTTGATACAATCCCATGCTGCTTCACTTGGACCTATTTTTTTTTATCTCCATCCTACGCTAGTTGTCGTCGCGTGCCTTTTCCCATTCGAACGCAACGAACGCCTCCAACCTCGTCTCGGCGCGGCGTGTGTCTTTCTCTGAATATGCTTCGACGTCTATTACCTAGGAGATTCTAATGAATCAAACCAAGATGTCGCTGGACAGATAACGGGGACAGGTGTTCGCTTGTACAGATTTATAGATACGCCATTAACGTCATCCGCGGGTTTGTATAACAAGGTATCGGTTTTGTATGTGGATATGTGGCCAACAGACGTTTCCGCGTGAGAATGTATATGTTCAGAGTTTTTTACGTCACTGTTTCCTCTTAAGACTCGCGAGTGTTTCAGATTTACAGTTCGTTGTGACATTAGTTCTATATTTGAAAAAGGAAGAATGTGTTACTATGTTAGTATGCTACTCAAAACGTATAAAAGTAAAAACTACAATATTGTTGGGTTGCGAATGTAGTATTTTCAGTTCTGCAACATTCAATTGAAGGGATATTTAAAATCTCCTGTTCGCAGTTGTCGCGATAAGAGACGAGATAAGGCCTTGTCTTCTGAAGTCGCGAAATATCGGGAAGAACATTTTTCGAGACAAGACGAAACAGGTTCAGGCGCGTATTCAGGGTTAACCCATAGGAATGCTTTGAAATGGGGGAGAGAAGAGGATCACCACGGGTGAAAATTGAAAATTTGTAAAATGTCAAGATCCTTTTTTTGGGAGGCCACTTGCAATTTACATGTTTATGTGCGTATTTGAACAATTATTTACTGATGGCTTTGACTGTACTGTAATCAACCAAATGTTTACTGATTTATATTCCACCAGTTTCTTTGTAAATTTTTTTTAGTTCAAGGGGGTAAAATTACCCCCATAACCCCCCCCCCTCAGATACGCGCCTGAACAGGTTTTTATCTCGTATTTTCTCGTTAGTCTCGAGTTGAACATGGATTTAAGGATAAGCTACACAGCTAGACCAAGGTTCGCTTTTTTGCCGAGCCAAGATTCCCAAAACTGCATTCAGGAGCTGTTCGTATTTCACTGTATATTCTCTGCGAGGTATATTTTATTTCAATAATTTATAAGCACCTATACCCTGCTTTTTGTAAATTCAGAATTCAAATTCCAATTATTGATATAAGTGTTATTACTGTCATTCATTTCTTCTCGCCTTGTCTCGAAGGATTTTATCTACTCTCATCTCAAAATTCGAGACCAAATGCTCTCGAGGTGAAATAAAATGGCCTCAAGAAGAGACGAAATTATTTGTGCATCACTATTGAGTTTTATACTAAACTAGTGAGTTTGAGCGACAACAAAGTTTAAATACTTAAAATATACGAACAAGTTACGAAATCTAGGTTTTTGTTGTTTTTTCAAGTGCCTCATAGGACAGATGACAGCACAAGAGTGTCCATTGTGAGGCAGAGATGTCCTGGTGACCGCAATAGCGAACTTGGTCCTTGGTGGAACATTGTAAAGCTAACTGGGAATATTATAGGAGTAAGCTTTGGTTTTATCTAAGTTATCTGTTATAATGTTTACAACAGTTCAACTTTAGGTTAATCGCTGGGAAATATATTTACTTCTTGCCCTCATCGAACATGATACACGACACACAGGATTTGACAGCATTGCCCTTTGCTTGATACTACAGCAGTTACTCTTCATTTTTAATGAATCTTGTGTTATATTTGATATTATCCCTTACCATCGGATAGAGTGGAACAATAAGTGAAAGACTGTTATTTTCACTTTGAATAGGTTATGATATGCTAGATCCTCAGGCGCAGCAATCAGAAATATTATACAAAGTCTTACAATCAGCCAAACCACACTAAAAAAGGTGTATGTATTAATCTTCCCCCTTCGTGTGGGGAAGATGCCAACATAATTGGCGGAATACGTGTTGGTTTCTTTAAGACGTTATGTGGCAAGTGGTAGAACTGAGATAGCTTATTCACAGAACATTGAAGCTTAATTGCCTAAAGTTCCTAACTATTAATTTGTATCTTGGAAAAATATGCTTCAGGGTGATATACCCCCATAAATCCATTCCCAATTACCTGGACTTATAAAATCATGAGTGTGAAAAACGTCGAATGTGAGGATACGACCCGACAACGCGACGTAGAGAGCAGTCGCACCGGTGACGATAGTCCATTTTTTCCTGGAACTCGAATGGAATTCTAGAAAGCTGTTCGTCTGGTGATTGTGGGTGGATATGCAGTGCCAGCGAGAGGTGAAACACTCAAATGAAACTAACATGAAGACTTGCTTCCTTCCAACTCCTCTTATTGGAAAACATAATGCATTACTCATATGGAGGACAGTGGCGTTCTTGGAATTAATGTAGTAAAGTGGTCAATCTAAGCAGCTCTAACATTGACGTGTCAAAACAGTCGCACAGGTTTTTTATGACAAAGGCAAAGAGCCGAAAGCGTTGTGAGATGATAAACGTCTATTCAAATTGACCTTGGAGTGTTATAAATCGTAGCTATCTGAGAAGCAGCCATTTCATAACGACGAAGTTTTGGAAGAAGCTTGTTCGAGATGTTGGATGTTCGACCTGGTAAGGAAGACCCCATTGGTATTTGATAGTACTCATTGTGCTGATTATTTAACGACCAAGGCAGACCGAAACAGGGCCGGTATAAGCATGTTGAACCCCAAGGCATAGCACGTTTTGGGGCCTCTTTACCCTATTCTTACTCCCAAAGCTATATTTTTCTAGCGGAATAATTACGATAATTATAAATTATAGACGTCTGTCGTCACCCTATTCTGTATATGCTCTCCACTATACATCAAACCTGCTAGAAATGCATGTTTCGTCTTTAGCATAGACTCGTCAGTATAGCCTGGTGGTCTAGCAGTCGACAGCAATCGCAAGGTATATATGTAACCCAGTCAAGGGTTGATGCCACCTATGTCAGATCAAGTTGAGATTGTCAATCTAACGCTACAGTACCACCTTCTATTTTACTGAATGAGATGCAAGACCCTGGGTGTCTGGGTACGACACTGAAGACGAGGTCGAACGCTGCACCGTCGTCATCAATAATGCGGTACTGTTAGAGCGTATATTAGATCGCGAACGATTTAGGAGTATGGGATGGAGTGGTGTGATGATGATAGTTATTATTTTAGGTTAGCCCTTACCTCATTCATCTGTCACATGTTTCAAAAAATATAAGTTTTACTTTTACACGGACTGTAGGTAACAGTTGTTTTGTAGCGTTTATGCCGAAACTACGAAAAACCGTGACACTAATTATTCATTTTATATTTTTTACTGATCGCTAATCAAAAGCACATCGATTGTCTGAATAGTCTTATAACCGTTTCGATTGCTTGCAGCCAGTCTGTGATCTGTTTGTAGGTATATATGCCTTGAAATACTATTATTATTATCATTAAATATTATTAACAAAGTTTTTTACGGCGAAAATCCATTTCTTGGGTAATTAGGAGGGCGTAAGGGACATTTCCAGGAGTGCTCTCCTTGAAATTGGCCCCTTCTGACGTGATACACTTTTCTCATCCCCAAATTCAGATTCAAAGCCTCATTCTGATTCACTTGTCCTGAACAGGGGCCACTCGACAAATTTGTGTTGTGTGACAAATGTGTGTGTGTGATTACTATTTTAATATAGCATTTTACAAAAAAAATAGTACACTCAAAAATGATCAGAAACCAATAAAACAAATAAAAAGGAGATTTGACCACTTTCAAAAAATTTTTATCCATCGCCTAACTCCACTATAACCGAAAATGATTAGTAATTTGAGGCATATAAAAAACGAAGCTCATAGAAGTTTTGAAAATTATTATCTTTTTGCTTATCATTTTGCCGCAACTGAACCGTTTTCAGAAAATAACCAGCAAGAAGCATAACAACCTACAACGTAGGAACTCCTACTCGTACTCCCGAAATTCCATCAAAATTGAGACAGCGGTTACTATGATCACACGGTGATAAAACCGATCACAGACAGGCAGACAGATAGATAACCAGACCAACAGAAATTCTATCATCTCATTTTCTTTTTTTATGTAGCCATCATACAACTTTTACTTATCTGTTATTTCGAATCTTAAAAAGCTTCACCATATCACAATACTTCACATACTCGTATGTATAGAAAGCAGTTAAAACATTCTACATGCTACATTCGTGACAGAACACAAGCCAGTGATGTTACATCAAAATTCAGATCTATCCCAGATAACCAATTTCACAATATCAATGCCTTTATTTCGGGATTCACCAAGAAAAACAACAGAATAAATAACATCCTGGTTGTTTTATCCGTTCACGTGTGCATATATTTAAAAGTTTCCTGTTTTCAGTTTGAATCATTTTAATTACCGCTATATTATTATAATTACAATCGTAGCTGTGTATAGTGGTTTTCGCAGCACCTTTATTACGATTAAATTGAATGCTCGGTAATTTTAATCAGCAGGTATTGGGAAATATAGTTGATGGAATACTACTTTTGAGTAAATTATAGAATCTCATTAATAATAGATTATCAACAGGATTTTTCTCACCTTTTGTCATTGTTTCTCCGATATCCTGGTTATGTTTGTGACATGTGACATTAGACACGTCGAGAGGAAATGCGGGCTCGGGGAGAAACATAAAATTTGGACCTCGTTGAAAAAGTTGAAGGGCAGATAAATGTGAACCCCAAAGAACTGGTTCGTAACAATATGAAAAATTGGAAATGTTTATTATTTCCAGGCCTCCTTCAGATGCTCGTCTTCCTTCAGACCCTACCCCCTCGTCCTTCCTCTCCTATGTGACATACTGATAATTTCAGAATAAATGGAATTGCCACTTATTGATTTTCCACGTATAAGTTGGGAAAATGATGTCGCCAAAATTTTCAAATTTGAGACAACACGACCCTTCCACTTCCTACGTCAATGGACGGTTTAAGTATAGTAATGTGCGTTTTTGTGTTGCCTCGTGATATATACATCACAAAAAACTATGGCACATATTTCTTTCTCTGTCTGTCTGTCGGTCTGTTGGTCTGTCTGTTTTTTACAATTTCTATTAGGAACTAAATATCTGCCAGGGAATATTCTATATTGGCTAAACTATACTATATATAAAAAAGGCTGAGGAATTATATGGATTTAATACACAGCAGCATACCGGCCGCAGAAATTTCACCTGCGTTAAGCATAGTAATTAAATCTGGGAATTTGAATTATTTATTGCATAATGAAACTTCCCTTATCTAGTGCTCGCTCGTATATGGCTTATACATTATAATATACAGGGAACCTCGATGATTTCGGTATGTCGATTGTTTTATGATCATCTTTTGTTTTCAATAGATGGAATCAAGTAAATTAATTACGTTGCCCATCTTTTTTTAATGGAGAACCGCTAAAAGACGACGATGTACCCTCAATGTGAAACATTGTCATCACATGCCGACTGTGGCGCGGTGTTGCCACAGACGGTACAGCACGCTGGATCCTGTGATGCCACGTATCATCTGTTTGCATGAGATCTGATATTTTAAAGATAATCCCATGCTCATGCTAAAATAATGCCGTTTCAAAAATTGCGATTGCTTGATGAGATAGAGGAAGATTAACTTTTGAACTGGAGGAAGATGTTCTTGAAAACTTTTGATCTCTGAGTGGTTGTTAGACATAGATTGATGCCAAAATATGTCGAGCAAATGTGAACATTTACCTTTTTTAATTTTTGTTCAGCATTTCAGGGCGTAATTCATTTTTTACTAAAGGGTACTAATATCTTCGACTGCAGTTTCAGCAACTACTATCACTGCGTACTGAATTTCAATTGCATAAGGAAGATAAATAATTGCAGTCATTCAATTAACCTTCTCAAAAAGCAGTATAAATATGTTACGTTGAAGTAAGTATTGGAAATACTAGAAATTATAGAAATATTGATATATTTTTCCTATAAAAGGTTTTTAAATTCAATTCCAGTGGGCCAACAGTTGCAAAATCTGAACCAAATCTGTATTTCTAAAATGATACCATTCAGTGGGAAACACAGCGTCAACCTGAATGACGCCATTTTTATCCAGAGCTAGCTGAAGCAAAGCTAAATTGAATACCTGTAGTTCCATCAGCCTTCTTTCCAACAGCAGTGTGAGACTCTACGATTATTCAGTATTTCTTTGTACATCGCTGGAGTACTATGAGTAGCGTGATAGGCTATCTGCCTTTGTGTAAGGTTATCTATAAAAAAACTTATTATCCTCTTTTTGTTGCATTTGCCAGACCTGTCTCAGAAAATATTCAAATCCCTGTATATCAAAGAGCTCCGCAAGAATCCCCAACGTTGGACGTCGTTGTCTGGCAGTTTATAGTTTTAGGCGATATGGACTTTCTTTTTTTAATAGTTTTGTTTAAGTAGCACTCTCGGCTGTACCTGCATTCGTTAGAGCCTTTTAATTAGGAGAGACATAAAGTTGATATTAGCGTTTATATGGCAGTATTTGCCATTCGGTATTTTAATATGAGTTCAGTGGCTTTGTTGGAACTTGGGAATATACCGAAGACGGGCTTTCTCGCTGAATACCTCGAGTGTCGTACGATTTTTCTGGTACGACTTTACTGCTTGCCGATATACTTTTTATTTGCTGATTTTGCGGAGAATGTGGTTACTAAGGTACTGTGGCTGCAGAAATGAGTTGAGATACTGCGTCATATAGGTTAACGCTGTAATTCCCACGATATGGTATATAGCTATAGAGATTTGGTTGGACTTCTGGGATTAAAGATGTTTCTTGGAAGTACATCAAAAAATCATTAGATAACCTTCAATCAAAAACATCCAGAAATTATCTGAATTTCTAAAATTTTCTTAATTTCCACAAAATATACTGGATTGACAGTTCCGACAAAAATCTTCAATAAACTAATTCTACTTTATGGAAAATTAAGAATAAAAAATCTGACGCAATTTTTTAAGAGGCTAATAAAGCAAGCTGCAATGCAAAGGAAGTTTACTATGTTCTTAACTCAGTAAATAGTACGACAAAATTATAAGCCTTTGAAAATAAATCATTTCTGTGTTTTGAAGGCAAATGTGAGGTGATAGAGCTGTGGACATATCATGGTAGAACAGTAAAAAAAGATACTTTCAACTTTCCATATAATTAAATAAAAAAATTCGCGTCAAGTAAGAATAAAAAAATATCGAATATTTCGAAAGACATCGATTCCAATCCGATTTCAGAAATTACGCAATTTCTTGAGTATTGGAAAACATATATAATTTTCCAAAATATACTTCAAGTAGATTAACAGTTCTGACATCTGATCAAAATCCTCAATAAAGGGAGTCAACCTATTTGACTCAATTTTTGAAATACTATAAAGCACTCTCATAATTATATATTATCCTCATTAGAATGCAGTAGAATATAATAGTAGCACTTACTAAAACAAAGGCGGGACAAACTAGAGTACCAGAGTAAACGTGGCAACCCAGAAGCGTTGACCTGTTTTATAGACTTCTAATACGACGTTTCGTCATTATCACCTGAAATATTGGGACTGTATTTCAAATGTAGTGGAACATATATCGCGCGTTGTTATATCGATATCTAGCTCCAATATCACTCCGTCACCACTGAATCGATTTCTATAACCTCTTAAGCTTTTCCATATTTGCCACATTAATATCCTAGTGTCAAAATTGCAACAAAATAGGAATGGTACCTTTCAAGTTATAGCAGTGCCAATGTTTACCGGAGAGACGACAGATGACAGGTGACAGATACACGTATATCGAAAAAAATGAGTGACATGGTGTTACGTGATGTACGAAACATCAAGAAAGCACACTATCTTGATATCAAAATATTTTGCGATTACAAAACTCCATGCGCCTATTGACCTGGGAAGTAAACATTTTTTTAGGAACTTTGACAACACTGGGTTGCGATTTTGGTAGGGCTCCTCTGTCCAAAGGGTCATGTATGTTTTTTATGAACCAATGAAATGTATGAATATGGAGAAAAGAAGTTCCAAGACACTTTCGTATTTTTGAAACACCCTAATATCAACTTGACTGTCTTCGGCTTCACAAAAGCGGCTTCCATGCCAATATTCAAGCGAATCTTGAGGTACCAGCAGCAGCCATCCAGCATGCGCTAGCGACGGACCGCTTCCCGCGATATTTATTGCTAATTACCCGGCCGCATTTTTACCCGGTTACAATTAAATCGAACCCAGCCACACTGGCACTCACCGATATAAATAATCATCGAAATAATTATAATCTCGTACTCCCACTTCCTACGGTGTGCCGCGATCGGCGCTCGTATAGATGCCACCGGCAAAATTGAAACGGCCTCCGAGGTTAGAGGCCACACGAGTAGTAGTCGATTGAACAGTTTCTGTTTGCCTAACGAAAATGAGACGCGCACAGGCAACTCTGACCAGTTGTAACTGTTTGATGAACATTTAAATAACTTTGTATATGAATTAATACTCACAGGAAATGAAAATAAGTATAGATAAGAAACAACTTTATTAAAATGAAGAAAGTTTTTCACAGCAAATCTAAGTAAAGCATTAAATCATCGCTTAGTTACGCTTTATCAACTCTGCTTCAAGACAGGCGGCCACTGCGAGCGAAATAAAACTAAGTGTAGCTAAACGAAGCTAACGACTACTAAGGCTAAACCAAGTTTGAGCAGCCACTAGGAACGATCTTCGTTTAGTTGTCAGCTGTGTTCTCATGCGGCAGAAATGTTGTTGCGACAAAAATGGTGTTATTAGATCTGTCTCCAGAATCATCATCTGGAGAATCAGACTTTTTGGAAGATATTGCCAGTGTAGGTTTGTTTGAGAAAAAAGGAAAATGTGTTGTTTGTGTCGTACGTTTTGTTTTCTAATAACAATTCACTTTTGATATCTTGCAGGAAATAAATAATGGATTCCGAGGCGAAAAACTTCTGACACGAGCTAAATCAAACGAAACGAAACTAAGATTTCAATCTTCGTTTACAAACCTTCGCTTAGTTGAGCTGAAATAGCCGAGGGTATATTTGGCTTAGCTTAGTTTCATTTCGTTCGCAATGGCCGACGTCCTTTAAGGCAAGCGGCCACTGCGAGCGGAACAAAACTAAGCTTTGCTAGACGAAGCTAGCGATTACTAAACTAAACTAAGTTTGAGCGGCCACTCCGAAGCGAACAACTCCGTCCTAATCTGACATGAGCTAAATCGAACGAAACGAAACTAAGGTTATAATCTTCGTCTAAAAATCTTCGCTTAGTTTCGCTTAAGTGGCCACGGATGCCTTTAAGAGTATGAGAGCTGATTTTTAGAAATCTTATCTTCGCTTAGTTTAGTTTCGCTCCGCTCGCAGTGGCCGCCTGCCTTAGAGACGGAGGTTATCAATAAGTTCAAGAAACGTGAATCGGAATATCTGGGCTATATTATGAAAGGGAAAAAAATATGCTTCTACATTTGAGTGTCCAAGGAAAACTCCAGAGAAAACGCGGTATGTAGAGAAGATTAAGATAATTGTTGCGAAAACTGAGAAAGTGGTTCAGATGTACTTCTAACCAAATTTTTGAAGCAGCCGCCTTCAAAGTAAAATCAAAATTTGAATTCTTACTTAAACTGACATAACTCTGCTGTACCTACAAACTAAAATTTGGATTCGAAGTCAATTTTACTGTAAATTTTAGACACGATACTAAGAAAATCCAAGTGCGCCTCAAAAAAAGCATATTTATTAATTATCTGAAAAGGCAGCATTATTCTGTATGACCTTGAATATTAATATTCAGATATCGGTGCATGGGTCTCGGAAGTTTGATTTCAAAATATTCCAACCGCCAAAACATGGATAATTTATTGAACATTCTGTATTTGAATTTAAAGGTGGTCACGAAAGAGTCCTGAACCGAAAACTCAATTGTACCTATTTTCAAGCTGAATTCTCCTAAAAGTTGAAATGGAAATAGTAGAGTACGGTAGAGGCAAGTCAAGACAAGATGTAATGATGATGTAATAGTTTTAGGAAACTGGATAAACATCGCCAAATATAGAGATTAATTGTTGCATTAGAGGAGGCCTATATCACTGGATGAGAACGGCTGAAGGCTGTTGATGATGAAAGTTGAAATTAGGTTAAATTTGATTTTTTTCGATCAAAAAATGTTTTAATGCTGACACTATTGACATCTGCTTTTCTCCAATAGCCACCTGTTCGTCTGTTAGGCTATAAACTATTCAAATATGTATTTTTGTCCTTCACATAATAGTCCTCTTAGACAAAAGGAGGTTAAATCAAGCACTAAATTCCAGCATTGACCATAAGGAGGAGTAAGTTGGATATAAGTGATAAGTATACTATTTTAATCCAAGTACTTTCCTACTCATTTTTTCAAACGTTCAATCAAAAAACACTTTCATCTTTACCTGAATGATTCGTTAGAAGTTCCTTCGAGATGGAGCATTGTTCAATGTTATTATGAAGGAAAGAAAGAAGGTTAAATCAAGCACTAAATTTCAACATTGACAATACGAAGGAGTAAGTTGGATATAAGTGACAAGTATATTATTTTAATCCAAGCACTTTCCTACCCAATTTTTTCAAACGTTCAAACAAAAAACACTTTCATCTTTACCTGAATGATTCGTTAGAAGTTCCTTCGAGATGGAGCATTGTTCAATGTTATTATGAAGGAAAGAAAGAAGGTTAAATCAAGCACTAAATTTCAACATTGACAATACGAAGGAGTAAGTTGGATATAAGTGACAAGTATATTATTTTAATCCAAGCACTTTCCTACCCAATTTTTTCAAACGTTCAAACAAAAAACACTTTCATTTTTACCTAAATGATTCGTTAGAAGGTCCTTAGAGTTGGAGCATTGTTCAATGTTATTATGAAGGAAAGAAAGAAGGTTAAATCAAGCACTAAATTCCAACATTGACCATAAGGAGGAGTAAGTTGGATATAAGTGACAAGTATATTATTTTAATCCAAGCACTTTCCTACTCATTTTTTCAAACGTTCAAACAAAAAACACTTTCATCTTTACCTGAGTGATTCGTTAGAAGTTCCTTCGAGTTGGAGCATTGTTCAATGTTATTATGAAGGAAAGAAAGAAGGTTAAATCAAGCACTAAATTTCAACATTGACAATACGAAGGAGTAAGTTGGATATAAGTGACAAGTATATTATTTTAATCCAAGCACTTTCCTACCCAATTTTTTCAAACGTTCAAACAAAAAACACTTTCATTTTTACCTAAATGATTCGTTAGAAGGTCCTTAGAGTTGGAGCATTGTTCAATGTTATTATGAAGGAAAGAAAGAAGGTTAAATCAAGCACTAAATTCCAACATTGACCATAAGGAGGAGTAAGTTGGATATAAGTGACAAGTATACTATTTTAATCCAAGCACTTTCCTACTCATTTTTTCAAACGTTCAAACAAAAAACACTTTCATCTTTACCTGAATGATTCGTTAGAAGTTCCTTCGAGATGGAGCATTGTTTAATGTTATTATGAAGGAAAGAAAGAAGGTTAAATCAAGCACTAAATTCCAACATTGACAATACGAAGGAGTAAGTTGGATATAAGTGATAAGTATACTATTTTAATCCAAGCACTTTCCTACTCATTTTTTCAAACGTTCAAACAAAAAACACTTTCATCTTTACCTGAATGATTCGTTAGAAGTTCCTTCGAGATGGAGCATTGTTTAATGTTATTATGAAGGAAAGAAAGAAGGTTAAATCAAGCACTAAATTCCAACATTGACAATACGAAGGAGTAAGTTGGATATAAGTGATAAGTATACTATTTTAATCCAAGCACTTTCCTACTCATTTTTTCAAACGTTCAAACAAAAAACACTTTCATCTTTACCTGAATGATTCGTTAGAAGTTCCTTCGAGATGGAGCATTGTTTAATGTTATTATGAAGGAAAGAAAGAAGGTTAAATCAAGCACTAAATTCCAACATTGACAATACGAAGGAGTAAGTTGGATATAAGTGATAAGTATACTATTTTAATCCAAGCACTTTCCTACTCATTTTTTCAAACGTTCAAACAAAAAACACTTTCATCTTTACCTGAATGATTCGTTAGAAGTTCCTTCGAGATGGAGCATTGTTTAATGTTATTATGAAGGAAAGAAAGAAGGTTAAATCAAGCACTAAATTCCAACATTGACAATACGAAGGAGTAAGTTGGATATAAGTGATAAGTATACTATTTTAATCCAAGCACTTTCCTACTCATTTTTTCAAACGTTCAAACAAAAAACACTTTCATCTTTACCTGAATGATTCGTTAGAAGTTCCTTCGAGATGGAGCATTGTTTAATGTTATTATGAAGGAAAGAAAGAAGGTTAAATCAAGCACTAAATTCCAACATTGACAATACGAAGGAGTAAGTTGGATATAAGTGATAAGTATACTATTTTAGTCCAAGCACTTTCCTACCCAATTTTTTCAAACGTTCAAACAAAAAACACTTTCATTTTTACCTGAATGATTCGTTAGAAGGTCCTTAGAGTTGGAGCATTGTTTAATGTTATTATGAAGGAAAGAGCTGTTCGCCAAATATTCATCTAGGACACAAAGGCGTAAATTAAATAAGTAATTTATAACCAGACATATTAACTTTTAAAAAACTATTAAAAAACAAAAAAGAACTTCGACTGTCAAGGTATTTTTATAAGCCACAATATAGTCATTTATTTTGCAGCTTAATTTGTTAGATGAGTTTTAGATTGAGAGGTTATCTTCATAAAAAGCTAAGCATACATAACACTGGTCATTTAGGGCCAACGCTCCCCCAGCGTATCCTGCTTTTATGAGAGGTTATCTTTGAAAAATAAGAGAAGAAGAAGTGAACCTATCCCACAAATCTAATCAAATCCATCACACAGATGCATCGTTCTACGTCGAGATTGATTGCTTTCCAGCCCCACACCATCTGTCGCGTCGACGGACGGCGCGGCGTAAGCATCCTGCAGTTCCTGACCATACGCAAAAATCCAAATCAACGAACGCGCATTATATTTATCTCTCAAAATAAATTATCTAGCCCATGATTAAAAAGATAGAGCGCTAGCAAGCGCATATGTACTGCCTTCTAACGAGACGCAATATTAATGACACCAGATCACGGACTCGATAGCCGCTACAGTCGCATTATGAATGATTCGACTGTGAAAGTACGTGCCGGATTTTTCCGGGAAAATCGCAAGGGGCAACGCTGTTCAGTGCTGTGCTCAAGGAGTAGATCCACGATACTGCAGAATTATCAGTTATCTTGAAGATTGAGTGAAAAAGATATAGAATTTTTTATTGTGCGGACGGGAGTCGAACCTGTGTCCCTAGGATTTCGACTACTGCACTGCAATGTGGTTCTCCTACATCTATCACGCATGATCTAGAGAACTACTCAGTTCGGTAACTCTTTAGCCATTTAAGCGAGCACATGAATCTCCTTTGTGCGATGTCGCGTGGTTTCACCACGTAGGAGGAAGACGAGCCAGATGAAGCAGTATCTGCAACAGGAAAGGCTAGAGATACTATAAGCCGTCTAAGACGTTCTCGACATTGTAATACAGTAACCAAGTTATTACGGTGTCAGCATAGAATACTAGAAACACGAGTTCACTCCCGTTAGTTTTGTCTGAGTTTCTATCACTCGAAAATGGTGTCTTCAGTTTCCCTCTCCTGTATTTACACAGTAATAGATTCTGATTCCTTCTACTAGTCTTTCATTTAGAACTCACCCTTTGAAATCCATAACCCTATCACACCCCCCTCGACCCATTTACTGTACTTCAGCTCAGGATTTTTTCTCTTTGAAAAGCTTTTTTTGTCTAGTCTTATGTCGTTTGTTATAGGAAGATGCAAGATCTAAGCACTAATATTGTCTAGAATACGATTTTGGAGAAATATATTTTCAAAAAAATTATTTTGAACGTTCACATACAGACAGAGCGAATGGAAAATGTCAAAACAATGAACACAAATAATCTAAGAAGACAGCTTAAAACTTTGAAACGAATCTTCAAAGTAAAAGATCTTACCAAAGTTGAAAAGAAGTTATCTTGTCACTTTGCTTGACACAAAATAAATAAAAAATCATTGAAGTTGAATCAATGTTAAAACGATTAAACGGTACGATACTCAAGAATACTATTCACGCACTGAGAACAATTAGGCAAGCCAAACAGAACTGCACGCGTCGCATGTGTGATGTAGATTGATCGGTGTCTCTGATGTGGTTGAGTCAATGCACATGCTATCAAGCCGTAAATATCACTCTTCCTCCCTCCTTGCCTCTCAGTCTAAATCGGTATCGGAAATTTTATATTTCATAATGTAAAAACGGACTTGTCTGATTTCAATCCCTTACTAGTCATATATTTCATTTATATCCCCTTCCTTCTTTGACCCTTCAAACCCTTCAAAGCATTGAAGTGTTCATCTTAGGTTCTTGTCCGAAACCTAGTCATTTATTAAAGGGGGTCTTACAAAATTTTGCTGTGAGAAAATTGTTAGTGCCTACATACTCAAACCCTCGCACCATCAGGTCTAAAAAGAACTCGAAATGAATGAGAACGTACCTACTTTACTTAACGTCTATGGTTGTCTTGTCACCGCGGTGAGGTGAAGACACAGGTTCGAGTCCTGTCTGCATTGAAAATATATTTTTATTGTAAATGATGCGTTGGATGCTTTCAACTATTTTCAAAGTTCTTTTGTATTTTTTATCAATAATTTCGATTACCCTTTAATAACTAATTTTAATTTTTTCCATTTTTTTGCTCAAAAATTTATTCAAAGCGTTATATAATGGTCGGTCCTTAATACGTATACAAGTTTTCAATCAAATCAATGCAAGGTTTTGTTTCATACATACAGATCAAGCTAATAAATTGCTATTAAAAATAATATGTCGTGAAAATTCAGTACAAAAAATACGCCCTCGTCTATCTGAGGGTACGCTCCTGAATTTTCAGAAAAAACCTAACATAGAACAGCAAGTATAGAGCCATTACATCGGAGTAATTGTAACATGATTAATCGTAGTACAGTCGCGGTGGTATCGTTGCGTTGAACCACGCTAATTTATTATGACTGTCCGTTCAGCCTAGGAAAGGATAGATTCTTGATAAAGGTCATAAATAACAGTGAAACTAGCCAATTTTTTGGTTTCCGTACGACACACACCTCTTGCTGTGCGAGATGTGAACAATGTATCAGTCAGCTCACGTATGTAACTGTGTCTTGAACGTTGATATTGATAATCTTGGAAACTGTACGAATGGCTAAATCACTGGCGCTATGTGTATTATATTTAAAGGTAACCCAACAAACATTTGAAGTCAAAGTAATTACCTGTTGTTTACTTCTAAGGTAGAGGCAGGCTTTGATACGATCAGGCAAATTAAGCTCCATTCCACGTTATTTCCAGCAAAGTGGAGAACAAAATCAACGTAATTCAGAAGTAGCTATAAATAGTTTTTAGTTTTAACAGAAGTGTAACATTGGTAACATTGGTTGTTAATACCCAAACTCTGCAGAAATTAAACAAACCATTGCGAGCGATCTCATTTCGACGACGTCAGAACGCTCTTCAGATTAACGAGGAATTGTAGAATTGGAATCTACAAATGGAATTCAGTTTAGGACGCAGAATATGACAACCCTGACAAAGAACTCACATGCTGGTCTAACGAAGATAGAGCAATGTCCAATACTGGAATCATCTATCGCTTCTTAATACAATCCAGAATCGAGCAATACGCTTAATGGATACGCCTTGCCTCATAAAGGACCAAAGGAGGGGTCCAATGGGCGCATCTTCGCCAGGTCGAACTTACTCCGCCTCGAACGAGTCTCTTCCAAAATTCGTTCTTTCGGAGAACCTTGGTGCTGTGGAATGTGCTACCAAGGAATTTGTTCCCCGATAGCTACAATCAACAGTGTTTTAAAGTCAATGTGAATAGTGATCCTCCTTCTGCCTTTGCGTGGGGCTATCTATAAAAACAAAGAATCATGTTAAGAGTTTCATCAAGTAAACGCATCAAAGATCTACCTATCCCTCCTTCATCTTGGACACCCTGTATACAGACATTCATAAATTCCATTTTAAATCTCACTAAAGAATACAATTTGAACAATAATATCTCTACAAGGCATTACGTCGAATTAGATTTCTATAGGTTTCAATGTGATTCTGTGTCCGCCCGCGCCCGCCGAAAAAGGTCGAAGAGTTCAGTCGTCTTTAAGTGGTCGTAGACAGTATCCGCGCTGTCGATCTGCTTCAGATGGTATCTGAAGGTAGAACACGATCAGGCACGTGAACGCGTATCACGTCTTCGTGACTGATATGAGGACGCTACACCATGAAAACTGAGACGCCATTAACGATTTTAGAGAGAAGTTACTCTGATTTTCCTCATTGGTAGAAATTAGAATATAACTAGCGACTCCATATTTCTCTCCGTCAAGTAAGGATCCTAGTGTAAGCCGTGTTTGTGATTCGTTATAATATTTTATATAGATCATATATGCTCTCACTTCGTGTAACTCTTCTGAAATCATGCAATTTGCTGGCAAATGCCATTTCTCGTGTCGAGTTTCGCTATAACCTTCAAGACTGTTACAAAGTTTACCCACGTTACTTGTCAACTATCATGAATATAAAACTACACTACTCAGATCTAGCATCATATTTATCATATATAGCAATATTGTGTTAATAAATTGTTTTATTGCTTCTGCGTCTTGACGGAAATATTTCTTTGGCGACTGCGTTTGCACTAAGGTTGAAAGAAAAATCAAGGAAAGCTCAACCCAGTCCTCAGAATGACCTTAAGCAATTACAGTAAAGGGTCAAACACCAAATAGAAATACAAATCGACCATATGCTTGCTTTTCTAGACATACCTATAGAAGTAATACAATTTTGTAACATCAGTCCATAGAAATGCGGCATATTTATTGATATTTACATTTCGATTCTAGACATGACTATAAATAAAGGTGTGATAAAGTTTTTTCAGCAGCGCAAAACATATATTGAACCAATACATTTTTGATAGGGAGAAATTATTTCTCGAATACGTTCTTTGCAGTGATGGTTATCCTCAAGAATTTGTCATAACACAATCGAGTCTCTTCGTGTTACTCAAAGACAAACAATAACCTCTACCGACACTTGTATGCCATATTATGAAAGAAGATTACCTAAAAGACTGAAAAATCAACAAACAAATTACCAGAATAGCTTTCAAGACAACGAATACACTAAGATCCATCCTTTGCAGTACAAAGACATGAAATTGAAACGTAGATAGAGAAAATTCAATACATCAAATACACTGTCTAGGTGGAAAATGTTGGTGAGTCGTCTAGACATATCAGGTGTCAAAGCAAAGAATACAAAAATTATATAGCTAAATAGGAAATTGCTACACTCTCTGAACACATTTGGGAACTGGAGTAAAATGGGAGCAAGTTTTTATACTACCCGAAGAGGATAACTATTTCAATAGGAAGTTCAAAGAAAATGCCTTTATAAAGTTGAACTATGATTGTATTTATAATTTCTCAATATACTGCGACCCAACTTGGTTGAGTATGCTTCAGGGAAATATCCAATTAATCTTCCAAACCTACAGATATGTTTTCCTCTTTATGGTTTGTTTTTGGATCCCATATGGGAGGTTATTGTATTGTTGTTTGTTGTGTTGGAGTGCAGCACCTTCATTCTAGTATTTCATAATAGTTCATATTAGGTGTTGTTTGTAAACAGAAAAGTATCTCTGGAAGCAGTCCAAAATTTAAAAAACTAGAGAAGGACCGCAGAAGCGAAGTAGAAAGTATAAAATGGACCCCAAATGAAACTAATTGGTGACCCCAACACAAAATATAACTTTAATGTACCTCTACCTTCCAGGTTTCTGTTTCATACCTACGCCCATGAAGTATGCAGTATACTATACAACATGAGCATTAATACAAAAAGTCCTTCATCTCCGACATCACAGATAAAGAATTTTTGCAGACTTGCGGTATACATCTTCATCGATTTTTTGCCGAATGAAGTAGAATTTTAAAATTCGGACCTATCCACAATTCTCCTTCCCAGTGATAAATCACAATAAAAAACCGTCTCCCTGGTACCATGTTTCTGAGAACGTCCGCAAGAGTTATGGACATATATAGAGAAGTCGCGTTTAAGAGCTCCTTATGAAAAAACGTGTTCTTGACACAATATACTTTAAAGCGATGAAGTTGTAAACTAAGGAATTGACATCTGATAAATATTGCATTGCCGGCAGATCGATTATTCTGTGCAAGTAAGAAATGAGAATATTGATCAAGCGATGCTCAACCCATAGATATTTCTTTAAAATCAGCTGCTTTTTTGAAAAGAATACGTTATAAGCGGAATAGAGATGATTCTCACATAGGCTTTTTGTAGCGCTACCTAGTTTACGTTCTTAAATTAAACATGAATTAATATTACAATGCATACTGAAATGTAATTAATATAATTTGATATTGAGATAAAGTTGCGTAACATACACAGTAGATTTCATAATTAAAATTAGTTTTTTGTGACGTGTTTCGAATTAATCTTTAAATCATTGTCAGACTGTAAAAATTTACCGACACACTGACAGACCGACAGATAACATACTGATAGATTTCTTTTGTGAGTGACTCAACTAATGAATTGAGAAGAGTGGATTAACTGATACAACTCCAACAATTTCAAAAGGAAATTTATATCAAACAAATGTGAAACTTTTTCACAATATCAAATCCCTTTGTTACATTAACTTGTATGTGTTTTCTTATTCAATACGAGGATGTGTGCTTTTTCATTCAACTTCGAAACGAAAGCTTATTTTACCATGCTAAATTTTTCAGATGCATTATAATCATTACAAATTGTAGAAATTTTTATATTTACTATAAATAAATGAAATAAAATAATTGACACCATATTCGTTACCCATCATCATAGCTTTAAAAATTATGTGGTTTAATTGTATCTGCTAGTAGTAGTTGGTTTTTGATTTTATTGTCATTACCTATTTGGAAGATCACGAGTTTCAGGATTGATCGCCGAAACTTTTACAGGTGAGCAAAAAGCCTAAAATGGCGTGTGGTTGAATGGGTATGATTTGCAAGGTTTGAGTATTAGCAAATTTCAAAATTCACTGAATCAGGCTATATCCATGGTCTCGTTTCTCATGTTTTACTATTTGCTTCACCTACCTAAGTTTTTTAGAAAAACATAACGCAGACAGGACACTTTGTAAGGGAAGTTAGATGATTTATATCAGATATTATTATTAGAGTTCTTGTAATTATAATTTTTTCAGATACCCCATTTACTTAAATTAATTTTAAGCATAAGCTCAACCAAAGAATCTGGAGAGCAAAAAAGCAACATCTTACACATCTTTCTATTGCAACCATTTACCACTCTTTTGGACATATCACCCGAAAAATCTGAAGACCAAAAAAGGCCCTACTGCAACCAAATAGTATGTATATTTTTGTGAAATCGATATATTTAGATTTTTTGGTAGATCCATTTTCAGATCGGTAGATCGGTAGATGAGTCAAAATCGGTAGAAATACTGGAATTTCCGTAGGACCGGCGGTACTGCCGATACCATTGCGTGGAGAGTACCGCGTCAACCTACTTGATGCCGTTTTCTTGAACTATATGCTCATACGTAAGCCTGCTGTAGACACGCATGATTCGTCTTTAGCCTAGACTCGTCAGTATATCCTGACGGTCTAGCTGTAATGAGCAGTCTGGTGGTATACGCATAACACAGCCAAGGATGCGATAGCAAAATCAACACCCATCTCCAAGCCTAGCGTACGGTGGCGCTGCCCATTGACATCTCATGAGTCAAGGTCTTAACAGTAGGACTGTCTTGAAGCGGACCATCTACGTCTGAAGCTGACAATTAATATTGAGTTATGGTGGTGGTGGTGTATAAAACCTACTGCATAATATCAGTTGTCAGCTCCCAACGTAAACTATGGACTAACTATAACGGTACATCGTAAGTTTACGAAGAACAAGGGATGTCGCTGTAAATCGGTTCAACCTTGTTGACAGATGTCGTAAGACCGCTTCAAGGCGGTCCACTACCTTGAATTCGTACTATTCCAATGGGCAGCGCCACCATGCGCGACACCTGGAAATGGGTGTTGATGTTGCCATTTTTTTCTTTTGCAGATAGAACGCCCAGAGGTGAACATTGTATTGATCATACTATTATATAAATACAGCTAGCCACCTAGTTGGGTCAAAGTGTGTGAAAAAATGAACCTATATGCCTCACTCGATATTTGTCATTTTGTCAGTTATTTCAGTTCGTGAGAAAGGCGACGACCTATTCTCACATTCATCTGATACACCCGTGTTAGTTACGAAAGCAGCACCGGCAGCGAACGATCAAATGTAAGCAACATGCAGGCCCTAATAAGATATACTCCGTCATTACTTATCTGCATCGACAGATAAGACCGGCTAGATAGCTTGAAATACGATATCTATCAGTTTATATGTAAGCGCGGCAATGATAAAATCCGCGAATGGTTCGAATGTGTTAGTGGTTGTGCGGCTTGCTCGTGGTCTACTGCATAATATCCGCTTAAATATACATATTACACAAATACATGCGAGTTTAAGTGACACTTGCAGCATGTTTAAACACAAATAGTGGAGATTTTAATTAGAGATAAGACTGCCGACGTTGGTTGTGTGTACGCAGCCAGCGCGTTATGCAGATTGGAAGTTATGTGTTTATGCTTGGCCGATGAAATTTAGGATGAGCTGGATGAGTTGTGTAATTTATTCAACCTGTTGGTTATCATGATTTATTGAATTTTCGTAACCTCAATCCAGATTTTAAGTTAGGTTCCTTCACTTTAAAGATGCCATAATGGCAGAAAGCCTTTGGCATTCCAAAAACGCTGTGAGAAGATAAAAGTCTATTAACATAGAACTAGAACTGTCGGAGCAGAAATTTCTTGGCAGCACATTCTACAAAGCTTGCGAAATTTTTTATTCAATTTTTGCTAGTTTAGTTGCTAATGCACCATTTTTGCGCAAATATGGCAGCAAAAAATATCGAAAACTGGATAGATATGCAAAAACAAAGTTTGGAGATATTTTGATTTATTTGGTTGTTTAAAAACCTCGCCGCCAATGTACCGAATTAAAAAATATGGTTTATTACCTACTACGACTCCACAAACTTACTCGAAATCGGTTCAGCAGTTGCTGATTTAACGCAGTTACAAAAAAGGTACGCTCAGACCGACAGACTGGTATAGGATAGACCGACAAACAAACAATTCGACGAAAATCAGTGAATCAGATGGGAGTGGTCATATAACATACAAAAAACGTAATGCGTAATACGTGATGCACCGAAAAGAAGTGGAGGAGGAAATAATCCCTCATGTATTACGAGAAGGGAGGTTTGAGACTTAAAAAAATTTGTTAGGACATATCTGTATGATCCATAAGACTAAATGACGAGCATCCATTTGAAAAGGTCCATGTTCACAGTTTCTCAAAACTCAATTCAAACAAAATGTGAGGACCTCTTTACAAAAACAATATGATATGAGTTGGAGCTTTTTAGAAAAATTCTAAAAAAACTGTAACTGGAGGACCTGTATACTATATATCGAATGATCTTACTTATCTACTATAAATCACTAAAAGAATGAAATATGTTAAAGCATGAAATATCTTAAGAAATAAAATATGTTATCCCATGAAATACTTGAGGACAGTCTGACGACGATTCTCTATACTTTCTAGAGGTTTTCTCTTAAAACTAGTACAAATGCAGTCACCAAAAATAATCCCCCAGGATAGGCAAAATAAAAAGAATGTGATAGAACAATAGGTAGATACAATTAATATAATGCTAGATTTAAATTGTATGTAAACAGTCAAATGTAACAATGATATAAATATATATCGAAACACATCACTGACAGAAAGTGTCTTATTTCTGAAGCTTTGTTGTCTAATAAACAATTTTTTCATCCTATCACTACATAAACATCAGAATCATATAATAATAATAAAAAATTCATCTGATTCAAAATGTTAATTTGAATGGTCTCAACGCCTAACGTCTCTTAAGTTTTCCTCAAAATCTTTTGAACTAGACGTATCCATATATGAAGTAACGCTCCCCAAACGATATTCACAAATAAATGTTTGCTCCGCGATGCTACAAACATAAGATAAAACTGCACATTCATCTCGGACCGATCCATATACCTGCGTGGCGGCAGCATCGGAAAAACAAAAGCCATTAAGAGTGCGACCGCCGCCGCCAACTGTGATCCATTGGTGCAACCGGAACACCCACGATCAACGATCGACGCTCGGCGTCGCGCTCGTGCCGCTGAAAAACCACCGCCGTGATACGACAAGATATAATTCCATCGATAAATCTCTATTACTCGATGCTCCCAGCATATTTGTTTATCCATGTACACTTTGAATGCTTGGGGTGGGTTAATTTTCCCAGACCAGTGCATTTAATTCCCACGCATACACTGGGAAAGTATCGTGATTAGAAAAGATGGCGTTGACACTGTACTTCACACGAATTAGTTAGTGGAGAATTATATTGTATGGATTTTGAAACGGTTGATAGTTGAATTTGAATTTAAAAATGTCTTGCAATCTCAATAATACCCAATATTTTCATGGTTTTAAAAGATTATATGATTTACAACATACCCAAAGTTACTTCAGGTGGATTAGCAATTACTTTTAAAATCTAATATAAATTCAAATTAATTAGTCTAAAATTGTTCATAAGAAGTATTATAAAATTCTAATTCCAGAGCTCCAGAAAATAATCTGCGATTTGAATGCAAATTTGTAAACTATGACATTTGTCTAATAAGCCTTATAGGGGGTTAACATATTATTGACTAATGTATTCTACCAACACCTAAAATGTGTTAAGAGCTCTCTCTTCACCCTTCAACTCCACTTACAATTTTTGACAAGCCCCTCAAATTTTGGTAAATTATCAGGGCGTCTTAAACGTCCTAAAGCCATTTTTCAGCGATTTTTCTTTGTTTTTCGATAAATCCACTGCCACTTACAGACAGACAGACAGGCAAAGATAAAATCTTGGCTTTGGAATTTTTATCAATTACAGTACTTGGTACTGGCGTAGAAAGCAAAAATTCATAACTGGAGAAAATACGCTCTTGTCTTCAGGCATAATCCAGGAAAGTTCGTTATTTATGCTTTTGTGAGAAGAAAAGCATTTCTGATGAGCCATTTAATTTTTGGAAAATTGATTAAAAAAATGGATATTGTATTTTGTTATCTACTTATGTTGCAATCGGATTTCAAAATTTTACATTCCTCTTGAAAAAACATGGTTGACTTTGATGAAAATCATGAAAATGTCGAAAATAAAAGTCATCTCAGCTTTTCCCCATTGCAATCAAGAACTTTCATCTGAGCGTATTCATCTAAAAACACACCGTTTTCACGTTATACGGCTGTCTCAAGTTTAATGGATCACCATGTGTAAATATATATATAGCATAGTATAAAGAGTAAATCTTGTTGCCTGAGGGTGATTATTACACAACATACTTTGGTCCCAATAGCGGCTTGAATTGCTTTAATATAATGATATTGTTGTAAACGGTTCTTTGGATAGATCGCTGAATCATATTAACAGAGTCATCTTCTGCTCATACTCTTCTATCACCTCTTCCATCACTAAAATAAGGTTGTGCAATTTATAGTTACACAGATAAAAGTAATTCTTTTTGAAACGTTTTGCTTTTCATTTTGACAGTGTGATATTCTATTCTAGTGTATAAATTGCATAATTGTATCTAAAAGATTTATGTTATATTGGCACTTCGGCCACCTTGGTCATTATCGCCCAGATCTTGCAATATAGATGTCATTAATCACTCAACATATTCAATAGAAATATGGCTCATGATTATGCAAAAATAAGCGTATATGTTATAAGACTATAGCTACTTTTTTTTTAAAAGCTTCCAAGTTTTCTGTCTTAGACTGGGGTGTCTGCATAGTTTTCCCAAGGTTTTTATTCCTACGCTATACTATTACACACGGTTCTGAGACAAATGACAAACCAGTATGCAATAAAACGTTTCATGTTAAGTAATTCGATTCTCTTGCAATTGTGTCTTATAAAAACCAAAGTCGTAGGTAAGGTATGAATATCAGAAAACAACTAGAATTTCAGTGAAGAGTTTTTGTTTCCGTTCGCAATAAAATGGAAACAATGGTGGATATATTACGATGTAAATAAATATACTAAGATACCATATCAAGTAAGGGATAGAATTAAACTGTTTTCGAGGGTACTGCATTACTGTTTTACATGAATTTGAAGGAAGGGAAAATCTATATCTTCTGCGTTGGTAAAAGACGTTGTCTTATTTGTAAATCTTTGACCCCGTACTTGTTAGATATAGATGATCTATCAAACATTTGCCTTCTAAAAAAAAATATGATGAATTTATTTTCATAGCTGTCGATTCGAACTTTTACAATACATAACATAGTAAATTTTTAAGGCATTCCGAATGTTTTAAACAAATTCAAATGTGTTTAGGTTGCATGCCAATTCAGGGCGTAGTTGAGTTTTTTCTGAAGAGGACCGATTTGCTCTGCTTCTGTTTTAGCAACTACTACTACATGTTACTGCATTTTATTCGATCAGGATCATAAACAGTGATCAAAGATCGAAGATTTTGTAACTGTTGATCCACTTGAAGAAGCTTTGGTTGAGGTTTGATGGAGCTGTGTCGCATAGTAGACGATCAACTGTTTCAAAGTAGGATCTAAAACTGAATTTCCAATCAGTTCATTTTTTGCCAAGCACATACGACCAAACTACGACTATTAACTATTATGGTTGAAAATAATTTCAACATTGCTCTCTATCGTCGGCCGCCGAGCTATAACAATGGGCCAAGACAGTGAACGAGACATGTTACAGGATACATATAGGTATATAAAAAACAATATACTCAAAATATATGCAATTGCTGAGAAAATTGTCCATCTGATCTCGAACTTAAATTCACTAAATTTTTTGTCAGCGGTACCGTTAACATCCGACAGCACTGAAAAATCGTATGCCACCTCCACCTTACTTCCAGGATCTGATTCAGTGCAACGAACCTATTTAGCGTATTTTAGTTTGCGTTTAATTTTCGGACAATAACTTTACTGTTAAACGATTCTAATTATCTTGCTTCCGTTATCCAGATGCTATTGAATTCAGGAAGGCAAGGAGAATTAAATTGCTTACGAATTGATTACTTTGTACAGCGGTGGTCTAAGAACAAATACTGCAACATTTTTTTCTGTTGCCAGATTGACGAAATAAATTTCATGGCCATTGCGTACTGTGGTGTAAAGAGTAAAAATACCAACAACCTTTGTACAAGTGATTGTGCTTCTTTAAAAATTATTACTCTTAATGAAGATTCCACGACAGTTATTAGGCCACCTTCACCAATTTTATCAGCATCTTTATCAAACCACATGTCATTCTCTACACTGTATGACTGTAAAATTCACCAAAAAACATTTACAGGATTTCTTGGGATAGCTGATTAAATGAATTCCACCTCAAGTTGACGTCGTTAGTTACAAACAGCTGTCAAGTAGATAATCCTTTTCTTTCCAACAAACACATCAGTAGCGGACCTTGATACCAATGCACTCTACTGAATGATTCTTTATTTTGATTCAACTTAAAAACAACTAGACGCCTGGGATTGATTTCATTCCTGCCGAATGCCCAAAATGTGGTAGAGAAACCCCGCATCAAGCTGTCCACCATATGTTATAGAAGTTACACGGTGAATAAATACCAAGTGAGTGTCCGCATAAACAAGAACTACCTAGACATTACTTTGTTTGTTGCGACCTAAAAAATACTCGCATTTTCCTCTGAAGACACCATAAGTTTTACGCATAGAAAATTATAGGTGAATATCCGTATGGTTTTAAGAGAGGTCGCTCACTAGACAGCTAACGGAAAAATCACGTGTATCACCATTTATCGGTTTGAATTTTGGCAAGCAATGACAGAACTTGGCTTCTCAAAGAAATAAATAAAACTATCCTAGGTGTGCGTTGGTGGGGCAAAGAGTAAAGTGACAATTGAATACAACCTTTCAGAGAGACGATATAGTCTCATATAAGATGATGATCTGTCCGCGTTGCTTTTTAATGAAGCTCTTGAATACGTCAACAGAAATGGCGAAGTCGACCCTATAACCGATATAGTTGTCACAACCTATGTTTGGGTTTTGCAGATTATATATACATTATGAGCAACAGCACACTGGACATCAGGACAATCTTCAATGACAAAAAAAAACGCAAGGAGTATTGGGCTCTTCGTTAACGAAGGAAAAAATAAATATAGGAATTTATTTTAATAGAAAAAAACAACACAGGGTCAGACTAGGCCAAACATTATAATGGGTGACTATAACCTCGAAGGCGTAAAAAAATTAAATATCTGGAAACGACAGTAACAAAAAACACTGACAGGCTGACGACAGAATCCAAGCAGGCAATATGCACCTCAGTGTAGTATAAGACCTCCTAAAATCCAAGATAACATCAAAATGTTATCTTGGATCAATACATAAAGAACAATATTAAGACCTGTAGTGATGTATGGTTGGGAAGCTTGGACGCTAACGTAAGAAAATGAAAGAACGTCTCCGAATCTTCGCAAAAAACAAATAGTTACAAAAATATACAGCTTGATAGTGGCTGTAATAAGAAGAAGAAGAATCAGCACTAACAAAAAACTGAAAAAAACTAAATGAAATCCAAGCAACTGTAGCATGCAGAAATTGTGAGGAGTCTACCAAATAGTCATATAGTTAACTTCTGTGGCCAATACCGATTAAAACAAGACCATTGCGACATCCGCGACTCCGATGGAAAGACAATATTACCAAAGAGCCAAAGACAATCATTCCAATTCTCAACGACATGGCAAACAAACAGCAATGGAGGATTATTGTGAAGTAAGTAAACACCAGGCCATGGAGTAAGTAGGTAAGTAAGAATGATTATTTATCAAATACATGTAAAAAATAAGAAGAAGAAGAAGTTAGTGTTGTTGCGACTTCATCCAAAATTGTTAATAAACGATTCAAGGCTTAGTACCAGGTCCGGTACTGTAATAAAGCCGCTCAATAACTTTTTTTACTTCCTCGGAACGCGGCAAATAATGTAAATTGTTCCGTTTTACGGAGGAATGGAATTTCGTCTTGGTGACATTCCCACAGTAGTACCGACAGAAGTCCTCGTCTGTTCATTTATTCGCTTCTCATTTCCGTAAATGCACCGCATCTCCTTCTGATTGTCCCAATGGAAACCTGTTAGGTCTACATGCCGGCTGTGAATGATCTACATGTTATTTGTATCTCGAATCACAACTACCCGCTGAAGTACTTCAAGGATATGCCATGAAGGTTTAAAGATAGACAGGATGGTTTAAATTAAATAAAAAAAAATTTCCTCAATTATTTCCAACATTTTATCGAATTATTATTTTCTCATCAGTTCTTAATACAACTGTAAATTTTTGAATCAATCAGTTGTCTTGAAGTCAGGAAAAATTACGTTCTGTGCTGTGAAGCGGCCATTATAAAATTGTTTGTTTATCCTTATTTGCTGTTGCAGTTTGTTTTTGGGTCTTTTATGTTACCATTGTATCGATGATTTTACGGGTTTTCCATGTCTTTGATTTAGATTAACTTATTGGAAATAGCAAGTGGTATCTGGTAGTGATGGTGCACTTTACGTCTGTCTGTTGTTGTAATTTCATGACCCGTCCAGGCTAATCTCTGAATCAGACGCGTATCTGAGGGGGGTAATGGGGGTAATTACTACCCCCCCCCCCCATGAACGAAAAAATAATATATAAACCAGTAAAGTGCCATCACTAAATAGGTAATTGTTTAAATACGCACATAAAAATGTAAATTTGAAACCGTTGGATGACACAGTAAAACGCTAGCCAAGCATTAGACAGCGTTCGTAAAGATCAAAGGATTTGTCCAGGAAAGAATTCAAGATAATGAAATTTTCAGTTCACAATCATTTTCACGTTTCCATGTTCCAATTCTTGTATATGTCATCATTCACTGTTGGAACTTGGTGTGTTTGTTACCGGCGCCGAACGCCAACAGCAAATATGCCGTTCTGCGTTACCTTTTGGTCTGGACGTAGCATCAGATATTGGATGCTTTTAGAAGAATCTTCGATGTACTTTTTATAATGCGTTGAAACCGTCTGCATTATTTTCTCATCACTCTATATTTGAAATGAGCTGATTATTCTCCAAAAAAAATTATGCTGCATCTTATGAACTTAACAAATAAATCAATACATAAATAAGGAAAATAAACAACAAAAAAGTGTCCATTTTTTTCTCATAAAGTAACTAGATTATGATAGGTGCTGATACTACAGGCAGCATGGTATCGTTACGCGCTATAAGAACATGAATGCCTGGAATGTACTGAGTTGATTCACCTGACTCAATTTTTTCCTGTGTGGCGTGTAATTGTAATGTTAGGACCCTAAAATAAACCTGGCATCAACTAACGTCCTGTTGTAATAAAAAGCCTTCGTTTAATATGCGCATACGAAACAAGAACCAGCGACTGCTTGGACACTCACAGGAGTCACGGTGGCCGCCTTCCCAAACATAAAAAATTACCCCGTTGTTATTTTAATTTTTCGTCGTGCTCTACAGTCGCGAGAGGACACAAAATTAAGCGAAATTTCAGTAATTAAGCAGTGCCTGTGAGTTTTCTGGAATTTTATATGGCGTCGGCATACACGTAGAGTAAGGGGTTTGTAAAGAGAAAAATGGTGTCGAGTAGCTTGACCCTGTACTTTCCAGGTAATGGTATCAGTTTAGAAATATAGACATTTTGATATTTTTGTATATTATTTTAAAAGCGCTACGAGAGGTTAAATGTCTATTCACAGTTGATTTTCTTCTTCTTTCAGAACTGGATTTAAAAAATATTCGGCTTCGGAAATGTTACATTTTTGATAGTTTGAAAAATTCTGAGTATTTCTGAGTTTTCCAAAAGTTCTAATACTAACAAAGTTCTCTTCAATTGGATCAACCGTTCTAAAACATGAACAAAATCTTTAATAAAACAATGTCATTATATATTCAAAATAAAAATTCTTCATCCTGTTTTGTACTTTGATAAAAGCTGCCGACGTAGCCGAAACGTCAGTAAAATATCTCTCATACATACGTGGTTTTAATTGGCGGCCAGCGAAAAATATAATGAATCAGAAAAAAAAAATTATAAGAAAGTTTATTACGACCTGAATGCGGTACAACTTATTCAATAAATGGAAATGATTTCAATTTGCTTCAAATATTCGAAATGCATCGCAAATCTAATATGAGTATGAATCAGATTCTATCGTGAGGTTTCACAACTATTGAAAATAAATGTATTTTGAAGAAAAATGTGTGAAGAATCGTCTACATCTAACAAGTACTGAGAATTACTGAGATCATAACTTTGTAGATGATAAAACATCGCTTGCTAATGCCAAGAGCATTTGATCTCCCCTATCTTGCTGCCTCATTGCCAATTTATAACCTTTCCCCATCTTTTTTTGACTTTACCTGCAGCAACTTTCGAAAACCAGCAAGCTTTTGGTATGGTGGGTACCTTAAAGCTAAGGAAGGGCTAAAAGAGTACTGAAAGGCAAACAGGCAGATGGTATGAATGAGTTATAAAATTGATGGTGTACTCGTACGTGTCATAAAACTTCAAGAAAATGTAGTACCTTTTAAATATTCCGCGATTCCAATACTCATTAGAGTGGGAAGTTAAAATATATGAATCCCTGTTCAGAATCAATCTAGCATTGGATTGCAATAATCTATCCCTTCAGTAAATTAGTTTGGACGCTAATGGTTATATTCCGGAAACGTTAACATGAAGTCGTGTGAAATTTTCACGGAAAAGTTGTAGATATGCGAGACGTAAATAAATAAAGGGATACAGTAGTGGTAGGGTAAAAAGGGGGTTCAAAATTAAATTTGCATTACAAATCACTCCATGATCATGAGAAAATACCGTTGTGCACTATTATATTGAATCACTCAAAATTAAATATATCGTCAAAGACATGATGTACCTGCCTGTAACATGGTCAACATTTTGGCATCAAGAGTTTAGTTTGACCTAAAAACTGTATAGTAAATTTGAAGCACTATTCCAAATGTATTTCAAAGACGTACTTTCGAATAACAAGCTAAATTACTACCCTGATGAGGAAAAAAGGTACACATAAAATTAATTATGCTTTTAATATTGCTTTCACTTATGCATTACAAGTATAAATGGGAGTTTTATCATGGTGAATGTAAAAAAATGAATACAATAGTAAGTAGGAAAGATACGTCGTATATGTGCAACGTCTTTTTCCGTTAGCTTCTGGATCTAGCGGTCTGTGGCGCGGTGTTGCCAGAGCCGAAATAGTACCCTGGATTGATTCGACGTGCGAACAGCATCGTGGGTCTCGAACAAAGGGGTGGTTTCCCACATTATATTTCCAAGCCAAGAGCGTGAAAGATACCGAGTTAATCTACTTGACTATACATTGTTCAGATGAATATCTAGTGCTCACAGTGCAAAGCTATTCTACGTCCGTGCAACCTAGATTGAAAATACGAGAAAATAAAATATATCCGATGAAAGCTTCAAAGTAAGTACCGTATATACATCAAATCATTTTTCAATAGCTAAGAATGTTATCATCTAGCAAGCGTATCTCTACGTAATAAAATAGGTAATGATTTTAATCATCCTATTTGCTAAACAGCTAAATGAACACATCAATCTCGTACTGTAACAGACTATGGCAGTACACCATTAAAACATGTACGTACTCTCAAGTACTTAGAGGCATTACACAAATCATTTATCTACGCCGTTTCAATCACTTTATTCGAGTTTGCTTCTATTTAATCGGGTTCGTACAAAAAGTTTTGCTCCATTTAAAATAATTGAATATGGTTAATCTTATAAAAATTGTGATGGTATTTGCATAAAACTGCAATATTTGCGTGAGGTAGGCTCATTTATTTATGGTTTTAATTAAACCTACTCTATAACATGAATAATGAATGAATAATCTTCTGTATTTTTTCCATTGATCTTATAGCCGTTTATCTCGTATGTTGGTAAAAAGTCGGGCATTCTTTATGAGTATATAAATCAGTCCAAGAAACATATTTTATTTCAATTAAATGCGTCGAAGAGTTATACGCAAGCCTAATATTTACATATTTACGGTTGCGTTTTGGATTGACACAATAAAACAAGCTAACGTGGTATAAACGTTATCACAGTTATCACCAATTAACTATTTATCAACTAGCGCTGACTACCTGATTTAACTGGGAACAAAATTTAAAAAAATTAACCCGACCTGAAAATCCAACAATCTTACTAGATAGGGTTATATTAATGTCTTTGAGACTCAAGCCAGCATTCTTATATCTCACGCCAGTTGCTGAAGAAGTAATGTAATCGCAAAAAACGAGAAGCATTTCTAATTCGAGATTTTGTATTCTTGATGTTTTATAATATTTATCGCGGTGAATCCATGTCACTTATTTTCTTCTGTCTGTCTGTCTGTCCGGTAATCCTAGACCTCTCTATAAGTCGGAATTCACTTTTTGGACCTTGGACCTTGTTTAAACTTTGCTACTAGTTACGAATGTGAAAAGGATGAAAAGTTCTTGTATATTTTGAAAATCGGTTCAGTGGTGGCGAATTATTCGTAAAATACTGAAAAATAAAGAAGCTCAAACTTTATTAACGTTTCCCTTCTTCTTTTGGAAGGGCTGCAATTAGGGGTTTGGCGGTAGTAAGATCTTCTGTCTATAATATTCTGACGCGGGTAGTGCTTCGTACTTCTTGAGATAACGATCCAGTAGCTACAGGGTGATACTAAATATACGTATATACTAGTATGTATCTCGAGTAACAACATACTCACTGTCGTTCCAACAATACTGACGGCGACAGAGACCAAGGCGTTACAGATATGCGCGTCTTGCAAGGACAACTAGATATTCTTATCAGATTTCAGAGCTCCAGTTGAAGTAAGCATTGGAAATTTTATAAACTTTGAAAACCTCAAAAATTTTGAGGATCTTATAAATCGTATCATATTTGAGGTATTCTCCTCCCAATCCTCCTATCTCTTATTTGACGCCATTTCTTATGAGATTGAGGCTGGCATTGGTGAAAGATTTCGCTTTATCATTTTACTTCAGTGCTCTCAAATTACTCGGACGGATTTTCGTCATTTTTGCAGAAAATATATTTTTTGTAGGAATATTTAACGATTTTCGAATGCCGACCTTTCAGGGCGAAATAGCCTTTCCACTTTTATGTTCTACTCTATCAGATAGAGAATTCTCTGCTCAATCCAATGGTGTCTTCAGATTTGCGATATCGAGGTCTCCGGACAAAAAATTAATTTTAGGTATGACTGTCAAATTGTTGTACTGCGTTATTTCTTGGAGAGTAAAGACTAACTAGTCATCATTACCTTGATTACCCTATATGCACAAATAAATTATTACTATAACATCTAATAATACTTGTTTTGACTGTATTAATATCAGCATTGGCATGCAATCATACTGCTACCTTCAATTCTTAAGATAACAATCAGCAACAACACAAGAACAAATTAATATTATGTGCTGCCAAAGCATACAATAAAAATTTCCTACTATGCGTGTATACACAGCATACGCGAGTAGGCTGTGGTTAACAATAATTAATAGTAATTCATATTTTGTTGTTTTTTAATTATCATTCTCGACGCAAAATAGGTCAAAGCCTAGTCTACCAATGTGTGCACTTCTTAGAATGGAATGAACCCGTGACTTATGAGACATTAAGTATTCCCTCCAGGCAAGTGAACTGAGTCAGGAGTTGATTCGAGGGAGTGTAGACATTGTTGTCAACTCGTAAAACAAAATAAATTTTCTTTGAGAGACTCGGTCAGATTAATCAACGTGTGTACCGCATCAATGGAGAAAATCCAGAAAAATTTAGATGCGGATGAGACTGGGATATTTATTCATACCATGGGATATTCTGTCAATTTTGAGAATTTCTACAGTAACAAAGCAATGCTTATATCTGAAAACCTTAAATGCTTATCATTAGATTAGATACTGCATAGCAGCTTGTGATGCAGTCACAGAATATCAAAGACCTGCATTATCTTTCTTCCTAGTAGAATTGAAATGAAATTTCATTAAATCTCGAGACGCTACAACCCGTATAATTGCAACCGATTTTGTTTTTTAGCTTAAAGTGGTAAACGATGAATAAATTCAATTTAGCAGCCCTCATTTGCTATTCCCATAGTCCACTTCGCTTGTTATGTACAAAATGCTCTTTTGCTGTTATACAGTACTTGTATGTGGGTAATTATTTGTGGAATATTTGTCTGTTATTGTATTTCCCACGCATAAGCGAAAGAAATATGTTGAAAGAAAGAATACAGACCATTACTAACCTGGGCGTATTCTCCAGATTGTTTGTTTAACACAGAAATTTCACAAATAAAGCTTTTTTTTTAGTGAGACTTTGCATTTTATATTTAATTCATCGTCGGACTGTCACATTTGAGTGCATCCAAAGGCTACCCAGATTACTTGTCAACTAGCTGAATATGTGCAAATATGAATACAAAACTAGAGGTATTAAAAATCTAGCATACTATTTATTATTATGTCTAGCTATTTTTCTATTAAATTCTTTTCTATTTTGTTTGTTCTAAGGAAAACATTTTTTGGCGACTGCATTCAAATTATTGTTGAGGGAAACCTCATAGCCGTGAAAATATCCTTAAGATATTTTATCTTTTAATTGAATGATTTCACCATTTAGCGATACGTTTGAATATATTTTAATATGATTTCTTAGTTTATGATTTTTTGCTTCAAAACATCAATTATATGAGCCTCTACAACTATTTTGTTATTGTTATGGAAATTATTATATAATTTACAACTTCATCTAAATCAGACACGTATGTACATAATGATCATAAGTAGTCCAAGTGTTGGTCCTTGCGGTACTCCTGATGACTTTAGAGCTTCAGGTGAAGTGTTTGTGTCGATAACTATATGTTTTCAAGAAAATTAACAAACATATTAATTAGCTACTCAAAGTGGATTATTTATTGTATCGAATGCCTTAATTAAGCTTTATTTTTTTTACTTTTTAGTCCGATTTGCTATTGGAATATATTTTTACAGTTTCATTAGTTTCTGAATCTACATTTTACTTGTTCTTTAAATCCTCAGGAATCTGGTTCCCAATTTCCCCCTGGAGCGTGGGTTTTCCGTCGACGGGCATGTATGCGATCTTCCAACTTTCATTCATTATGGCAGTGAAACGATATCCGGAAACTTCCGACAGTCAGAAGTGAACGTACTTCTTCGGGCCAATTTAGTGGTTCACCCATCCGCCCACACATTAACCCATATCTCTACCGATGATGTGCGTTCTGCGGCGCCCATCAAAATCCCATAAGGTGGTCGCCGGAGCGTTTTACGATGACAATTACAGCCGCACCTGAATTACACACACGCTCTCTCCCCCACTCCTCCCTAACTTCCATCGTTCTCTTTCTTGATTCATGTTTTGATCAGCAACCGTAGCCTCGCAGCAGAGGCGGGTTGATAACTACATCTGGTACAGGTAATGGAAAATTGAGAAAATTGAGCTGTTTCCACTTCCCGCGCGTCTTGAAGAGGAAGTATTGCAATCGCAAAAAATTTCATTTGTTTCATGACATATACGTTACAAAAGCCATATCACACATTTCCATCGGCCTGATTGTCTGTCTGTACTATGTTTGGTAATCCTTGGCCTCTCTATTAATCAGTACTTTTAGGATTATGACGAAACTTCGCACTCGGTAGTGTGACAAGTATATAAAAAAGTATTGTAGTTTTAAATTCGGTTTAGTAGCTACGGAGTTATCTTAAAAGCACAATGTTTCCGAAGCCCCTTATCTACCCTCCCCCTAAAAATTAAGGGGTGTGTTGGTAGAAGACGTGCATTCTCCATCTATCGTTCAAGCGTTACTGAAAAACGGTTGGTTTAGAAGTATATAATATAATATTGATACACGCTCCCGGCTGATTAGGTTGTCACCCTTACTTTTAAGACTCTAGTTTATCCTTCTTCTGTTAAAACAACAACTAATACGAGGGATTCCTGCATTCTACCCAAAAAGGATAACAAATAATTACAGAAGAGATATTTAGCCTTTAAAAAATGTCGTGTAGGGTAAGTTGACTTTGTATGTCACGTGCAGTTCAATATTCATAGTGGATTTTACAACTGTTGATACAGTTGAAGTAGGTTTTGGAATTCCTGATAACTTTGCACAAAAAATTTGGGAAGTTTTTCTATAATAAAAGTTCAAAAGATCAACAGCTACAAAAATCGATCAAATCTTTATCTCCAAAGTGATACTATTCCGTGGGAAGTACATCGTCAACATACTCGACGTGATATTTCTATTTTCCATTATTACTCGAATGTATTCCATAACTCAGAGCTTCTATAAAAGAATGACTTTTGAAAGAGGGAAAATCGAGGTATTGGAAGTTCTACCTGGTAAGACTGCGCCTGTTGAGCCTCTCTAGTGTTTGTTGTACTTGATGACTTGCCATGTGAGACATCTGGGTCGAACATTCACCATGGTAGAATCTATAGAATAGGGACAAATTAGTCACTTATCTTCGATTGAGGAGGTCTTTTATAAGGTCAGGCGCATCCACTAAACGTATTGCTCTTTTCTGGTTTGTGGCGAGAAGCTTCAGGAAGTGAGAAGCCCAATTTTTTGGGATGCCGATGGAAGATAAGTCGAGTATTGGGCGTCTTCGTTGATCCATCCTCACGGCTGGCAGACAAGTATGAGATCTTCTGTTGGGGTACATTTCTGAGTCTTCTGTGCGTTGAGCTGAACTGCATTTGTAGACCCCATCCGATAGATCTATCGATATTTGCATTGATCTGAAGAACATGATGCTTCCGTCAATGAAAGGTCTGTCAGGATGGTAGTGATTTGCCTGATTCCATGTAGGAGATGAGGGTGCCGTTATCTGTGAAGCTGTTAATTAGATTAGATGTCAACTCCTAACATATCTTTCATCTATTCACGTGGAAGAGCTGCTAAGGAACTTGTATATTTTGTGTTTGACGTTGACTCTAATCTCGTTAAGAGCAAATAATTCGTGTAAGATCATTCGGAGATCAGTAAGCCAATTAATTTATAATTATTTTTTGTACTTAGTATATATTAGTTGATAAGGTAAGATGGGCAAAAATCAAATAAGTATTGAATAAATTTCAAGGTTTTAGAGTCTTCAAGAAAATTTTATCAAGCTGTAGGACAATCAGAAACTTATAAAAAAGTCTGCCTCATTGACGAAATATCAGCGGACATCTTTTTGTTGGTAAAAATATATATAACAATGTTTTAGTGACAGCTTTTCGCCTACGTCACTGGAAGTATCATTAAAAGATAAGCGGATTTCTCTGGGCTAATTAGTGGCGTGTGCTTTGGCGATGCGCGATTGTTATATTCAACGTATGGTGGGGATAACTCCCAGTTTAAGCGCGAGCACGTTCTCTTATCACGCCGCTCCGCCACAGTTGTGTAATAATTGTATTGTTATGGATTTGGTGTTTGAGTTTCAAGTAACAGGAAGTACCTAGATGTTTAATCCTCACACTTACACTCATGTAATAATGAGAACATAGAAAGGAGAAGGAGAATCACTGACAGTCAAGGATTTCAAAACGTTCTTATATAGCTCTTTTACAAACTTTAATAAAAACAAACCTTAGTAATGAGTATTTCGCATGTCAAATGTACAAGGCTTCTGGAACTCAAGTTTCTTGGTTTGGATTGAATTTGATATACTTCTCCTTCTAGGTGGCTTCCACTCGAACTTGATACCTTGAAAATTTAATTTCCGTCAGTCTATCTATTGACGTTTATGCCTTGGTTATCCTAAGAATGAATGAATGAGTAATTAATAAAAGGAAAGAGGATGCGATGCCAGTAGTTATCGGTGCATAGATCATCTAACGAGCACTTTTGTGCCTCTATCCGTGCTAGTTCACAGGAACTAGGTGGTTGAAGCCCTAAGTCCTACCCATCTTATAATCCAGCTTTCGGAATGCTAGCCTCTATTATAATCTGCTTGTGATACCCGATTGCCTCACACATAAAATGTGTGCTTGGATCTCGCCTCTTCATTACAGCGTGAGCACAGTGGATCATTTACCACCCCAATTACGTTTGTGGCTTGTTAGACTATTGTGGACGATTATTTCCCACACACCCCCTGAAGTGTTTCCTATCAAGGGAGAATCAAAACCGCTCATCCCCAACAGGTCCCACAATAAACACCTGTGCCTGTCGTAGATACCTGAAGTTGTTTCTCCATCTCAGGCAGTGCTGGCTATGAATCCACTCTTTCGTTATCTCAATCTAATTATAAATGCAGATACCTCTGAAACCGGTTGTAGGCCGAACAATGTACCTCTCGAACCCACTCTTGCAAGAGCATCTCGTTTCCACGTACCCTAGTGAGGAAGGAACAAACTATTATCAGTCCCTACCCAACAACTTTGCCTTCCTAAAGGAACTACCACTGGATGCTGCCAGATGAATCACTTATATGATATGAGGATTACTGAGACATTCAAGCGTGAGAAATATAACCAAACCATGAGACTAATAAGCATCTTACTTTGAGATTGTCTGGCTCTCCTATCAATGTGATTTCATTTAGACTGTGCGCTGGCTCTGTATGACCAGTAAAAGGGTAGCTTAGAATTATTTTTATAGATAATCCCTCATAAAGTCAGAAGCACTGCGAGAGAATAAACGTCTATTCACATCGATCTTAAAACACTATAAACCCTAACTATCATGAAACAAACAGCCCATTCCACAACGCTGAGGTTTTCCAATGAAGGCTAGTTCGTAGTGTCGACCTGTTGAGGATGCACTCGTTTGTCGCTCCTACTTTTTATTGTACTGCTTACTATTAATGTTATTAAGCGAGATATCTCAGCTTCAGGCAACGTTTCGGTGCGCATCCCTACACGTACAAGTAATACTCCAGGGATGGTATGGTGACAGGTTATGTTATTGATGCTTGATGGAAGATGACTTGATTATTTCGGCTTCAACGTCTTTGTTGATCTGGATGACAAGTTGCTCCGGATGAAGAAACAAAGGTCAGCAAAATTATACTGTATGCTGCTTATATGCCCATACAAGGTGTTGCTTCCAACGTAGCAATATTGTATTTGATTAATACAAATAAATGAGCCACAACTACTGGACAGTTGTACCGCTGGCCAAACATTTTTTTCCAACATATGCTTCGCTAACTATGTTAAAATAGAAGATTGATAATAGATAGAGAGGACTACCGCCATTGAATTGACAGTCTCAAAAGATGGTCCTTATATAAAATCGAAAGGAATGGATGGTGGAACATTGAGTCCTGATAAGAAACCCGTGCTATGATCTTAGCTGATTATCCTTCCTACAGTACAGGATACAGCATACAGAATTATGTTCTGACCAATACACCAATTTCAGAACCTTATTGAAAGTGGCCACTGTACATTCCCCAAAGAGTAGTAAAGTAAAACCATCTAACCATAACGCAGTACAAGCTATCCTTTTATCTGAAATATTGTGAGCGGTTGTAATCGTTTTTGAATACACAGCACACCGTCTAACATGCGTTGTAAATATCTGTCGGCCATTCTGAGCTGGAATACTTTGCTGAATGGAAAGTGACCTAAAACGGTTGATGAATTGCAGTGTAAAGTGCACACAAAGAATTCCATACGATTCGAACAATAGTGGACGATTGCGATCGCGATTGTAGCCAGCGTAACCTGGAACGTTTCTATTACAAGCTACAACTACATAAAAATCTATTTGATATTGAAATGTAGGCTTTGAATCGTTCTGCGTCTGAATCAGTGTCTAGTTTAGGAAATCAGCAGCGTTCGCAGTATTTATTAGCTATACTGAAAAAAAGTAGATAAAACGCATTGCGAAGTATGACTCGCAATGAGGCAAAGTACTGTTCATAAGAAAATGTTGTAATGTTTGGTATTTCCAGTATAGATTTTTGTTAATTTTTCCCTCGCACTTTTTTATATTAAGGACATCTATTACTTTAGCTTTATTTACTGTTCATTCCAGTAGATAGTACCTATTTTAATGGAGATGTCGTATTCGAGATATTAAGTCATCTTGATAATTCATGACATGTGAAGCCATGTCACTGATTTCCGTCGGTTTGTCTACCTGTCATCTGTCCGGTATGCTCAACATTAAATCTGTCATTAGGATTTTGATGGTGAGTTGTATCGATGAAATACAGATTTGTAATTTTTGCAAATAGTTGCAGAGGCGACAGAGTTATCGTCAAAAAACAAAAAAATAAGAACGTTCAGGCCTCGTTCTTGGAAGCTTCGGAAGTCTCTGACAGTTTTGAAAAAAATAGGGGCCAAAAATGGGGGCTGGAGGTGCGTGGGAAGAAAGAACAACACTTTTTAGGAGTAGTCTCATCAGTAAACATTTGATTGTTGATTTCTAGACTGAGGAATGAAGATCTTTCCCAATATCTCTTGAGCTTTTACAATACATCCGACTTATTAACATAGTAGATTTTTTGATGGATATCGAAGCGAAATTTAAATTATTTATTGTTTTTTGAAAGTATACGAATTTTTATGGCGGAGTCACTTTTTTGTGAACACCCTTTTGTTTTGCTTTTGTTCTAGCAACTACTACTACAAAAAAATACTGGATTTCAGCTGAATAAGAATCGGAATGGTTAATGAAGGTGATATACAGGTTCTTAAAAATGGCGTGAAGTAGATCGACTTTGTATTTGACATCTGTTTTATGAATGAATTGATTATATTTTGAAAATATTGATCCACTTGCGGTATGTTTTTGAAATATTTAAATCTATGGGAGATTTGGAGCGTAACTACTGTTTTGTTATTAGGTATATAGATAGTGAAAAGCTACTCGGGTCTTTGGACCTGCCGGAGTTTATTAGCATCAATTAAGCACTTCCTGAAAAAAAATCTTCCTGCCTGAATCGAATGAATTAAAAATGATCCTCGGGCACGTGTTTTTACGCCATTGTCGTATTTGAACCGCAACGCTGTGCCGCACTGCTAATACAGGGACGGATTGTTATAAGGAGTCTAGAAGCAACGGCACTACTTAAAAAATACAAAACCGCCTGGTTCAAATATTTAAAATTATATGTTTTCATATATACAAGGGCTGTTCTCTTTTTGCTGAGCCTATCTATTAGAAGATTATATTTTCCGAACAGTATTTTCTGGTATTTCAAGCTAGTTATTTACAGGTTTATCGAGTAACACAAATTAAATCAGTTGAAGTAATGACTTTGTCAACAAATGGAAATTAACAAGGAGCATTTTCTGAATGTGACCTTTTACAATTTCAAATATGACTTAAAAGGATGATCTGGTTCATCGTGTCAAGTCATGTTCTTTCGCTATCGTAAAGCGATGTTACAACGAATTTAAATATAGTCGCCTTTCCTTAAATAACATATTTTGAGGTCCCAAGCCAAAAACCATACATTCAAACAACTTTAAAGATTGTTGTAAAGGTTAATAACACTATTTTGCACCACAAGATTTATTCTCGGTGGATTCGCCATAACTCGATTTTTGCTCAAAAAGGAAACACTGTGAGATGGTGCAGATCTACACTAGATGGCGTTGATCGTTGATTATCTAATTTGGTATATAACATCATCACAAGTGATGAAACATGGGTATACTGCTATGATCCCAAAAGAAGTAAAATATGTACGTCAATATGGATCTGTCAGTATTGGATTCTCTAAAAGGTTCGTGAAAAACCTTAGAGAGGAAGGATAAAATTGGATCAAAGTAATACCCGGGCTCGCGTTACTGTATTTGAATGGCCAAAACATATAAATTAGTAATTTGCCGTATAGCCTACCACCTAATGACATATTATTTCCGCCGGCAAAGGATAAATTATGAAATTTACATTTTACATCCGTCAAGAATGCGGTTGGTGTTTTTAAAAATGAAATTAACTAACAACAGGCAGAAGATTGGAGAAAATATTTTCAAGAATGCTTTCTGTGGATGCTTGAATGCATTTACTGTAGAGGAGAGTACTTGAAAAAAGGATAAATAAATGCATTTTGTAAATAAATTGTGTTTTACTTTTCCAGCCTCAGCAGGAGTTGCATTAAATTAATTTTTATGTAGTCATCAAGCTCCTTTAAGTATCCAAATTGGCTACAAGTAGAACTAACAAGCAACGCTCTTTGGTTAGTCGGTGGAGTCAGCATCAGCCTCATGATAGGCGGAAGAGAGTGATAGAGTTTACGGACTTGTAACGTGGGCTTTGAGCCATAGAGCTTCTGGCTCGGCAGTTAGTCAGCTCGGTGTGTAACGTACGACGCGTGCATATGTTCGACTTGCATAACTGTGTTTAGTCGTTGTATGGGTGTGTTTCCATGATGCCCTGAAAGCTTTAGAAAATGTATTCTAATCTTTTCGATTCTCACTCTTATTGCAATAAGAATATTTCCCGATAATTTGTTTTTTATTTTGTAGATTTGTTTGTAGAATATAAGGTAGCTTCTCCGAATTTTTGTTATTAATGTTATACAGCATTCATTCGCGGTGTGTAGGATTCCTGAAAATATAAACAAAAAAAAGTAGCCTTACTATGAAGTTTTTTTTCATATTTAAATTTTTTCGAAACATGGATCATGTGTCTATCCACAAAAAAATATATGACATTCATAAGACTAGCAGAGCAGAACTTTTCAGAGAAAAAAAATTGTAAGCCGAAGTATTTTAACTGGGTGGTGATTGGTTGGTTGGGGGGGGGGATGAGGTCAGGTCCTTTCACCACCATCCAGTACTTCCTTGAGCCGCCACTGATTTCTGATATAATATATTGTTAAGGAGTCATCGGCCTGGCTAACGGACACTCCACTCGCGGTGGACCGTACCGAATATCGCATGGGTGGCTGCTTACTTGCTGCCGCCGCCGCCTCCCCAGCAAACAGATTTACACAGCACGAGCCACGTTACACGCTTAGAAAATCCACCAGCGCAGATCGGCGGTAAGAATTGTTTATATGGAGCGAGCCAATCCCACCAATGATGACAAGTTTTCGCCACCATAGCGAACACCTGGAACATCTTAGCGCCCTTTATTAGCTTGACCCATATGCATGTATGTATCTATCAATGTATCCAAATCTTTCTTTCTGGCTCAACCTTCACCTCAACAATACCTTTCAAACTTGAATCAGAAAAAAATACTATATGATGCAGAGAAAGGTAAGACAGAAGTCACATTGGTACAGTTATGACACTGCTTGAGTTCTTCTTTTTAAGATTAAGGAAACAACAGTGGTGTTAGTAGCTTCGATAAAAGCTCATAAAAATTACAGAATGTTTATACTGATACCCTTATATTCTTTCTCCAAGAAGAACAGAATTTCATAATGAAGTTGAACTATTACTGCCAAGGCTATAAAATGCTTCAGTTAACATCAAAGTATTATTATTGGTTAGATTTTTTTTGTTTTGTGCCAAGATTATGATATGCTCAATTTTAGAGTTTAGTATCCTTACTTCCAAGATTTTTCCACACTTGAATTGGAAATTTTTAGTTAACTCTATATGATTAAAAATACAATGTTCCTACTTTAAGATTATTATAGCTTTGACCATAGAAAGATATGGTATTCTTGAATGAAAGCACAGTCTTTGTCTGAAAATTCATTTTTATATCTTTAACGTGATTCGCTGCTCCTCTTCAACCACCACAGCTTCAGATGTTTGTCAGGGCCTGCTCTGAACCTCTTGGCCAGCCTGCAGTTACTTCTCTATAACCATGCTTTCACCAGCTCTGTGTATCTAATATTGCCAAAGCGATTCGTCTTTTCATTTTCTGGTACCCCGCTGTGCCCAGGCACCCTTATGAGGGCCACATTTCTGTACTGGAGGGAGACATTACATTTCCGGACCAGAGTACCTGCAGATTTAACAATAAAAATCATCGACGCCACTGGATCTACCGCAGCACGTGCTCAACCACTGTTAAAAAATAGCTGTTTCTGAATACAACGAATGTGCTCATCAAATGCATGAAAATGATAATACTTTCAGCATTTTCATTCTGCCGTGCTACGGTAAGATTTGCTGTTATTACGCGTTTAAAAAACGGCATTAATATTAATGAACGCAGAAATTGTGCTGGCACATTAATGCATTTTCTAGATCTTGTTATCGCATAATCCAAAAGTAGCAATTACTGCATATCCTTTTTACTTTGTTGGATTACTTGCTTCAGTTTAAAATGTTTTCACTGATATTTACTATTTTATATTATATTTGAACTGGCAGCTAATGGAAATCACGTGCTATTGATGAAAATAACTTTACCAACGTTTCGGTTGTCCAGGCAGCCTTTATCATTACGTTAATAAAATAAAAATTAAATGAAATTAAGATGAAATTGTGTAATTTAAACACATGAGATATATTATACCTATCGATTTTTTTTACGATTTTGAAACATCGACTTTTGTTCTAATGTCAGGGCGAAAAAGCCTTTTTCGCTGTAACTTCACCTATACCGAGTAGGAGTTTTTCCACTGAATCCAATGGTTGTATCTAGGCTAGGATGTTTGCAGGGTGATCTTTTTTGTGGGGTTGTAAATCTAGCGGTGCCAAAAACTGTTTTTCGTTCTAACCGGGCAATACTTCGGAGGGGAATTTTGAGGCTGACGTTCCTCCAAATGGGTACCTCACGACTCATCAGGGTTATTTCAATGGTCATATTGGGATTCAGCGTCCTCAGATACAGTGGTGAACTGGGTTTCATTTGCTGAGGAGTAACGACTTGGTTTTGACACTGGCCAATGAAGTTGAGCATAAAATATGTGCTTCTGTCTCATCATGCTTACAGTCTCTCCATGCAAACAGTTCCTTGTAAAACACTCTTTAACTGGTTTATAAGGAAAAATCAATATGTCTAGACAACACGGGTACTGCAACAGGATATAATCAGCATAGGAAATACTTCTTCAGCATGAGTTGAGTGAAACAGCCCTATACAGGAGCTGTGCACAAGAACTTGACACGATTAAGCATCTGCTATGTACTACCCGATCCTATCAACCCGAGAATCTGTTCTGGAGGAGTGATGGCACTTCATAGCCACTGTAAGGGATACTCCTCTAGGTCATGTCACCCCCTTCTTCCGCAGTTTATGGTGGCTGAACACCCAGATTTCTGCAACTTCTGGGGAGGACGTCCCAATGTGGCATAAGTGCTATGATCATGTCAGATTATTCTTCCGTCAATACAGAATACAGAAGAAAACATCATTTAAGGAATTATATATGTCAGGCATCAGTTTTTGTTCAACATTACAAGTTGTAAAATAGCTACTTAGAATTTTTATAATTTTTTGTTTCTCGCCTAATGCTTGGCGGCCAGTGCACCAATTTAATAAAAAATAAAGCACCAGATTCCATTATGTCATATCTCTCGCAAGTCTCTTTTAAATCGTGCCTGAGATTTCTGCGGTTACGCGGAAAAAAGCCAGGGACAGACATACCGACGAACAGATCAACGAAAATGAATCATATATCAAGTAAGTAAAAAGGAATTTTCAGGGGATAGATACACTAAAATGCGTGCATAGCACTTTACGTTACTGAGAACAGCATGTCATCAACCTTTCATGAAATTGAGAAACGAATGAAATAAATGAGAGAGGAATTGTTGAACCAGCTGATTGTAGCTATGTTCGGATTTAATTCAAATGCTTTAACAATCATAGATCTCCTTTGTGTGACGAATTATGTCTAACAAGTTAACACCTTACCCAAAACTGGAAGCAAGTATCAAATGGCTTCACAAGTGACCAATCTAGCATGGCTAATGGTTTCAGATGTCGTGATGATTATTTGTAAACTGTTCGGTTGAAACGAGAAACCCTATTCAAGTTGTGGTTTCTGAAATTACCCGAGCAGGTGCTCTGCGATTAACACTGTATTGATTTCAAAGTGCAATATGCCTGGTTAGACCAGTGAGCTGTATCTTCATTTGTCTACCCAGCCAGCTTTAATGGATAAAGGGTATTTTGAAATTAAGTCAAGCGTAAATCATAATGGATGTGTATTTGAATTATTCTCTTAGTCTGAGAGATCATCATTTATCGTTGTAAGCATCCCCCAGATATCGTTACTCCCGCAATTTTTGGCTCCTGCACTTTTTGGTCGCGATAAACTCGGATTTCAACTATGAACTAGATTGAATTTCTCAAAATATTCTTCACGGTTCAAGTCGCGCTTAAAACTTGTAAAAAATGGCAGTCATTAGCTAAAGGATTTTTTATTTATGTAACTTACAATCGGGTATATTTGACAACTGTCACTAAGTAGACTTGTAAAAAAGACAAAAGACAAAATTTAATGCAAAAATCTCAGCCTACTCAGAGTCACAGTATATGTTTTATTCCAAATGCAAGAAAATCAGCTGAAAAATCTGTAAAGCGGTTCAATTCAGAAACCGTATGCAGACTTTTCGGATGGTTGGTGATCCGAACGATCATGGTTCGCCACCCTTGGCTTTGACCTTAAAATCAAAAAGCGCATCAACAATCATTCAGTCAACGATCTCTGAAATTCTTCTCTCAACCGTGCACATCACTTTTCATTCACGAAATCGAAACTTGTTTAAATGGACCTGGGAGTAACTTTGCATTATGTATTTTTTCATTTTCTCAGAGGTTGTACTAAGATTTGAGTTTAAAATTAGCCTTTAATACGGTGTTTCGAAGAATTTATTAACTTTATTTCCATCTCAATCGAAAGCGAGGTTATTGCGAAGTTTCGGGAAAAGTTTATTGAATATGGGTACTTACAGCTTTGGATCATTTATCTATATTTTTTTTGCAATAGCGGCAATGTGTTGAAATATATAGTATCAGAAAACTCTTTAAGCTTCTTACCAGAAAATAAATTTATGAAAACAGGTTCATTTAAAATCTTTCTCATCACTATTACACAGAAAGGCAGACGCAAGTAATCTTTCTTTATATTATGTAACTGAAAAGATTTGTTCGTCTGTCTGTCTGTCGGGTAGTTCTTGGCCCCTCTATAACCCAGGAAGCACTTTCTGGATGTTAATGAAACTTTGACACTAGGTTACTATAATATGATAGGGATGAGAAAGCTTTGTAGTTTCCAAATAGTGGTTTAGGGGTGGCACAGTTAACGTAAAAAACAAAATAATAAGTTTTCATACGATGATACGATTCTTTCCAATAGCTCCTTCAAACAAATTTATAACATACAAACTTCTTTCACAAATGATATGGCATTTTAGGATGTATTTAACTCCTTTTTGCGAAGGGGGTTAATTTGTTTCCTCTACTTGTACAAATTAGCATATTTTAATTGAACTGTATCATACATAATGACGAAAGTATTATATAGTTTTCAAATATTACGCCATGTTAGTTAACTTTATATTTCCCGTGTAGTTGTAGTCAGTCTATCGAACATTTTGATCAAATTTTAGAGCTATTGATCCACTTGAAGAAAGTTTAGAGAATATTAGACATTTTTGAAAACGAAAATTTTGGGACATAGAGATTATAAAAGATTTAAGGTTTCTTCAAAAAGTTTCAAATTCAAAACCAGCTTTCTACAGTTCCACAATCACACCCAAATCCTTATTTCTAAGCTGAATCTCAGGGAGTACAGCGTCAACCTACTTGACGCTATTTCTTTCTTCCAGAGATCGTTTAACGAAGGCAGTTTTTCGCTGTTTGATTTTGGGTCAATGCCAAGGGTGATCATAGTTCGGATCACTGGCCATCCGGATAGCCTGCAAACTGCAACCAAGCGGCCTGTCTGCGAACAGAGTGTGTAACAGTTTAGTGTGTGGTCACTGTAGAGCGGCCAAGGGTGGTGGCGCGCGCCCGTGTGGATTTGTTTGCTTTCGCCGTTGCCAGACTGGAAAAATCCACAACGGTGACTGCCCTTCATTTTACGGTGAAGAGGCGTGAAAATGAACAATTAAGATAAACCGTGTATATCGACTTGTGATCTACATTTTTATAATCATCAATTAAACAGCTATACAGAAAAACGTTTCAGACTAGAGTACCATATTGGTAGGGATATTTTTCTTTATAGGTAACTTCTCGCAAAGCTTGAATAGATAACGATCTCCGGAAGCACTGCAAGATAATAAAGGGTTATTCACATTGACCCTGCGGTAAATTTCTTTCTTTCAGCCCTTTTGGGGTTGTGTATGGACCGGAAACCACATAATTTCTTAAGGCGACACGATGCTAAGGTCGTACACAGAGCTACATTAGTATCAGCGAAAGTTAAAGGGGGCGGATTCATTGCTAGCTTCGTCAACGTGTATAGCAGACCTAGTATGTAAATTAAACCGATAAGGCCGCCAATAATAAACAGCATCGATAGACTGCCTTCAAGCCGAATAGATTCAGCAGCGCAGACACATCCCTCGATAAACATGAGTCGTCGCAACTGATCATGCTGTCATTACCAGTTAGATTTTGGGCGGGAGATGAAGTGGTACGCGATGACCAGGAGAGGGTACAGAACAGCAGAGGAAGGAACTAGTGGTCATTTCACCTGAAGATGATCGAGGATGCCACAAGAATCGAAACGTTGTGAAACGTCAAATTCTCATGACAATGGGAGTCTGAAGCAGTTTTATTGATTCATTGATTCTATAGATTGTCGGTCTTCCGGTGAATAATATTTTCTGGAGCAAAAGAGAATCTCTAGCTTCTGTCAAAGCTGATAACATGATCGTGCGAGGACATGATGATAATCCCCAGAAGCTTGATGGAGGATTTATCTAGTATTAGACGTCCCTCTATAAAGCATGTGATTTCTGGTCAGGATACTTGTCTGAGTCTTCTGTGAACTGAACTTGAAAATCCCCATCCAAAAATTCTTTCAAAGTTTTCGTTGACCTAGGTAGCATTTTCCTCCCGCCAAAGCAAAGTCTCTCGGAATGGTATCGGTTTTCCTTGTTCCATGTTCCTAATCTGATTACTATTCTTTTTACTGATAAATAACAAAGTTGAATTTTTTGAAAATCGACAAACACAAGGAAGTGCTCCACTTGAATGAGGTCTTCCATAATTTGCATATTTTTATTTAGTGAATAGTAAAATCCTAGATATTTCTGAATGCACCCAAGTTATTGAAAAAAAATGGATTTTATCAGCACGAAATTGCTAATTACAAGAACAATAAATGCTAGAGACCTGTGTTTCGCTTCTTGACCAATTTGAATTATGACTGGGGTTTTTATGAATAATTATTTTTGTTCATTACCGGAAGCGGTGATTATCATATACCATCACTCATCCTGACAGAATAGAGGTCGAAATCAAAATTAACAAAATTTTATGACTGCTTTATGAGGCTTCTACAATGAAATCGCAAATCACGGCTGGCAAGGACAAAGCATTATGTCTGAAAGGTATTTATATTTCTCAGAGCTTTCATTGGGTTCATCTGTAGATTATCGATACATATGACTTCATTTTATATATATTTTGTTGCTATGATCTCTTAAATAAATAATGTGTCATATGTGCTATAATTAGAATCGTCGCAAAAATATCTTAGTTGTATATATGTTAAATGAGGTTGAGAGCTTTATTTAATTTGATCGCAAGGTTTTCGATTTGACATTTTTCGAATCTATGTATGTGGTCTATAATCTGTCCCATATTCAATTAGCAAGGATAAAAAAGCTTCACAGTTTTTCAAGAGCTGTACAGTGTTGCGGACAAAGTTACCGTCAAAAAATGCAAAGTAGTAGTCGTCCAAACCTTGCTTTTGGATGTTTTCGAAGCTCCTGATCATTTTTCAATTTTTTTTCGAGGTTAACAGCATCAAAGTCTGATTCAAATCTTTATTTCCAAAGTGATACCATCACCTGAGAGGAACAGCGTCAACCTACTTGACGCCATGTAATCCGCGAGCGACTAAATCATCGCTGGTCCATTTTCCATTTTCTCGGCATGAATAACGACAAGCAGATAGCAGCAAGCGTCGGTCGGCCCGCGCAACTGCAACAACAGTAGGAGCAAAAACAACGAATGTATTAGATGCCACACAATCAGAATAAAAGGGGCGAACACAATGGCGATATAAACAATGTGTTGCCGATGTAAAAAGTGGCGGCGAACGGAGGCAGTTGCGGCGGCGGCGGCGGCGGCAAATAATGTACGTATCGGTCGTGACCAGCCGGAAATATTTCAATGTGCAAAAATTCTCGGCTCTATTCTTTACGAGTTGGAAAAATCCGGGCGGCCGTGGTCGCCCGGTACGTCCAGGTGTTCGGACGAACGCTAAACTGCTGATTTAGAACAGTAAAAGGGAACTGCAACGTGTTTTACTTCTCTCGCTACAGCGCGGAACTACTGAATCGCGAAAAACTTGTTTTTGCACTAGATATACATCACAGGAAACATGTCACCCTATCGACCAATCAATCAATCAATGAATCTTTTATTGCTTTTATTACCTACCAAAGCCCATGTTGTAACGCTTGCAACCCTCTCTTCCTCCTTGCCTGTCATTCTTCCTATCACCCTGATATGTGGAGCCAAGCAGACACTGGCTCCATCCCGCCACCGATCCAGCCAAACAGTGTTGCCAGGTATTCTTACTTGTAGCCAAGTTGGTTTCGAAAGGATGTTGCTGGTTATATCAAAATTAATTTTCCTATATTATATTGGTAAATATTATTTGAAATATTTTAGGTAGGCATTTTTTTCCGTTTTATATAATAGTGTGACTCCTTATCTCCTGATAACAAGCTGTACTGTATAGATGATACGAAGCAATTTCCAACTGATTACTCCGGAAACTGATCAGAACCAGATCAATGCTAATAAACGGGATAAATAATAAATAACAAGTGGCACGATGGGCATGGATTACCGCGGAATCTCGATTCTTTTTCCAATTGACTAATGAACAAGAATTACGGCCTAAACAGGGTTATTTATTACGACCAGTTCATTATAATATAATAAATTGTGAAGGCATTATTCAGAGAAAATTAATCTCAGCGCTTGCTACTGCTTATTAATCACTAACCCAGCGAGAATTAAGAGCAAAAAATTCGTCGTGTTTGTGCTGCAATAATTATGGATTAGGCGTTTAAAAATAATTTATACTTTACCGACGAAATATTGCGTGTATTTATCACTGCGTGAGATTTCCTCCTGTTGGTGAACATCTTCATGCTAATTTTGAAAAATATGTGATTTTTCCGGGCAGTTACATTCACCTGGTAATCCTCAAGATGGGGACAATACACATTTTTTTTATAATGAATTGGAAATAAATTATAGCTTGTGAAAACAAAAAAAGCTTTGATAATAGCAAACTTGACCAAAAAAAAAACTCAACGCGCTGCAGAAAATACTTGCCTGGCAAGTAGGCCACCTTTGGCCCTTTTTGCTGCCTTCTCGGCCTATGATTAGATCAAAGTGTAGTATCTGTTCTTATCTTGAATATTTGAGTGTTTTTTATACGCTCTCAGTTACCTGAACTGTCATATTTTGTTAAATATGTGTGTTATCAATTCACTAACTAGTTGAATTATTTTACTTACTTCAATATTATGTTGTATCAATCATCTCATTGAAAGGCAAAATGCAGAGTGTGTAACGCGACAGAACTGGGAAAGGGGTTACCGATTTTGAAAAGCATTCAAAAATGGGCATGAATTGTGGGAATTAACTGCTCAATAGAAACTGCTAGCAGAGGAAATGCGTTATTGTAGACTCACATTAATGCATAAAGTAAGTAACGAGGAAATCCAGAACAGAATGAATATATAACAACTATAATTGACACCATTGAAACAAAAAGATTGAGATGGTATGTGCATGTCAATCGTCATAGCCAAAAAAAATAATTCAGTGGATACCGACATAAAGAAGAAAAAGAGGTCGACTCAGGAAGACTTGGGCGGATGGTATATAAATCGCTACAACGAGCAGGAACCTGCAGGTTGCAAACTGACGGGACAGATACCGCTGAAAACTAGGATGCAATGTTGTATTTATGTCACAATATGGTGATGATGATATGTGAACGGTCCCTTAGTGATGGCAGTGGCCACGAAGAGCGTATGCGTGTGTGATTTGGTTGCATATGAATGAATGAATAGAAAGAGGTATTCCAATGTGGACCATCGGTGCATAGGCCACCGCCGGGCCCTTTTGCGCCTCTATCAGCTCTAGTTCCCAAGGCGAGCCCTTTTCGCAAAGTTAAGTATGGCCTTGGGTCCTGCCCCCTGGTTCCAGAATCATGGACCCCAGTATGCCCTGTCTGTGGTGCCAGAGGGCTTCACAGCGGCATAGTATGTGTGCCGAGGACTCCTCCTCATCGCCACAGCGTGCACACGTTGGGTCACTAACTGTCTCCATTAGGTGCAGGTGCCGCTTAAAGATATTATGACCAGAGATCAGTCCCACCAGCAACCTGAAGATGACTCCTATCAAGAGAGAGGCAAAATCGCTCCTCTTTGGCTACAGGCCCTGTAATGAATTCCCGTGCCTGACGGAATTGTCCTGAATTCCACCTCAAAGAGTGTTGAATTTGAATCCACTCGTCCGTAGCTTTTCTAATTCTACCTGCGGATAACCCTACAGCCGGTTTCGGACCCAAAAGATTTACTTCTGATACTGCCTTCACCAAAACATCCGCCATAATGTTTCCTTGAACCTCAGAATGTCCAGGGACCCGCATTAGTGAGACCCTGTGTCTCTCTGCGATCTCGTCAAGAACTTTCCTACACTCTAAGACCAACCCTGATACTATCCTGCAGGCACTTACTGCTTTGATTGCTGCCTGACTATCGGAGCAAATAGTGATTCATCTCCTAGGCCCCTGATTTTCCTGAATGCGCACGCTAACATTGCAAAGATCTCACCCTGGGAGACAGTGGTGTATCCCCCAGGGGGAATGAGAGTCTTGTATTGGGCCCGAAGACCCCGGAGCCAGAGCCCTCCTCGGTCAGTGAGCCATCCATGTACCAGAATTGCCCACCTCTCTCGAAGAGCTGTCGGCCTCCTGTGACCCATTCCTCTTTTGTTGCATCACAAGATCTACTGGAGGGAGATTCAGCAGTGCTTCGAGGGCACCCAATGGGGTTGTCCACACAGCGCTCGTTGTACTAACACCAGCCAGCCGTTGGTTGCATAACAAAATCTTCTGAGCACACCTTTCGGCGTGTATTCCGTGTTCTTCCGGTGGCACGTGCTATTAGTGCGAGAGGATATGCGGGGTATAACCGTACGGCGTGACCGTGCCGCTGGTTAAACACATCTCTTCCACGCCACCGTTCCTCTATGAGCACTTTATGGGCCCGGCAGACACACCGCGTCGCGTTACGACGTTCTATGCCTCTCCAGCGACTCCAGTTAACTTTAACTTTATGCGCGAACTTACACTGATTATATGAGAAATTTCATGGTTAATTTGGGCGTCTCGAAATTTACTGTGACGCTAAGTTTTGGGGAATTTGCTATTTTAATGCTGTGTCTTCTAAATGTGTAGTGTGCAGCAAAATATTAATTTAGGTTTACTCATGCTTTTGGCTATCAAATTTCGAAGGAGGGTAGTAATAACATGTAATGGCACGATCATTTAGCCTGCCTCGCTAGGTCTGCATCCCAGAAGCTGGGACTTTTCAGCTACTGCTACTCTACAAGGCCCAAGTCAGAACATGGTGTGTAACACTCCGCAAAGCAACTAGACTCAATTCAGAAACCAGGAATTTGTTTAGAGGATGCACATGACCTCACAAAGGAGCTCCACAGGATATTGCAGTAGGATAAGGTGGCTGACCTATTTCTCTTCTATAGATATTATCTTGCCAAATAAGCTGTTTTGCATAATAACACCAAGAGTTGCCAGTCAGCAAACACTAGAGGAGCCCAACGGGCCAGGTAGAACTTACAACGAAGTCGTTCTCATTTGGAGAACCACGGCGTTTATGGAATGATCTACTGAAATGGATTGGATGGTACTCAAAGCTAGATAGATGTAAGAATATTTTGATCAATAAATTTTGTATAAATCATTCCTCAGCATAACCTTGAAACTATTGAGTAACATTAAATATTTCTTATTTTAGAACTGTTGATAGTTGGGATTAAATTTTAAACACTATAAGAAGCTAAATATTTTGTTTCAAATGCGATTCAAAATGTTCATCACGAAAACTACAAAAGCGATGGAATCTGCAATCAAGATAATTTCTAAGCTGCAATAAAAAATTAAGACAAAGAAAATGGACGTTGAATACAATTGTCTCAAGCTTCTGAGACTCAGACCCAGCACGGCCGGCAGCATGATGTATTTTATCCATCCCATTCAATTCCTCCGTAGCAGTACGGATGAAACCCAACCGAACAATAAAACATCTTCATTACCAGGTAGCCGCACCTCTTTTCCGCCCAAATATAATATCGGCAATGGAAGCATCATCATCATCGTCGTCGATGCGCATCGATTAGCCGCGGTCCCACCCACAGCCTGTAATAGTCTCCGTCTGTATCTTCGTCCTTGTCTTCGGTATTGTCTCCCCGACCGGAACTAAATCCTCTCGCTGTCGCTGTCAGTTCACGCCGATGTCCAATCAACAGAATGCCGGCATCCGGCCGACCGAGTTGCCGGCGCCATCTTTGATTTGCCATCATTCACGCAAAAACAATTGCGAATTGGCCAAGTGACGTACGGATTATGCCGACACAGCCTACTGGTTTACTGGTGTAGTTTTTTACGCGATCTTCTTTCCACTAAGCTCATTCTACAGAAACTGACAACTGATATTAAGTGTATGCTCTCGACTATGCATCAGACCTGCTATAGACATGCATCTTTCGTCTTTAGCCTAGACTTGTCAGTATAGCCTGGCGCTAGGACCTTTGACTTCTTAAGTTGCCAATGGGCGTCCCCACATGGATATGAGTTAATGTTGATCTCATTTTCGACTGGATTAAGTATATACCACCCAATTAATCTCTACAGTTAGACCGCCAGGCTATAGTGACGAGTTTGGGCTGAAGGGGGTGCACTTAAACATACTGAAAAAAATTCTCCGCATACTACAGACGTATGCGTATCTCAGATTATTTTATGATAAGAAAGGACAGGGTGGAGCAAGACAAATGCAGTTATATCCTTTATATATGCAGCGATGATATAAATAGGAAGTGAAGTCCATATACGCCAGCAGAATGAAACTCTGCCTTTTGCAATGTCGGACAATGGAATTTATATTGTTCTAGGTGTGAGCAGATCGAATTCGTTATATACGTTGTTAACGGATATTTTATTTATGTTTGCACTAAGGACAGTTTATTATTGTTTATAAGCTATACAGTACGTTTGTTATACCTATGTGCAATTAACAGACTTGTTGCTTGTCCTACGGCCGATCAATAAATGTAGATAAGAGTTATACCTAGATAAAGCTTTTGTGAATGACTTTATTTGTACAGAGTGCTTCAAAATATAACGGTTTTGTAATTGTGCGTCACTGGAACTAGAATCTTTAGACGCTAATTAAGACCAAATGCAATTGTGGAAATAAATTTAGTGACTTCTTTGCCACCGCAACTAGAGATATGACCACAGGATAAGTTTTAGAAGGTACACTTCACAATTTTGCTTCCCTAACTTCTAAAATGTTGATGCAATTGCTCCAAATAATACAGCTATGGTATGATTTCGAATGATGCACAGAAAAAGGTTAAATACAGGACATAGAGAGTTCACTGATTTGGTGTTAACGGTCAAGTATTGATTGTATCTAATTCCAATTAAAGTGAGCACCAAATAAAAATCTGATTAAGTTTTTGTCTGCCAAATCGCGTGTTAATAGGTGTCGGTAGAAATACTGAGAATAGTTCATTCTTATACATTGTAGATGTACCTGCCTTCTAAAGCCCTTCTATTATTGTGATAAAATCGCGTAACTCTCATACTAAATTTCAATCACTGAGGCATCATTCGATTTTCAAATTGACATTTATATAACTAGATCAGAGAAACACAAACATACTTTATTCTAGTACAGATTTGAGATGACATAACTCTTCAATTCGTTTGGATGAATTAGCAGACCTCCTCCGGTATACCATACAACCTGTATTATAAAAGATATAGGAAATAGGAAACCAAAAACACAAAAATAACTTTCCTACAGATTCACGTCAATTCCATGAATCATAAATTAGACAGTTCTATATATAGTTTCGAATTTACCACCGAATAACAAATTTTAAAAATACATAATTATTTAACATATTACTCATGAAAAACCAGCAATTACAAGAACCAATAATAATGACAATCAAATAATAAAGACAGTTAATAGAGGAGCACCTACCTTGAGGTCATTGAGAGAGGTAGCATCTCCAAGGATCCGATCACTGGTCCAGGATTGCAGCGCCGCCCTCCAACGCTTAGCCCAAACGGAGAACGTAACCCTTATATGGGTTCCTGGTTACAGTGGGGTACCAGGTAACGAGAAAGCAGACACCTTGGTGATTTTAGGACACATTTATTAGCCCCGAACCCTTGCTGGGTACTAGCAGAGGCCAGGTCACTCTTGGAACGACGAATTTTCGTTAGAGGCTGCTCACTTTCAAAGCACCAAACTAATGACTGCTGTTTTGTTTCGGGATCATTATGATATAACCATGTTTCGTCTCCAGTTACGATATTGAAAGTGTTTTTACTGTGCCCATTATCAATTTTTTTAAGCATAAACTTAGCCCAATAAACCCTTGCTTTTTGCTCACAGGTCAACAAATGTGGCACCCATCTGGAACACCGCTTCCTTAGGCGAAGGTGATCATGAATGGTTGTTCGGACCGCTGCCAATTCAATCCTCAGAGAATTATATGTCGATCTTTTTTTACCATATTTTGCACAGATTCTACAGTTTCCGGAGTAACAGCAGTGGGCGGTCGACTTGTGCGAGGTTCATCATCGAGTAAGACTCGGCCCCTGTTAAACTCAGCAATCCAATTAAAAACTGTAGCCCTAGAAGCGGCAGAATCCCCAAAGCTACTCACTAAACTTTAGTGACATTCCGATTGTTTTAGGCCCTTTTTATAGTCATACAAAATCATGCCTCGAAAATCGCGACTACCCGGTTCCATTTTCACGTTAAAATTCGTCCAATACCTAGATGCATTAAAGACCGTGGCAAGGCAACTACTAAACGATTCAAACGCTGCCTTCACGTGTAAGCACTTACAACTTTAGACAAACTAGCTGCGTGCTCAAGCTTGTTTAAACTTGTATAGATTAGGAATATCTAAAGACATTCAGGGTGACCCTCGAACATTGGAAAGATATCCATACACCACCACAAATAATGATCGGTCTCTAAAAAAACTATCTATCGATGCTTTAAACATTAAAGCGTGTAGTTCCTTCTGTCTACTCCACCCAAAATTGCATTAGTACTCGTATATGATTCTTCTATCTATGTTCGTTCGCCGACTATACGACTGTCGTTCGGTTGTCGCTTGTCGGTCGTATTCAACAAATTTGATCTGCTCACACCTAAAAACAATAATAAATTCCTTTGTTCGTCGCGCCGCTTCCGTCGGGAGACAGCTCTAACAACAGGAAATGGACACCGATTAAAATAAATTCTCCTTTTGTTTGATTTATAGAGTTTTGTGCTGTGATCGCATGACCTTCCTATCTGATCTCACGGCATGAGTCAGCCGGTCTGCCAGACCTTTGATTGAAACGGTGCATTCCTATGTATCTAGATGAAATTTTATGTCAAATTAAATATGTATGTTGAATGTTCCAACGTTTCAAATGTGTTATAAACTGCAAAATATTAATAATGATAGCCTGTGTACCATACATACTTTTTGGACGTTTCAGGTCACTGTGTGGTTACCAAAAATTGTTGTTGTTTTATGTCTCAACAATTCGCTTTCATATGAACAAATTAAAATACCCCTTGTTGAAGATAATTTATCCGAGTAACAAGGTTTTATTCATATTCCTACCACCTTTGAAGTAAAAACCACTCGAAGATGAAATTCACCACAGGCCGCTTGTAAAATCTCGCACTATAATCTTTCTACTAGTTATCTCAAATTCAGTTCAAGCATCATCCTATCCGAAGAGGCAGCATCAACGCGAAGACTCCTAAACTATTCATTTATGAAGTGTATTACCTTTTTTTATCTACGCAGGCGATCAAGAATCATGAGCGTACTGCTGCTTCTTTCCAAGGTGCTGGACTTTTCTTTCGACCGAAATTTTTAATTAAAGGTGTGACATTAAACAGTAAATATGTCTTCTATAATGTACTTGATACATGTATACCTTTTCATCTTCCACGTATGAGAATAAACAAAGTTCGCCTAAAGTAAGCAACATGGCAACGTCGCACTGCCAGTAAGACAGATAAATGGTTACTATGAACTATTGTTCTACGTCGAAGAGGTGAGCATCCTTTATCTACATTGACGCCAGTGCGATGTTGCCGTCTTACATACTTCAGGGCTTCTATAGGCAAACCTTATTTTTATCCCAATTCGAGAGAAGTACTGTGATCGCGAAACTTTTCAAATTTGGTATAATGAGTTTTTTTGGACAATTATTGATATCCAGAACACGAAAATATGAGCTATTCATTACCGGCGGTCTGTTGGCTTGTCAATCTGCTAGTTTGTCTGTCCATAGCTTTAGGCACGTAGGAGTTTCTACTGCTTTGTTTCTTGAAATTGTTGATCGAATGATATGCCGAAAAAAACAAAACATTATCAAAACTTCATACTTGATGTAATCCAGGAGAAAATGAAAGAATACCAAACACTGAAAGAAAGAACCAATCTTCCACTGGGTGGAGTATGGAGGTTATGTCTAAAGAATCACTGCTCTCAAAGGAAATACGAATTCTATATAATGACAGCCTGCTTATGGGGTCAACGTTATCTCTGATCATAGTTAACCTATCTATGGAGTGTTTAAAAAAAATTGCTATCGATAGAACAGACATCATGAGAAAATTATTGTTTGATTTGAACCAGAAAAAGTATATACTTCCAAATTCATTACTCATTCTAAGGAAATATACTCTAAAGAAGAATATAATTTGCTTCACAACTAAGATTCCAATTTTTTTCTAACAAGTATTCAATATGTTTTCAGTAAGATTATCATATTTTCCATCGGAGCACCGTTTACTTCGATCACGAATACGAACATCTTGGGATTCGCTCCAAGTAATTCATTTATCTCGCATCGCCATTTTTGTCAACATAATTTCAGCGTTACAACGCCTATTATTTGCCATAGGTTTTTATTTTTATCAACCCACTATCAGGATGAATCAGCTTGAGCTGTTAAAAAGTTGAGATTGTGATTGTGTACATATTCTTTATGTTTATCTGTACAATATCTTTCAAACTTGAATTAGAAAAAATACTATATGACGCAGAGAGAGGTAAGAAAGAAGTCACATTGCTACATATTTGAACTTTTTTGTTTATTCTTTTCATGGTTAAGGAACCAACAGTAACTTTGATAACAGGTCATAAAAAATACTGAATGCTTATACTAATATTATCAAATTCTTTCTACAAGAACACAATTTTAGAATGAAGTTGAATTATTTGCAACAGTCGACATAATAGTATTCTTATAGGTTAGATTTTCTGTTTTGTGGTCAATATGAGATTTTGGTATTCTTACTCCCTTACTCAGGTTTGAATTGAATATGAATTAGTTACCTCTACATAATCAAAAATGCAGTATTCTTATTATTGAAGTATTCTAGTTTTGCCCATATAGAAAGATTAAAAAAAATCATATTCCGATTGAAGCAAAAACAATGAGGAAGACTAGTCGGATAAATCCGCATCCGTAACTATTTAAATACAGAAAAGGGAGACTCCAAAATGATGCCTGTAATTTCCCTTTCCATGTATATTAATCGACATCGCCAAACGTGCAGTTAGTAACCTCAAGATGTTTCCTCCGACAAACCGTAGCTCTCCGCCACCCATGATCGCAGCATCAGACAGCTAAGTCGGCGTTCTTTTGTTTCCATCACACGTATTTACCGAAATGGAGTACCTCACGTTACGTCGGCCATGTAAAGATGGTACTTACGACCAATATTATCATCATCCCGTTCGTGAGAAAAGAGGCACCCACCAACATCATCCGACATCATCTGGTGGTGTTGTTGCTCCTTTTTTCTCGTGTTGTACCTATTTATCTGAGGTACATCTACGCGTGTATAGCTTGCGAAGATATTGTGACTTCAGATTCTTCAGTGTGTCGGCAAGTTTGGGGATTGAGCGCATTGTGATAATTAAACAAGCAAATTTATTTTTTATACATTTTCTGTTTGAATGCCTAGCATGTACACTTCTAACGAAGTTTATTTCATATACAAACAATATTTTACTCCTGACAGTCTATCTGTCAGCTTGTTTGTGTATATTTTTGTCACCGCATAATCTCAGTAACCCCTGCATTGAATTTTATGAAATTTAAAGAGCTAAACGGTAGGATAATTTTGTAGAAACATTTCATTGAAGCATCTCAAACCCGGATTTGATTTTTTTGTGTTGTTATTTTTTGTCGGCGTCGCCTAGAAATTAAACGACGTTTATCATTTTTGGCATCAAATAATCTCAATATCAGCTACATCGATTCTGATGGAACTTGTAATGGATATATTCTAAGCTTGGAGTAGATAATGATTAATTTTAAAAATTGTTGCATTGTTGCGGAATAATTTGCAATAGATGAGAAATATTTCATCATACTCAAACGTCGATTTCCTACATTATTCGAGTTTCATATGCTTTTTGTAGTAGTATTTTGGATGAGTCAGACAATTTTTATAGAAATTTGGAGTATTGACAGATCTTATTTTCAAATGTTTATCATATTCCTGATTTTTTCAGGCATACTAGACGTATTCTGGGAGTCGAAAATTGGCAGTATTAGCAGTAACTTCACATAGTCGAATATTATTAAGTACCTAAGGTGCTCAAAATATTTATGTGTGTTATGGAAGGTATCAAGTCGATTTGCTCGACTCCATATATTTATACAATATAAATACTGTAATCACAGCTGTATCCATGACTACGACATTTATTAACTTACCCACTATCACATTCGATTTGTCACATTTCATATGCATAGTTTTGTGGTTTACGGAGTATATGTTTTGTGATTGGAAAAAGAAGACTAGAGAGAGAGGAATGCAGATAAAATAATTATGTATTGAACACACAGTTTCACAAATAAAACTTTTTCTTTCAGTTTGTATTTATATTCAAAGCTCGGGAACCTTAAATATACCGATTTTTTTCTCTGAGAAAGCCTGAAGAGAATAAAAAAGATTCCGTTTTTAAACCTATTTGAATAGTTTACATAAACGCCCGTTTTTAAATTCCCAAAATTGTATACAAATTCCACACATTCAGTAACTGCTCTCAAATTATACCACATGACACTCAAATCTCAAATTACACAGAATGACTATAATTTACACACAAATTAGCAATACTGGTTAGCTAACCAACTGTCTCGAAAATCACAACTGGACGAAATCGGTTGCTTAGGTAAGTATTGTGCTCATCGAAAGGCGAAACAACAAAACTGTCCAGTTCACTATCTTCCCTATGAATTCAATGAATTGTCATGGCATGCTTACTGCTGTCAATTTTTCAGATACGAGCACGAAACAGGCAGCCTGAGAATGATCACGTTTTATGTCAGTGTCACCTCCTCAAATCATTAACTTGTGAAAAAAAGGTACAAGTTGTCAATTGTCATCGGTGAATGCAGATTGCAGTGCCTGGATTTCGTAATTTCAGTGATATTTGTGGAATTTGTTTAGGAGTTCATGAGATGTTGGGTGCGTGGAAAATGTGAAAAATGGGTGCAAAAGAAGTTGCCTGAGCTACGAAGATGCAGTTAAGCGAAGTTAGTTTATATGTTTTATTATCTCCATGAACTGCCTAGTATCATGTGATTGTTGTTAAATGTAAATATTATTATTATTATTAAAAAAAGTTTGTTGAATCCGCGGAGCGGCCTCAAGGAAAATACAGCAATTAAAGGGTCATTCTGTGGCGTTTGACTTCACCAAATTCCAATTGTGCATTCCGCGCCGTCGTATGATGTATTATCTTTTATTTTGATGATATTCCGCGTTAAATTTCAGTTAAATGGTGATTTTCACAACAGATTTTGTTAATTCAACGCAATTAAATTAGGATGTTAGCTATGTGTTGGAGTTCTTCCATTGTCCCTTCATAATTGTTTGTTTATGTAACATTTATTTACATTTGTTGTAGAGATTGTAAAACTGGTTATGTGAGATTTGACGTGAGTTGTAGGTACTGAATATAAGTACCGGGTATATATTTAAGCCGTAATTTGATGAAATTGCTTGGTATTTCTTGATTGTTGGTTAGTTGGTTTGTATCTATACATTATTTGTGCTGCTCTACTGGCAAAATGATATTGTATGTATATTCGTCGCAAAATTCAACCAGGAAAATGTATTTTTAATTGTTAATATCACAGCAAAAATCACAATGTTGATTACATCAGTTGATGCTAATTTTGCAATATCCTCAATGCCTCAAATGTGAAACCAATATTTTGTAAGTACAAAAAAGTGTGTAGCTAATCCAAGTGGGGGTAATTAAGGGTATAGCCTACCACAAACATAAGAAACAATGTCTACCTGAGTAAAGCACGAGAAAAAACTTTATTTTCGGTTAACATTTACTGATTAAACTGCCCTACAGGCTCTGAACAATTTCCCACACGGTAATCCTAGATATGTCACTAAAAAAGTTACCTAGTTACCCTCAAAAGTTTGATATTCAAAAGTGAAAGGAAACATTATAATTATTGTATTTATCGCTCAGTACTCTCAGTAGTTTGTTGAATTAATTCTTCTAATAAATTCGGGAAGCTTGTCATCTATACACTTTGTTTTTCACAATTATTATTTTTATGTGCATTTTATTAGGATGTACAATAATTTCTACTATTCAAAAAAGTGTTTGGTTTCTTAGTTAGTAGACATGTAGATTGTACTTTGTTATCATATAATCTCTCCTAAATGACATGTAAAAATTTGGATTTTTCTTACATATAATCTCTCATATGATGAAAGGTTTATCCAATGTTAACAATGAGCACCAGTTTTGTTCATTCCAGATGTGAATATCTCTCATATGATGTGGTATGAATGATACAGTATGATGATTCCTCAGATATTTGTTACATTTGGATATAGTACAACTGAAGGTATTCAAGAGCAATTTTAATAGATGTATTTTTCTAGTAAAAATTCATTACTGAAGTGATTATAGCTAGTTAAACTGAACTGGCTTTTCATAGGTATTTTATTTGCATACTATAATGTATAAGGTATCCCAAATTATCACCCTTGTGCGATTTGGTCATAAAAATTGATAACCTCAAATTTTACACCTAAAATAATATGATTAAAGGTCTATATGACCGAAAATTGGGAGTCTGGTTCGAATCATCCTGCAGCAGGCAAGACATTTTTCTGATTTTCAAAATGCGAATTTGAATATCGGATTCTATTTTTCTCTTTTTTGAAACTTTCTGTTCTAGTCTTTTGAATGTGTTTGTTATATGTAGATACAGGATCCAGGTACTAATATTGTCTCCAATATAGTTTTAAACACATATTTTTGAAAACAAAACTCTGTAGCTTCAAACTCTCTTATCTACTTTTAATTTTTTGAATCTCACAAAAAACAAAAATGTCCAAACACATAAACTTAAATTCTAAGACATCACCCCATCGCTTACAAAGTAATGTACGGAATAAAAGTACCCACATTTATGGGTAATATTCTTGTCACGTCGCTTGTGGATAAATAGGAAAAAATTTATAAAAAATCTAAAACTTACACAGTATCAACAGCACGACATAAAAGTACTGCCACACACGCATTTGAAACAAATATGCAAGCCGAACAGAAATGCATACGTTGCAAGCTGAAAACACCAATTGATCGTCATTAGCCGCCAGTTTGTTGAGCCTGAATCGCTTTGGCTCAAAGCCTATGATATAATGTCGTAAATCCCACTACTCCTATCTTTACTTATTGCCAATTTGGCTCTTTAATGGAAGTTATTGGCTACAGAGAATTTATATTAGATTGGTAGATATATAAGCATATTATTTAAAATATTGAACCAGATGATTATTTGGTTTTTAGGTAGTTCCGTGACTCCATATAACAGGCCGGCCTTCATTTCTAGTATCAATCCGCCGTAGGTCGATCCATGTCTAGATTAACGATATAATATCCAAGCGGTCACCTTTTTTTGTTTGTTTAACCTAGAAAATCCTTAAGTGAAGCGCAAAGGCAAAAGTCGACTCACGATTTTACCGCGAACACAGTTTGCCTGTCTGCTTTGAATTTATGGACTAGCGATATCAATAAGGCACCTTTGTATAATGTATGTCTTCTTAATAACTCAATTTTACATGAATAAGTCAAGAGATAGAAAGCAATAGAAATAGAGGGAAAGGTGGCAATATGGACCATACCAAAGCTCGAGCTAAGGTGGGGCTTGATGGGTAACAAAAAAAAAGAATAGTAACAAGCTTTATAATGCATTTGTTCATAATTTTATGGCAAGTATCAGTAGAGACAGAGAGCCAGTATTTATGCTAATCTGTGTATTGTCTCCAACTTGCTAATCAGCAGCAAATATAACTGTCAAGGCTTAGAGGAAACCAAAGAGTAGGGTAATGAAGTGGTAGCTCCACGTTGAACCGTTGCAACGCCGTTTATGTTGGTCAGATGGTGGCAAGAAGTTTCTCATCCGCCTTTTCATTGCCGATAATTCCTTAGTGCCCTTGTACCTACTCCAAAATTACTTTGTTGTGTAGGTACTGCCAGTTTACTAAGTCTTTATTGACATTTCCAAGCAAGTGCTGACGTCACCCTACGACCATCCAATGCCATGAGTGTCACCGGACTGTGCGTGAATGTGACGATCTCTTTGTTTTTATACATTTGCTCATTGTTTATCCTTGCTTGGTGCAAGATGGCATAGACCTCTGTCTGAAATACAGATGTCGATTTTCCAAGCGGTTGACTATATGTGCCCTCTATCGGAAATTTCCGCTCCTGTTCCCCTGTTCGGACTTTGGTCCACTGCGTCTGTGTGCCAGATTAGTTTTCCTTATAGGCTTGGTTTTTCAAGTTTCTCTCGATATCTAATTAGAGTTTCCAAGTTTTTTTTGAATACATATTTCGGAAATCTACCCTTGCATCGCGTACGGTGGTATCCACATGTTCCTTGATGTGGTTGTATCCAAGGTCATTACAAATTCTTTTTGGTGATACGAGTATTTGTAGCCCATAGTATCCCATCATTACAGATTGAGTAGAGGGAGGGTCCAGAATGGAATGTTATTAATTGCTCCCGTTATAGCCAAACAGGCAAATCATTACACTCTGCTCAATTCTGCAATCTTAGATCGGAGTTTCATCTTTAGCTACTTTTGATCACAGTGGTAAAAACTCATTAGTCTCCCGGACTATCCCAGAGGAGAGATTCTTGTAGCAATCTAGTATTGACCATTTCATTACTAGTCGACATCCTGGACATAATGAGCGATAAGAACACGGCAGACAGTTTGACCTTTCGACCAAAACAATAAGTGAGCAATATATCTAAACGAAGCCCATAAGTCTAGCGTGCCCATGAGCGAGCCGCATAGTGCGTTGTCGTTTCAATTTGGTCCGGGCAGGTTCTTCCGGGTGGGTGCGGACCTGGACTCGGTTCACGCCTGTGAAATATTATCGCTTTTAGTTGCAATTATTGGAAGTGTCAAAGAGTGTCCGTAGAAGATTAGCCTCTGGGCAAGTTCGGCCGGTATTGTAACTTTGTGATGATGTAGAGTGCGCTGTGTCCTAGATTTTCGTTCAGCAATTGCTCTCACTTCCCACTCATAAACGCTGATGCTGAAATTTTAGAATTTGAGATAATGCGGCTTCTGCTTTTTGAAATTCAATCGTAAATCAGGTGAAAATGTGTTAGTTTGTCAGTCTGCCGGTCTGTTTATCGGTGCGTTTGTCTGTAGGTTTTTTTAACCAGCGGGTAGTCTTAGTACCCGCAGGTCCAATATTCAATACCCAGGTAGAGGCAGAGGTCCAGATACTGATGAAGATAAGATTTGATTCTGGAAGTGGGATGGGTGGGCAGCAATTTCTGCTTGTGGATGTTACAATCAAAATATCCAAGCTACCTAAAGCCTTTGCTACTGATTCTACGAATGTGTCTAAACACGGCACATGTTATTCAGGGGGAGCAAACTATACGCACCACTTATCACTAACTTGACAGGCATGTATGGTGGATACAGTTGATGCCTGCAGATGTTTGAAGAGCAATTTTTTACGCCAAGAAGCGGCTACTCTCATCAGAATATTACACATCCAGTTAAAGCCAGGAATGAGACCCATGACCCCTCTGCCCTTTATGACACGTACAAAGTTCTGCAAGTTTTTTAAATAGGTGCATTGGTGGCATAGTAATAAGTAAAATTATCGAAACTCCGTTTTTTATGTCTCAGGTATTCACTTTTGGTGGTAGTAAAACAGTCTGGAGGACTACTTAAGCATTCAAGCCTGACTTTTCACGCGTCTGAAAGGTTTTTCGACATTTTAGGATGTTGTGAAATCCACCATACATTATTGTTTAATATATGAAATTTGAGCATGGATATATAAACACTCTTATATTTAATATTAAAACCCCAGCTCACAAATACAAAACATTAATAACAAGTTACAAAAACAAGTAAAATTTCTTACAATTCTTTATAGATATCCTCACGCTTCATGAGCGCTGCGAGAGCATAAATGTCTATCACATTGACCTTAAAACGTTGTAGATTGTAATTCACTCCACAACGGCGAGGTTGTCTAAAGGAACGACTTTGGAAGAGGCTCATTCTAGACATTGTAAACTCGACCTGGTGAGGATCCGGTCACTGGGCTCCTCTAGTCTTTGCGTACTGACACATCAGCCACTCTTCTTCGATTTCCTATACTGTGGGGTTAGGCGCATCCACTAGATATATTGATCGTCTCTGATTTGTGTAATCCAAAGATGCTCTGATTTGGTCCTTAGAGAATAACCGTAGCTGTAGCGAATGTTGAAATCCTGGAGCGGAAAAACACCTCCAGCTTCTGGGAGACATCACAGTTCCCCGAGGAGCACCCGCATTGATGATGAACAGATCGAAAGCATATCCAGACATTTCCGAACTCTTACTAGCCCTACGTAAACAGCAGAATATAATCTCATGAAGTTTTTTACAACAAAAGCCAATCCAAATATCGATTTATAAACTAATAACATTGCGTGGGAATTACTACGTCAACCTACTTGATTCCATTTTTTATTGCTTTATCAACATTCTCAACAAGGCCAAAACTTTCCGCCGACCAATTTCCGAAAGACGTCTTCATAAAATGCCGATTGCTTGGATATGGGCACAAAAAGTGCCAAAACGTGCAGGTCCCATCTAAAATGGATCGACTGAATGAAATAGTAATGTGATATTTATGTACCTGAGAGTTTTTTCACTGTTACCGTTTTGAATCGACCGATCCGGCAGAGGAGCGAATAGAAATTGCTCGATTTTGTTGCGACGCGTGTGGTACTATCGAGTTGCCTCGGCGACTTTGCTGCCAGCTTGATGATTTAATTTTGTAGATTTGTCGAGAATTTATGGTAACGACTTGTATGGAGAGCAAAAGGATTGGAATTCTAATTCTGAGTATATCACTAGAGGCTAACAACACTAGTTTTAGGATACTGATGCTATTACTTAGAAACACTCTTCTTGTTCGAATGAAACTCTCATCTGCGAGAGGAACAACGGCTGAATAACGAATTCAACAATGTCAGAACATGGCAAAAATCAAGCATCAGCGGGATTCAGAAATGACTACCATCCCGAGAGACCACAATACTTGGACATCATGCTTCTGGGAATTAACATCAATAATAACATGTCATTGAACGATCATGTTTCGTCCTCGCTAGTCGGCGTCCCAAAAGCTGAGCGTTAACTTCTGCCCAGAACAGCTCTGCAACCCCTCTAAAGCTTCTGGACACAATCCAGAAACGAGCAATATCTCTAGTGGATACGACTATCCTCACAAAGGACCTTCACAGTCGAGAACATCGAAGAAGGGTGGCTTATCAATTCTACAGATAGAATCATGACAGATGTTCGACCGAGCAGTCTCGCATAATAGCACCAAGAGGCGCCCAACGGGCGCACCTTCACCACGTCGAGCTTACAACTCAAATGAGCCTCTTCCAAAAGTCATTTTTTTGGAGAACCTCGGCGTTATGCAATGAGCTACCGGGATGTTTGTTTCCCGATGGGTACAAACTACAGCATTTTAAAGTCAATGTTAATAGACATGTATCCTCTCGCAGCGCTTATGGAGCACGCTGACTTCGCGTGAGACTATGTACAAAAAACGCACTTCTCCGTGATTTCTGGAACAGCGCCCTTCCAATTAGAACCATAACGCCCTGTTGCAGAGCTTGTTGCAAACACGCTTTCGGAATTTCTATTTTTTACCGCACAGTTATTTTTACTTCTACAACTAGTATAAAGCGTATAAGCAGAAGCATATAGATGATTGAATAGTATATATTGATTTAGCATGCATCGAATTTGAAGTCATTAATCCACCTTCCGATTTAGCAACTCGAAATCGGTAAAGGCAAACGCATGCGGTGCAATGCTGCGTGAAAAACTACGCAGTAATGGATGTGCCAAGCCGTTATTTATTATTGGCCTCCCTTGATCTCGGAACGACCTCCAGCTATGTCTAGGAAAGATGAGTATACAGGGTTATACTAAAAATGCTGACCTAGCCATATAGATAGTCTGGAAGTAATTCGATAGTGTCCACTTAAAAAATACAGTATAATAAATAGAAATAACCGGAGTTTCAAATATTGTGAGACGTTTCGATTGACTTACTATCTTTAATCATCAGGAGATCAGTTTTGAAACTCAAAAGTATATAGACAATGGAAGTCCGAAACACAATATTTGAAACATCTACATTGTCTACAAATTTAAAGCAATAGTCCAAATGATGAATGAAATAAACTTACTCTTGAATCCATGAAGGTTAAGCCAGAAAGTTGTGTTGTTTTAATATCAGCTACCGATTTATGTAGAATAAGTTATAGCATTGTGCACAAACCATAGAGAAAAATGTAAGGAATTGGAAAACGTTTACAAATGTGTTGATTACTGTTTATTGCCCTCATCGTTATTTAACTGTTTCGTATGTAAATATTAGCTACACAACTAGACCAACCGAAAATTGAATAAAACATAATTAAAATTCAAATTCTATTATTATTATTCGTTAGAGGTCATTAAAATATTTCGTTACGTCTCGTCTCGTCTCGCTTTGTCTCGAAAGATTTTATCTCGTCTCGTGTCTAGCGGCATATCTGTTCAGCGCCTCTAAATATATTATTCAAGTGTACTGAGTTTTGTTTGCACATCGCCATCAGGAGCCGCTAGGTGATTTGTTTGTGAAGATCCGTAACCGTTCCGGAACAAAAATTTGTCGAACGGCCTCCGCTGGCGACAAGTGAGCGAGACTAAGTGAGACTTACTAGACTAAGACAAATAAAGTGTAAATAAAGAGATAGAGGTATCGATTTCTTATAATCTCCGAACACCGATTTCTACCTTAATTTTGAAATGAAAGAGTACATCCCCATTTTTTGCCACCATACCAGATGGAAAATTTTCTGTCGAATCCAACGTTATGTTCATTTTTGTGCTGAGAAATCCCATTCTCTGGAACCAGATGCAGTTTTTTCTTCAAATAGTATGGATAATGTTATCTTTATCATGGAATTCGACCTCAGTTTGTGGCTCACACCAAAAAGGGGGCCGCGGGCGATGATACTTTAGCTAGCAGAATACGAATTCACTACTCACTATAAGCAAACATGAATCGGGGAGAAGTACTAGTCAATCTACTTGACTCCATTAATTATCCTATTTTTGTTGTAAGTGCGGCTTTCCTCGGTCGTGCACTGCAACTCTCTGGGTTATTATGGCGATATTTTACGTTTTTAGGAGCTCCCGGTAAATCGTGACAATTTGCGGTTCTTCAATAGGTACCATATAAATATTATAGCACGTGATGTATAAGAATAGTTGGGGTGTTGCTATCGCTTCACACTAAGTATCCCATAACAAATTCCAGAACAAAACAGCTTGATTTACGAGCATGACAACAAGGTCAAGAATGTGCAAAGCTTGAAATTCTAGTCATTGTGCACTTCTATGGGCTACAAAAGCTGCACCGATCAAAGAGAATATTATGATTACCTATCGATTCGCCATTATATTATGAGAGATTATTACGCTGATTTATACTAGCAGTTCCACTTAACGACATCCATTGGCGTATCTTTAGAGAAACGCGAAAGCTATTTTATATTATTAAACATTTTTGTTCCTGCCGATTTATCTAAACTTTACCGAATGTTGAGAAAGGAAATAAGAGACACAATTATGGAGAGAATAATCCAGAGAATGTTCGGTTGATGCGCCCGAAACTTGAACCCGCACAAAACGAATTCACCGCAGTACGGAGACCAAGTGGCTAGAGCATCGGCACAGAATGCCTGAGACCACTGGTTCAAGTTCTGTCAGCACATACAATTTACGCTCCAAAATTATGTCTTTAGTTCCTCTTTCCAGTATTCACACAGTTACTGATGCTTATTCAACCAAGTATTCTTCGTCAGCCAAATGTTATAGTCAAATGCAACAAAGTTGCGTCTGTCTTGGTTTTATTAATTAATTTTTAATTTTGTATACTATTAATTGAGTTGGAGCTGGTGAAAATTTTTATTAATGCTATTTGTAAATACGTGTAAGAGCTATATGTACAAGATAAAGTCAAATCCTGTTAGTATGAATTGTAAGTCGATGCTGCCCAACCGGACAAAATGCAGTAAGTGTTATGAGGATGATCGAGGCGGTTTTGTGGGTACGAGTATGCTGGATCTGGAAAAGTCTCACCCTCTCTCTGGGAATCCTTGACGCTTCGATAACTTGACTAGTTACACAAAAACATAACTTAAAACTACAATCAAATGCTTCGGTAGGTACATAAGTCAGTTCCGTAGATACAAATAACCTTTTTGTCGGAAGGTTCTTGAATTAGGTGTCACTTTAACTATAATTGGTAAGGAAATGGATTGACCACAGGCCTTAAATTATAGTTTTAATATACTTAGGTAAATGTATCCGAAAACGTCAATGAAATGTGTTTGATACTCCACCACTGTCACCAAAGACAGTCATGCAGGGGTCTAGGCACACAAATGCGTTCCTGTTAATAAACAATAGCCAATGTAGACTAGCAATAAATCAGATGAAAGTGGTTCATCTGAGATAGACCAACTGATAGTTAGCTGGCATAGTCCAGTAGATGGTTTCAAAATGTTCTAAGAGTGCATTACAATGGAACAATATATTTTTAAATGAAAACATATTTGGCCAAAAAAATACTTTTTTAGCATTATTCATTATATCATAATGTGAAGAAAGTGCCGTATCAACTATATCTTTATGTATATAGAGTTGGAATAAGTCTTATGTTATGGACAGGAGCTCTCCGGATATGGGAAGGTTTGGTAGGAAAAATTATTTCCTTATCCTGTAAAGATATCCCAGCTTGATCCTAGTAATTGTACATAAAAACATGTAGATTTATTTTAATCTTATCTTTTATGATTCTATGAAATTAAATTCAAAAAAATACAAAAAACCTCTTATTCAATATTGAATATACCCAAAATACTCGTATTTTCAAGATTCTCATCATTTCTAGAATCCAATAGAAATTTTCAACAAATTGATACTAATGTACATGAAATACACTTGCCTTATTTGACTTGATTTGTTATGAGTATTAGAGTGAATGGTATCCCCATAATGATAGTTATTCAGCTAAAATACAGAAGCCTTTAGTACTAGAAGCTAAAACATGATCGCAACTACGCCCTAAATGCCTTAGCAGAAGACAATATTTAACTGGCTTAAAACGTTCTAAATGTATTGGAAATATAACAAATTCATGTAATGCAGGGCGGATGTATAAAATGATGAGTAAAATTCAGCTATTGAAACTAAATCTTTCTTTTGTGTATTCTGGAAGTTAATGTGTGAACAATCATCTATGTCTAACAAGGTTATCGAAGTCATAAGTCTATAGATGATAGAATACCTTTTACCAATGCAATAAAAGCAAGACTTTATACTTTCCCGCACCCAATTTTTTTACCCAATTTTTTTTCGAAAATGGTCATAAATCTTGGAAAAATCTTATAACGATTTTTCTTACATTTCTCATATTTTCTGACAATAACTTGACTTCAACAGCATCGATTTTCAAAAAGCTTTCCATAATTAATAATTTATGAAAAGTTTGATTTCGGACTTCCATTGTCTATTAAATTTTGAGTATCACGACGTTTCGATGTCTACAAGTTTCAAACAATAATAATTTATGATTGCTATGAACTATTTTATAGGAAGCAGTCAAAATCAGAAGCAGTCAAATTTGTAGTTGAACTGAAAAGGGCTGTCGAGGTAGCCGAAAAGTTGTAGGATATTTCAGCAATTCGTATATATTTTTGATTAGCAGCAAGTAGATCAAATGTTCCTTATCGACCGTACTACATCGGCAAACGCAGGTGAACTATAGTAGTTGGCTGTGGCTCGTGGCGTCATGCTTCGAAACAAATGACTGGCAGAGCGAGGATAATGCCGAGACTTACCTACCGCCATTAAAATCATTATTATTGAGTTTTACCTGTTCCTTCTATGTATAGTAATTGTTTTTGTTTTAATAATGCACAAATATGTTTACTGTTAGGTTCCTGGTTTCCGGTTTTTAGCATACGACACAGGGTAACTGAACTTTCACGAACCAATCACTTTTTCTGTTAATTAGTTGGCGTGCAATGATGATTACATCAGTTACATTATGGAATACGTATACTAAGTAAATTTATTTTGTTTATAAATTTAAAATTTTCAATAGCAGATCTTCAGTATACAATACGATTGGGCTATTAGAGGCCACCAATTTGATGAAATAATTGTGATAGATCTATGGTGACAAGCACTTCTTCTATACATAATTTTAATATAAATATATCAATTTATAATAATCTCTCTCTATCGTCTCAATTTATGGGTGATGGGATAATATCTTCTATTTTTTTTGATAACTATAATATAAATTCTCAGGTTTCAAGAAATCTCCAAGCTGTGATACAAATAAGTTGACACTATGTTGAACAACAAAAATTTGTTGTTTTTCTTTTATCTTCTCACTGTGAATCGACTCTTACACTTGATTTAAGACAAACGATCGTAAGAAATGCTGTGACATAGAAAATTAAACTTTTTCATATTTGTAACAAAGCAGGTTACTTTACTTTATAGAACCAGTTTCAGGGACCCTTACCTCACATACGTTTTAGGGTTAATTTGAATAGACATTAAATGTATCCTCAGCAGCGCTTCTGAACAGGTTATCTATAAAAAAAGAAACATAGAAATATCAAACTAAATAATTTTTATTTGAAATCAACCAAACCTAGAATATATCTGTATACCCTTTGATTCATGAGAAATGATTCAAAATATCAGATATAACCTGTCAAACCACTGTCGGTCTCAGACATGACTCGCCAAAACAATGTTTGCTACCCGACGCGTGTTTCGCTCACTACATTAGCATCTTCAGGGGAAACATCAAGGAATTGATCGAGTGGTAACACTGTATAATCTTTTTGGTTTCTACGCCAAAGCATTCAACATCACATAATTTAAATGGTGAAGTTTCTATGTTAACATATGTTCTTCCAAGATAAGGTATGATAATTACCCAAAGTAATGTCTGCAGAATCCCTCCAAATTCTCTACAGAGAAAAATGAAAACCTACCTTTTTTGCCCCCAAAAATCTACGTTACAGTCTAGTTCAACCAGCTGCCTTCTTTGTTACTTAACCTGAATACAGGTTATATACAGAAAAATGTGTGTACCTAATAAATCCAATTCAACAATCCTACGTTGCCGAATACAAGTAAACAAAATAGTAAAACTACTTCAGTGACAGCAAAATGTAATTAAGCAGAAAATTATTGTTTTTTACTTGCGATAATTATACCCGATACCTACTCGAGTGTGTAATATTCAAGACTACTCAAAATACATTCGAATTTATTAATAATCATGAGACTGAATACAAAATAAACTGGCGAACGAACGAAATACTTTTATTTGTGATTGTACAGAATAATTTATGTTCGATTATTCAGTATAAATGGGAGTGATTTAGATGACTGGAAGGTTGATTCATAATGGTATAATAAGTAACACAGTAGAATAATTTCAGTTCAGAGCTTAGAATTTTTCAATACATCAAATATATCATTGTTCTATTTTTGCAGGATTCTACTGCAATCCGTAAGAGAGCCCTAACTGATAATTAAAAAAGTAAAAATAAAAATGTGTCATCTGTGGGGATTGAACTCACAATTTCCTCATTTCTAGGCACACGTTTTACCGTTCGGCTATGGAGTGCCCGCCCCCGCCCAATTCCCCCTAACTAGGTAGGATGCAGGAATCTCAGAGTTCGATCCCCACTGGCGACAAAAATCTTACTTAATTTTTTTTTTTGATTATTTAATTTTAAATGTTAATAGATGGCGGAAGCACTTTAATCGCCAAAAAAATCGAATTTGTAATACACATTATGTTTTCTCGATGTTTCATGACATTTATAGCTCACTAGGAACCATGTTACTCATTTTAGTCAGTTTGTCTGTCTGTCTAGCTGTCCGGTAATCCTTGAAATACCTCGGAGAGTATCATTCGGAGGTTTTAAAAATCAGAGCAATGGGGACAGATTTATCTTCATATAACAGTAATCGTTTTTGAACGTTTCCTACACTTTCCAAATTTGAGAATGGAATTATTTTTTTTATTATCTTGGACAGACGTTAACTTCTAGACAATTGGATAATTTTTAGCCTTTGTCATAACATTTGCTAGACACAAAAGCCATCGTGTTCACCTATTTTGCTTTGCAGTGAAACAAGCATTTTTAGTATATATTTTTTTATGGATGCAATTCTGATGGTGATGCCTGTAGTTGCTAAAATATAAATATTGGAGAAAAGAAATAGCTAAAATAAATGCCATATAGCAGAACCTGACATCCTACCTATGGCTGTTCTATTTCTGGTCTCATCCTGCTAGAGGTCCAGGATGGCACTACCCCATAATACTGATTAATGGAGAACATCTAACCAGGCACGTACCCAGAGAGTAGCATGAGTACCCCCTACCCCTAAATTTGATAAAATTTAGTAATTTGTATCTTTTCCCAAGGCAATTTCATTATTTTTTGAGATAAATCATTGCATCCAGTAAATTCAATCTATACAGTATATGATACATATTTTGAAATATTAGAAGCATCATTTTTTCTATTTCTGTATTAAAACATCACTATATATTAAAACGATCATCAAGCCATATAGCGAGTTGCGAAAAAATTTAAAAGTTTCGTCTGCAATCCAAATCTCACAAATAATCCTCTATGTAAATGTCATTCGCATTCCAATGATTCGCATGTTCTGTGGCCTAAATCAGTCCGCCTTAAATCGTGCTACAATTTATTCACCCCGCACACAAAATATTAATTATCAGACAGTAATTAATTTGTAATAAATATATAGCGCACACACGCATTCCGCAGTTTCAATTAGTGCGACATACCCACGAAGGTGTATTTCATACAGGGTGATACTGAGAGATGCCGGTATTGTATAAACCCTCCATATGGAAAAGAGCACCTATCGTTTTTAATAACCATCTATTAGCCTAATCTGCATGTATGTAACGTAATGTTTCAATGAAATTTTCCCCGATTTCGAATCGTCTGATTAATTTAAAAATTTGCATACATATTAAGGACCGATGGAAATACATTAATTTAGAAAAATATTTTAAAAAATTATTGAAATTTGAATTCAAAATTTTAAATAAAGGATTTAGAAAAAAATTTGAAATCATTTAAGCTGAATACTTGAAATTAATAAGTTAAAGAAGAAATCAAATTTTTAAATAAAAAAGTTTGAAAAATATTATTCCTAAAACGGAATACGTTCTCTGCTGTTTGATGATCAAAAAATCGATTCTAAAGGTTAAAATTGCATTTACGTTTATTTTTAGACGTAACTATAAAAATATAGTAGTAGAAAAAAGTAGTAGAACGTAGGTTAGACACTCAATTTATGAAAAATAGGTTTTTTCTTTGTAAATTTTGCAGAACAACTGAACAACTTTATCAGGAGGGACCACTGAATCACCCTGTATGCATTTGGAGTCTAGCACATGCCGTAAGATATCGACTTACCGCGCGGTATTGAAGATTTATTGGTTTTCAATCAGACTTTTCTACCGTAAATCAAGACACTTTTTCTTCTGGATGCTGAACGTAATGCTAAGCTAGTCTGACTTTATTAGTTCTAATTATTCTTGGGTACCTTCGGCTGCATTAACGCCTGCTACACAGGAAAGAAACAGAGATTGATCAATTCGCGCTGATAACAGAAATTATAGACGGTGGTGCTGGTAGGTTCATAAAAGTAATTTCTCATTAGGGTGTACATTTAATGTGCTAGATAATGAAAACGAAAGTGAGTATACTTGTTGATTAATTGGCAATGAAGAGAAACAATTCAACATGTGCTGTGTTACGCTTTTCTCATATTTCCTGTATCACAGTAAGAAATCTACATATTAAAGTAGTGATTTTATCATTGTGGTTTCGGTACATTAATTTGGCATGTGGATAAATTTTAGTCAAGTAGATCGACTCTACCTACGCGTTGATGGTTGCTTCGAGCGGTAGGTGTTTAATATTCACATATATTAGATGATTTGGAGAGTAGTCATCGCCTTAGAAAAGAAGTTTGATGTCATAATAAAGCAGTGTTCTTGGCTCACAGCTTTTCCCTCCCCAAACTTAGAAAAAAATTGGTAAAGCGATCACCAAGATGACATGGTGACAAAAATTGAAAAATTACATTATTCGTACATTTATAATCTGAAAAAATGTTTAGCCCCCAAAAGGTATTAAACTACGCTCTGATATGATAAAAAATTTCTGACGTGGAAAGAAATTTGAACATGAAAAACGCGTATCGCTTATATTTGCTACAGCCAAAGCACCGATTTCAGAAAAGATACCAATAGAAGCTGCTACGTGACCACATCACGTCCTTTCGAAAATTTCATCAAACTTGATGTAGTGGTTACTGCCATTACGCGGGTATAGGAAAGTGACTGGTAGACGGACCAACAAACGAATCGACATCCCGACAGACAAATCGACGTAACTGAGTAACGTATTTTCGTGAACAGGACATCATGAAACATCCAAGTGAAGTTTTCGAGATTGCAATACTTCCCTTGATTATATGTTTGGAGTAAAATAAATTAAAGAGTACTGCGACATGGTTACTCCGAAGAGCGGGCAATATATTTTATTTCATTATCAAACTCAAAATTTATTATACTGTTTTCGTTTTTACCTGGAATAACTATTTTAAGTTTATGCAACAATACGTAGTTTCGCGGCTCTGTTTACGCAACATAACTGGAATGATAAATATCATAAGGGTGTAATAGAAAACATAGATATTATTAAATCCCACAGACTAGCGAAAATTTGCAAAGCATATTCAAATTCACTTTGAGTATCTACAAGCAGATCAGGAAATGATCTTCCCAAGCGAATTACTGCACATGAAGTACTGAGTCAATCTACTTTACTCTTTCTTTTATTTTGGCCATACGAGTCGCAATGCCTGTATTTTGAATGTTTGAAACATTTCTAATAATTATATAAGCAAATGAAATCAATGAATTTCCTAGCTTTCGGATGCTATGCATCCATCTTCAGGGCATTCCTGACAAATATTTGCAACTAGACTACTCGTTTCTATGATTAACACCTGTTGCTGTACGAACTCAACCACTTCTTGGTAAGTATGCATCTTTTGTAGCCCTCTTTTTTTAATACTAAATATTGATATGGACGCCCTGAAGATGGATGCATATCATCCGAAACCTAGGAAGCTGCACATTTCTCAACTAACTTGTCACCAACTACATTTGTTTATCACCCAACTGGTTATTGCCGAATATGACTACGTCCAATCCACTGGTAGCCTTCAGTAGAACTTGTCTAAGGTAAGAAAATTATTAAAACCGACCGTGATCAGGCGAAAGAATGCTGTAGGGAAAACAACGGCAACGGTCGCTGATGGAAAGGTAAGAACCGTCTCGAAAAAGTGTGAATGGCATTTCTGTTGATTTCGTCTTGGTTCACGTACTGGTTTGTGGTCTGCAGGCTACATGATTCCACATCCGGTCTACTACCGAAGACCACATCCTCTGCAGACGACGTGGCGAGATACAGAAGCGCCAGTGGCGTACCATTATCTTTCATTGTATTTCTTACTTAGCACTAATTAAAATCGCATATGATTGACTGAAAAATATTTTCTGACGTTTCGGCTGCCTCGAAAGACTTTTAAAAAGTATAAAATTTAAACAATATAAATTTCTGACTATGATGATGTTGACATTTTTTACTGCTTCCAGGGGAATAGTTTTGTTTTCAATCAAGACCTTAGCTGAAGTTATATAATTCCAATGTTCCCAATTTTTCGTAGAAAAATACGTAATGCGGTATGAAGTTACTACGTTTTCGCATATTAAAATATCTTGATGGTGAAAATGAGTTTTGTTTTTCCAGGATTAGGAATATATTATTGTTTTTGGAAACGACTCCCCCCCCAAATTTCACTGATTGACTATAAATCACTTAATATGACTTATTGTGTTTTCATGCCTTCATGCGCTAAAATAACATTGGTCAACAGCTCTAGTGAAAGTTTACTTCATAGTAACATCAAAAAACCTCTAAGAAATCATTCATGTAAATAAACTTCCCACCTATACTTTATTTTCAATCACTTAAAACAATGAGAAGAAAAATCCTGGGCTTGAAATAATATACTTGTTTCTTATATTCAGCTAACTGTTCTTTATGGTCATTGTTGCAATTTGGTGCATGATAACCTTCGTCCGGCTATTTGGGGAAGGACCATAATCACATAATTTTTGTCCTATAGTCAAAATTATTGAATAGTAAAATAGAACCAAATAGTTATTTGTAGGTATTCAAATTTTTTGTTGAAGATACAGCTTAACCTAATTCATCAGTCTGAATTTTTGTGCTGATGATCTGACATGCCTAAAAAATTGATGCTTCTCCCTGTTTTTCAGCTGGGTGGTATATGATAAAACAAAACAACGTTTTTAAATGTAAGAAAATACTGTCATTTCAGAAATTAGCGTGTAAAAAATGGGTGAATTTGAACTATGAAGTCGAGGTCTCTTTTTTGGTTATGTTTTATTATTCAGCTATATTGAAATACATATCCATCAATAATTCATATTTACCCTAAGAAAATACAAAATCGTTTATCAACTATTTTTATGACGTTTGGAATGTTTCAAAATCCAAATTTTGAAACCTACGCATCAGAATGAATAATAATATTCAAGGTCATACAACAGCATGTTATTTATGTTTAGAGGATCAATAAATACGCAGTTTTTTTGTACGCCTATTTTTATTCTTAGTATCGCGTCTAATATTTACTGTGCAAACAAATTTTGGTCTGTAGGAACAGCGATTGCATATTAGTTAAGAGCCCTTATTTTGTTTATAGCTTTATCAGGCACCTTATCGCTCATGGTGGAATATGGACGGTATTTGAGAACGAGATTATGTTACTTACTCCTTGTTTTATTAAAGGGTTTTTGTTTAGGTAATTCCAACTTCTAATGTTTGCTGAGACCTGATTATTTACTTTACTATGCAAGCCCGCCGGCATTGGGGTGTCTACGTGGCTCAAAACCCTACCAGCAAGAAAATGACTCACTAGGCCCTAATCGTTCCATATCAACTTTAACCGCAAATCAGACAAATTGAAAAAATCGGTAGCCGGCGGTACTCCCAAAAAGGAAAAAATATTAAAAAATAAATAACGTTAGATAATTGAATCCATTTCGGCACCTTAAACGCAATAATTCTACGGGCTGAGCCGACAATTTCGTCGGGTGGAGTTGAGTGTCTGCGGTATCCCATGCGAAATTTGCTAGATCAATTTGGTCATGATGTGCTGACGAAGAGGCGGACCATTAGGGTGGTGGTATACCGCACCGGTGAAAATTGACGTAATTTGGCAATTTGTGATTCGTTACATGGGCGGCAGCGCTACCGATTCACATCGGATTCAGTTGTTTTGCATGAGAAGGAATTATTGTACGGGGTTCGTCAATTGAGACGCAGCGAAGTGAACGTTTATTATAACAACTAACGCTGATGTGTGAATCAATTATGTATTTTTAACACGCTTTTATTATGTAGATTGTAGATGCTCTTCCTTGGTAAAACTCTTCCATCATGCAGATTAAAAGATTAGTTTGTGTATTAATTACACAATATTTTTATCTGCACGCTTATCTTAGCTTCATGCTTGTATGTTTGTAACGGAATATTCGAAGGCTATTTTCGCCCACTTAAAAATGTCAGATTAATAATTTTAATAGGTTTGTTTCATTATTGCTTTTCATTTCATAATTAGTCTGAATTAAAATTATATTCAAAGTTTAAATAAAATAAATAAATAAATTCAAAAATACCCCGAAAATCATGAAAGAACTAACCATTGAATCTTGTAGCCCTTTAGTGAAAAAAAGTCAACTGACTTTTAATATTCCGCGGTCATATTCAGATGGAAAAAATAGAAAACAAAGGTTTATTCACCGGTGTATCCTCGGAGAATCTTTTTGATGTAAATTTAAATGTAAATAGTATAATAATATATATGTACTTATGTAAATAATTCCAAATCATGTCAATTTGCAAGTTTTAAATACCTTTCCTGTAAATATACCCAACAATCAAACTCCGGACAAAATGTAGTAAAGTGATGTTTTTGGACTATGAATCCAAGGAATTGTGAAAAATATTATTTTTCAGGAGATGGCAGCATGTTTGTAATAGTTCAATTTTAACTATAGGTGACATTTTTTCCAGAGCGTTGTTTTCTTGACGGTACCAAAAATCTATAGCGAAGCAATGACATTCCAATACTAGGTTTTAGCTAATATGTCATAGTGTCAACACTGAAACACGTAGAGAGCCAAATTTTGACCTGATTTCGATTTTAACTTTGAATAAATATTCCCTTGGTGAAAATGTAGTTTTAGGAAAAGTTGGCTGGAGAGTAAAAACAAATGGATATTGAAAATATATTTATTTGACCTGAGAAAATTCGGAACCATTCATAAAAATCATCCATGATTTGGCATTTGGAATGATGAGAAATCCAAATTCTACAGCCCATATTACTGTTTTAGATTATTAAAAAATACTAACTATGCTCTTGCTCTACATCAAAGAACTTCATCTATCCCATTCTACAGCTTCACAGATAACAGTACCCTCATATCCTGCATGGATTAAGCAAAGCAGCTACCATCTCGAGAGACTTTGAATCGACGGAAGCAACATGTTATCTAAATCAAGACATCGAAAGACTGAGGAACTACAAATGGATTTTAGTTCAATACAAAGAATACGTCCACAACCGTTCTGACCAAAAAGTTCACATGCGGCATTCGAATTCGAAATAAAAACCTTAGTAGTGACCTGATCACTTAGTGCCATCATCGCGACGCATCATCCCAACAAAAACGGACTCAATTAAAAATGACAATGTACACCGAGAAATGCAGAAATATCAGATTGCAGGGCAAACCGCGTGGTTGTCGCCGACTTAAAAATTGAAAAGTGACAAGAGAGACGATGACAAGCACGCTTGCGGGCAAAAAGTAAATCATTACCAAGCCTTCTTCTGATTCCAGCATGCCTGACATATGATGCGGTCAATTTCAGCGGGCGTATTTTGTAATCACTCCAAATCCCATAGCACCTATTTACATCAATCTATCAATTGGTTCGTCGGATTTTTTGTAACTTTGTAATGCCAGTAACCGCTGTAAGGATTTTATTGGAGTTTGGGTAGCGATATGCTGAGAGGTTAAAGTCATATCTTCTACTGTGTTACTGCCCAGTAAGCCATTTCACAACCTTGACATTCTCCAAATCCTTGAAGAAGCTTGTTCGAGATATTAGAAGGTCCACTGACCATGAGGCTATTGGGTATTCTAGTATTGGTTATACAGATACATACGGACATTTCAGATACTATTTTTTTATTTTTCGAACCGTGGAGGCCCAATGTATTATCAGGTCTATCTACTAGACCTCAGCTTTTTCCTAGATTGAGTCCAGAAGCTTCAGGGAGTAGCGCATTTTCCGTTTCACCAAACGGTTTCCTTAATTCAAGTAATATCGTTTCATGTCGAGATTAAAAAGCTGGATGAATAGTCTATCATAATCTAGTTGTATCGCAAAATTAAAAATCTATTATTACAAACATAACTTTTTTAAACTCCTCCAGAACGTTTATTATAGTACGAGTAATTACTCCCACCCGTAAGGACTTGCTTTTTGTGAGTTTACTATATTTATTCAATAAATGTATGTATTTAAACATATTTTCCGATGGCTTCTATAGCGAAGCTAAAATATTAAGCAAATATTCACAATTGCGTTAATTCGTCCAAAGACTATCTCGGTGTTGGGATTCGTCAACCGATATCGGGTTTTAGAGGAACAAATGAGATCATATAATAATACCTATTCTGTACTCATTACTTATTTTGATGGTAGATGAATCAGCCAGTTATTGATATACTTGTCCTTTATCAGAACGGAGTACTACCATGATATTACAGTACGTGTGTACCATCGATGGAGGTCGGACAGTTAGAAAAATATTTTTATATCTAGGCAGCCACGAGGGCGAAATTGTAATACCAAACAAAGTTGCAATTTAATTAATTCCCCCAAAGTCAATGGCGGTGTTTTTCCATTCCCAAAGGTTACACCCGTCCTTTGCAAACTATTTAAACTGTCCAACATGTTAGGATCCTACTGGGTGGAAGACCGGTCGAAAACAACCTATACCTAAGAAGGGCAGAAAAAATATACCCAGCAGCTATAAACCTGTGACTCTGCTCTGCACCATGTCCAAGAGACAATTATTGACGTGCAGCTTCTGTATCTGGACAAAAATAACACCATCAACGATCGCGAATATGGTTTTCGTGAGCAGAGATCCACGGGAGAACTTCTGGCCTACCTCACACATATGTGGAGCAGAGCAATACAGTGTCATGGAGTGTCTGGAGTGTCTGGAGTCGCCGCGTTCGATATAGCGAAGGCTTTCGATAGTGTGTGGCATGAGATACTTTTGATCAAGCTACCTATGTACTTCCACCAGGTCTGTGCAACTGATTGGATAGATTGGATAGATTTGTGGTGGTGGATGGAAAAGCATTCGATGTATAAATAATTACCGGGTGTTTCTCAAGGATCTGTCGGTTCTCCGTCGCTCTTCTTGCTGTACATCAACGATTTATTAGAAATAACATCTAATCTCATCTACAGCCTTGCTGATGATTATTATTATTATCCTATTTCTACGTCGACCGTACCAATATGCGACATGCAGCGTGACAGTGGAGCATTTGCTCCATCTGGTTGTGCAAGTCACTTTACTAGATTGCCGGAATATTTCAAACACATAATGAGCAAGCTTAATCCCGGGATTTGCAGAAATTTTCAACGACCAGTCGAGTCTGTTATTTATGTTGCATTTACATTTTGAAATTAATAGGGATTATTTATAGTTATATATGTATTTAAAGTTTTTTACTACATGCATGGTGACCGCTAGGAGAAACATTTCAAAGCGAATTTGTATCAGTGCGAACGCAAATTCAGTTGTGCAGAATATCAAGAAGTACTGAAGACAGGACGAACTGTGAAAACAAGGGATATGGTGGATTGAACACACATTGGAGTGAGCAAATGTCGGAAAATGTCTGGTGCTGAAGGAACTGGAGTTGCTTTGTAAGGTACGCTCTCGGTCCCGCCATCTATCTCCGCCTAGCTCTCATTCTAACTCCGCAGTGATCTAGTGAACGCGCCGCTGTTATTCACGGGGTAGCAACATCCGACAATATACAGCGTAAGTAGGTGATCGCTTCAAAGGAGGGGTACTTTTCTGAGCGGCGTGTACTCCGAATAGGTGGATGGTGGAAATGAGAGCGTACCTTAAATCGTGCCGCTGTGCGTTGTTTTCAATGGATGTATGTGAAATATCCAGGATTAGTTTTACTTATGAATGTTCGTGCGCTGAATCTGAATATGATCATTGGAAAAGCGTAACGCATAGGAAGGGGACAATTTCAAGGGGATCAAGCCCCTCGAGGCCTAGCCAGGAGTTCCCTTAGGCACAGGTCGGAAACTGAAGCAAGGTTCGAGTGATTTTCGAATTTCGCCTTTCAACCTCTATTACGGAGCGAAAAAGCCCTTTGCCCTTCTTGTTCCGCGTAATCTAGTGGTATGCTCAGATTGGCGTTACAACATACTGTTCTTAGGAAAAAATATTATTTTCTAGGAGAGATCCAAATCTAGAGATAACAAAAATCGTTTTTCCAAATTGGAAGATCCTGTTTGTTACAACGAATCAGGCTTCCGTTTATTCTGAATATTGAATTCCGAAACCAAAATGCCTCGATGACGACTGAAACAGAGTCTGTACTTATCGTATTTGTGGGGACTGAATCTAACTATGATCAGCAAAAAAGAGTAACAAATCAAGGGCATTCCATGTCAGGTGAATAAATTCCCGTATGTCGCCTTAGGTTCCAGCTATACACTGAGGCCAAATTCGTATTTAGTGCCCTCGAATTACTCAATAAATGAGTTTTATTCTATTCTATTTATTTGGAAAAACTTTCAAGACATACCTATATACCTATCAAATTTTAACTTTTTATCCCTATTTCGAAATCACAAAGCCGTTTCTTTTTTTTAATCCAATGACGTTCCCAGATTTTCACGACGACACTACATACCGTTCTCAGGAAAAATATTTTCCATGTGGATGCAAATATGGGAAATGTTTTTCTTCAAACAGGATAAAAACTCACTTACTGATAATTTGTGGAAGCCAGAATACGAAACTGGCCTCCATTTTTTGTTCTGAATGAAGAGGCCATAGAGGAGATTTGGGAGGTCATTTTGCTGCTAAGCTTTTTCAATGTTCGTGTTTAGATTCGGCGCCTCAGATACAAAAACATTCCAGGCTTCGTTCCCTTATCAGCGGTAGCGACAGCGGCCGGTTACAATTTTTTTGCTGTCTCTGGTGCTAAAATTCGTCAAGCTGCTCCAGCTTGTGACAAGATAACCAAACTCCGTCTTGAAGACTCGCAATCCGAATATGATCATTTTGAAAGCATATCTGATCAGTAGGGTAATCCTTATCAGAACCTCGTAGGTTTTCCTTATTTTAGGACTATAAGCTGACGCCAGACTCACGAATTATCAAGCAAACGGCCCTGCATTTTAATTGAAGAAACTTTTATGGCAAATCTGTCAATTTTATTAAATTACTTACTGATTATATAGAGTAAAATTTGTAATCTAGATTCAATGATAATCAAATCATTCCCAAGTAATATAGACATAAACCTAAATGTATGGCTCGCAACATCAACCTCACATATTACCTGTACATTTTTTTCTCGACGAAAGCAATACTATGACATTAGTACTGATATCTGAAGATATCTCTCGAGAGATCAGAGAATTATAGATCTTTTTACGCACATAGAAAGGCACTCCTATGCGCAATATCCTCAGGGGCGCTTGGTCGAAATCGCCAGCAATTTTCTTAAGAGCATAATGAAAACTATATAGCAGCATTCCCTTTGGATATGGTATCTTCCGTGGACAGCTAGGCCTCCGCCGCGGCCTGAGCGGCCTCAGCGCAATGATACATCTATAATCCACTTATCGATTCACACGGTCAAAAATCCTGTCCCGAGTTGCCGAGCGACGAATTTATCTGATCGTACCGGAGTACCACCATGATATTACAGTACGTGTTTAACATGGGCGGAGGTCGCAGAGTTGAGAGATTTTTTTATATCTAGGCAGCCATAGAAACAATTGCATTAATTCATCCAATAACAATCACGATTTTGCTCCGTCCTGTTGCGACTCGTCAGTGCAGGACATGTTATTATTAAGGTCAATCCCCAGAAGCTTAAGAGAAAAAGATCCTAGTACTGAACATCCTTCTATCTCCAAGACTGTCTCAGTGTTATATGGATTTTACCTGATTTCATGTGGGATATTAGGGTGCCGTCTTCTGCGAAGCTATATATTGATAGACAGCAAGGAGAGATAGGGAAAAGGATATAAATCCTACACCACAAATGGAGATCGATTCTTCAGCAAACGATCCAACCATTGGGATAAACCTGCTGGTAGCCCATAGACTAGAAACTTGATCAAAAGTATATTATCCCGACGAGTCGAGATTCTCCATGATGTTTAATTGCCTATTGCGGACATATAATAATGATTGAATTATTCCAATCCCCCTAAAAAGTCCACCTCGTGCGTTAATGTTCAGTTGGCTGGGGGCAAGAGTCTACCCATACCATCACTGTAATCACGCCGAGCTGACACATTTTTACGAGCGATATCTCTATATGTAGCTGTCAATTTGGGTGTTGTCGAACAATTATAAAACGTTATGGCTAGTTATAGTTGTTAAATAGTTGTTAACTTAGAGATGGGTGATAGCGAGCTCGCCTCACCGGTATAATTTCCATCATTTTTTTTTTCTATTCTTTCGTTGATGTGCGCCGTCTTATCGATCCTGTATTGTGCCCGAGTCCTTTATTGGTTCATTATTACGATAGATAAGCAAATCCAATAAGAAAGATGGATGGTGGGGAGACAGAAATGGGTTCTTTGTTTGAACTAATGTGTTGATTGATATTGGCTGGACGTCGATTGAGAAATTAGAAAGGTAGTTCAAACAATGAAATCCTTCTCAAGGACGTACGCAGGTGTTCTGATTGGTTTCAGTTGAAATTAATACTATTATTTTACTCCACATGCATAAGTAGGTATTCTTATTGCAAAAAATGACGTCTTGTAATTTGATGCTATTCTTCCCACGCAGTGGTATCAGTTTAGTTATAATAATTCCGGAAGGATCTTAGAACCGTTGATACATAGTAGAATTGAAATGTATAAATAAATACTATAAAACAAAATCTTTTAGAGTGTCAAAAATTCCCTAGTAGATCACGTTTTCCAAGAACCCTTATTTCTAATATTTTCAAAATTTTGTGAAATGGCTCAAAAGCTTCAGATCCCGATTATAATCTACAATATGCTTTTAGAACTGCACGTGAAATTGCTTATTGCCATTTTGATCTATATAGAACTTTCCTTGTTATTCACTATCCCTATTTAATTAAAATGCAGTAACCAGTAGCCACTGAATCAAAATCAGAGTAAATTATCACCCCTTAGGTAGAAGGCTAACTACTACCTAAAATTACAGTAAAACATTAGAAAAATTTAATGTCTTTTTTGTTGAAAACATCCTAATTGAATCGAAAATATTCATAAATGTTCATAAATCGTATGTATTGCAAGATTCTTAGCACACAGTTATTGAATAAATTTGTCATTATCAATCATTTCTGAAGGCAAATGTGTGAATAATCATCTATGTCTAACAAGTACGGAGGACTCCCGGAATCAAAAAATTATATCTGATAGAACGTCTTTTACCAATACCAAAAAACAGTTGAGATCCCCGAAATCCTTATTTTTGACCCTTTCAAAAAAAATTCACACCATAGCTGTTTCGTTAGAAGCTTTTTTGTCCTTGCCAACTACCAAAGTTCTTTTCCGGAATATTTGGGTTTATTCAAATTTACGTTACAAGTACTAATAAACCTTCTTCAAAAACAGACTCGTGCCAAACGGCTTATGGCTGGCTATTATAATAATAATCACGCTGAAAGGAACTGCTTATCCATTACAACATTAAAACTAATGACCTGTAGAAAACACGACTCCCAATCAGTACCCATCCCGGTGTTTTGATGATGGAGTAACAATAACGCCCTTTGTTCCAGTTCGATTTCGGCTGAACATCCGGACCACCGAGAGAACGCGCCGACAGAAGTACCAAGTAGTCATTACACGGACTGACTCAGCGCGTATTACACGGCGATGATGGTACTGTGCGCTGTTGCCAGGTCATCAAACAAAGAGTTATAATTTAAAATCTCGGTCGTAGAGTAGGTATGTACCTATTTCATACACGATGTTTAAAGATATAGTGTATATCAGACTTCTATTGATTGATTATTGCATGCCTTCAGTGGTACCGTCTGCCGTTGCCATGTAATGGAGCGAGGAGTTTGGAATAGGGTCTTGGTGGCACAAAAAATGATGTATCTACTATATATACAGGCTGTCCGAATAGATATATCAGAATTCCATTGATAGAATATTAATTGGCATCGGTGGTACCGTGTGTTGTTGCCATGTAATTGAGTTAAGAGTTTGAAATAAAAGCTCATTCGTAGACAAAATTATGTATCAACTTTATAGAGAATCTGCCAGTAAGCGCATCAAAATTCTAATATAGCGTATTACATGACGTTGGTAGTACCGTGCACTGTTGCCATATAATTGAGAAAAGAGTTTGGAATATGAGCTTATTCGTAGAGAAATAATGTATCTATTTAATGTACCGAGCCCCAAAAAGTTCATACATTGAAATTATACAATAATAGATTTCCCGAAGTACTCTAAATGCTACCATCGTGATTTTCCGCCGGAAATGTGAGACTGATGGAACGCGAATTACATGGCTCCCATGGTAATGTACGCTGTTGCCATGAAATTGATCGAATGATGTGAAATAAAAGCTCGTTCTCTGGTATAATGGGTCTATTTTATATACTATATATCAACACACTTAAATACTTGGTACTAACGGTCTGAAATATAAGAGCAAAATCGACTAATAGTCACTCAAGTTTCTTAGTATCGACAATGAATACAGCCCTAGAGTTTTGAATATTGGAACAGTTGCGTGTTAATTTCCTTTTTAACTGAAAAAAAAGACTAGCCATTTCTCCTAGTGATAGAACTGGGCAGGTACGTATAACAGTTGAGAGATACAAAGTGATATACCACCTCGGCATACCTCCTATAAGCCCTCAAACGTGATAGGAACATATCATTTTTTCTCCGAGAATATGAATTCTCCGAGGCAGAATAGTGTACGCGGCGCTAATCGAGATTCGCGACTCACGTCTGCGCTTGGACTGGTCCATGAACGTACGCTCATAATTTCAGATCAGACCATCACTCGAACATTGCTCGTATGTATATGAGCTTCTTGATACAAGCCAGAAACGGACAACACGTCTAGTGTCTATAATATGGAAAAATGTGGTTTATCCCTTCATATTCTATAGATACTAACCAACTAACCAACACCTCGAACGAGCTTCTTCCGGAAGTCGTTCTTTTGAAGAACTTCAGCGTTGTGGAATGGACTGCCGGGGAGCTTGTTCGCCGAAAGTTACAAACTGCAACGTTTCAAAGTCAATGTAAATAGACGTTTATCTTCTCGCAGAGCTTTTGGAGCGCGATAGCTTTCACCTTTGTTATCCATATAAAAAACACTAGCTACAACTTCTAAAAATTTAAGGACGTCTAAAATACTATCCGAATCCTTATTTCTAAACTGATACTATTGTATGGTGTCAGCCTAATCGACGCCGTTTTTCCAATGTCTTTGTTGATTTAGATAGCATATTGCTATCACCGATGTAACATCTCTTGTCTTCCCTCTACGGACACAGGTTGTACTGGTCCAGTCGTACCATATACACACGCTGTAAAATAAGCAGAGTAATGATGTGTCAATTTTGTAACGCTAAAATATATGCGCATGGTGGTAGTACCATGGCTGTTGCCCTGTGATTCTGCGAAGGATTTGGAACCAAAGCTCTCTTGTAGGGATATTTGTATCTATTTCATATAAGATGTTCAATAAGAGATGTTCATCGGAATTCTATGTTATAACACCCGAGTCACTTTCAATTTTCCCATAAGCATCTCTGCTACGCGTATTACATACCGACGGAAGTACCGTGCGGTGTTGCCATATCGGTCGTAAAAAAAATGTATCTATTTTATATACGATGTTCCAAAAGCTGGTCTACATCGAAAATCTATTGATAGATTACCTGAATCACTTCGAATTATCTCATCATTTATTTGCCAAAAGTGTGAGACTGACTCACCGCGTGTTACACGGCGTCGGTGGTACTAAAATTGAACAGAAATAGAATGTCCTTATCCTCTCTATACGCACGCCGGTGGTACTGGTCCAGTCGTACCATACACACGCCGTGAAATAAGCCGAGTACAGCCCGAAGGAACAAACTAATGTGTCAGTTTTGCAGCGCTAAAATGTATGCGCACGGGTACCACCGCGGTACGACCGTGGCCTCCGCACGGCGACGGCGTTTGTTTGACGGATGTTAATTGCTTTTCTTGCTTGGTTCTCACTCCTTTATGGCACTCTCGGTGTGAAGACTGAGAAGGAAGCGGTCTGGATCAGCTCAGCGGTGGCTTGATTTGAAAATTCCGACTGCTTCGTATCGTAATTGTAAAAAGTACCAGTAATATCCAATGTGAATGATGTCAGATGCGAGTTGCCGGCAAGAATCACTTATGTGCTTTCAGTTTGTTCATAAGTTCTCTTTAAGAATTGAACTTGTTGAATTTTTTTAGTATGTGTGAGAAATGCCGTTGTACTAAGGTTGTCCCCTCCCGAATTGTTTTTGAAGAATGATCAGGGATCTTGGAAACGTCCAAAAAAAACAAGGATTTGGTTAACACTGCAATTTCGTAGCAATGGTATCAGTTCTAAAATTAAGGTTTGGAGCTGGTTATAGGAATAATTATTCTTTTGAAAATTAATCCAAAACATATTGAATTACTTTGACTGTTTCATGACTTCAAACAATCTTAAAAATCTAGAATATTTCCGAAAGTCGTTCAACAATGCAAAACTCCATTCATTATGCATAATCCTCATTCAGTTAGAATGCAGTACTCTATAGTAGTAGTTGCTCAAACACATTTAAAACAAGTTAATCCCCTTTAGAATAACTACTGCTAAAATTTCCGTACAACTTGAGGAAAAAATTAATAGGTTCAAATTTGTTTGAAACATTCAAAATACATCGAAAATCTACTAGGCATCGAATGAATTGTAAAAGTTCACTGATAACGGAAAACAAATCTGTTTATGCGTTTTCAAGATCAATGTGTGAACCATGTTTAACAAGAGCGAGGGATTACTGAAGCTAAAACTTTATATAGAAGTATGACTTTTACCGACACCAATGAAAATTTTAGATCACAACCCACTCGGAGACGTACACATCAAAGTTTGAACGATTTTTTTCAATAATATCTAATTTTCTATAACTGCAAACTTGATTGTCCTAATGTTAAAAATTCATCCGAATAGTACTTTTCGAGTTAAAGAGACACCGATGGAAATGAGACACATGGTTTTTTAAGATAGAATGAAACATCATATCTTCGTGTATTCGTAACTTGTTCGCGGTTACCACACTTACCTCCCTCTCTATTTCTGTGAAAAGGAACAAGTGTTATTTTTTCAGCTGTTAAAAAGTCTCATATGTCTGGATTATTGCTGCTATCCGACTGAAAATATGCTTAAAATGCAACAAATACACCGCAGGCAAATGATTCCTTTCAACGTAGGCCATAGAAATGTAGCACGCTTCCGCGGAATGCGTATAATAATAAACACGCTAAGATTTTCCCGGCAGCCGAAGTATGGCTAGATCGCGGCTTGGTAGCTTTTATTAAGGAAATGTATCATTAAATATAAAGCATTATGGATGTTACAAATATTCTAACTTCTAACAGTATATTCCGTTGCGAAGGGCAGCTAAAGGAAGCTGCAAAATTATAGATGTGAAATGGCGAGACATTACTGCCACTTTAAGAAGGACTTAGGCGAGTCATTTTTAAAAAGATTTGAATGAATATGACTAATTTTATTATTTGAATACTTCCTATGCCAATAGGCATGGCATGGCTAAAGTAACGCAAGTGTAGAGTAAAAAATAAAATTTGGGCACAATCAATAGTAGGTATAGTAGAGACATTTATTTTTGACCTTGAACATATATATTTTAACAGACTTATTTTATCAGCGAACTTTGTGAAGATACTAAAATGCCAAAAAAAACAAATAATTTTAATAAGAAGCAAATAAAGTGAACTACTAGTTAAATATTTGATATGTATTAGTTATAGTTGTTGTATGACAGTTAATATCATTCTCCCTATGTATTTCATAATAAGTTTTTTTAATCACTATTTTTATCTTAAACTTATTAAATGTTATTCAATAGTATTTGTTAGTGATCTTTCTGTCGCTGTAGAATAAAATCTTAATATTTAAAATAATGTGTTCTCTTTACTACGGTTTGCTATTATAGGTTTGTCAACTTTTTTTAACTATACTTTCATATTTAATTGTCTTAAAACAAGTTTAAATGTATTAGTAACAAGATGACGCGATTTTGGTCAGCAAACAGTCGAAAACTAAGTTTATTGAATTTTGATGCCTATTTTTTTTATTTAAATTCATTTTAGCAAATTTCCAATTATATTGTCATTGATAATTTTAAAATTAATCAGACTTCCTGAACTCAGTAAAAATTATATTTATACTCTTACATTGATACATACATGCATTGATACACTCATACATACTGGTATAGGAAGCTAATTTAAATTACGCTCTAAAGATAGCCGAGTGATAATCACCGGCATCCATATAAACTGAATAAAACAAATCAAAGAATCATTAGCAACTTTCTAAGTTATCGTGATTGGTGCTGATTGTTATCAGTAATATTTGTTCAAGATGGCATAATGAGATAGAGCTTCTGCGGATGGTTGTGTTGATAGGAATGTGAGTAAAAGTTATCGGTATTTTCTGCACATGCTGATTTTATGTGTTTTCTGTGATACAAGGTAGCATGAAGGAAATCGGCAATTTAATGATATATTTATGATATTTAATGATGCTTTACAGAGAATTAATTATGCGCAAATTATGGGAATTCTATGACTGATCCAATATTAGATAGTGCAAAGTATTTTTGAGAAAATGTAGAAAATATATAATAACAGCAAAGCGTATTTTAAAAATATTTTTATGATTAAAAAAAAATCCACAAGGTCATGATAATGTTTGAATAAGAATACATAGCTGTCGTTTTTTCATTGAAATTTTGAAATGCAAACCAATATCAATAATTCACTATAGCGTTTCCATATTTTACATACATTTCAATGATACCACATGAATCATCATGAAAAGGACGAAAAAATTTCATATAATTTCACGTCCAGTGTGTGTATTCGACTAATGACATAAATTTAAAATACATTTCAGTACGAAAATGCTGTTCCAGGTACGCTGTATACTCCGTACATGAGAAAATGCTAGTCAACTGATTCGCATGGTCTTTGTGGGCAGCGCTCGGTAGCAGTTGAAGACCTACAATAATAATTATTGTGGTCAAGATGAAATGACCGTCCTTCGCTCTTCTCCGGCACAGTTTCGTAGGAAATCTTAAGCCACGCAAAATGTTTGAAAACGTTGACAAATTCAGTGCTAAGTTAAGACAGACCTATTTATTGACATCTAATCATGTTTTTGGTTAATTTATAATGAGATTCTGAACAGCGCTCCAAGATATCTGGTTTTTGTTTTGTATATTCCTTTTGGGATTGATTCTATTTCTTTTATATACGGAGACGATGGTATGATTGGGATCTCGAAAAAAAAACACAGCCATACATCTTTATAATGAATTCGAAACACGAAATATTCGTGTTTTAATATTTTTTGTTTTGTTTACATTCTTAGACAAATTATACAGAAATATAAACCACACAGTGCATACATGATAGTTTTATTTAAATTTAGCGCTAACGGAACTTCAACAAATGCCGTTCAATCACTTATTGTTTGGTTTGTTTATCCAGTTGGGACAACACGTTTGTTGGTATCTGCGAGCATTGGTAAACGTTTACAACCCTATTTGTAAATTCTCCTTAGGTGAGAGTGTGCTACAGACATATATAGAATTTGAAAGGATTTGACAGAAATGTGGTATTCTCAGGTCTCTTGGATTTGACAGTCAGAAACCACTTTGCTGGTCTTACTGTTGGTTGACGGGGCAAGAAGAGCCCAAGGTGATCTACTTACCAGTTTTTACCTCTCCTCCATTATTACCACTACTGTATATCGTCTTCCATGTTGCGGGTTAGCAAACAACTTACTGTCAAAATTGTTTCATACATAGAACTATGACTGTTCGATGCAAGGGTCTGTCAGCAACCGCGGTAAAAGATCTTTACTGACCTAACAGTTTAATCGCACCTCGAGAAACGAACGATGCAAGCATTTTGACATTCCGAAAGAATATGGTTTCCGGGAGAGTACCGCTAACATCACCGATATATATTAGATTGAGTGAGCGAAGTGCCTGCTTAGCTCAGTTGGCTGAGTCAGAAGGACAAGGTATGTGGTTTAAATCCCACAGTAGGTGGGCGAGGCTTTTTTCTATATTTTTTTTAAATGCGAGTCTACGTATGGATTTCCATCGTGATAACTAACAGGTGAATAGTTTGTACGGGAAGCAACTACTCTAATTAAGAGGCTTAAAATAAATGATGTTTAGCACAGTACCGACAGAAAAACTGTGCAAATCGGAGCGATATTGAAGAGTGCTAAATGAGTGTGTAAGCTAACAAAAAAAATATTGCTGGATTCGAATTACACACCTCTGATTGCCGCTCAGATGTTTTGCGTCTAAGCTAAGTAGACAATCAGCCAACGAAACTCGGAGCTTCGATGATGTTAAATACACGCCCCCAAAAGCCATTCTTTCTATCTTCTAGACTTTTAACTTATGACTTTTCGATTATTTTTATGAAAATATATTGTCTCATCCTACCATTTCATGATTTGTTGTCAGTGAACCGCCAACACAACCTGATGTAATAACAGCTAATGGAGAACAGCTTGAGATATCAATACAATAACTCACTTTGGTTGTAGTCGAAATAGGAACTGAGACATCAGCAAAGAAATTAGAGTAATTCTAGAGAAACCCAAAGCTGTATTTTTCTAAAAAACCTCATGTGGACAGAGCATCAGAATGATACTAAAACTTAGAATAGATAGAAAAGCTAGACGTTGATGGATACAATTATTAAAGAGCTTGAATCCTTTGAAACAACATAAAGTCCAAAACGGGAATATTTTCGCCATGTAATGCATCTTTTAGAGAGGTATAATTTACTTCACTTTGATTATCCAAGGCAAGAAAGTTGCAAGAGTGGAAGAACGTCATGGCATAGGAAGCTGAGGGAATGGTTTAAAGTCTCTTCTGCATCCCTTTTCTGAGCTGCCATCGACAAAATTATTATAGCCAATATTATAACTAATATACGTTACACAAGAAGATGAAACCATCCCGGAAAAGTGCATGATTACCTATAAGCACCAGCCTCTCGAATGAATGTGCTCGCCCAGACTGACTGTGTGTATTTATGAAACCGGCTCATTTGAATGCTTGTATCGTGACGGAAGTGCTACAGATGATGTAGATAGAAGTATGTGCATGTGTAAAAACAATTATTATGGCCTGTAGTACACGATGCCAGCCTGGACGTATACAGAAACCGGCTGAGTCACTAGTCACTCGAACATCTATCAAACATCTCTGCTTATTTACGGTTCCATTGCACCGCCGGATTAATGCATGTCAGGCCGCCGGACTGTGCGCGCTGCTCGCCCTGATCTTTGCTTTATTACGCATTAAATTGTGAACGGGCATTCTCGAATGCAACGGTTGTGTTGCGGCATATCTTTAAATTACAATTTGAATGGAGATGAGATTTTCTGAAGGAAGTATCAAAAGTTTCCGGCTTGGTATGATTGAACTTGTGAATGTTATGATGAAATTAAGTGTTCTGTTTCAAACTAGCACAAGGAAAAAAGACAATACACAGTTTTATTAAATAAACCTGCAAATAAACTACAAATAATCTGAGAAGGTCAATTAAACAAAACAAAAATTTGTCTATATTTAATATTGACGGTTATTAGGTAAACACCATCTCCAAGCGTCGCGCTGATTATTGGCAACTTACGAAGTCAAATGTCCTAACACTTGGACTGCCTTGAAGCTGCAACAGATGGCCCTTACAACAATAATGCACTAATTTACAGTGACATCTTTTGTTCTTATTAACAATATTTATGATATACTGTTATCTCGACCCATCCACGTCAGAAGCTGACAACTGATATTACGTGTATGCTCTCCACTATGCATCAGACCTGCTACTGACATGCATGTTTCGTCTTTAGCCTAGACTCGTTAGTATAGCCTGGCTGAAGACGCAACATACATGTCAATAGCAGGTCTGGTGCATAATGGAGAGCATACACGTAATATCAGTTGTCAGCTTCTGACGTCAATGAGCTACAGCCAAGATAACAGTACATCGTAAATAGTGTTTATGAAGAACAAGAGATGTCACTGTAAATCAGTCAATCTCTCTCAATTTAACCATTATTCTTGGAAAAATCCAACTGTAAGCCGATAGTGTTACGAAATTTTGTAAATGGATTGATTCCACTGCAAAGTGGTAAAATCATACAAGGCATATATTGTTGTTAATAGAAAATCCCTAGAAAAAGATCATTATATCATGTAACTATATTATTTTAATATATTGAAGCTTCGTAGTGAGACTGTGGAGCGTTGACGTAAACCGAGGGCTCAAGCTTCAAGCGACGTTGACAAGTTGGCCTGCCAAAAAGACATGTAGCAATTTCAAGATTGAAATTTCAATGAAGCAACCTCCCACTTCTACCCCGCTGTCGTGTTGTAGCGTCCCCGATAGAAGAAGCTTATGGCAACCCTGAGTATGTCTGGTCATTCAGTGCTTCAGATTCATAGTCGTCACTTAAGTATTACACATCATATTGGTTCAAAGACTGAATAACCAAGCTCAAATTTAGGAAAACTGATAATATGTGGGACAACAATAATGTACCACAGATCAGGCCACTGATAGATAGCACTGTATAATTCACACAAACATTTTTAGACGCACAATAATTACCAAGTCAATTTTATACCGTGCCGGAACGTGAGCGATCACTATTTGCAATTATAAAAAGTTTGGCAGCAACGCATCGTGTACATTGCGTCAATTGTCAAAAATGTCATTTATTGTCACCGTTTTCAGGTTGGAACGAAAAACCCACACCGCCAAAAAGCGGCCAACCTCACATAAGGTTGCGGCATGGAAACAAAATACACGCAAATTGTGCATATTCTATTATAAATGCAGCCTTATTCGTCGTTGGTGCAGCGTCTATCTTGACAGACTTCATAAATGAAATACCAGGAAGTCAAAGCGCGCCTTCAGATCTGACCATCACGCCACTGGCATCGTTTGGGTTCGAGCGAGCTCTCGGTGGAGCTCTTCAATCATTTCCTCCGCATGGCGATATAAACATTCGTAGTGATTTGTACACTCCGGATTCCGTATTATTCATAATAACCATATGTTCTATCTTCGCAAATAGTAGGAGTGTTGGGTGGACTGCGAGCCGATCATTTATCTTCTCTGCATGCCACAGCATACTTGACCTCGCCCGTTGTCGAGTAGGCTTTGCAGAAAAAGCTGCGAAACGACCGGGTCGCTTTCTTCTGCCCATAAAAGCTCGGCATCAATTAACGCACGGCTGATTAGATTGCGATTGTCCAATGTTTTGCTACCATATACAGGGAAGTGATATTCCGACGCTCCAGGATAGAAAAGTTATACTCTAACGGTTATGGTTACGCTTAATTCAGTGTTCAGAGACGAAATATGTTTTGTTTCTCTATTTTTCGATAAGTTTGGATCAATGAAGGAGATATTGATATTTTTCAAATTTCAATCAATTCATTTCTTGATTCATCCATGGGCACTCATTATTGTAGGGGATGGGTCGAAGCAGGGATATTGGGAAGACGTCACAAGGGGAGGAAAAACTTCTTCCTGTGGATGTCTTAAGGAGGAAAAAAAAGTCCTAGCAATAATTCTATGGTTGGGCGGAGTGGATCTTATTTCGTAGAGGGCAGCTCACTGATGACGCTGGTCTGCCAGCCGTCAAGATACAGGGACACCCAGTGCTTGTATCATCTTCCGTCAAGCTTCTGGGAATAATAACATGTCATGGCACGATCATGTTGCTGGCCTCGCTGAGTCAGCTTTCCAGCAACTGGTGATCTTCTTCCACTCCAGGAAATTGTATCCTTCCAAACAGCTACTGCTACGATACAAGGCCCTGATCAGACCATCGCTAGAGTACTGCTCGCATGAAGAGGATGCTCTCCAAAGCACTCTCTGAGGCCTAGTGGATGCGCTTGACCTGACAAAGGACCTCCACAGTCTAGAATTCCGCAGAACGATGGCAGATCTGTCTCTATTCTATTGATATAATCATGGCAGATTTTCGATCGAGGTGTCTCGCATAATAACGCCAGTACAGACTATATAAGCTCAACAGGCGTATCGTGACCAGATCCAACTTACAACGCCTCAAACAAGCTTCTTCCAAGGCGTTTTTTTTAGAGAACCTCGGCGCTGTGGGATGAGCCACTAGGGACTTTCCCCGATGGTACCAATAAACAGCATCTTACGGTCAATATGAATAGACATGGATTCCTTCAGTGCGCAATGAAGCGCGATATGCTATCGCCTTTGCATCAGGTTCATCTATAAAACAATAAAAAAGACTCGAACTATTTTTAAAAACAGACCCCAAATGAAGCTAATTGGTGATCCCAGGGGTAGGCGGTGTGGAATATGTTTCGTACATATTTAATAAGCTTTGGTGAAGGCAGCATTCAGTATTCTACGGCACTGCTCCGTCTAATTCCTGGCCCGCATTACATCCGTCACTCATTCCCGTGTTTATCACTGTCCGGTAGAAATGACACCGTTCATAAGGTACCGCGAGAGAGGCCTTGTTCTCTCGCCCGCCTTTCTATGTATGTTACACCACATCAGCGCTTTTCACTTCTTTTTGTCAGCATGAGTACAGTTACATTCCATCCAGACTGGGCGCATAAATATCGATGGCATAACAGGATGTACATTTGGTGCCGCTGATTCTATCGCCTTCTCAGATTTAATTTTTACGCCTACAAAACCGTTCAAGAAGGAGGAGCATCACTACCAATGCAGCATGACTGATATGAAGAAGTCGTTCCACCATCCTCCTGTTGATGATACAACATGTACTTTTTTCAGTTGATACTGCTCGCATGTGTGGTGATACACACCAAAGCAGAGCTTTTCGACACAATTCAGAAAAGAGCAATAGGTCAAATCGAAAGACTTCGACAGCCTGATATCTCTATTTTATAAATCCGATCATCGTAAACCATCGAGATTCATCGGTATCACTAACATGAACTTCCAACACCTCGGAAGAGCCTTGGGGGGCCTACGGAAGAAAAGAGGAGGATAAGGTTAGGAAAGTCGATTTCTGACTATGGATGCTTTGAGAAGTAAAAATAATATGCAAAAATAATTTACAAGCCTTAGGAGTAGTTCATCGGGTAGAATGAGTTCTTTCTACCAAATGCCTTTGCATTGTGAGGGTTTCTGAACACAGGACTTGTTATGGGTCAGAGTACTAAGAGTAAAAAGATTGTGTGTTGATTACACAATCTTTTAATCTGCACTATAGCTTTTACTTATCAGATTAAAACAAAAAATGAATATTATTTAGCTGCCGCCCAAATTAATGGATGACTACATTTATGGGTTTCTTTAGCACGTCTGTGCATACTTATCACGCATAGTCCCGTTTTCGCCAAAAGTACGACGAATCCAGGTTTTAACCCATAGCAATGTAGGAAATACCTGTTGATAGTACAAGCTGTGGCTGTCAGACATAAAAAGCAATGCTCAGATAACCAGCAAATCAATTCATTTTTTTCTATTTGGACTGATTTATCTAAAAATTAATCCACAAGGATTAAATAATCTGTTTTATATAAATAACTGATTTTGTTCTAATATGTCAGCAACGTTTTATTCCCATAATTTCAATGAAAATTTAGTTTTCAAACTGTACAATCATATAGCGTGTTATTTTCTTCCTAGAATCTTTGATTTGAATCATAATTTTTATTTCCAAATCATCAGTCAACTGTGATCCAGTTTGGATGGGTATGTCTCAAGGACAATTTTCCAGATCTACAGATGGTCTTTGAGGCTTTTTCTCTTCTCATAGATTGTTCTTAGACCACAAATGGGGTGATTTTATGTGATTGCTTTGGGCTTACACTGCCGTATGTATCGTTTTTTGTGTCTTATAAGAACGACATTATATCCTTCACTTTGAATGTTTCAAAATTTAAAATTAATCGTCTCTATTCTGTCCCAATCCTAAGTCCTTATCTGAATAAAAAACAGTTCTGAGCAACAGCAAAGGCCAATAGTATGTGCTCGGAGGAAGTGTTCTGTTCATTGTCGATATGGCACTTGTCGGTGAGTTGATGATGAGCTTCTTAGATGCTCTGGGAATCCCTGAACGGTTGTATCTAGCCAAACCCGAAATGTGGACTGTATATGGCTTGTTTCTTACCGTGGATCTTATGATCCGTTATGCCGGTCAATGAGAAACTTGATAGCAGATCATGCACTTATGTGTGATCTCTTCTTCTTCTTTCTCTGCAGAAAACCTAATGTCTACGCACGCGCACTAGGTCGTCATAATGGAAATGAGAACGCGCGCGAAACTAGATTTTTGTATCAATTTATTGAAACCTAACACCTAATGATATTATATTTTCCAAATTTGCTGTTTTCATCTTCTGTACTTTGAAAAAGACTGCATCGGTATTTTATATATGCATTGGGTTTCATCACATGCAACGATTATATTATTTATTTATGATAAGTTTCAGGAACTGTTTCACCAATATCATCATCAATGGTGAAAAGTATTCTTTATTAATAATTCGGAAGAAAGTAGGAGAATTCTTTGGGCGATAATTTGTTTTCCAATACTGAGGTCTGTATCTGATTCTAATTATACATAAACACCCGAGCATTTGCACGATTCAGGCAAATACCGAGGAAGACAAGAACAAGGAACTCGTGGCTACTGATTCTAATATATACACACGCGCTGTTATTAATGTAATTATTGTGATATTTCCTATTTAAAATCGCGTGATCGTATAAAGCCTACAAGCAAAAACTGACAACCGCTGTATACACCGAACAGAAAACTTTCGGATTTTTTGCTCTGTTTAATCCGGTTGCACTTCATTTACATTTCGTCGGTGTTTCGACTCGCCACATAAATAAAATGTTATGTATGAATTGAACTTAAAGCATCCTGAAGCTAAGACGCTAAAATGTATATATTTGATCTCCAGATACTTTTTTAGGTTAGAATTTCACCCTCTCTCAGCGGTTTAGTAATGTGACCGGCAGTAAAGAGCAAATACGTTGTACATATAATCATTTCAGGTAAGGATGTGATAGCAACATAGAACATAAGTGACTCTGGTGATCTGAACGACCACTGACTCCATGTATCGCCAACAGCGGCAATAGATGGCCTCTACGATATGTATTATTACGGCGGTCTGAACAACAGCGACATCTTTCGTCTTCCGTAGACACGATTACACAATGTATCAGCGTCTTTCACGAGAAGTGTCTGAAGAACAAACGAGAAGTTAGCTTATATTTGCTTGCAAATATTCATCATAGATTTTATGGACATAGGTACCTAGGTATTTTTATTTGGTTTAATTAGAAACATGGCACACTTTCACAGAAGGATCCGGATGAAAGGCAAAAAAAGTCAACTGTGGCAATTGAAAGTTTACGAGAGTCGATAAATTATTTAAACGGGTTGGGTGTAAATTCCTGACGCCAGTAACTAACACATAAACGTCGTAAATAGTGCTTTATTATTAGAAACACCTCTGTCACTAGCATGCCATCCATAGGCTGCGAAACTTGGGGGCAACCTATTTTATCTTACTATTTTCACAACCTACCAGATAGCTTATGTTATGATCAATGGTTATTTTTCAAAATGATATACTGGTACTGTGGTTTTAACAATGAAAATGTATATTTTGAGGTTTTTGTCCAATTGCATATAATTATTATTATAAAAACTTCTATGGAGGAAGCTTAGGCAAAATTGGAAAAAGCCTGTGTGAAATAAAATATTTATTTTTTATAGAAACTATTAAGCCAAAGGAACAGGTTGGATGAATGTTAAAACATATTGTTGTTTAATCTGGAATTTACTTGCAAACTATTATTGATCGAACAAGAAAAACGAATTGAAGTATTACTAGTCTGCGATTGGTGAATCCATAGTCCTATTATGATGCAAAATCCACGCCCATGATAAAACCATAAATCTCACTTTACACTTATTCAATTTTGATTTCGTTTCTCCATTGTAGGCAATCGTACGGTGTGGCGTTGGGCAATGCTTGCAACAATTATAGCTTTTCTGCACTTTGAGGTCGAGAGTGTTATGACAACTGGTGAGATATGGCTTTGGTATTTCTCAGTTTCTGTCTCTTCAATACCGGCGATATATTAATGCGGTTAGTAATGGATATGCAGAGGCATTTAATTAAACTGAGCTACCATTGGCGTCTCAACACCAGCCAACAACCATTTGCATTGTTTTGGAGTGAGTCCCCTGTACTCTTTCATATAAGGTGGCTAAACCTCCATCATTTTGTATTTTGTGTTTTGGAGTTTTCAACACTCAGACTCCATTGGGCTCTCTTGAAAGTGTATTATTATCCATACTAAACTATAGATGGTAGTGATACAACTTATTATGTACTTCTCTGATCCTGGTCACAGAATGCTAAGGCTTCCAAAGAAGGCATACTAGTCAGTACCTCCTAATGTTTTTGTTTCTTCTATTGGTTTTTGGAAGCACATATATGTTCTCTGTACCTTGTTGTAAATGCTCTAGCTGTTTGACATTTGGTATATAAGCAGCATTACAGAAGGCACATAAAATACTATAAATACCTGACTTACACATATCAAACGTTGAAAAAACTTGAAAATCGACACATATCACATAGTAAAGTAATTGTATCTTGTGCTTAGAAACTAAATCACATTTTTTGAGCCTTTGTAAAGCTAAGGAGTCATTTTTATTCAATCTATTCAACAAACGAGTCCAGGTATGTTAACTGGGGCTGTCACCTATACAAAACTGTTGATGTACCACGAAAACACTCCATTTCCGACGGTGCACGACTGGCATTCCTCGAGTAGATCCTTCATTCTGGTTGAAGCATCACGACCCCCTTTTGCACACATACAGAGCGACCGAAGAACAAATGACAATCGTGCGCCTTGCTGTCGAGATGCCTAGCCTTCTAGCCACAGAACTCAGATATTTCACCTAGATTCTAGCGGCAGATCTTGGCAGTATTTGATGGTGATACCAGAACCCACAATCAATTCAGCTACGATCTTTTTTTTTCTGAAAAGTTATGTTCTTCTAGTTGCATGAATGGCATGTGTTATAGATATACAAAGGTAGTAATATTGTCTCGAATATATGGTTTTGGGATTTCTCTATATCTCAACAACACACGCACTAAAAACAATTACGCAAGCCGAGCACAAATGCACGTGTCGCACGCTAGAAGATCGATCAATATCGAAAACCACTTTGGCTCGAAGCCCATATCTAACACCATAAACCCTACCACTCTCTTCCTCTCTCCTTGCCACTCATTTCTTCCCATCCCTCATACGCGGAGACCAGCGCATATCGAAAACACTGCTCCCAAACTGATATTTTTATTTGTTGCCAATTTGGTTCCTTAACGGAAGTTATATGTGGTATATGACAATATAATATTTGAAATATTTGAAACAAGCAGCCTTGACTCCTTATAACTGGTCATCCCTTTCAGATTGAATCGTGGGTTTCTGTTATTGAATATAAGACGGCATACTCTAACAAAATACACTACTAGTCTCCTAGATACGTTCTTGAAGATATTTTGAGGGTTAAATCTTTGTTTTCTAAATATATGTCATCTAACCAGAATCACATCCGTGAAATTCGAATACTAATTCCGCCAATTGGAATTTGAAATTATTTGAACCTGTTGCTTGTTTTTGAACACTTGAAATTATTTGGCCATAATAAACAATAGTAATAATTGACTTCGAATGTATTATTTTCAGGATTAAATGTCAAAATGACAGGGATTTTATCAAAATTTTCAAGTTTTTACGTGATTAAGTGCCATTTTTTTTCCGGTACGGTTCTTTTCTTCGGGAAGCCCGATTTGCAGGTACCCTCCCCCCCCCTCCTCGTGTCTCGGATTTTCGCTCCGGCGTGCAGGTGAGATGATTTGAAATTCAATTTATTTATAATCTTGACCATATTTTCTGTGGCAACTGAATATGAAACGTTTTTGGAGGGTGACAAATTGGGCATCGGGGAAAGACCGAAATTTCAATATTTTTTTGGCGTTAATACAGGACGTTTCGTCATCTAAAAAAACCCCGCTAATCCTCTGTACCTGTTAAACATAACTAATAATTCACAAATTTGCCTTCGAAACAGATAAATACAATTAATTATGTCAATAGCTTTGCACTGTGGAATTGCACAATACATGCAACGTATGAAAATGTTATATTTTCGATGCTATTCGGATGTTTCAAGAAAATCAAACCATTTGAATATGTTTCCTGTTGTATGGTGCTTTCAGGGCATAGTTTACTTTTTTATGAAAGAGGATGATTTGTTCCGTTTTTGTTTTAGCAACTTTTACTACAGATGGCGGCTGTACTTTAACTGAATTTCACCTGCAGTTGTATCAGTTTATTGAAGATTGTGATCTGATCTTAGAGCTACAGATCTATTTAAACTAAATTTTGGAAATATTGTAAATAAACGGTATGTTCGAAACTCTCAAACTTTTGCAAATTTTTGAAATTACTACAGATTTAGTTTAAATATTAAACAGTTCTGAATTTCGATACAAATTTCAATTCCTAACTGACGACATTTTTTTGGGAAGCCTTGTGAGTAAATAGCACACTATTATACTAATTGTTCAATTCCTTTGAGTGTAAATCTAAGATAAAAGGATTGTGTAATTAACACACAGTTATACAATCTTTTTATCTGCATGATGGAAAAATTTCACCAACTAAGAGCAACTACAATCCACATGATGAAAATCTAAGAAAAACCAAAATCCGTATCGTTGAAAATCTAGCCAGCTAGCGTCATTCTATGGCCAGATGGCAGATTGCGATTGGCTCGCCGAGCCATCCATCGGCTATTCATGTGACCGCTCCGTCTATTTGTCACTCCAGATGGGCGGCAGATAAACCGACGGCCGGCGTGCTACAACAGGAAAAAATGTGACGTTAATTGTTGCCCGGACAATGCGGATCGTCTCTGAAACGCCGCTTTTGTGCGTTAAATGGCGTTATTAATGCCGCGCTTACCGCTTTATTAGAACGAGCGGGTGGTACAATTGGGCACTCACTGATCGATCATCTTTCTTAGCAGCTCTGTAATTTTATTGAACATTATTTATTAATTTTAGAAGTTATTCAAAGTTCAGCGCGTACATAGAATATTCGAAGAGTCTCACACTGTCAAATTTATTAACGTAAGCGGGTGGTATCTTGACTGAAGATTCGAACATTTACTCATCAGCTTCATTGTCTAGAGTTGTCTTGCACACTATTAATTCTAAAAGTCTTATTCAGTGTTCGGTGAGTATAATATTTTCGAAGAGTCTCACACTACAACTTTATTAACGCGGGCGGCTGGTACTTCATTGGGCAATTGGGCACTCACTGATCAATCACCTGTCTTCGGAGTCTCCTTGCACAATAACCATTTTAATACTTCAGCGAGCATATAGTATATTCGAAGAGTCTCACACTGTCAATTTTATTAACGTAAGCGGGTGGTATCTTGACTGAAGATTCAAACATTTACTCATCAGCTTCATTGTCTAGAGTTGTCTTGCACACTATTAATTCTAAAAGTCTTATTCAGTGTTCGGTGAGTATAATATTTTCGAAGAGTCTCACACTACAACTTTATTAACGCGGGCGGCTGGTACTTCATTGGGCAATTGGGCACTCACTGATCAATCACCTGTCTTCGGAGTCTCCTTGCACAATAACCATTTTAATACTTCAGCAAGCATATAGGATATTCGAAGAGTCTCACACTGTCAATTTTATTAACGTAAGCGGGTGGTATCTTGACTGGAGATTCGAACATTTACTCATCAGCTTTATTGTCTAGAGTTGTCTTGCACACTATTAATTCTAAAAGTCTTATTCAGTGTTCGGCGAGTATAATATTTTCGAAGAGTCTCACACTATCAACTTCATTAACGCGGGCGGGTGGTACTTCACCGGGCAATTGGGCACTCACTGATCAATCACCTGTCTTCGGAGTCTCCTTGCACAATAACCATTTTAATACTTCAGCGGAAATATAGGATATTCGAAGAGTCTCACACTGTCAATTTTATTAACGTAAGCGGGTGGTATCTTGACTGGAGATTCGAACATTTACTCATCAGCTTCATTGTCTAGAGTTGTCTTGCACACTATTAATTCTAATAGTCTTATTCAGTGTTCGGCGAGTATAATATTTTCGAAGAGTCTCACACTACAACTTTATTAACGCGGGCGGCTGGTACTTCATTGGGCAATTGGGCACTCACTGATCAATCACCTGTCTTCGGAGTCTCCTTGCACAATAACCATTTTAATACTTCAGCGAGCATATAGTATATTCGAAGAGTCTCACACTGTCAATTTTATTAACGTAAGCGGGTGGTATCTTGACTGGAGATTCGAACATTTACTCATCAGCTTTATTGTCTAGAGTTGTCTTGCACACTATTAATTCTAAAAGTCTTATTCAGTGTTCGGCGAGTATAATATTTTCGAAGAGTCTCACACTATCAACTTCATTAACGCGGGCGGGTGGTACTTCACCGGGCAATTGGGCACTCACTGATCAATCACCTGTCTTCGGAGTCTCCTTGCACAATAACCATTTTAATACTTCAGCGGAAATATAGGATATTCGAAGAGTCTCACACTGTCAATTTTATTAACGTAAGCGGGTGGTATCTTGACTGGAGATTCGAACATTTACTCATCAGCTTCATTGTCTAGAGTTGTCTTGCACACTATTAATTCTAATAGTCTTATTCAGTGTTCGGCGAGTATAATATTTTCGAAGAGTCTCACACTACAACTTTATTAACGCGGGCGGCTGGTACTTCATTGGGCAATTGGGCACTCACTGATCAATCACCTGTCTTCGGAGTCTCCTTGCACAATAACCATTTTAATACTTCAGCGAGCATATAGTATATTCGAAGAGTCTCACACTGTCAATTTTATTAACGTAAGCGGGTGGTATCTTGACTGAAGATTCAAACATTTACTCATCAGCTTCATTGTCTAGAGTTGTCTTGCACACTATTAATTCTAAAAGTCTTATTCAGTGTTCGGTGAGTATAATATTTTCGAAGAGTCTCACACTACAACTTTATTAACGCGGGCGGCTGGTACTTCATTGGGCAATTGGGCACTCACTGATCAATCACCTGTCTTCGGAGTCTCCTTGCACAATAACCATTTTAATACTTCAGCAAGCATATAGGATATTCGAAGAGTCTCACACTGTCAATTTTATTAACGTAAGCGGGTGGTATCTTGACTGGAGATTCGAACATTTACTCATCAGCTTTATTGTCTAGAGTTGTCTTGCACACTATTAATTCTAAAAGTCTTATTCAGTGTTCGGCGAGTATAATATTTTCGAAGAGTCTCACACTATCAACTTCATTAACGCGGGCGGGTGGTACTTCACCGGGCAATTGGGCACTCACTGATCAATCACCTGTCTTCGGAGTCTCCTTGCACAATAACCATTTTAATACTTCAGCGGAAATATAGGATATTCGAAGAGTCTCACACTGTCAAATTTATTAACGTAAGCGGGTAGTATCTTGACTGGCGATTCGGACATTTACTCATCAGCTTCATTGTCTAGAGTTGTCTTGCACACTATTAATTCTAATAGTCTTATTCAGTGTTCGGCGAGTATAATATTTTCGAAGAGTCTCACACTACCAACTTCATTAACGCGGGCGGATGGTACTTCACCGGGCAATTGAGCACTCACTGATCAATCACCTTTCTTCGGAGTCTCCTTGCACAATAACCATTTTAATACTTCAGCGACTATATAGGATATTCGAAGAGTCTCACACTGTCGAATTTATTAACGTAAGCGGGTGGTATCTTGACTGAAGATTCGGACATATACTCATCAGCTTTATTGTCTAGAGTTGTCTTGCACACTATTAATTCTAAAAGTCCTATTCAGTGTTCGGCGAGTATAATATTTTCGAAGAGTCTCACACTACAACTTTATTAACGCGAGCGGATGGTACTTCACCGGGCAATTGAGCACTCACTGATCAATCACCTTTCTTCGGAGTCTCCTTGCACAATAACCATTTTAATACTTCAGCGACTATATAGGATATTCGAAGAGTCTCACACTGTCGAATTTATTAACGTAAGCGGGTGGTATCTTGACTGAAGATTCGGAAATTTACTCATCAGCTTTATTGTCTAGAGTTGTCTTGCACACTATTAATTCTAAAAGTCCTATTCTGTGTTCGGCGAGTATAATATTTTCGAAGAGTCTCACACTACCAACTTCATTAACGCGGGCGGATGGTACTTCACCGGGCAATTGAGCACTCACTGATCAATCACCTTTCTTCGGAGTCTCCTTGCACAATAACCATTTTAATACTTCAGCGAACATATAGGATATTCGAAGAGTCTCACACTGTCAAATTTATTAACGTAATCGGGTGGTATCTTGACTGTAGATTCGGACATATACTCATCAGCTTTATTGTCTAGAGTTGTCTTGCACACTATGAATTCTGATAGTCTTATTCAGTCTTCGGCAAGTATAATATTTCCGAAGAGTCTCACACTACCAACTTTATTAACGCGAGCGGATGGTACTTCACCGGACAATTGGGCACTCACTGATCATCAAATTTCTTGGCAGTTCTGGGGATTAATTACACACTATCAAATGGGTGGTACCTTGACTGAACAATCACACATTTACTGATCAGCGTTGTTGACAGTTCTAGGGTACTTTTGCACACTATTCCTTTCTAATACTCGTAGTTACCAGGTTAGTGAGTATAGAACTATTTCGAAAACTCACACACTATAAATTTTATTGATCGAAGGATATTTGATAGTACAATCACCGATCACCTTTTTTGACAGCTTAGAAGTTACATTACACACTGCTTATTGTCATTGTTATTTATTGCGAGTAGATAGAATGTTCGAAGAGTCACACACCATCAATTTTATTGAAGCAAGCGGCCTTGAGAAGTAGTTACCAATTTATTTATATTATTATAATGACGAGTAAATTCAATTTGGATATGTATATTTGTTGATTTTCTTAATACTTCTTGCATCATGTGAAGTCCTACATAGTTGGATTGAGGTTGTATTATTTTCGGCGGTTTTAAGCGAATTTATTTAACTCGGATCATGTTTTTTCCGCTGATATTTCCAAGCTGAAAACCATATGATTGCAACATGGTCAATACCGAATCAATCTACTTGACTCCATTATTTTGATTTCCGGATTCAATTAGTTATAATTTTAATTAATGTTAAATGCGCTGAACAAGGTTAAAAACCTCTAAACTTCGCGAAGCAGTATATAAAAGTGGACTTAAAATTATTCCTTGGAACATGGGATTTTTAATGAAAACAAATTATGCAATTTCAGCAATTTTCTATTTAACCGTGGACTTAGCACATATTGATAGTGGAAAAATATTTTTTTGTAGCCATCGAGAAAGAGAAGCCTTTGAACTGCCTCGTATCGAGATGAATGATTGTAGCCAGAATGTGAAGCACAATTATTTATTTATTTTTTGATTTATTTATTATGAAATTAAATAAAATAAAATGAAGTCTAGAAAAACATACAACTTTAGGTTGTGAATTGACTGAACTAAAATTAATCAATATATCCGATCACAAGTATCCCTTGCAGTATTTCCAAATTTAGTACTTATTTGAAAAACGCGTTCCACAGTAACGCTTTCTAGCCGGTGTGAACGATGCCTAACGTTCACTACCTAAAGATGATAAAACGTGCGCTAGGATTTCATATCGCCAATAAAGTATCCGATACCGTGCAAGCCTGGTGCTCGGCCTCAGAGTATGTAATGGATGCATGCGAATATGTCACGTAAATCTCAAGCGGCTGAAGCCCGGCACATAATATAGACAAGCGGTTTGAGTCTTGGCGGAAAAATTCGGTAACTTAGTGTATGGACGTATAAGTACATGGGCTTTTAAGTAATACGGTGTTAGAGCTCACGTGATATATGCGCTGGTTGCACTGTATGCTGTTTTATGGGAGTGGACAACGGATAATGAACATTCGCGGCAATCATTTACTCGCAATTCGCAAGATGGAGACAATAGTCACATTTATAAATACGAAAAAAAGGGTCACGTGACCAATTGAGCTACGTAAACATGTCTCACAGTCAGTCCGAGTTCTGATGTTAGTTAAATTCCCCTGAAAATCCATTTTCTCCCAAATTTAAAATTGCGCACGTTATTCGCATCTAAACACATAAAAAAAAATTCTAGACCAAAAATATCTGCTTTCATTCATGTATACATTATGTTCCTATATGCGCAAAGCTAAAATGATCCGAAAAAAAATAATACTCGATTTTTGATCATATAGGGTAAATTCAAGTAAATATATTCAATTCAAACCTGGGAAAGTCTTGGAAGTGAGAATACTAAAAAATCAAATTGAGCATATAATTATCTTGGCACAGAATAGAGAAAATCTAACCGAGAGGAATTATAGCGTTGACTGAACCATTCCATGATCTATCCATGTTCAACTTCATTATATAATTTATTATTGGTATAATCATACTGTAATTTTGATGAGCTGTTATCAAAGCTATTGTTGGTTTCTTAACCTTAAAAAAAGAAACTAAAAAGTATTAAAACTGTACCAATTTCTTACATTTATCTGCGTCATATAGTATTTTTCCTAATTCAAGTTTGAGAGGTGATATACAGATAAACAGAATATAAAAAATATGGACCTATAATTAAGCCACAATATATTCGTCGACCATTTGTAATAGAGCTTATTCACAACTCAGATATCAATCATATCATATCACATCAACACCTGTTCACTTGTATGAGATCCTCACAACAGTCACAACACCAACTTTTTAACAGCACAATCATCCTCAGAGGTGAGAGGTAGTTGGTAAAAATTACATCCCATAGAAACTAACGAGCATGAAAACAGACAAAAGTAAATGAATTACTTGGAGGGAATTGCAATATGTTCATATTCTTTATTGAACTAAATGGAGCTCCTTACAAAAAACATAGAATACTTGTTAAAAAAGCATAGAAATCCTGGTTGTGAAGAAAATTATATTATTCTTTTTATTATATTTGTTGAGAATGAGTATTGGATTCGGAAATATACTTTTTTTGGTTCAAATTGATAATAATTTTCTTCTTAATCAAGTAAACTGTCTTAGAGTAAGATCAGATGTCGTGAGTATATCTTTACAATAATGTCGAAATTCTAGAATTGAGAATTTATTTTGATGTGTGTATAGACACAGCACTAGTGTTTTGGAACAGTGAAGATCTCTGAACAAATGTCATTAGTAAGACCTTGCATCGAACAGTCTAGTAACCACTATGTATACATCTATGGCAGCTATTTACTTGCTAATCCACAAGATGGAGACAATATACAAATATGAATTTATAAATTTGTAGTAAATCTGGTCTACGACGGGGTTAGAACCACGTACCCTCTGCTTGCCGGATTAGCACTCTACCAATTGGGCCACGCAGGTACTCCTCCATCTTATAGACTATTCAGAAAGTAACTGTCACGGTTGCCAGTGACTTAACCAATAGAGCAAAACAGGACAAAGCCCAAAAACCCCCCAGTTGTTAGGATCCCATTTAATCAAAATAGAATGCAACATCAAGTCAGAGGTCTTTAGTATCCATTTGGAATAAAAAAAAGCTTCAGAAGTTACGTTAAACAAACTACATAGGTATCTCGAAAAATGTTATATCGATCCTAGTTGATAATACATCATCATCAAATTAGATTCCTTACTAATTAAATTCCCAAACAACGGTTTCAAACTCCGATCATATCTTTATTTCTAGCCATTGTATGAAGAATATAGCATCAAGCTACCTCACGCCATTTTTTCTATATACTCATATAGCTCATCCATATGTGTATATATTTTTAATTTTCCACTCTCCCAAAGTTTCCACATTGTTAAGATCTAAACGTCAGATATTTAACGAAGATATGTGGTAAACGTCTTACCGATACAGATTCTTACCTACCATTCAGATTGTAAGAACAGATAGTGTTCTTTACTTACCAATTCTATCAGTTTAAAATGAAATTGACCTGTTATACCCCACTTTCGAAATAAAAAAAATAATAAATCCAAATACCTCCATACGTGGATAACACCCTGCATGTACAAAACATAAATACGAATACTTCCTGTATGCAATAAATCTACTGGGAGGAATGAAGAACCTCCCATCTAATATCGCGTGCAAATAAGAAAAGTGAGAAAGGCGGCAGAGTTTGATATACAGGAGGACTTAAGCTCATGATTTAAAAATTGCCTTGTAAATACTCCTGTAAGAAGATTACTAGATATTACTGTCTCATTTGTAATGCATATATGATAAATAGGGTCTTAGTGTGCCGTGTATTTTGCTGCTGCCATTTGGAAAATGTCGCGGCTTAGATGATTGTTACACAAAATAATACGATCATGTAGATTGTACGTATATGCTCTGCTGTTCTCTTCCATCCTGGAAATAAAATTGAAAAGTAAGTAATAAAAAGTATAAGTTTGTTTTTGTGTGTACTAAGTCATGTAATGAACATAAAAAGCTAGATTTCTTAAATGTATCATGCTATTTATAATGTCTAGCTACAGTTCTATTGATTCATTTACCTTCTCTGTGCCTGAGACAAAATCAACAATTCATGCCAGAAGCTACTGTAAGCGGGTCATTGATAACAGCAGAGAGGAGCACAATAAAAAAATAAGAACCTCCTCTAGTGTCTTAACTTATCCAGATCGTTTTGGTCTGTAGTCAAAACTGTTATCCAGATCTTCTGCTACTCGCCCACACTGCCACTGACGAGAGCAGATGGGTGCAATGCATCCAACCAGAAAAAAAGGGCACACACCTTGGGGCAGGCTCCCACTGCCAACTCTAAAATAAACTTCCGGAGAGGCACTCCACCCACTACCATCAGCGTGAACTTAAAAATTATGTAAAAACTGAAATCCAGGAAAGACCAAATATCAGCAATTCTTCTGGAACGTCACCGGCAACCAGTCGTTTGCAAATCACTTAAGCTCTTCCAACAGCGAGTAGTGGAAGATCAGTCAAGTGCAACCTATACCTTAGAAGGAGAGAAAAAATTTACCCATCAACTATAGACCTATGACTTTGCTCTGCATCATATCCAAGATTATGGAGACTGTCATTCACGTGCAGTATCTGGACAAAAATAATCACTAATATGGTTTTCAATACCTATGAAAAGACAAAGGCTAAGCCAAATATTTTACGCCATTCTATCTATGATGCTAGTTGTTAAATTTTTTAGATTTGATAAGACACTATTTTTTATAGAAGAATTAATGTTTTGCTTAGTTTTTTTATTTGTGATGCGTTGCAGAGCTGTTAATAACATCGTCGCTGAAATATAAAGGAAAGTGCCTAGAAAAGGGCGTGAAGGACATAACGACTTTGCAACCACCTGCGCGACATGCTCAGAAACCGAGACCAATTTATTCCCCCGGACGCGGGAAAACGCTTTAATTCCGTTCACATGAAAGTGTCTCAGATACACCTACTGGCCACTTCTATAATCATTCTGTCAAAAATGCACGTTGGCGGTCTGTGATAGACTAATTTCCGCTCGAATATTTAGCAGTCAAATCAATGGAACGCTGGTTTTAGAATGGCAGCATTATTTTTGTATTGCTTTGTGGAGTGCATCGGGTCACTGCGTGTGAAATCAACAAGTATCACCGGAACTTACTTCCCGGCTTAGGATGAAAAAAATTGAAAAAATCGTGAATTTTTCTAAATCTAGTTTTTGCTGGGAGGGAAAGTTATTTTGAACTGTCTTTTATAGCAAGCAACTTGTATATACATTGCTGGAGTATTTGATGCTCCGTATTGAGATCTGTAATGACTCGAAATCGATACCTAGATATTCGACTGGAATTTGTATTAGAAAAGGTCCGCTGGCAGGTGTAACTTAATTTCGCAAAACTTTGCTCCATGAGAGGTGTTCTCACTCGAAAAAATGATTGTTTTATAATATGAAAAGCCTCATATAAACAGTTTGAAAGTCTCATTTCACCTACCTCCCCTCATCAATCCGTCGTTATATCCTCATTCAATCCTCACGGCCAATCATCCTCTCGCCCCCTTATTCTTTTCACTCCTCCTTCCGCCCTCTCCTCCTTCCCGTCTCCCCTCCATATCTCCCCACCTCCCATCATCCATGCCCTCCTTCGATCCCGCTTTCTCCCTCCCCACCACACCTCCTCTCATCCTCCCATGTTCTACTTTTTACTCCTTCCTCCTCTATCTTCTCTTTTCTCCCATCCTATGCTATCTCCTCCTTAGCTCCTCCATCTGCCCGTGATGAATTCCTCTCGTACTCCGCTCCTCCACTCGACCTAACTCCATCATCACAACTCTCCCCCCCCACTATCACACTTCCAATATTCCCTCTTCACATATTCCCCTTCCCTTATTTCCCTCTTCCTCTGTTCCAATCTTCCTCTCCCCCATCCCTTCTACCCCTCTTTAACGCTTCTCTTCTGTTCCTCTTTTCAGATTCTCCTCTCTCTTCCCCTTCTCTGCACTTTTTCTCTTTCCCTCTTTCACTTTTTCCCTCTTCGCATCTCTTCTCAACCCCTCATCACCTCATCAGCATACCGCCTCCTTAGCTCAACCACTCCTCCAACGCCCCTACTCCCCTGCCCCCTTTCCCCTTCTTACAATCTTCCCCTCTTCAGCACAACAATTATGGATATATTTTATATTTTCCTTTGGAAAATCCAAATGTGCTCCGTGATTTGGAAAAATTGATCAGACTTATATGCAATTGGCTCTAGACCTTAAATAGCGATACAGAACGTGTTGGCAAGCCAAACTATCCGTAGATTTTTATCGGTGGCAAGTACAAAGTGTTAACAAATCCTCGCGCGATCACCGGACGAGTTATATTCTGTTGCCATCTGGAAGTAATACTGGGCATTACCATGCGATTTTTACCAGTTACATTCCTGGTGAGTTATCGTTTGGGTCATCGGGCGGCAGCGCTGGAGGTGCTAATGGTACCCGGCGGCCTCCGTTGGTACCATCGGTACCGTCGATGGTTTTTATTGGGTTCGCGAGTACTTCGGTATCTGAACAAATTGCTCTGGGTGCCACCGATGAAAAGATGCAGTTGGCACACACAACGAAAAAAATGAAAAAAATATCTTGAATGGAAAAACCGAAATCTTTCTTCTTCTTCCTCAAGTTCCATCTCATAGCGTAGGTTGGATATTATCATGGCAATCTTGATGACTTTGTTTGCAGCTGTTCTAAACAATTGATTTGACGTCATTCCAAACCAATCCCTCAAATAAGTATTGATAAACTTACGTTTCGACTGCCTCGCAAGCCTTCGACAAAGTACAAAGTGAAAGAAATGAAACTTAGAAATATACCCTAAGACTATGAACAATGATACATGAATTGTGACAATCAAGTGATACCTATCAAATAACAATAATATTCTTACAGAATGTCAATGACTGGCATTATAATTGCTTTCGATGGTCTATCCGTTACTTTGTGCTGAAAATAAATCACTAAATAATAAAAAATAAAGACTGGACTAGAGATAAACTTGCTAGATATAATAGCTGTATCACAATATTGACACATATCCTAAATCAAGGATCATGCAATTAGTTTCATTTGGGATCCGTATACATCATCATATATTTTTACTTTGTTGAACCTCAAGTATATGAGATTTTAAATATAACGCATAAATGCATAAACCTGAGGTCCGCACAAAATAGGTAGATAGGCATCCGGATCCGGATTTGGTGACCCCTGTCCGAAACTATAAAGTGCCTTTTGAAACATTGGAATTACATACCTGTTGGTGATTCCACTAAATTCACCTGTGTACTTCCTCTCTCCATTGATCTACATAAAAATAATTATACTGGTGCGAAGTATCCTCTTCCTCTGTATAATTGAGTATTCAGTGAAGGCATGAAGCAGTGTCAGTATTTGAGGATATGCGATCGCTGTTGTCACATTTACTTCTCATTATTTTGAAATGATGAATGCTTATACAGTGGTTCAGGGATTTTTTAATCGTCTCTCTCTCTTTTGCTATAAAAAATATTGTGAAACCACCCCAGTACAACAAATTGTGTTCCTTGACTCTATACCACAATGTGCCTTTCCCCCTAGGAAGCGTGTGTTGTGTTATTTGTGGCGATTTTCAGTCAAACTTGTGATTTTAAATCCTGTAATGAAAAAATTATTATTTTTTCCTATGCACCATTCAAATTACTTGATTTCAATAATTAAATCCTATCTCTGATCACTTGCAAATGCTGGACAAGAAACCATTTGACCATATAGAGGCATGGAAGGACAAACACCTTGCATGCTTCAATTTTATTGATCAGTGTCAAAGCTAAGTCATAAGATGTAAATGAACAAAATTCGGAATTTGATGGCGGTGTATCCACTAAAAAGCCAGTGCCTTTTTAAGATGGGACAAGATAAAATTTCCTCATTTCCTCATGGATTTTCCCCTCGAAAAGAGTCAGCATTGGAAGATCATAAAAAATGGTGAATTCAGCGTCGCTGATCGCGAATCCGGGCTGCGTTTCTTGTCCGGACTCAGAAAATGTAAAACGTGTGACGTCATCGACTTTTGACAAATTTTTATGAGGGTAGGGGGTCAAAAATACTGAAAACATCGTATGTGAATAGAACTCTAGTTTCAGATTCATGATAGGACTTAGCATCTTCAGAAGTAACCTGGGTAGTATTTATAAACAAGGAACTTTGACAGTGCGATAATGATTTAAATATTAAATTGGAACGCGTCACAAGAATCGATTTTTATTACCATGTGTTCGAATTACGCAGCTTTATCTCAATAAATAAAGTTGTCATTGTAGGTTGATTCACAATCCGGCAACATCTCCTCCTAACCTGTCCGTCAGGGTGCCGGTGGTAGCGTGGCCGACGTCTCCGAGGCCGGAAGCTCCGTCATGGTGTCCGCTCCTTCTCAATGGCCCCGCGTCCAATCTCAACGGAAACGGTCGCTAGTCGCCGCCAACTCCTGACCGGCCCTTCGTCCCGCCGCCCGCCGCAGGAAGGGCCATTTTTAATTTCTACTTTGTCCGCCCCAGGATGTGACTCCGTCGTCATTTGAATTGTAAAAGTGGAGCGTTTTTAATTGTCCTACATGGTAAATGGTTGCTTCCGGCTACGAAATTAGGGTTAGGAAGAAAATGTACGCTTCGTTAGAGGAGGTATATGGTTATTTTATCGTTTGTCGGGATGTTTTGTTTTTATGTAGGTGGGGCGTCAAGTTTTCAGCTACGTATTTTTTATATATAACCTCTCACAAAAGCAGCAACCCTATCACGACCCAAAAGGGCTGTCAGAGGATAAATGTCCATCCATATTGATCTTTGAACAAAGAGGAAAGTAACTGTTACTGTCGAGGAACAAACTTCCCGGCAGCTCATGCCACAACGCTGACATGGTTTATGTAAGAAGCTCGTTGGAGCTGTTATGACTTCGACCTGGTGAGCATGAGCCAGTTCCGTATTATCCGAGATATCTCGGTCGAACATAATCCATGAAGGAATCTATAAAATTGACACAGCTCACCTCCTTTCTTAGAGATTCCATACTGTGGAAATTCCTTGTAGAGTCAGGCACCTTCACCAGACATATTGATCTTTTTGGATTGAGTTCAGAAGATTCAGGAAGTGCTTGGAACGCATCCCTATACGAACGAACAGTATTTCAGAGATGGTCTGATCCGAGACTTGTAGATTTTGGGGAATACAATTACTGGGACGGGAGAGAACCCCAGATTCTGGGGCCCTGTCATGTTATTGTTGAAGTTAATCCCAGAAGCTTAATTGAAGACGACTCGGCGTCTCTCCATCACCATGCCTAGCTAACAAACCAGCATATGATTTTTTTGTCAGGGTAGAATTACATTCAACAATTTTACCGATTTCTCCACTGATCTGGAATGTATGTTGTTTCAGATTTTTGTAAAATCATATTAAATATAGTTTTCCATTGAATTTTGAGTAGTAGAATCCTAAGCTAAATGTGCAATAATGCTATTTTGGCCTATATTTGTGGAATCACGCAAACCTGTCAACAAAATTTCGTGTCACTATTGTGTTTGCCGACTATCAACTTCAAAATATTCTTAAGATATTCCATGCCTTATTATTACAGTTACTAATGGTATTGTATCTATGAAGTAGGAAAGATCATTTCACTCATTTACTACGATTTAATAAGGAAATTTGAATAATCCCTCCAATTACAATATCAATGATGATTGGCATCTAGCAAGCACTTGACAAAATTTGATCTTTCTGAATATTTGTTCTTAAAAGCACTTATATGTTCACTTTTTCTTGTTGCCAATGCTCAAAACTCTGTTATACGGGGAAGGGTTGAACAGTTATCAAGTTCATTGCAGTAGTGAATTAGGATTTATTAAACATTTTTGAATCTTCAGTATCTCCATCCAATTTGGATCATGCGCTAAATTGCAATTATGAAGTATACAGTTAGCTATGGAAACCCTATGCAGGGGTCGTTAATAGTAATATGAGACAATTAAGCATCTGCTCTGTGATTGCCCAAAAGCCCTATCAATTCGAGAATCAATTCTGGGGCAGCGCTGGCCATCTATGGCCAGTGTAAGGAATGCTCTGCTGGGTCGTATCTCCACCACAGTTTAGGGTGACAAACCATTTCTAAGCAATCCCTTGGGAGAACGTACGAGGAACTCAATGGGTCCTAAGTGCTATGATCATGACAGATAGGTAACCCTTGCTCCAATCCAGCATACAGAATAGTTCTTCAGAACACGAAAGTGGGCAAGTCGCCTTTCCCGGTCGTTTATAGTTATCTGTAATTCCATATGCTTCCGAGATAAAACATTGCGCTGCTCCTAAATTGAATATGGCATCCCATCCGCCTCCTTGTAACTGTAAACCAACTTTTTCCTGTATAAATCGCCTTCCAAACTAGAATAGACTACTCCCGCCCATATCGTTTAACTTCTGTATTAAACAATTTGTTTGTACCGTTCAGAATGCTCACGACTGACCTTAGACCCCGTGTATAGGTGTTTACATATTAAACTAGTCGTTTTTATGTGTGTGTGCAACAAAGCGAGGTGTTATCTTTGAAGATCTGTGGCAAACAGGTGTTCTGTATTCTTTTTTATTTCGCTGTTGCTGTCTGTTGCCGTTTGTGTTAAGATGAGGGGCAATTTATTCGCTGACTCGTGAATGGACTTATGTACTATTTCTTGGTAGATTTTTATCAGACTCCAGTGCAATCTGCAAGCGAGACTTTATTATAAAGTTAGGAAAAATAGAAAATAATTATTCCTGTGTATTAAAATACATTTTTCTTAATTCCAAGAGGATTAGGATTTAAATGCCCTGATCGGTTCCCAATTAGGAGCAGTTGAGTTTGATTCAATTTCAAGATAGATTTATTGGTTACATAGTAGAGTTAAAATAAGGAAAACTGCATACTTTGGACAAATATCGGCTATTGCATCTAATTTGTAAAGAAAAAAACCACGATCTACTCTTCAAATAAGCTTATATCGAATATTATATTATGATACATAATGCACAAATCAATGCAAAACATCACAGCAAAGGCATCAAATTTCTTACTCGCTGTTTCACTTGAAAGAGATGAAATCATATACACTTCATAAATTTACAAGTATATGACGAACAATGACACTTGATCCAGTAGCAAGTACTGAGTCGATCCACTTGATCTCATTTTTTTCAAAAAGAGGTAATTTTTTCACCTCTATATTACCGACTGTTACCGTAAATTATTGCATTTTTTATATGAGGATGATTAATAATTGTGAAAACCCTAAACAGCTTTTTCAAAACGTAGTGACAAGTGGCTGGACTTTATGTTTCACGTCATTATTTTCAGCTTAGAGAAGATGTTGTTCTTATTTTTTTTATTGAATTCCAGTAAATCGACGGTTACAAAATCCGATCATAACACGTATTTCTCAACTGACCATTCCTAAGCGTTAACCTACCTGGTGCCGTTATTTTAATTTTTTTTAAATTTTATAGATTGAAACTTTTTGAGTGTTTCGTCATTAGCCTAGACATTTGAGTATATCCTAGTGGTCTAACTGCAGAGAGCAATTGGGTGGTATACACGTAACCCAGTCAAGGGTGTGATAGCAACATCAACTTATGACCTTGACTTCGTAAGTTGCCATGGTGCGCGATGCGTGGAGATGATTGTAGATTAAAACTTGCTTCTTCGTGTGTTTATTCGATCTACTTACCTCGATTTTTCCGACCAGTAATATCAACAAGCTTCGATCTGAATAGTTTACGTATCGAGTATTATAAGAACACTGAATGACTGCAGAAATGATTTAGTGTTACCGCACAAGAAACTACATAATGCATTGCAAAACCGGGTACTGTATATTTTATTTAAACAAAGCCTCATTACCGGAGCTGCAGCCATCATAAACATTATCAGTGAAATATAAGCAGAGTCGCCTTTTACTTTGCGGACATAAATCATGACCGTTTGTGTGTGTAGGGTATTAAAGGAAATCTTATTAGTTAATAATTTATCGAGGCAGAGATATAACTATAATCGTGATGCCATAGTTAAATTACACACTTAAAAATGTATTTTCTTAACAGAACTTCAGTCACAACAGAGAAGATAATGTTAAATCCAGTCATGTAATTAATACAAAAAATTGTAATTTGACGCTGAATTTCTTACAGAAAATCGTAGGTTTAGGTCGTTGAAAAAAACTGCTAAAAAATACGCAAAAATTATGAGATCTTTATTTTTTCTATTCCATAATAGTACAATGTCCGCAGTTAATATAGTAAGACTAAAAAGCCCTTCTATGCATCCTCGCTCAGTTTATCAAGGGTTTTAGAAATGGCACTAGTCGAACTTGCTGCCAATGATTGGATAGCTTTATCTGTGACCAATCCTTATTTGTGATGATGGATGGGTATGCTTCCTATATGTTAAACATCAATTCGTATGTTCCTCAGACATCTGTACTTTTCCCAACGCTCTTTGCATGCATATTGACGAACTGTTGGAGATAGTATCCAATCCTATACCATCCCAGAAAACCTTAGTTCGGCGACAGCAGTATGTTGATCAGATTACTGAAGACATTGAGATAATTGTGGAATGCCTATCTACAAATGGAGTTCAGTTTAACGCGTAGAAAGCTCAGATAACAATCCAGACAATCTATCTCCTATCAAACTCCTGGGAATTCATATCAACAATAACATGTCATGCCACAATCATGTTGCCGGTCTTGCTAAGTTAGCATCTCAGAAGCTGTTGATTCTCTTCCGCTTTTCTGTGTGTTCAATTCAACGTCCAAATGCTGATTTGCTAATCGTAGCTCAAGTTTCTGACGATTACACACCATAAATGACATCTCCTGAAATGATCATGCTGTAGACCGTGCTAGAAGCTGGGGGATCCAATGCACCAGAAAATCAGACCATCCCTGGAATACTGTGTGTTGGGGGGTGCGCTTCAAAGCTTAGCAAAGGTTAACTATAAAAAAATTATAATAAAATCTCCTTGTAATCCAATAGACATAGAATGGAAAAATGCATTCAAATCACATGCCTCAATGAATCAATCTAAGAGAGATACTAATAAGGACAGAGAAGCTTAAGCTAATTCCTGATTATAGCACTCAACTCATTAAATCTACCATTATCACCTGTAATTAAGATTTATTCTAATCAGAGCCCTGAGAATATCCACCGTTTCGCACTAACTGTGCCTTCGGTATGCAGCTTCAAGCTTTACACCGATGCGAAAATTCCGATGTTTTAAATGCTATATGCTGCGCAAGCTGTTCAATTTCGCTACGTATTACGAAATTCCTCTGCGTAAGACACTAAAATGAAAATTTTAACGATGGAACTCATTAAGATGTCTCCTCTGCAGCGACGACGCGATATTCGACATATAAATTGTAGCGACGATCTAAAAATTCCTATTAATTAGCGACGTCATCCACTGTTTCGTCATCCATCACTTCCAGTTTTTTCCCCTGACGAACCCATGGGAAAACTGCGTTCCGATCGGACTGTGACTGCTTATCTTATAGCACAGTCCTTTTAGACCACCACATTAGTCAATTGCGTAAGGAACTTACACGTAATGGTATCACTTTGAAAATAAAAATTTGAATCGTATTTTGGAGCTGTCGATCTTTTGAAATTGAATGAAAAAATATTGGAGCTATTAAAAGATCTTAAATCTTGTATGTTTTAAGAAAAGTCATTTCAAAATTTACATATCTTCGTTTAACTGGTGGATGCTCTTAACTGGTGAAACTCTTTCAAAATGCAGATAAAATAATTGTGCTCTAAACACACACAAATGAAACTCTCTTTCTTAAAGTTATGTGTTTCGATTTATCTGATGGTCTGACAGTCCGATGATGATTTAAATATAGATCGAAACGCGTCACTGTAAGAAAAAAGTTTTATTTGTCAAACTGTGTGATAAGTACACAATTTTTTATCTTCTTTAAATGGAACAGTTATGAAATCCGATAAGAATATTTTTTTATTAAACTGATCACTACACGTGAAATACAAAGTAGTTGATCCTATTCTTTTAAAGGCAAAATATCACTTTTGTAATTATGTATTGTCCTTATTCAGGTACAAGTGATCTGTAGCATTAGCAATTGTTGAAACAGTAGAAGGACAAAATAGAAAGTTACAGTAAACGTGGGAAGCTGACAAGCTGGGAGCTATATTATTTTTATAGATTTCTATCCGATCGTTCGTCAGTATCGCTTGAACGGTTGACTGGGGATGTTCACCAGATACATCGCGAGTTTTTATATGGGTACATAGCTTCAGCAGTATAACTCTACTGACACTAGAGAGATATCTGAAAAAGTACGACGTACTAATTGGGTCAGAAATTTTATAGATGATGGTAGATCATGCCAACACCTGATTTCCTTTAGACCCTACGGTCTCTGCTACTTCACGTACGTTCGTCGATCAGTGAGAACCATGTACTAGATAGTTCCAAAGATTTCCTCGTTATCTTCGTCGGTCTTGCGACCTGGCAGCTCTTCATGAGAAACAGATTTGCAAATTCTTTCAAGCAACTGCTGACATTTATCATAAATGGTATGAGATCCCCATAGACAGAGTCCCACTTCACTTTTAACTCATTGCATGTTTTATCCTCAAAAGAGGACGTGAATCATAGAGCAATATTGCATTTTGTTAATTTTATCGAGAAACACGCAGTACGTGTGACAAAAATTGATGCTTAACCAAAAATGCCCTATTAGTCCAAAATTTAGTATGGTGCCTTTTGATAGATGACTGTACTCAGCAGTCATGCTAAAGTTCGACTAGAAAGAACGTTTGATAGCTCATCATCATAGTAAAGTAGCAATACGTTTTTAGTAATTTGGTATAGCCTTGATCTCGTTAGATACTAGCGGTTATTCTTTATATGTATCAGGTATTCAGTATTCAAATATATGACAAATTAACAGTTCTATTCTGACCAGACTAAGTCGATAGACGGCGCTCTTTTAAATAGTCTCAAAATAGCTGCGCCAACGTAGAAAGAATATATCGATAACTCGTCCTGCTCAGTGAACACCTGCTGGATGGTGAATTTTTGCAGATTCTCTGCATGCCGGTACTTAATACAGTCCTCACCGCCAACTCTGATTAATTCTCACCAGATGAGTGAGAGTGCAAAAGCGTCATTGGCGGTGCTGTCATCGTTAGCGACGATCGATACAAAAGAATGTACTATTCAAATATCCGCATCACTTCCTCATTTTACAATATAACAGGACATGATTCAAATTGGCAATAGGAACTCAAAACAATACAGATGATGCGGAATTTGACTCCACTTGAAATGCATTGAATTCGTAACTCAAATACCTTCCAAGTTGAAATAGTAAAACCAAAGAATACATCAGTTCTTTTTGATCCCAAATATGCGAAGGGTCTAGATAAGGTCTTAGAAGGTCTGGAATTCAGAACTATGTACCAGTCCAGCCTGAAATTTAAAGAACTATTAGAAAAATCGAAGGACAAAGTTGACAAGCTCGATCAATGTGGAGTAAACAAAATTGATTGCAATGACTGAAAAAAATGTGACATAGGGCAAAATAGTCTATTAGGCTCAATTAAAGGAGCACATTTAAGATAAGATGGATTTGAGCAATTTCAAAATAGTATAGTTAGTATATAATAATAATAGTAGTAATAATAGAAAGCTTAGAAATAGCCAAAAAATAAATAACCCAATGTATAAGAATACCGGCCCTATCCCTAACAACTTGCTATTTTCGCTACCTTCTCTAATATGATGTCTTCCTGACGTGTCCTTCTGACAGGCAAAAACTTTTTATTTGATTGATTTATTCTTTCTCTTAAGGTGCTAATATAGTTAGCGAAGCATCTGTCGGTTTTGAAAAACTGATTCCACGAGCTGTAAAGCTGTGTAGTGATAATACAATTTATTATTATATACGTTGAAAAGCAAAAATAATTATTTAAAATGAAAAGCAGAACGCTTACATAAGTGCCTACTTACGAACCTACTTTTCAACTGCATATTTTTTGTCATAATATAAATTCATTCAATTTATTGTGCAATAAAAGATGGGGTTACTGAATAAAAAATTTCCATGACAACGCATTTCAAACGGTGATAGCGTTGCCGTCTTTTATGTATTAAAAAAATACTTTGTCATACGGTGCAATAAAAAATCGATGTCATCGTATCTCAAACGATGATGAGGTCTCTAATGCAAAAGTTCTGTCACAGATGAGCAACTGAAAATTGATATTGATCCGTGCTATAGTTTTTCTCTTGTTTGCCGGTATAACATTTTATTGAGTATAATCAAACTTCCAAGTCCGCACTTTATATATTTTGTGTGGTGAATTTTCCCTCTAATACCCTTCTTGGTGCAACGCCTATGACGTAAACCTTCCGTGTGCTCAGGTCGTTTCTCGATATATGGAATTACGTATCTAGGAAGAAAAAAAGTCGAGCGGGATATCGTACGTTAGCTTTGGCTATGCGTGCAGAGGTGAAGAGGTCATCTGCCGACGAATATACGTAGATAGTTTATGAGGAGGTGGTAGTTGCAATCAGGAAGAGGACGGAGGTCGATTAAAAGCACCAGTGGCGACTCAGGACCTGTTTCGGTTATCTTTAATTATCAGTATATGGTTATATAGCCGAAGGCGTAGATTGCGTAGTCAGACCCAGCAGCGTTGAATTTCTTGACAAACTTATATTAAATGGTACTGTGACTACAGAACAGGGTGTAGTTGGACAGGATTCAGGTCATACAGACCTCAAGAGAACCAGAACTCATCATCATCATCATGCTTCGAAGACATACTTTAGGGTTCTTAAGATGGAGTTGGTAGAAGAAACTTGGCGGTTGACTTCGGACGCAATACTTCAAGAGGTCTTAAGTTAAGTAAATCTAGTTTCAGAAGATAGGAAGCTTAATGAAAGAGCAGGTACTAGTGGTCTGAAGAGTGCGGCTGGCCTTAAGTAGGATTGATGGGGAGGTAGGCTCCAGTGGGAACAAACTTCAGGAGCAGGCTTCTAGGAGTGACAAAATTCTGTAAAGTCGCAGACTTCAGAAGGTGACAGGACTTAGGGGTTGCATGTTTGAGGTAGTAGGGGCATACATTGGGGTAGGCTTCATAGTATGACAATCTTCAGAGAAGCGAAAAGCTTTAAAGGGCAATGGAATTCGGATGAAATACTTCAAGAGGACTAAGATTGGTGACAGACCTCATTGGCAGATATAACAGAATCAGATTTCAGTAGGTAGACTTTATAGGGGGAGCAGGTACCAATGGTGTAACAGGCTTTAAAAATGTAGGTGGCCTCAAGAAAGCCTGGAGCAGGCTTTAGTAATAGCTACATTCGCGGTACAGGGATTTTGGGGCGGCAGGATTCAGATAAGCCACAGACTTCGGAAGGTGAGAACACTCAAGGGGCATCGTGCTCGAGGCTTCAGGAGGCATGCTCGAGTGGAGGGCGGCTTTAAAGAGGCAGCCTTTACGGTAAACAGTGTCCAATGAGGTGACGGAAATCGGGGGCGGCAAAGTTGGTGGTAATTAGAAGTTTAATGTGGGAGCAGGGAATAGAGAGTCTGGTTTCAGGTGACGCAATCCTCAGATGGGGCGGGGAATTTCAGACTAGCTAATTCCAGTTTTTTTCTTCATATATTATCCGCGTTCAAAGGTTTTAATCGATATGGCCAGGCGAACATCTGTGATATCATCGTGGTGCTTTAAAAATAGTTGAAGTATATTTTTTATCTTCAAAAAGAGTTGATCTCTGAAAATAGAAGTTGAAATGTTGAGCGACACGAAATAAAGTTACCTACTGTTCAAAAAATTAAAATACAAACAGTACAAAAGTCCGTTTAACATATACAAAACACCGCTGATTTTTCAAAAATGTGGTTCGTCGTACCAAAGCTACGGCTACACTGAAGTCTTCCTGCTAACATCTTCCTGATGTTTCATATCAAATGAATGCATCAAAAGTTGTGCAGGTGTTGAGCTGAGGTTAATGAAAATTGCTTTCTCATAATACTTATCCGACGTAACATAGTATTACGATGTAGAGAATAGGTCAGCTCCTCGGTAACAGCATAAACGTGAGCCATTCCGTGGAAAAAAAAGATCTATCCATATTCCGAGCCTCGGCAACTCGACAATTACTCAGAGTTTATCTCAGCTCCCGCGTACATATATATGAACGTGCTTAATTTTAATTCTTTAATTACCGACATCACACCTAACGGTCGACTCTCGCCTGCCGACCATACGGTTTGATCTAATTAACTCTCTGTACGTTGGTTCGTTGGTTCAAATTCTTGATCGCACATTAAGATTGCTGCATGCTAGCGGGATGTTACTATGTCTGCTACTATCTCTCGCGAAAATAATTAGGCCTTTTTCAAACATTCGTTTTCAGACGACGCGACGGCGTGTTTTCTGGTGTATGTGGAGGAATGTTTGTTAACCTCATTAGACTGTCTTCAATCAAACGACAGCTTTAATGAAACTAGAGGAATTATAAACTATGTTGCTTGGAATCTAGAAATGCTCCATTAACTATGTACATAAGAATATGGTGCTGTTCAGTGTCAGGCCCGACGAGAGGAGCGCCCGTTTTAAAAGAGTGCAGAACTTTTCATATAATGTTACTAACATTTTTCTTTTTACTTTACACCTCAATGAGCGGACATGTATTGAAATCATGAAAAATTGCGAATTCGAGGTATTTTTTTATGTTTCATGACATATACATCACGGATAGCCATATCATTTATTTCCGTCAGTTTGTCGGTCTGTCAATCTGTCTATCTGTACGTATCCTCTCCTCTGTATTACTCGGAACACTGAGGATAGGTTACTAGTTTGACAAGAACGAAAAAGCCTGATAGTTTTTGAAAATCGCTAAGTGGCGACGAAGCGTCAAAGAGCTGAAAAAGTAAGGAAACACTGAAACATCATTATTGAACATTCCTGGGGCCCCAAATCATTTTAATTAAAAAAAAATGGGGAAAATTTAGGACTGTGGGGTTCATTGGAGGAGGGCACCATTTTTGGCGTAGGTAAAAGATGTTTTATCATCTTTGAATTGTAGATTCCAGATATCAATATTTTTTAAATTACTATAGAGCATTGTGCATACAACTCCTCTGCAGTTCAAATGTTTCTCAAAGATGTATTCCATTTAATTTGTACAATGCTGAACGTCAATATTTTGAATCGTAAATCCACACTCACATCTATGCTGAGCTGCGGCGGCGGCGGTAAGACGATATTGGTGATGGACTGCTGCCTATGATGTCAGGTTTTAATTGTTTGAGGAACTACTACTACAAACTACCGAATTTCAATTGAATGAGAAAAATCAATTTTTACTGAATTATCTTTTAGATGCTGGGATCAAGACGGTTGACTCATTTTTAGAACGTTTTGTTCAGATTTTGGGACTGTTAATCCAGTTAAAGCATGTTTTTGAAATATTAGATATTATGTGAATTTACGGAAACGCGAAAATTTGTGAATTTTTAAAACTGGAAAAGGATTCATGTTTTCCAATATTTTCAACATTTTTTCAAATTTAATTACAAACGATCTACAGAAAAAAATCAATTAACCTGTGAAGTATTATCATTGCGTGGAAAGTATAGCGTTAATCTACTAGACGCCTCTTTTCAGGTCTTCAGTGGCCGCCCCCACCAACCTGGACTTTAGAACGAAAGGGGTACGTCCGAAAAACATAGGTTTCTAAGCATTCTAGAGTGAGCAATCTGACTACTTACGTAGCTCAGTTGGCAGAACATCTGACCGGCAATCAGCAGGTTTGTGGTTCATATCCAAAAGTAAATAAATATTTTCACATCCTGATTCCAGCGTTGAATTATTACTTTCACTAAATAAGTGTCTTGTAGGGGTCACGGTTTATGGATAACGCTTTTTCTACTATTTAAAATAAATAAATAAAATAGTATAAGGTATCTGCTTGATCTTCAAAAGGCTAAGACGAATTGTAAGATACCTTCGGAACTGGATTTTCTCTCTGCGGCTATTCTCAGAAATGACATTGATCAAATACCGCATTCACTACTTACAGGATCATTGCTCTCTATCGCGATATACAAACATTTCTCATTATCAAAACATCGGCGAGACGAGACGTATCTAATTTAAATGGTCGGTATTATGAGAGAGTTAATTCCTCTGAGCGTTCCTTACCGGCGTTGCGTTAGTTGTTGCTTCTTGATTCTCCATAAGAAGAGGGGCCATCGCAACGTCGTGTCATGCTTCACCGGCCAACTATGACGCTGCCGCCGCGGTGACTTCCTGTGCAAGGCATCGGGCACGTGCCCCCCATCTTGCCCATCAAAGCAGTTTCCGCCTCAATCGGCAACACTGCTTCAAGTATTCTTCTTCGGTCGCTAGCTTTTAATAGGCATCTGCCTTCGGAAGATCTAGAGCAATATTCCACAACGTTTTGCAACTGCCAGCCGCTGTGATCGTCGTAAAATCCCGAAAACACAACGAAAAACAATCAGCTTTTTCACTATAGATCTGGTTTGGGTTTAGAAAAACATGTTTTAGTCTTAGCTTAGCCTCATCGGTTTAGCTCGGCGGCCGACAGTAGAGTCAATACTATTGTATTCTTGATTTTTGAGAAAGAAGTGTCCAACGAAAGCCTGGAACTGAAGGATTCATAGAATTAAATAGCACGTTTTTAGATGATTTTTTTACAATGACATTCATGGCAATATTTGAGATAAATGCTTGCATGTTTTCTATAGTAGTTAATGAATGAAAAGTTATGGCCTTAGTTAAAAAATTATTGAAATAGAAGAATGCCGCCAAGTAGGTTGACAGTTATTTGAACATAATAGCCATAATTTCAAACCTTTCCAAAACTTATCTTGAGTGAATTAATAGTTACCCTATAAACTTTATTGAGCTATTTTATTTTAAAGTGTTTTATATTAAAAAGATTTACAAAACAGTACTTAATCCTTAATTGCTATGCATATACCTACGAATACAAATAGTCGTATTAATAAATACACAAATTAAATGGAAAGAAACAGAAATTCCATCCTTAATTCTCACCAATTGGTACGGATTAGCAAGGAATGTCTCATTCATAACTTCATCTGGTGTAGTTAGTGTACATATATTTACGTACACTGTTTATTCGAATTACCATTAGAAAATCGAGTTATGACTCACTATAACCATTTGCATCTTATCCCGCGAAAAGATTCCCTTTACGACGAACACAGGAAACCAGATGGAGCTTCGAAACTATGCACAGATATGAAAATTTAATTACAGCAATTCTCACGCTCCCGCTCTGCCTTCCTGATTCCTTGAAATTAATAACATTTTAGCGTTGACACCTGCGTGTTTCAACGAGCAATTATTATTTCGCATACCTACTACCACTCGGCCGAGTTGACTCGCTCTTTGGATGCTGAGCAGAAACTGATAGTCAGAGAGGTCGTTACAAACAAGTTCTTTATAACGCAGATCTATTTGTAAAACGCCTAAAAAAATCTGGTGTTGGCAGGATTCGAACCCCCAGCTCATGTAAGCCTTACCAGCGTCTTCTTCCAATAACGTCATGCGAGATTCTTAAAGCGGCACTATTAAATTGAATCAAGGCTCTATCTCACTACCATTGATTATTAATAAATTATAGTTAGAAAACATAAGCATGCTTTTATAGCCAGACACACTAAGACGTAAAAAATAATTATTTATAATTAAGATTTTTTTCAGCAGTGGTAAAAGTTAATTTATTGTAAAACATCATGATGTGTTCTTTATTGTATGTTTTTGCTATGAAATATTTATACCAGAAAATGTCAAGCACCTATCGCTTCTTACATTATATGATATATAAATTTTTTTAATAGCTTTATTCTTATTTTAAACCTATAAAAAATCATTCAATTTCATTGAGTTAGAGTTTTGATGGCCACTGAACAAAACCTCAATAAATGAAATTTATTTAAGCTTTTAATGCGGTTTGTCTTTATACGTCTGTTTATATTATAATGAACTATAGTTTATTTTTTATTCCTTAGTCTTAAAACGAACCTAAATGTGATAGTAACCACCAGACTTGATTTTTTTCAACAACATCCTAGGACGCATTCTATATTTGAAACTTTCAAATTTTATTTAAGATTATTCAATTCATATTGTTATTATTTTTAAAATTCTTGATGTAAATAATTTTTGACGTTCAATTTTTAATGCATTTCTTTTAGTTTGACATTTTTCCTTCTTTTCAATTTATTGTATTGGCGTCAGTTTTTAATAGGTGTTAAAATTTTGGCCGCCGTCGGTAAAAATTACGTTGATGGATTCCGTAACATACATAAAGGTCAAGCTAATAAAAATGCTTAAAAAATAGCCTGCCAACTATAACAAAACGGCTTCTTATAGGACAATGAAGAAGATGTTGTTACCTTTTAGTGCGGTTTGCATTCATGCTTGTTTTTACATTATAATGAACTGTAGTTCATTTTTTATCTCTTATTCTACCTTGAACCTAAACGTAATAGTAACGACAAGACTTCATCTTTTCATCTTTTTTAAAATTCTTCAACAACAGCCGAGTACCCTTTCGATATAAATTCTAAAATTTTATATCCGATTTTCTTAGATTTTTTTGTCTTTTTCAATTTATTGTATTGGCATCTGTTTTTATTAACTGTCAAAAAGTTCGCCGCCGTCGATACAAATTACGTTGAAGGATTTCGAAACATACATTAAGGTCAAGCTAATAAAAACGGCTGAAAAAATAGCCTGCTAACTATCACAAAATGTGTTCTTATATGACAATGAAGAAGATATAATTTTTCATCCAATGGCATAAATGAGTTTGAAGAACTCATTTCAACAAGCACCTTTAGCTATATGTATAAAGCGTTTACCCTACTGTGTGAGTTTGGCTATAAGTAAATAATGATTCATTTGACCTTTAAAATTTATAAATACAGCATTCTAGAACCCATAGATTTAACCTGTTAGTCATTCGTCTGCATTTTTTGCTCCTAACGCTCAAACCCTTCCTCAATTTTTTTTGTATTGGAGCTTCCAGTTTTTTGGGAAAACATGGAACCTGAAGCGAAGCAATGGATATCGTGTGAATTTTCAAGTCTGTCTCTTGATCTATCAGGAGCTGATGTTGCTAAGCGCTTCGGCGCTTATCGCGTTATGAGGTTTTTCTCACTTATGCGGAATATGGAATACAGTTAAGCTGGTTTATGGAAACCACGTGTTCGTTAGCGAGACAGACAGTTCTAGTAAATCCTTGTGAGAATTTCTGCTGCTTTGCCGCAGGTACGCTCGGAATGGACGAATATTTTTTTGCATGCCTCGACGCAATAAATCACCTTACATTGTATAAAAGCCAGATTATCTAGGTCTGGAATTCTACCTTTCCAAAGGGATACCCCAGCTACGACTGCAAAGAAAGCCGTTTGAAATATCAATCAATAATATTTTAAGTGTATGCTCTCCACTATGCATCAGATCTGCTATAGACATGCATGTTTCGTCTTTAGCCTAGACTCGTCAGTATAGCCTGGCGGTCTAGCTGTAGAGAGCATTCGGATGGTATATAAGTAACTAACTAAGTACGTCATTTAGCTATGAAATGCTTAGTTAAGTGATTCTATCTTAATAGCAACTATAGCTATGTATATATGTAAGTAATGCAAAAGAAATTGTATATATTTTTTTTGAAGCAACTAGATACATCCAATGCCTCTTGAATATTAAAATAGCAAGTTTTTGATTCGGTTACAAATAAGAAACGCTTAAATAAGTTTGGTTTTGATAATATATCTTCAATGAGTCAAAAGTCCCTTTTTCTAGCCTTTCTATAAAGAAATTTGTGGTTAAGTCCATCTCATACGCAAATTTTGATTCAACTGAAAGTATTGCTGAGCAACTTAATCTACATTATAAACAATTTGCGATCTCAAGAATTCTTTAAATAATTTCAATTCACTAATGAAAATGAACTCCCAAACTTGCCACCGTTATATGTAAAATCAAAAACAATAAGTATGCCGTAAAGATTTGAACAAAATGACTTTCAAGTATTACGTAACGTTTAACAATTAACTCAAAAAAACCTTGATCGGCATATTGTTTAAATTGTTTATCACAAGACTTAAAACACGTTGATGTATTATTATAGAAGGTTCTATTAAATATGAATATTTATTACAAAAGCATTTACAATTTTCTAGAATAATTTCTTCAGTGAAGGATTTATAAATACTTTTTTATGATCCATAAATTAATAAAAAAACTAACAAACCATCTTCATACCTATGAATCCTTTCTCAATTTGACCTGTAACCTGATCAATAACATGAAAGAGCATTTTCTTGAAACGATTCTTCAGCATTATTAAACCTATGATCACAGTAAGTTGGCTTTGCTTTCCAACTCCCCATTGGCCAAATCGCCAAAAATGTTTGCTATATATCACATGCTACCACGGCTCACTATGTGATCAATACGTGCAATTGTTTACGTCTTTAGACTCTTGGATTTAACTTTATTTCAAATATACAACCAGTCAATGACTTCTATTGTGAGATTGTTGGATTATAGTACGTACAGTTATCATTGTAAAGCACCTGATAGAATAAACATACTGTTTAAGTACTCATGGATGATTCGGTGAAATGAATTAATTTGTAATATTTTTTATATATTTTTCGATTACATCAACTCACTGGGACCCTAACATTGCGAGATCACCGGACTTTGAACAGTTATGCTATAATTATAATTACGCATCTGTCATATTTGGGAAATAAATATCATATAGATTACAGGTCATCACATCCCAGCTTCCGGCCACTTCTTTGTTGAATTAAATATATTTGCTCAGTTGTGGGAGATATGGTGTTAAAATTGATAATTTACATTGATATCTCGCGAATGTTCCAGAAACAATTTCTTGCCAAGCAACATACCTCATTATAACATACCCTCCCTTTCTTCCGTTGGAGAACAGAAGGAACATCCATAAAAACAGGCCGTAATAACAATTATTCCAACGTGAAGTTACCTAGGGTGGTTATTGAAGGATAACCTTAAGACAGTTGCTTTCCTTAACAATTTCCTAGACAGCTGCAATATTTTCACGGTTCGTGGTCTTTATACCGACAGTACTGTTGTGATCGCAGGCAGCGTTGAAATTTACCTGTAACGTATTTATTGTGACACATTTTATTTACTAACCGACTTCAATAAGATTTGTGTGTGTGTGCAACTGCAAAATATTCACTTATAATAACCAATCCGGTCTTCCAAACAAATATATGCAGAATTTAGTGCAGTGTGTATATGTTTGTATGAGAGGTTTGTTTCAATTCATTTACATTCAATTAATCTTAATCTTTAATAAATAATTAATTCTTAACATAAGAATAAAATGATTAACGAGAAGTTTAATGGGTGAAAATAGCGTTCGCAGATCCCGTCCTAAGCACACATACACATTGGTGAAGCTAAAGCTTGTTAAAAAGCTAACCACACGCGATGTTCCCAAACAGTCATCCATCCAAGTAACAACCGCGTCCGACGCTGCTTAGCTTCGGCGATCGGACGAGATCCGGCCCTCAGCGTGGTGTTGCCGTTACCTCATAGAATGTATCATATATCGGGGTATTTACGCCTTAAATATAAATTTTATCAGAAAGAATTGGGAAATTAAAAGCAATAATGGGACAAACTTATTAAACTATTGTATTGACGTCGGTCTTTGATAAGTGTGCCAAAATTTAAAATTAATCTGACGTTGTGACGAGGGTTAAAATAGCGTTGGAAGAATATGTCATGAACATACATACATACCTACATACTCGTCAAGCCAATAAAAGCATGTTTAAGAGAGTTTCTTTGTTTTCTATGTTATAATTTTCATTTAAGATAGTTCTACATTGGCACTCATCCATCGAAGGGCAATGATGATCTGTCTCTTGAAGGTTTCAATAGGCTCATGACCCACAATGAATGAAGCATAATGGAAATTTTTATGTACTTTAGGTCAATGGCCAGACGGCTAAAAACTGAATGGACATCTTCCTGAAGTACATAAATAAAATCGTGAATGCAGTACAATGTACGCGGAATGGAAGTGGACTTATTTACTTTGTTCAAGCAAGCATAAAAACTAATTAGCAGGCAAATTTCAATTGCGGTTGAATTTGTCATCCTGCACACCAGCAAAAAATAATTACCTGAACTTTTTGTAGTGAAAGGGTTTTGTGTTGTATAATGATACGAATGACAGAATTATAGCGATGGTATGGAGACAGCTTTCTAGACATAACGTTAAAGCTTGATTGGAAACTTGCACACTACATATATTGTCATTATTAAATTTTTGAAATTCGGGTAATAACCAGCGTGTCCAATTTTGGTTAATGTATAGGGACGCGGTATCTGGCTCAGTACGAATACCTGTCCACTTTTTCAGGAAGGCATTGAATGTTGATAGTATAACTATGTTAGTGTAAACGTACTTCCAAAGTTTGATAATTAAAATACTAATTCCTTCAAAAACAAGTTTATTAAAATGAGATTGTGTATCTCGTGACACGGCAATTTTCAGAATGTCCCCTCCATAAAATGCATTTCGCTGTTTCCATTCTGGATGTTATGTTTATGTCTTGCGTCGCAGTTGGTGGCGTCTGTGACTGATCCTGATCAATTCCGTTTCATTGATGACCCAATCTACTCCTTAGTACAGTTTTTTAAACCACGCTTTTTGATATTCAATCATTATTCATTTTTTTGTCTTAATAGGAACTTAAGTGAGATTTTTTTTAATTTTTGTCGATCAAATTTTGAATTTTTTTCATATTCTATTTGAAGTTCTTCAATGCAATGCATTACAAGAACCGTTATCTAAGATTAATTTTGAATTAAAATATTTCTTATTTGCATATTTCCATTTTTTTAACATATTTTATTATCATAGGTCCTCAATACGTGTAGAAATTATCAAATTAATCAGACATCTCGGAATCAGTGAAAATATCGTTGAAATGTTACATCATACTGACACATACATACATACATCCATACATACAACAGCTCCAGCTAATGAAAGTGTGTTATAAAAAAAAAGGTGACTGTATAGTAAAATATCTAGAAACCAATAATCACGAATATGATAATACGTCCAGTGACAAGAAATCCCATCCCTATAAAATATATCTAGTTAAAATGATCTATAGATTGCGATTGGACCACAGCAGCGCATCGCGGTATGCTGTGGAGTCTGGAGCGCCATTTGCACTGAATGCCAACTTAACTAATGCCCTCTCGCGGCAGTAAACTACGAATAATTGTTGGAGATAAGATAGCGGCCGCCCGAACCACCTTTCTGTGCAACCGTCGCCGAGGTGTCAACCCTGATTTACATGAGACTCAAACCAGTGGTGGCTCTCTCTTGAGATGCCTCTTAGAGCATCACGTATTAATGGAATGAGGGTCTTATTTATATATGTTTCTTGAGACCTACTTGAATTTCAAGGAAGTCTGTATCTAACATGCCTCAAGCATTGATCCACGAGAGATCTTTTGGCCTGTGGCACACATACTTGGATCAGAGCAATTGAGGTTCATAGAGAGTGTCGAGTCGAGTGTCGCGCTTGATATATCAAAAGCTTGATATGGCATTGTGTGAGAGACTTTCATCCCGCTTGTGGGCTGCCACCAGGTCTGTACCACTATTTGGATACTTTTCTATTTTTATTTGTGGTGGTTGGTGGACATCCTTCAGATGTCTCTTCCCCTAACGCTCTTGCTGTACGTCGAAGAACTGTTGGAAATAATCTCAAATCCTATGTATTGATTCGCAGATAGCGAGACACTTATTGCACTGCATGAAGCAGAGATACCTTATTTCGGCGAGGGCAGCATGCTGTTCAAATTAATGCGGATCTACAAATGGAGGTCAGTTTAACGCGGAGAAGAGTCTGACAACAACGCTGACAAAGAAATCGCATGCTGATCTGTCAACCGTGGAGATTGAGAGCTTCCCAATACTTGAATCACCTCTCATCAAGCTTCTGGGAATTAACATATCAATAATAAGATATCATAGCGCGATCATGGACAGAATCCAGGAACGAGCAATAGCGTGGATACGCTTGACGCCACAGAGGGCCTCCACAGTCTGGAACATCAGCGAAGAAAGACATAATAACTGAAAGACTCGCAAGTACAGCAAAAACTAGAGCCTATCGGGCACATCCTCACCAGGTCGAACACAGAACACCTCAAATGTGCCTTTTTCAGAAGTCGTTCGTTTAGAGAATCTCGGCGTTGTGCAATGAGCTACTGAAGACTTTGTTCCCCGATGGTTACAATCTACAGCATTTAAAGGTCAATGACAATAGACATTTATACGCCCGCACCGCTTATGAAGCGCGATGGGTTTTGCGTGAGACTATCTAACAAAAAAAACACGTTGGTAAATAACACAAAATACAAAATATGAGAAATTGAAATCCAACATTATACTGAATGCAACAATTGGGCTACCAAACGTCCGTTTTCATGCGGACAGCGATGTTCGTTTGTCCGTTTTTAATGGGAAATGGTTCCCTTTATTCATTGCGTCTGAAGGATTTCAGAAATGATTGAGTACCACCAGTAATTGCAATTTGAACTACTGTTTTGACCTTGACCATGTTGTCCAATAGCAGCCCATAAGGAAACTTATACAAAAATCTGTAGGTATGGAGAATATTGATTAGATCTTTCCCTGAAGCATACTCAATCAAACTGGTATTATATTAGTGGATAATGGATTTGAGTCAAGAATGTTGCATAAAAAATGTTCTTGGGGCTGTGCTGGTCTCCACCACTGGCCATAAACGATCAGGGCCTACACAATATGGGCAATATGTATAGAGTGCGAATGCAAGTACGAATGTCAGAGATGCCGCTCTGTGGCTACCGTCCGCGTTCGCGGCACCATCTTCGATTTTATCTTCTTCTTCTTCCTCGATTTACGACGTTACATTGTCGGAACGTACCTAATTTCAGAGCGGTCTGTCGAGCGGGATCTTCGGGCTCGTGGTTTATTCGACGATTTGCGCCTGTGTATTGTCAACGCGGCTACGGCTAGATATCTGCTGAGATAGGTCGATCGTGTTGCAGATTCCGATCGCGAGCGGTTTTAAAAATGAAGTCAAGTAGATGGACTTTCATAAAACAGACGTGACCGTGGTAGGTGGCAGGAGAGTTAGGGAGACAAGCAATCAAAACCTCAACAGAAGTGGGACTTTTCCGTAATCCAGTTCCAGGAAAAACTCCTTAACTGTTGCACTGTTCGAATATGTTGCAGATTCCTACTTCAGGCGATTTCAAAAACGGAGTCAAGTAGGTGGACTCAGTGCTTTCCATGCAATCATGTTGCTGCCATAGGAAAGGAAAGCATTGACTAAAATGTTGGATTTGAATCTTGTTGTTAGGTAGACTAAATCTAACAAAAAAAATCATCAGAAGGGTGACTTTCTCGTAATCCAACACAAGAAAAAATCGTTTAACGGTACCGTCGCTGTCACACGTAGTATTGGTAGAGAGAGGAAGAATATGCAACAGGGTGGGAAATGGTTTCTGTAGAGAGGTGTTTTGCTCTTCAGGTTTTTAGGAGCGGAGGTATGTTCACAAGAAGGGCGCATATAATGGAACTTGCCATGGGCGCCACAGTTACTAGCTATGACTTTGGATAAATGAATATGGAAAAATCCAAACGATTAAACGTACATGATTCGATGATAGGTGCACAAGTAATACTACCTGGATTTTCTTAAGCGCAATAAAGTTACCTTGAGCATGAGTAAAACCTTCTGATGAAAAACTCCGTTAGGGAGTTACAATTCAACTTGGGTATAATACACTGCGTCTATTCTGTGTTCAACAACCTGAAAACATCTATTGGATTCTAGAATGGATGTACAACGTCTGTGGCCAATATCTATTAAACCCCATCTCTTCAATCATATCGGAGAGATGAAAGTCAAAGGGTAAATTCTTAAATCCACGCAGCTGTCACATAAATTACGGAAACCGCGCGTGAATGTTCCATACGCACTGTGGCTTCGCTAGAGAAATCCATATTATAATTTATAAAGTTCAGTACTCCGTATTTTCACAATTCTACGGGGTGTCTCTTACGGAATGGAAGTATTAATAATATATATTGCTATTCATGTAGCGAATGTTATTAAAGTCGGAGTCTCACCAATATGACGTTTGCAAACAGCGTTGTTAAATAATATTGATAAAACTGCCATTTATATGTCCTCGTTTAGCATTTTGTATAAATTAAAAAACATGACATATCTACATTTAAACAATAAAATATAATAGAGTACAACCACAGAATAAATGAATGAAATGTTATTTAACTTCTGGTTCATACAAAATGGAATTATGATCAGCGGTAGAAGCTAGTAAAAGATATGTAAATAATCCAAAACGTCAGCAGCTGTCAAAACAGACATCTCAAATGTCGCGATCTTTCGAAATTGGTCATAATATGCATTTTTGTATATATTGGAACTTCGGGCCTTGACAGCAGTCAGTCAGTCTTCAGTTATCAAACAGTCAAGAGGTAGAAATCTGGATATAAATTAGCGTACCTCGATAAATATCATTGATTCATTTATACGGACACCCTGTATATCAGAATACATCCATGTAATACATTAAACAGTGTGTTTACTGCTTATAAGCTGCAGTAACAGCGCTCGTTTCTTTAGTTTGTTTATTGAATATTGTGCTAGAGAAACACATGTAGAGTGACACTTGGCCATTCTCGCTGTATAAAATTTTATTAAAGCGTTAAAGACCAGCATGCAGCTCTTAGATGTTTCATGGCTTCTTATGTACCGATTCATTGTAGATTCCTGTACAATGTTTCTCTGAGAGTTTTATTTAAATAGACTGCATCTTATGATTGCCCATTGAATGGTGCTTTGACAAAGAAGTTTCACAAATAAAACTTCATGAAGTTTATGATATTTTTTGGCTATATTTGAAAGCATCATCTGGATGTCAACAGACTGTTTACAATAGCTAAACATGTTCCATGCAAGCAAGCTAAGTCGATCCACTAATATAAAAATTCATTATCAGAATTATAATTCATTAGGATTAAGATTGAGACTAATTCCTACAAACGACGTATTCAGCTTTTCAATCTTCAATGTTTTTTGGAATTTAAATCATGTGTCTTATCGCAATATATTATTTTATATTTAGAAAAAAATATAAAGATATATATTTGAAGTATCATATATTCGCCGAATCTGATGTATTATATTTTCAATATTTTCAGTATTCTTCAAATTAGTTAAAAAATATCAACAGTTCCAAAATTGATTTTAAATCTTCATTTCTAAACTGATATTATTGCTTGAGAAGTACAGTGTCCATTTTCTTGACGCCATTTTTCCAAAATACATATATTTATTATTTTGGAAACCACCATACTGTTGCAGAACCGAATCGAATCTAAAGTGCCAACAATCTATATTCCAAGCGGATTTCAAACTCACCACCATCTTTTCGCAGCTATCAGTGGGAACCGAATAAATCCAAATTATCGGCATTATTACCAGTGCTTATAGTCGATTGGGGTTCGTACGCAGCAGCTACGTATTTGGAACGCATAATTCGGCGTAAATCAGAGATAATTCAGCGTAAATCAGACGCCGGGTAGAGATAAGTCTAGAGAGTGCATTCGCGCGTCCCACAGCATTGCATGGGAAACCTTTGGCTGTGTATTACGAGGCATGCTCTCAAAGTTTTGTATATGCTCAAAAGTTGTGATATACATACTTCGAAATCGTATAAATAAAGAATTCTATAGAAATTTGGAACTGCTGATCGTTTAGAAGTGAATTTATATTGTATTGGGGCTACTAAAATGCTTCAAATCTATTCGTACTTCAACAATTCTAAAATGCCATAAAAAACTTAATTTTGACACCATTTTTAAATAACACTTCCATAATTATTTATTATCCTTATTCCATTAAGATACAGTTATATGTAGTAGTAGTTGCTGGAACAGAATCGGGACAAATTATGCCCTTTGCAAAAAATCTAACTACGACTCAGAAAATGCAGTAAAACTATTAAAAAATTTCATGTTGCTGATTTTTCATCCAAAAAGCATAGGAAATTTACTAGAGAAGGTAAATAATTCATTGCCGTGCTTTGAAGGCAAATATGTGATAAACCATATATCTGAGAAGAAGGGAAGATTGCCAGGACAAAAGATTATTGAATATCATTCAGCAATGACATTTTTTTTCTCCCTTACATAAGACCACTAAACCCCAAATTTTGACCTCTCCCAAAAATATTGGGAAACGATGATGGTTATCTGAAACATCAGAAACTGTATTTTGCGCGTTTGTTTTTTCGTCAGTATCAAGGGATCTGGATCTTCATGTCTTTCTCTACTTTTAAATCTGACCAAAGGACCTCCTCAAGATGGAGATGAGGAATACACATCAGTAACAGGTTCAAGTGGATACATGTTTTTCTTAAATAACCAGACAAATCCAATTTTTTGCTCGTTTATTACTCGTATTTTATAACATGTTACAATTATTTTTCATACTTTAGAAATTGTACAATAATACATTTTACTTAAATGAAAATTCGCAGCTCTATATTACCATGATTGAATAAGGTATAGTTTTTTGCATTTTCCAAAAATTTTGTAAAATTGTAGCATCCTAGTTCTTGCACTGGGTTCTGCAATTGTTTTCGACTATATTTATGCCGCCTATGCATCAATCTTCGAATACTTCATAGCATTTTCTTCCTTGCCGTAGGTATGACCTAGCGTCAAGATTCTATCAATATGGTATGGTACTTTCTAAATAATATATAACCAAAGGTAACTGGTTTTTTGGTTATCACTTCTCCGCCATCGTACAGATTTTGAGAGCCTACAAAGCTTTTTCGTCCTTGCCACACTAGTAACCTAGTGTCATAATTTTATCAAAATCAAAAATTGAACTCCAAGTTATAGAGGGGTCTTGAAGCATCAATAAAAAATAGTATTCCGAAGTCAAAATTATCCGCTATTACAATTATTTCATGCCAATGTGGTGGGAACTTCCCTAGAGCTCAAGCAGTTTTTAGGAATATACATATTTCCTCAGTATACCTCTAGACTTGCCTGTGTTCATCTGCCATTTAATTTTTGCATAGCAGTTGATTTTGCAGTTCATTATACTCGCCGCAATTATTATTATGCATATTAATTACCAGTCGATTGCAAATAAAGATAAAAGAAACGCATTTTTGCGTCATATACCATAAAATTTCACAAAAAAACTGATGAAGCATCATGCATAAATAATTTTTAACGGCTACAACGCAACGATTTTGATACAATAAGTGGCGTGAAATGTAAACTGAAGGCATTACTATATTTTATGTAACATAAAGTCCATACATAACAAGCTACTTACATATGCATCCAAGCAATGTGAGGAATGCTTCGGAAGAAATTGCTTCACTGCGATACCGATCTTTATATGTCCAGTTATGCCAGCCACCTCTCGATAAGGTAACACTGATATTATTAGCAACAAATAGGTGCATACTTTATATCTACATGGAAAGATGGAGCTGTTCTCTGGTATGGTTAGACAATCTTAAATTGTACACCAAATTAATACCTACAATATAACTAGACATCGATAGATCATACGATCATGATTGAAGCACAAAGCTCACAACATCTTCAATGTTTGCTCTTTTTATTTATACTCTGTATATTTGCCATTTTGTTAGTACCACAATATCCAACGGAAGTACAATATTGCATCATTGCATTGCATGCTGATCCAGGAATGTGATGCCTCTCTCCATAGCTTAGCGCAATAAAAAAAACGTGATTAGGATTCAACCAAACAGACCGCCTGATATGACTGAGGAACCTCTCCTGAATATGAGCAGACATCATATCAGTACCGCCCTGGACGAATGGTCATACTGCAAATTGAACGAACATGAGAGTGTCCCCGATGTGGTCGGAGATCAAAACCTCGTAGTTGTGGTTATGTGTATCGCATCCTCAAGGCTTATGCATTTGGCATAACGGAGTTTGACATTGGAGAGTTATACGCAGCGGAGTGATGGGAGATCACGTCCTTCATTAGATGATTTGGTTCGTTCGACGTTAAGAAATGAATCATGTTACACTTAGTGTTGGTTCCCGACATCGGCAGACAGGGCCACAGGTGGTTTATTAGCAAGGCTTCAATTTTCCAACACTATTACACTGCTGACTCTTTCACGACTCTTAATGAAGTATCATTGTAGGATACTTAAGATTTTTATGAATACATATGTAAATTCCTAGACGCTCAAACTTCTCCAAATATCTATATATGAGGAGTGCACACTGGAAAGATATCAAAAATATTGCCATACCACCTGAATTCCTAAGGAGGAGCCGGTTATACTGCTTGAATCAAAATTCAGACAAATTAATGATCGTTCTTCAATTTGTAATTCTCGCATCGTAGTATTAATGAAATACAATTAAAGATCGGTTATTACCTATTACATGCAGCACATTAACTTTTTCAACAAATATTAATAATTGTAAATATGATAATAAATTATAGCGAACGTGACGATATTTTAGGTTCTTGCGGTTGTAGTTTACGAATATTCAAGAACTCAGTTTTATATGTACAGGGTAGAGAGAGTCTTGAAAGATTTTCAACAATGCAGTACCTACAGAAGGTTATAGTTGAAATAATCATGATCATGTAGTTAAAAAAATGTAGGTAAGCAGTTCAACCTTTTGTGTCAGAAATATTGTGAATGAATGTAGATTTCACTTCACGGGCATAGGCAAGGGAAGGATATTGTGATCGTGAGCATTTTCGAATTTGAGAGAATTCTTTCTGCCAGTGGCGCTCTAGTCATCGCGTAATCTCAGTAACCGCGGCACCGAATTAGATGAAATCCTGGGAAGGATATGATATAGGTGATGTACAAAACAACAACGTTAACAAAAATGTCAATTTTTCGCACTCTCATATAATGCGAAAAAATAACGCTACGAGGACCTAAAATTCCAAGTAACTTCATTATGTAGGGTAATCCCCGCAAAATATTGTACAATTCCGCGCTATAGAAAAGCTTTAATTTGTAGGCTGAGTAGATCCACTTGATTCCATTTTTTATGATATATTAAATATATCAAACAAAATGTGAATACGTCTTCAACCTAGATTTTTGGTATTTTACGTTGTTATTGGTTGTGCAAACGAACTAAATATTAATAATTATTTCACTCACAAATATTTCCAGAAATATCATATAAAAGCTTCAGATAAATTTGTTAAGTTAGATACAATCTTATTTGTTCGTAAGACACACCCTGTTGAAGTGATTACCAGAAGCAGACATATATCACGTCAATTTGTTAATGTTCAATTGTGTATTCTTGTATTAATATGTTAATTATTCAGCTTTAATTAATTGTCTCTACATAAATCATACAATTTTCATTTATGACGTTGATCGATCTACTTTACTTACAGTGGCGCTCAAATAAAAACTGTAACCTTTTTGTTGTTTGAGACAAATGTTAATTGATTTATTAAGATGTCATTTTGTTTTTGAATTCACATGGATTGCTGAAGCGTACCTAATTACTAAAAGATATACATTAGAATGATGTCAAAAAATGGCAATAATTGATCATTTATTCATGTAGATTGTGGATGCTCTTACTTAGTGGAGTTCTTCCATTATGCAGATAAAAAGATCGTGTAATTAACACACAGTTTCACAAATAAAACTCTTTTTCTTTCAGCTACGTGTTTCAATTTATATTTAAATCTGACAGTCTGACAGTCCGACGATGATTTAACTATAAATTGATACGCGTCACTGAAAAAAAAAGAGTTTTATTTGTAAAACTGTGTGTTAATTACACAATCTTTTCATCTGCATGATCATTTATTTCTATATGCTCAAATTTATTCATCTAACTATATCTCCACAGCTAAGTCATAGCTGATAGCAGCTCTGATCAAATTTCAAATGATCATAAGACCAATTTTGGAAATTAAAATGAAAACCTATGCTCCGACTGAATTGCACGAAGGCTACACAGTTTCACAAATAATTCCGCGCTTAATGTGTGACCGTTTCACTTCATTAAAAAGCGTCGTCCAACTGACAAATTATATATGTGACTTGACTTTATCGAACTTTGTAGCCAAAACCTTGTTCAGTTGTACCGAGGCGCATACCTAAGGTTATTCCACCTGTTAAGGTCCTTGGTAGAGTTAAGCACATCTACCAAACGCACTTCTCGCTTCTGGATTGTGTCCTAAAACTGAAGGAAGTGCTTTGGAGCGCATCCTCACACATGCGAGCAGTACTTTAGTGATGGTTGGATCAGAGCATTTTAATGTCAATGAGAATAGATGTGTATCGGCTCGCAGCGCTTCTGGAGCGCGATAGACTCACTGCCTTTGAGAGAGTTTAATCATAAAAAACACATTAATGAACTGCAACAACCAGTTAACCGCCAGCTGTTCATCACGTGCATAATTATATATACAGGTCAACAACACTAGCTGTCTGATGTCCCAACTGAAAAGTGGAAATCGTTAATAATCGACTTCTATTAAAAAATGCGGGAAACCCCTTTAAACGTACATGGGAGGTAGCAGGTAGCACGTGTCGTGGTCCCTTTAAAATTCACCTGTGCATCGTTACACCTGATCCCCGCACATAACCCCATAAAATCGAACCGTTAATGCACCTTGACCATGTTTGTCCCCGTCTGCCAAAGACGTCGGACGTCGTAGACTAGAGGTCTTGAAAATACTTCAGAGAGTCTTCTGAAACAGATCATCTCGCCTAAACAATGACTAATCGACATTTTTCATACTGACAAGAATACACGTGATCGAAGTTTGTCAATATTACTGCTCTCCCATAAGTATACATTGAGTAATTATTGAATGTTTTCTAACGATGATATTTTCATTTGTATTACGAACTATTACGAAAGACTGGATACAGATGACGCATTTGCATTGTTGATAAATCCTAAACATAGGAACATAAAATGCTGTCACGTAAAAATCATAAAGCTGCCTGCCAGACAAGTCAAAATAAAATATACAGCAGTTCGATTCCAAGGCAGCAGCACATTTGGGATCTAACAACAAACGATAAGGAGACCTGGAGAACAACTTATGGTGCACCTGTAGGTTTGGAAAACTATATGTTTCCACGAATCATACTCAACATAACTGGATCACAGTCTATTGAGGAATTAGAAATACAATTATCATTCAACTTTACAATTTTTAAAATAAAAAAAGTTAAATGATTAATGCCATCATCTAGCTCATCATACAATTTGACGACAGACCTCTGAAAATGTAGTGGTTCTGTAAGTTTGGATGTGAATTTCAGTATCATGGCAAATGCTACGAGCATGGTAGGATGAGCGTGTTACTAGTTTAGACCTTAAATATGCTGACAAATCTTGATTTTAAATGTTCAGGTGTTAGGTCCTTCGACTTCGTAAGTTGCCAATGGGTGTCCTAATAGAGGCCGACACTTGGTGATGAGTTGATGTTGCTATCACACCCTTGACTGCGTTACGTATATACCACCAGATTGCTCTCTAAATCTAAACCGCCAGGCTATACTGACGAATCTAGGCTAAAGACGAAACATGCATATCTGATGCATGGTGGAGAACATACACTTGAAAATGTTTTTCAGTGAGCATGAGAGGTTGAGTTTATAGGTTATGGTAGTACTTAGTAGCTGCAGCTGCTTGATGTGTAGTGAAACTTTATCACATTTGCGAAGATTTTTTTATGAAACTACAGCAAGTGTTTTGAAATTTCTGAAGCTTATGACTTATGAGCAGACTCACTGTCAAGACAAGAATGAACACCGGTATTAGGAAAGCTGATTTCTGAAAGAACCGCTGTTTCAGAGAGTGTATTCTTATCTGAAAATTAAGAATACGCTTATTGGCATATAAATATTTCAGAATTTCTAATTTACCTTATGAACCTCACTGTTTGTTTAATAAAGCCTGACTCCAAACATTTTTACTTCACTTTAAACGTGAAAATGTCCGTTTTGCAATAAACCGTTGGTATTTTTGACATAAAATAGATTAAGATGATTTTTAATGAGGATCTGTTTATGTTCAAACCCTGGTTTCTTGATATTTCATGTCTGAAAACTTCTTGTTTGAAATTTGTAGACAATTTAGATGGTTCTGTAACACTATTGAACTATCAGGTAATCCTTAGCCTCTCTATAACTCGGTTTCCTTGGGATTTTAATGAAATGTTGACAAAAGGTCAATTCAAAGTCTTGTAGTTTTTATCACGTGTACTTTTCGATCGAGTAGAGGCGAACCAGGCCAAATGTCATCTCTGTATAGCTCCAACACTGTGCCATTTGCTTTTTTAGTTCTCATTCATTCAAATCCCAGAAACTTCCAGCAGTTCATACAGAAGAGAAAAGAAAAATCATGCACGAAAACATGTTCAAACGTGTTGATACACAGTATACGCGTGTCTTAAATGTTTTAGCTTGAATTACTTAAAAAATTACGCTAATTAGAAAAGCTAGGGAACGACCATTTTTAAAAATGTTTGTGTCAAAATTAATTTGACTATATTATATTAGTGAATCTATATGAAGACATATTTGAAGTGTGAAATGGTAGGACAAGCCTAATCTAGACAGATAATCAACGTCTCTGGACGTTGAACTCGCCGCATGCACCCTGAGACAGGTCGGCGTGTCAGGTAGTTCAGTCTTTTTTATGATAATTGGGCATAACAGTAGGTTGTCCAATAAAAGCAATGAAAGTCCACCGGATATTTTACAACCTTCGTTGAGAATTTAAAACATTGGTTCGACATCAGCCAGCAGGTTTTGCGATAGGTTAGTTAACATACGAATATCGTTTCAGATATTTTATGTAAATCGAAATAGTTGTGGCTTCATATTCTGTAACGAGGAAGATCATCAGCTCGTTGTAAGTTATGGGTATATACATGCCATTCAAGACTGAATGGATGGAGATCATAAAGGACTGAATGGTTTTCCAGTTGCTTTGCTGTAACTCAGTATTTTTATGAATAATTTGAATTTTCTATCTCCTCAGTTTGTGTGCCCAAATATATTTTGCACAAAACGTTGAAAGCAATATGCTCACCATCGTGAAGTTAGTCAAAAAAAGAGCAAATCTTATTCTACAGATTCACTACCTACATTTTCATAACCGCGTAATCTTACTAATAACACGGATTTTGCTCAAATTTTATAAGTAGTATGATTCAAGTAGTCGATTCTTATGCTTTCTTTTTTAAATTGACTGCAGAGTAATAAGCAAACAAAAAAAAATGTTTCTCTAGTTTTCTGCTACTTAGCTAAACAAAATTTTATAAACCTAAGAAATTCTCAATATTGTTGCAACCTCATGTTCAAATATTTTGCATGTTTCTAATCATTTTTGGACGTAGTTAAAAATTCATCAAAGTTCGTTTTTTTAATGTTGTAGCGGAGTGTTTCATACTTGATCTTTATTGATATCAATAAATTATTTAATAAACAAATAAATCAAAAAAATATTAGAACTCCAAACTTGCTTTCTAATATTTCTTTAGTTCTCAGTGACTACTCGTAGCTGAAAAAAATTGTTAAATATTTTGAAAATCGTTCATTGTGATTTTCAATTTTCAAGAACATACCAATTTTTAAAATCCATCAAACTTCATTTTTGGATGTTTTGCAAGTTGAAAGGCACTTTATTCATACTCAAAACCATTTTGCGTATTATATTTTTCGAATCTCCACCTGACTATTTATTTTGTCACAATTCCCGTTTTCGTCACCGCGTAGCCTCAGTAAGCTTATCACCGATTTTTTAAATTTAAGGTGGAAAAAACAAAAACATTTCTAATGTTTCACACAAAGTGACCTCATAAAATTCTATGTAACTGCATTAATACGGATAATAATGGCACTCCAGCCCGAAGAATCCCTCGCACCATAAACAAATGGCCAAGACGTGTAGCAGGAAATAACATTAAAAAATTAATGTTCCTTCCATAGACGCCGTTATTGTTGAAATCGCTTATTCGGGGTATAAAGGGAGAGGCATGGGTTTCCGATATTTAGTTTGCACCCCTCATTTTTAGTAGATTAGTAAAAAAATTGTCGATATTTATGTAACAATATCTAAAATATTCTATCAAAAATTGAACAAAAGGCTTCTCACAGGCATAGAACCAACCATTCTCTATGATTTGCAAAAAGAATCGTTTCGTTATCTTGAAAAATGTGTGATGGAAACGAAATACTGTAAACCCATGCAAAATGCTTTTAGAGGTGAAGTTCCCTCTTAACAATTGCACATAGCGACCTCAGTACTCATTTATTTGACTCCATAACGAAATAGTGTCTCAATGGATATGTTATACTAAAAGATCACAGGAAAGGAGATGATAAAGGAACTAAAGAAAAAATATTATTTTTTACACAATTGTTAGTTGAAAAATCAAGTGGATCATCAATTTTTAAGCAAACTTCTTCTGTTCAAATAGACCCCAAAACCATGCGATTCCATTTATAATCTCGACTATCTCAAAACTGCTCGCTGTCTATGCTGAAAGATGAATTCATGGGGAGTACTGAATCGATCCACCTGGTTCATTTTTTGGATTATATGTTCCCGCCAAGCTATCCCGGGCCAACGAACTTTCCATCTTGTGGCGGCCTTACTTCCAGATAACAGATGGCGGCCGGTGTGCGACGAAGAAAGAGCGGCAAGGGTAAGAAAGGTGCATCGCACCCCGCGATCCACGGGGAGGAATTGTTCTCTAACGGCCGCACCGTCTGACGTTACACACACGCGAGCAACCAGGTTGTCGTTATTCAAATTAAAACCCTTTAAATTTATGACTTTATATGTAACTAGCTGTGCGAGTGAGTGGATAGTGTGTATCAGGAAATTAATTCGGGAAAGCTGATATTTTTCTAACAAACTCTTATACTAACTTGGCGTTTCTGTATGTAACGAAATCTTCCATCGTAATTGTCACCTACTTTAAGACCTCTAATTAATTTGAAAATTTGCACACGGATTAAGGACTGGTAACAGTACAATAATCTGATGAAAAATTTGAAAAAAATTAATTCAAAAAAATCCAAATTTTGAATTCAAAATTTTTGATAAAAGAATTCTAGAACATTTTTAAAATAACTTTGATTGGACAATTTAAAGTGAATATTTAATCTTTTTTCGAAATTTGAAATTAGGTCCAGCGCTGATCACAGAAAAGTCTTCTGGTTAAATATGCATTTACGTCCGGTTTAAGACTAAAATATAATATAATAAATTATAAGTCAATATGACAAAAAGACGCTTAAATAGCAAACCGCACTAGAAATTAAAAAAATAATTTATAATTGTTAAGATTCTGTTCAACATCTATGTGCAATCCACACACTCGGTGCAATTAAATTACTTTTTAATAGGTTTAATCAAGTTTAAGATGCTTGATATATAGTATGAAGTACCCCAATCTTAGTTTACAATTTTTTTTTGTTAATCGATAATTCTTTATCTCATTTTATTCTCGTTGATGATATAATTCAATTACATTGGTGTTAGTGGACTTTTTTTCACTATTATAGAAAATCTTGATAATTATAATTCTTGTCCAGTTTCGTTCAGCAATCGCGAGCTTATTGTCGATAACTCAATACATAACTAATGCCTGCAGGTACATAAACTTGGTGATGTGGGAGTCTCTACATGTGACATTGTTCTATGTTCTATGTTCATCTTGCAGTGGTCGGGCCTCTCCAGGGTTTTTGGTTGGGTTGGATGTACAGGGGTTGATTCTTATACCGCTGTTTTTATGGTCTTCATTAAAAGTACTGTACTTGATCTAGAAGTTGAGATTCAGATGATTTGAAGATTCAGTTTCAAACTGCAGAGGGCTTTGGATAGAATTATCAACTAGTGTGCTCTAAATAAATAACCAATCAATGCATTGAATGCAATGTTATGAATTTCGCACTGAAACAAACTAAGACTTTGAAAATTTTGAACAGATCCAAGGTTTTTAAAGATCTGGGAGTGCTTTTTGATCCTACAATGTTATTTGTTGATCGTGTTGGTGAGATTGTAAATAATTTATATCATGAGAAATACCCGTGAGGTCACTGACATTGAACATATTTAACTTTGATATTTTGCACTTATTAGATCTGTATTAAAATACGGTGCTATCGTGTGAAATCCTCACTTACAATGTTCATGTTGAGCATATCAAAAAAATTCAAAGAAGGGTTTTTAAATATCTTTCATTCAGACTTGATAGTACTTAAACAACACAGGTGCTTTTTTTTCTCCAAACTTCTGCGATATGAGATTGATTGTCCAGAATTTGTTGTTTGAAACTTGTAGACAAGGTGGATTTATCAAAAGTTTGATTTCGGAAGTCCGAAATCAAACTTTTGTCCAGAATTTCTTGGAAAAATTGAGCCCTTGGTTCCCAGACAGCAGCGTCAGAATCCTCCTACCTTCTACCTAACCACACCAAAACTCAATGTTAACAAATGTTCACCATTGCATGGCATGTGTGATAACTGTAAGAAACTTGTGTACAAACAAGACATTTTTAGTAGGGTCCAAATTAAAGAAAATTGTAATTATCAGAAATGTATTAATTCATTTATTTTAGACTTCACTTCATTTTTCTGCTAATAGTTTGTAGTATAATTATAACTATTCATTCATAGTTTAATTAAGTTTCCTTTAAAAAAATATTTCCATTAGTTTGTATATTCCTATATTTCCCATTCTGTAATTGGCTTACGCTGTGGAATGGTGTAAAGTGAATAAACAACTGTGTAACCTCTCTTGGAAATCAATATCTTTCTGAATAAGGAATGATCGTTGTTAAGTATTAAATGCTAAAGCCTCATTTTTATAACGGTTACTGTAGTTTTTCAGAAAGGCACAGAAGACTCCGAATAGGCCGTAATATTGTTGGAGCGGACTTAGAGCCTGAAGCTAAACGCTAAGTGCTCTGCGGTGTACACATGCATAAATTTACAATTGTGAAGTGTATATTGTGGAATATGCTGGTTGTGTGTTGTATGTATATAGATATATATGCATGTACCCTCGATTTGCAAAAGCCATTCAGTTGATGAATTATACTTCAGAGTCGTTATTACGGCCACGTCACGAGCAGAAAAAACGGTGAAATATATTATTTGATTAACTGCGAAACATCTTACTCAACGAGTGACTAATTACTGTGTTATACGCTGATTAGTAAATGAGTTATACCGATGTTTCAACCACCTTCAGCAAAACAGAACCGTACTGCAACCCTATTTGAGAAAATAAGAAAAGTTGTGTTTCGAACTGTCAGGGTGAGAAAATTTTATAATTCGAAAATAATATTATCCAAGAGTGAAGTTAAATATGCAACGCAAAAGCGATGACAAAAGGCGAATAGATAAGGGAAAGCTGAAATCCAACCGTATTTAAGATAAATAAATCATCACCCGGCCGATACTATCTTACAAACAGTCTGAAGGGCTTCACGGTAATTTGGGCGTTGACTTTTGTATTTCAGGCTGTTCGTCATATTGGAAATAAGGTTCAAAATTGCGTATAATGTCTGTTTATGCCAGCTCGAACTTACGTCAGTTCCCAGTACCTTTTTGTCGAAATATAAATCTGAATATATTCAAGTTGTACCACGTACAGTAAAGACGTGTTGTGATTTGTCTTGTGTTTGTGCTAAGAGAACAATCTGCAATAGCCTAGGTGAGTTTATCTCACGGAGTACCCAATTCTACCAATTGTATTGTTATGTATTGATATAATGATTTATTTTATTGATTTATTTGAGATCTGTTCACTAGAGAATTGATAATTCAATTCTTGAATGTTTGCGATATGAAAACAGATAACGTATTCTCGAAGTACGTCGCGAGTTGACCCTTCGTACTTAACTAGTTCAAAGGAGTGGATACTTTGCGAGTTGACCCCTAGTATCTTAGTGAAGGCCTCACAGTTATCATGATAATTCTCCGCCCTAGTTGTTTTGATCTCTTGGTGAGATATCTCGCGAGTTGACCCTTAATACCAATGACCCTAGAGATGAGTTATGTTATCTGCTTATCTGGTTATCTGGTTATCCGGTTATCTGGTGATCTCGTTATCGTGGTATATGTTATTTTGCATCTCTAGCGATGAGTTATTATTAGTTTTTGAAGATTTATTTGGTGCGTAATCTATTTATGTTTATTTGTTCAATCATTACAATCACTGGTTAGTGATGATGAATGATGAATTGGTTACTCAGGTTCTTTTTATTTAATTTCCAGATGTGTCATCTCGAGCGCCTTCCTGATACACGCCCAACCTTATTTTTATGTTAAATTAGTACTCGTAAGTCATTGTATAAAAATTACAATGTATTCTCAATTGTTAGTCATATTGAATAACTACATTATTAAATGTTTATATGACTATTGCACAGAATGATCTTATTTATATTCTTTTTTATCCCCTACAGAACTTAGATTCTCTATGAAATCTTTGAATGTCATGACGTTTCGTAAAATTTACTATCTTCAACCATCTTCAGGTGAACTGGCGAACATGTTCCTTCGATAACTATTCGTACTCTACTCTATGTACTGGTAAAGCAAGCTAAAAGATCGAGACAAATATAATGTACCAGGACGATGACCTTTAGACTTTTATATAAATTAACAAAATAAAAAACTGTCTGCTTTGTTGTGTTTGTCTAGGTGAGGATCGCATTGTGATCGCCAAAGTTTTCGAATTTGAGAAAATATATGTTTTGAATATTTTATGATGTTTACATCACAAAAACCTGTGTAGCTCATTTCCCTTGATCTATCTATTTGTTTGTCTGCCGACTTTTTTGATCCCTGCGAGATCTTAGTAACCGATGCAGCAATTTTAATAGATTTTTGGGAAAAATACGATGGTACGTAGTAGGTAATGTTGTTATTTTTTAGATAGATGCGAGTGAAAAGACAATAAATTGAGTTCTAAGCCTCGTTTTTATTTATTTACAAAACTTTCAAATATTTTTGTGATAAAAGCATTCAGGGTAAATCAGTAGAAATCTCATATTTCGATGTTCCACAAGTCCATTTTTTGCCCCTATTGATTTTTCAGTAACTCAAGTAGTTTTTGACCAGGTTCGAGGGTTTTGAAGGGTTTTTTTAGAATAAAATTAAATTAAAACCGAATGACCGGGGTTGCTACGACATTACCAGGCAATGCTGAAGAAACGGGTCGTCTGCAGCAAAAGATGTAATAACATTTCTCTATAAACCAAAGTCACAGCTACTGCATAGTAGATGCTCATGTAGTATTGTTATATGCGATTTACAACTTCCGCTATCTGATGCTTGTTCTCATTCAAATCCGATCCTGTAAGAGGAGAGTATGCTAATAACCCGTTGAAATATCGGTTATTGAGGTCCGTAAATTACCAGTCGAACAAAAAATTGCCGCATACTGACGCGTCGCCGTAGGTACATACGCGGCATAATGTTAATGTGTATCATTTCGAGTCCAGGAAAAAAGTGCTTTGCTCAACGTTGGTTGCCTGCTATTCGCTTAGTTGAGATTTCATTGAGCTCGTTCTATATCTTCAACGCTGCTTATATTTTATAAGTTAATATCACATGTACATACAAATCTAAGAAACTACTTAGGCATTTGGCGAATGAAGATATCACATCAATTGAAACGTTTAAAACATAAATTACAGTAGGACCTGGTTGTAACGACTTCGATTATTGAGAAAGTCCTTTTTAGCGTCAAACTTCAAACTGCCTCATCTTCTAACACCCGAATGTACAAGGAAAACAGTCTTAGCGTCAATAACTCCTAATATAACAACAAATATTTACCAGTTAAAACCCATATTTATGACTCAATTTCCGGTATTCATCTGGCATGCGACCGATCGTTAGGAAATTCCAAATTTAAAGATCTTTTACCAAGTAAATTTGTCATGTAGATTGTAGATGCTCTTACTTTGTGAAACTCTTCCTGAACTGAAAGAAAAAGAGTTTTATTTGTGAAACTGTGCGTCAATTACACAATCTTTTTATCTGCATGAAGTGAATGTTGTCTGAAATTTACTCACTCGGTTTTTAAAACATTCAAAAATGGACTTTTGAAAGCAAACGTATGTCACGATATCTATAGCACTAAGCACTGACTGCTCTACGAATGAAATTAATTCTCTACTATCACTCCTAAAATACCAGATAACTCGAAAAGAAATAGGCTTCCAACTATTTCCTACTTCATTATTGGTTGCCTGAATTGTAATTTATAATAATGATCAAAAACTGGAAACGTCTTCAAGACTGCTACTACAGGAAAGACTCAGAGCCATCCAACTCAATGCTGTATTTCAGCGGAACTCATACCATCTTTAATCAGATTACATATTTCTCATTAGAAGAGGAAAGCGAAAGTACCGCTGGTTTCAGTATGAAATAACTCATCGATCAGGCTACACATACATAAAATCTGTGCTTAATTGAATTGATACTTCTTTATTCTGCATCGGCATGCAGTTCTCGTAGAATGTCCAGCAAAAAACGGAATCCATTTTTGGTAAACGAGAATGGCATTCCTGTATTACTGAATGGCTGTCTGGGTGTTCAGGTATGACGAGTATTTCCAACGAAGCTGTGCTTACCAGCTTTTTTGCTCTCTGCACTCTGATTCATGTGCAAGATAAGTTCATTTGTATAACATATTTCCGAGTGAAAACTTAAAGTGTCGTCCAAGCACTTTTCGACTTGTGATAATCACTTATTTGCTAATATTCTGCGTGGTGGAATCCGATTTACAAGTTCACATTTAGAAAAAACTGTCCTACTGTAATACACAGCTTCTGATTGCTGGTAAGACTCTCTACTAAACTGAGCTAAGCAGACGCTCCGGTTACCGATATAGAACGCGTCCGAATTTCAAGCTGCGTGCATCGTTCAAATCTTGAATGAATGCTCCAGTGTTTGGATCAGTAAAAATGTTCGACCGCGGTTACTGAACAGAAAGACCCTCCAGTTTATGAGGCATTATAATTGATGCTCACCCGCAGATATTTTGAGGAAGTTAACTTGAGTATTGGACGTTTCTCCATATACATGGCTGGCATTTTTTGCTGTCCAATATTCTTTATAGAGTCCGACTGTCACTCTTGCGTATCTCACTGAGTCAAAAGTACAACTCCAAAACTCCCTTAATCAAAAAGTATTAAAAAGCCATGTCAACAATGGAGATCGTGCCCACAATCTCCTTCCAGATAGACGCTTTTGTCGAGACCGCCAAAGCGGTTCCTTCCAACTTTCCAACCTGTACCGCTCGATCTTGGTTAGACATCCAGTGACAACTGGCTGAATCCGGAAAATACTGCCGTCACAAAAGACCATGAGGCTCACCAGATTGCAGTGATAAAAATATTTAAATCCTCGCTCAGGTCTTATTAACATATACCACAGAATCTTTGATCCCGCAAAACCGTCCAAAGCGACGCTCCTGCCTTTAGTAAACCGACTCTTATCCCCGATGATGTCGTCGTTGATCGGTTGTTACAGCGCTACCTGTGATGTAAGCGAAACTACAGCAGTAATTCAATTTTTATTGTTCCATTACAGCTTTTTATGATTGGAACAGGTTAATTATCGGGCATGACATCACACGACAATGTTTAATCAGCGTTGTTATGGCAACGTTAAGGTATCGCTAATCTGGCGAACACAGCTTCGGTTTCTGCAGGAAGTCTATCTTCAGCACGTATTCAATGGCGGGAGGGGGGCCGTAGCCGTGCTTGTCCAGGGTCCAGTTCAGGCCCAATTTATTGTATAGTCTGCAAAAACAGGATAGTATATATAGAAGAAAAATGTTAGATTATCATTGTGATACTGAAGCTTCTAAATTCTGTCCAGGAAAGAGCAAAGCATCTAGATGACGTGGCTGAGGTTACAAAGCCAGAACCTGGAATAGCTAAGAAAAGTGGCTGACCTGTCCCTATTTCTCAGATCCTACCTTAAAAATAATTATACCAAGAGCCAACTAAGTCTAGAAATGGCCAATAGTCTCATCCTCACAAAGGCAAACCTCTAACGATCCTCTTCCAAAATTCATTATTTTGGAGAACTTCAGTATTGTGCAATGAGCTGCCAAGGAATTAGTTTCCCAGTCATTGAAGTAACACCATTTTTTGGTCCATGTCAGTAAAAATCCTTTCTCTCTAAGAGTTTCTGAAATATATTCTACTACTATTACTGCCACTATAAAAAAACTCGTTAACACAGGTTTCGGTTTCAATAGATTCGATCCTCATTTTTACGGATGACAATACTGTGCATGCAGACACTCATCTTTGCAGGTAGGTTGGAGAAAAAGACTTCTGGTAAAAGAGCTTTGGGTCAAGATAGAATCGCGCAATATCTACACCACATACCACAAATAGTATGGAAGTAACGCAATTTTATCTCAAAGATGGAATAATTTCAGTAAGAATATCTCTTCATGATCTGGAGGTCAGTTCTTGGAGACAGAAGGATAGCTGTATGGTACAGTTCAAAAATGTTTATATTGAATACTGCTCTTCTATCAGAGTTGCTGCTTCACTAGCCTGTCTATACGATATAGCTTTCTATCGATATATCCACGATATCTGTTCTTCGTTATCATCAAGAACCGGATGGTGTGATCCCACCTTCCTCCTATGTGTGTACGAATTTGAATGGATCTTCCAAAGAGCAGTTCACATTTTATTTGAACAATAATTAGATCATAACTCGTACAAGCAGCTTTTTCGAACTTAACAATAGCCCAGACACATTATAAAGACTTTGCCGTTGTTTCAGATTGGTTATTGGAAAACTAAACGAGACACCATCGTTACTCACCTTTTATTCTCCGCCTCCAAAATATGCTCAACTCGAGCTTTAGCTCTTTCATTGATGACCATTGGGACACAAATTGACAATCCAAGAGTACAGCATAAACATATACAACTACCAAGTAAAACTTTAATGTTGGATGACAGTTTTTGATCCAACTCTTTGTTAACTTTTAAGATCGTATGTTGATATTCATCAGGCGCCACAACTGAAACCAGTTTACTAGGCATATCTAAAGAGAAATGATTGTTCAGTCCGAATATTGTGATGTTTCCGTCTGGTCTTACTATCAACGGTTCTGGTAGTGACATTTTTTATAAGCGCAGTATGACAACTGTTGCCTCAGATAGGTTAATGTCATATAAGTTTGATGACGATGAATGTCAAAGATTCCTCCATAGAACCTTTATCATATGTCCACGGAAATCTAAATGCTTCCGAAGGAAAACAACATCTGTTTTGCGCCAGAGAATGTTACAATGCTATTCCGTTTGAGTATAACGTATAAATAAATTATAATAAATTAAATTGTAATTTAAAAACAACGTTGAATACGTTTTAACAGCAAACCGAACACGAAAAATATTTTTTTAATTATACAGATTAGGTTAAAATAGAAAACGAATAGATGTTAACTTACTTTTGAAAGATCTCAAGTCATGGAATGTATTAAGATGAATGAAATAGCTTAAGGAATAAAATATGTAAAACAAGCAACACAGGAAACGTCAAGAAAACGCATTATCTCGAATTTTTCATTTTTAACACTAATCGATGACCAGGTGACTACATTAAAAGATCTTCAATTCCAAATTATCTGATGTAGCTCCTCAGGTGAGGGATATTATCCAGGTCTGATTTAGAACATGCCATGAAGCATCGATGCAATGCAAATTAAACATCTGTATTCTAACCTTTGATACTAGTGTCTTGTTTGAAACCAAAACTTCTCTCGGAAGCAGTTAAACATGTTATGTAGTTCTAATTTCACAAGCCTAAATATTCGAGAAGCTATTCAGTCAATAGTTTTTAATTCGCGTTCAGTAAAAAGAATATTGCATTGGAATGCCTAGTGAAATGTTAGTATGGTATGAATATTATTATTATCATTATTGAATAGAAACCCGACCAAAAGAATGACGGCAAGCCGCTGTCCAGCACCGATGGAGGATGTCTACTGATTGCTAATTAAAGAATAGCAAATAATTTTGCAGATTGGGATCAGTATGTTTCTTAGTAATATCATAAAGATAAACCCCGATGCAACGGAAGCCGATTATTTTTCTGATTGCTTCGGATGATAATTTTACTTTGAACAAATTATGCATTTTTTAAATACTGTATATATGCATATTTGCTTGACATTGATACCGAGATTGTGTATCAAACGATGGATGAGAGCGACTGTTATAGTGGAAAGGAATTACTTAACTGTGCGATTTCCTATTCAGTTAAATGTGATTAGATAACTAGTATTTATCCAAAGACAATTTTATATATATTTGTATTCATCTCACTAGTACACATAAGGCTGATGAAAAAGCTTCACCAACGTTTCGGCCGCCACGGCTGAATGAAATAAATTAAACTTTGAAATCATAATGGCATTGATAGCGATCTTATTTAACAACTGAAAATATTGAAAAAAAGTACTTTAGAGAACGCGACCTCAAAATCTCTTAACAAAAAAACTGAAATTGAATTGAATCGAAATTGAGTCATCGAAAATGGTTTAGCCCTTAAACAACTGAATCACAGGCGAAAGTAACAAGTTAATAATGTTAAAGTGATATTTATCTCCGAATGTCGCGCAAAGTGGCGTTGCCTATTGTCTTTTTACGGGGTCAAAGGTCCCAACAGGTTGGAACATGCTTATCTATAGCAGACCACATGTATATTGCAGGGTATAAAAGCTAATGTGAGTGTACTCTTAAATTCCTCAACTTTCCAATAACCAAACAACTCTTAAATTGGCAACTCCAACAATTTCCAGTTATTAAACTAAGATTATTACCATATAGTAATTGACATGATATTGTTTAATGGTATGCCTAAAACCTGAAGGTTTACATTCAATAAACCAAAACTTCGGGCTGAACTATTTTATTCTTTTTATCAACTGACAGAAATATCAATAAACAACGTACCTATTATTATTACCATATTTTCAGTTGTCGCTTCTAGTCTTGTGAAAAGTGTGTTAAATTAAGAAAAATATCGTTCCTACAGTTGTACTGGATACCATTTGAAACCACCAGTAATTGAATAAATATCTATTATAACGTTTCGGCTGCCTTGGCAGCATTAAAAACATCAAATTTGGAATTTTAATGAAATTTAATATTATGAACAGCTAGAATAGAGATGATATAATTGCACTATTGATAAATGCATATGATACAAATGCAGCATCTGTATTCCAGCATTTCATGTTTATCCTTGTGAGATATAATTCTTGGCCTTCTGATGATAAACTAATTAGCACTATATAGGTCGCAATCACAAAAGGTATCATGCGACATATGCTATATATTTCCGGGTGTATCATAAAGCTACTCCGGCACCAAATCACGCGTCTCCTGTCGCGTACAAATCGCCCCCCTCCTCCCCGGAACCAGTCCGGAACTCGGAATGATGTTTACGAGAGGCAGTTGTTTAGGGTCGCCGCGCTTCACAAACTGTCCACTTTACTGCTTCAATTAGCACTAGATTAGACGAACAGACGGTCCGGTCGGTCAGAGGCTACAGTCAGCATCTGATTAATCGAGGTATACACGTAATCAGAGTTATGCGGTTCAGAATGTTAGATGTCCCTGTAAATCTAGCAGCCGCGGAACTACGATTTTTGCAAATATGGGCGAGACGCGCATCATCTCCACAGATGTGAGATAATTTGTTGAAAAAACACGACGGCGTTTCAAAATGACTATGAATAAGAATATTCAACTTGGTTTGTTGCTAGGGTTGAATATTGTGATTATTTATATCATAAGAAATTTTACGAACAAATAGTTTATTTGCGGGGGTGGGGTAAAACCCTACAGCTTTCTACATGTTCGACGGAAACTTTAACCATTCAGCTGTGTGGGATGTGGTTATCATGAATCCTCCCCTTACATCGAATGGGAACATAAGAGGAAATAATAAAAACTCTTAAAAGGAAGAAGCTTGAATATTTTGCAGAAATAGTTAGAGGTCGAAAGTATAAACTATTGCAAAATATTATTAAATGTGAAGGGCGGAGAACATACTGCCTTAAAAACTTAAGAGAATGGTTTGGAATGTCCTCCAACCAACTGTTTAGAGTAGCTATTAACGAAATCAGGATAGCCATGATGATTGCCAACCTCCGTTAGGAGATGGTACCAGAAGAAGAAAAAGATGAAAAATCCTATATTCAGTCCAATTTTGCTGACATGAATCCATTATAGATTCAAATGACGAAACTGCTGTCATCAGAAAATCCTATGAACGATTTTTATAGGGGACTTTACTACCCTCGGTAAGAGGAACTAAGCTAATTGTAAAATTGAAATCAGAGATTTTCGCCGCGGAGGAAAACTGTACGTGCTATTTCAACGAAATGCCCAAGAAGAAGCGGTCTGATAACCGTAACCATTTTCTTTTATGAATTTACTTAGCCCAAAGCATGTTTCAGACTTTCACGTGTAAAGTTAATTCGCCCAACCCAAGTTTCAAATTTTCTATCTACATTTTTTTCGCCCAACACATGCACCAGATTTTACTTTAATTCGCCCAAAACATGTCCTCCGATTTTCTAACTAAAGCTCACGTTGTACCGCAATTGTTTCTAACTATAGTTAATCCGCCCAAGTCATTTTGCTCTTTGGTATCCAAAGTTGACTCAAATTCTGCATAAAATTTCTAAAATTGTACCGCAAACTTTTCCCTTAAAAAGTCAATTCATCTTTGTCGTAGTGCACAATTTTCCATGTAAAGTTAATTCACTCAAGGAACCTCTCAAACGTTTCTATCTAAAGTTAATTTGCCCACGTCATACCGCAAAATTTCTTAAACAAAATTAATTCGTCCAAGGCATGCCTCAAATTTATTTTTCATTCCGCATATTTACTTCGTCCGAATGCCTCAAATTTTTCTATCTAGTATTATATCGCCCAAGTCGTACTGCACACCGATCTATTTAAAGTTAATTCGCCCAAGTCTTAGCGAGGCCAATTCGCCAACTTTTCGTACGATTCGCCGTAGATAAATGGTCGAAGCGTCAGCCCACCGGCGACAAACTTTTTTCTTCTAATTATGAGTTCATATTTTATTTTTCTTATCTAATTCGACGGATAAAATACAAAATCGAGATTAGACTGTTCAACGGCTCGTTCTAGTTTAATTAAAGTCGGCGGCATCAAACCCGGGACGCAAGAAACAAGAAACCAGTTAAAAGTTCCGTAGCAAGAACGGCGCTACATCACCGGGTGTCCGGCAGCAGTTCTTCGCGGGCTGTTGCTCTTTCTTCTTTATGGCTCCCAACTCTTAAATTAGTTGTTCTCTAATAAGAAAGGGCTGGCGAACGGCGGATGGGGCGCCTGCTGAACTGCTCCCGAGGGAGGTATTCCTCAACGGGACTCTACTGCCGCCGCGTGTATATATATGTTATATGCGCCGCCGTTTTTAGTTTTGTTACTGCAGGACAGCCAGTGGCGGGACGAAAAAAATTAGACAATTATAAAGTAACTCTTTTTTTAGATTCATTGAAAAGTCAAAGTACACTGGCATCACTCATTTCATTTGTTCGAGGTAAATACTGTTCCTTATAGTCCTCAAACCATTTGTTGAAAACGAAGGACCAAAAAACTTTTGAATTGGATGGTCTCTTGGAAAGGTAAAAATCATGTCACCCTTCTTCAGAAACGCTGCGAATGGATGCATGTCAATGACCTTAAAACTCAATAAAATATACTGTTACCAGGGAACAAAATTTCCAACAGCTCATTCCACAATGCCGATGTGTGTTCGACCTTGTGAGGATACACTCGGTAGAGCATCCAGGATGCTAGAATCTATAGAATGGGGAAAGTTCGACCACTGTTTTTCGATGTTACAGACTGTCGCGTTCCTTTGTAAGATCCGGCGCGTTCACGAAATATAATGCTCTTTTCTGGATTAAAATCAGAAATTTCCGAAAGTGCTTCGGAGCATGGGTATGTCTCTATCTCGACGCCTTTCAGTCCAGCATGTAATTTTCAGTGAATTTTCTGGGACTTTTGTGCATTGAATCGAACTCCATTTGTTAATCGCCATACATTTATTCCGATTTTTCCGTTGATATGGGTAACATGTTGCTCCTACTGATGTAGGGTAACATGTACGTTGAATTAGATATCATAACAACAAGAAGAGCACAGACGAAATGACAGATCCACGAGGAACGCCGGCCTTGATGGTTAATACATTAAAAGTATACCCATATGCCGATAAACATATTCTCATCAGTAAAAAAGCCAACCATAAAAGTTTTCCTCCACTCTACTTCTCAGGCCATTAGGCGAAATAGCTATTTTTTCCCTTTGGCAAAATACAGTAATGATGGAATAATTTTCAATATATGTGGACTCCCATACATCCGATTTATGAAAATTAAGTTTTTGACACATTTTAAGTATTTAACAGATATCTATAAATATCAATGTCTTACAACTTTGAAGTGAAATGACTTGCAAACAATTTGGTGTGTCAGTATAAATGAGAATTCTCGCCGTAGAGCTTCAGGCTGACCTGTAGCCTTTAATGTCTATAGCAAACTCGGTCTCCCAAACATACAGCAGTGTGATTGCAAGGCAACAATACAATTTTCCCTGATTTGGAGTCCAAGAATCAATCAATCACAACAACAATTTCTACAAAGCATCTTGCTATATTTCACTTAGAGGACTTTGAAACATGCTGTTCAATATGCTGTCTACAAAATTCATTCAAGGATCTGCCTTTCAAGGGATCGTTAATTTTAAGCGCCTTATTGATTGAATCTCATTATTCTTGTGGATATTGCTCCTCAGTTTTTTTATTACGCGGCGTTTATAGTTCTTCCAAAGCAATTGAAGATCTTAAAGAACATATTATTTCCAGTAGTTTTTATTGCGTGTACTTATGGATCCCGTAGGGGCGATCCAGGTCAAATAATACTATACGCTGAGCGTAAACATACTCCAGTGCTTTTTAGATACGGATATCCTTTCGCATATATTATACTAGAATTGTTCAGCACAACACGTAGCGAATTATGTTATTAGTTGCATTGCAAAATTATATGCATTAGAGTGCTCCCGATGAATCATGTCAAATTGAGATTCTCCAATTGAGTAGAAAGACTATACCTAATATCGGTGGGCCAAAGTGAAGACTTTTTTGAATTTTCAATTCTACGCCTACGCGAAAGAAATTTTGAGATCGCAAAGTGCTTCGACGGTGTGTGACAACCTTTGTGATATTTTTTTATGATTTCCACATCATGAAAATCGATCACACATTTCCATCTGTTAGCGCGCACCAACATTTGATGAAATTTGGAAAGCGAAATATGAGTACATAGTGAGTACTGCTTTTATATTAGAAATCGGTGCATTAGCAACGGAGTAATAAGTTAAACACCAATCGTCATTGTCTCCAAATTTCATTAGTTATGATTTTCAAATTTTAAACGTATTTGACAAAAAAATCACGATACATATTTGGCTAATGAAACGAATCTTATACAGATATTTTATACTCACTCCGCAAGTCTTCAAAGGATTCATAGTTGTTTTACCAATAAGGCGGTTTTACGTTAAACGGTTAAACTGATAAAAATGGTGAAAGTGCATCATGTTTCGTCAGACCAAAGATTGTTAATAAAGCTGAATGCACGCAGCATTTACAGCGCCATATTCTGATAGAAGACGTTTGCCGTTTTTTTGTCGCTTAATCTGCTGAAGGTCTAACAATGAATCATACAAAATTCTTATGAATTAAGGTATATATTTCAACGTATATATTTTCAACAAAATCAGTTAACCACAGGATGTGAAAGGAATCCAATTGCTCAAACATTGGGATTTTTTTCAAACAGTGTGGTTAACGTTCGGTATGTCATCCATTTTGCTACTATACAATCCACCAACCGTTCCTCCAAATTGCACACAGTATTATGTGCTGCAATTGCGGTTTTTCTGCAACAATTTGCTCTCTAATAGAGTCTTTTAATTCTTCTAGCTTCGTTGGTGGCTTCCAAAAAGTTTTTTAACCCCATAGCCTGTAATCCGCTGAATAAAAATTATCGAGCGCGCTTGGAGGCCTTGAAATTGCTAAATGTCTGCTTATAGCAAAAATAGTCGTTAACAATTATTCAACTGGCTGGTAAGCAGGGTAGGGGGGCATTTTCAAGTCGCCACTTGAAGTTCTAGAGTCCGATTTATTCATCCTATTAGTTTCATTTTGTCTTTCCTTCGAAGTTCGAATGACAAGCGGTATTAAAGAGTTATCTTTATTTATTTTAATTACGTGAACATACTGAATGTACGATTAGCGGAGTTCCATAGGTTGCCTGTTCAAAGTAAGTTGTTATAGAGCAATTATGTACACTTGAGACTAATGTGGCAGAGGGTCGCTGCTAAAGTTTCCCTAGAGCTTAACACCGAACAAAATCATCTTCAACTTTGCGTACTTTCGCGAGGCAATAAAAATAAATCTTGTTGAAGTAGTGCTATACGCCATTATAAGAAAAACAGATTAGGGAGTGGAAGTGATGTTATTGCAGCAGTGGAGTGCAGGATTAACTTTGTTGGAGCTTAAAAGTTGGAGAATGTAACAAAATGTTCGATGGAGTTTCTTTGGACTTCCATTGTGTAATATATAATTTGTCGCAACGCAACGTAGATAAAAAGTTGTGTAATTATCACACAGTTTCACAAATAAAACTATTTCTTTCAGTGACGCGTTTCGATTTTTATTAAAATCATCGTCGGACTGTCAGATTTTGATAAAAATCGAAACGCGTCACTAAAAGAAAGAGTTTTATTTGTGAAACTGTGTGATAATTACACAACTTTTTATCTACATTGTTGATGTTTCATGATATTTCCGTCGGTCTGCTTGCCGTCGAAATGCTTTTTTCTTGGATTGGGGGAGGAATAGAAGTAACGCAATTTTTCGACCCTAATTATTTCCAAAAACTGAATGAGTCAAAAAATTGGGGAGTTTGAAATGCCAATTATTTTACTGGCGTTAATAAAATACTATGCCACACAAGTCAATAGACACAGAATATATTTTATAAGGTAGGTTGGTAGGTAGTAGAGTTGTGTACTTATTAGGCTGCAATCTATCTGTTCTGCAGTAAAGCAGTATACACAGCGATATATGCAGCGCCGCCCGATGGATACATTCGGAACTAATATTTTCAACCCTAAATATACCTAGAGGAATCTTCTTAGTTTATTCGTTCTGCCATCTATGAGACAAATATTGAAACATTTCGAGCGCCATCTGTTGTCCAATGCTGTAATAGTTGCCCAATAATCCTTTTTGTAGAAACCTTAGATCTTCGATTGTTCTGACATCTATCAGATTTAAAATTCAACGCTTTGGACGACATCTATGGACAGCTTAAGTAACTGAGACTTCGAGCTGAATGTAAAATATAAAAACCTTTAATATTGTTGAACGGTAAAAACCGCCATTTGGGTATGGTTTTCACCAAATTACTTATTGGTCCACACTGTTGTACGCCATGTTTACGAAGTATTTCGTATTATCATCTTCCTCAGTGACCTGTTGGTTCCCTGAAGGACTTAAAAATTGGGGAGTTTGAAATGCCTATTATTTTACTGGCGTTAATAAAATACTATGCCACACAAGTCAATAGACACAGAATATATTTTATAAGGTAGGTTGGTAGGTAGTAGAGTTGTGTACTTTTTAGGCTGCAATCTATGTGTTCTGCAGTAAAGCAGTCTACACAGCAATATATGCAGCGCCGCCCGATGGATACATTCGGAACTAATATTTTCAACCCTAAATATATCTAGAGGAATCTTCTTAGTTTATTCGTTCTGCCATCTATAAAACAAATATTGAAACATTTCGAGCGCCATCTATTGTCCAATGATGTAATAGTTGCCCAATTATCCTTTTTTGTAGAAACCTTGGATCTTCGATTGTTCTGACATCTATCAGATTTAAAATTCAACGCTTTAAACGACATCTATGGACAGCTTAAGTAACTGAGACTTCGAGCTGAATGTTTTTTATAAAAACCTTTAATATTGTTGAACGGTAAAAACCACCATTTGGGTATGGCTTTCACCAAATTACTTATTGGTCCACACTGTTGTACGCCATGTTTACGAAGTATTTCGTATTTTCATCTTCCTCAGTGACCTGTTGGTTCCCCCTGGTTCCCTAGACAGGTTTGCTACGTAATAAATTTGTAGAATGTTATCTTTTTAGTCTTACGACTCGTAGGAAAATATTATTTCAATCTTGATGGAACATATAGGCATGAAATAAAAAACCAGATCATTCTAATCATTTACGAATAAAATAATTTGTTACAATACAAATCATTCATACAGTAGGACTTAATTGTACATACATCCTTAGCAATTTAAATCTTACCTAATGACTAGAATACTGAGAAATTAAGTCTTAATCACCAACACACATTTATGTGGAGTGCAGCAAAGCATACAATGCAAACGTTTCCCAATCACATCCTGTTAAATTAAATTAACATTACACAGTATGAGCAATTCATGTCGATTTGAAAAGGCCCAACTACCATATTGAATGTACCATTAGTTTTATACAGTGTAAAATATGAACTTCCTTTAATTTTTATAGCAATCACAAACCATACCTTCTTATCTTAAAAATGTTTCTTCATCTTCTTCATCTGACTAATGAATTGAATCCCCCCCCCCCCCTCAAGCAAAAATCCGGAATGCGCCAATGGAAGGGGGCCTGGGGATTCCAGAGGATCCGTAGCTTTAAGCAAAGCTTCTTGAGATTGATGGCAAAAAATGGTCCCAGTGCCCAGATTTTGGTGCCCAGAATTTTAATGGTATGGCGGACATTAATGAAATTAGTTTGTTGAATGATGTTGGAATGGAAAGCAGGGCCTTTTAAAACTATCAAAATTGCATGAAGGTACTCTAAATAACTAAAACGACGATAGTCACACTGGATAACGTTAAACGATAAAGTGCATAAATGGCGATCTTACGACAAGGCTCGGGTTTTTGAGCCATGTATAATAAATATACATAGTGTAAATCTTTCAATGCTAATGTTGTTTACTCTCTCATCATTAAATGTCTGATCGCTTCTGTACATTACTTCCAGTGGTCTTTTTATTCATACATTATTCGTATTATAAGGAATCTGATAATCATATTTTTCAATAGGCATTGGAAAGTAATTGTTGGTTTCTCTCTGTCGGTTGGAGTCTACTTTAAAGCCTTGCATTATATATAAATAATAATATACGATTTTCAATCTGTTATATTGAGCAATTTGCTTCAATCTCAAAACAACTCAAATTGTAAAAAAATTAATATAATTTTATAGAATTTTCTGCAAGTGTTCCTCCAAGTAACAAGAACAATCTTAGATTTACTAGCTGGAGTCTTTTTCATTTGTTTTTAGCGAAAAAATTGTTTTCAAAAACAATGTATTTTTCAATTTTATCGTTTTCCGATTTTGCATCATTCTCAAATATATTCAATGCAAAAGTATTAAGTTGTTTACATAAAAATGAGAGTGCAAACAACAAAGGATAATTACAACACCCTACGCATGGATATCTATCTGCAACGCGAATACTGTTAATACATTGGTCGATATTAAGTACAATTACAAATATATGTATATGTAAAAACACTGAGGTATAAAATATTACAAATAGGTACAAAATATTTTCAGTGTAAATTTCTACAAATCGAGTATTCTCAATAATCGTAAAAGCAGGACATTATATAAAATATCTCAATAATTTTGGTTTCCATCCAAATCATGAATGAAAGGAAGACAAAAACTCCGACTCTGAAGAAAATGCCATAATATGCGATCAATTAAAACAGATCAATGATAAATCACATTGAAAAAGATTTAATCGAGAGGTCATAATTATTTTCAAAAAAAATAAAATTTAAATCAACAGACAGTATTTATAGAGAATAAATAATATAAATATTGGATCATTTTTATTTCATTTAAGGTATTCATATTTTTAGAACAATATGACTCGTATTAGTAGATTAATATTTAACAAAGCATTTGAATCAGTGATGGACAACATGAAAACAATGGTTTTTAATAGATATGTGCATCAAACAAAAAGCCACAGCTCTGAACTGAAACTGCCTTGTTTATGGTATGACGAAGATAAAAGTGATGAAAGGACCAATTTTAGCAGTAAAAAAATTACTTAAAATACCAGTTAATTACACGAATTGGAAACTTTGTGTGCCAATAAAAATCATTCATTTATTTTATTAACAATCCGTATCAATAGAAAATATGAAATATATTTAATTTGTTCGATTATTATACTGTTATCATCTACCTACAGAGTCGCCGTCTTGTCTACGACTTTGAAACACCAAAAACACGTTCTTCATTAAATTAAAGTGTGAAAGAGTGCGACCATCAGTCCGCCACAGAAAAAGTGAGACAGAATCAATATTATTTGGAACTTTGTAAATAAAATTCAATCAGTCAAAGTTAAATCGATGAACGAAACGATTCCACGAAACTTTTTCGAAGCGGACTGATTTTTGTTCATACAACATACATGCAAGAGTCCTATTGTGCCGAAGAAATAAACGTGTTAAATCTTATTTATGCAACATTTAAATAGTGAATTGTGAGACATCATATTTGATCATCCGAAATCTACATATTTTGTACACACTCTCAAACAATATGCCATAAATTATATTTTACTCTCATCACTATTTAATTAAACGGGCTTGTCAGTGATCATTCAATAATCGATATAAACACATTTTAAATATACAACATTAAAGCAATCCATGAGAAGTATTTGCCACCAGATTTTTTGCTACTGTAACACAGTTGTGGAAATTGATGTTGATTTCAAAGATTATCATTTTAAAATCCTTAGTCGTTCCAAAAACAGAAAAAAATAAAAAAGAGCTTAATTGTTTGTATATCTTTTTACGGCTTCATTTTGGAGATACTGAAAATACAAATATGGTTTACCGGAATCTTTCTTTGTGCCCTATAAAACTGTGTAACGAAAATTTGCGACGTTTTGTCTCCATTAACTCGGAATTTGACGAACATAAGGAAAGTAAAATTAAAATGTTTCGTTTTTTCTCCGTGTACTTTTGGAATAACTGTGAATTTGAAAGTGTATCATTGAAATTGGATTCAAATGAACTCAAATGTTCAATATTTAGAAAGATGTGTAACTGTAAACTGTGAAGGAATGCGAAACAATAAAAATAGAAAAATATCTTCATAATTCTTCTTAAACAGTACAAACCTTCTAGAATGTTTTCTAGTCGTATGCTATTTCGATTGTAGATAATCTATATTGGTTTTAGTTGATCTCTAATGGAGACAGGTTTATGTATGAATAGATCAAAAAATCTTAGAAATCTATTGACGAATTCTGTAATGCTATCATCCTATTTACTGCAGCTTACCAAGTTACCCTTGGTATGATTATGATAACAAAACAACACAAAAAATGCATGACAGTATCGAAACTCTATGTACAGAAGATTCTAAGCTGAACCTGTCCGTTGCTGGTGGTATTCCTTTTTTTCCTCATTTTGCTGGCAATTGGGCAAGAGTCAGTATTTTGTTTTCACTACATCAAACAGAGTAAAAACAAAATTGGGAATGTGCAAGATGAATAGTTGAAGATCTGGAAAAGGCAGTTAAAAAACATTTCCTCACTATTATTTGTACATAGAGCTCCGATAACACTTCATATGTACAAACAATAAAAATTTCTCCTTAAATTAAACGTCCAGCGTCGTTAAACTATGTATTAAAAAAATAGGTACTGAATTGTGCAAATCTACAACTAAAAATCGTCCGTAAAAAGCTACAAAATCACAATGAGCTTCAGTATACCTTAATACTTCATCGCAAGAAACAATACTTAATCAAAAATTATATGTACAAATAAAATTCCGATCAAACCCAACAAATAAAAAATAATATTCACAGGATACCTTTGGATGACTGTTGGAGCCTCTGGCGCTAATTGTGTATGGGACATAATGCTCTTCTGATACTGTTGCAATTTTTGATATTTATTATTTATGCATTGTAAACACACATGATAACTAAAAAAGTTTTTAAAAAAATCCTGATGTATCCGAAAAGTTAGTAAAGTTATTTTGATAAAAATATGTAGTTTAATTATAGTATGTTGTAGTTGCACTTTGATAAAATAATTATAAGCCGATGAAACGTCGTTTTTTCATTTTTTAGACATATAGCCCCAATAACATGTAAACATTTTACAAAATAATATTCGAAACAATATTAAGCAATCTCACTTACTCCAACAGCAAAAAAATCACCTTAAATACAGAATGACTTTATAAATCTAATGGAATTCCGTTCAGTTGCTGGCTGAGTCTGCTTTCAGCGTTTTACATCTTTCCTTCTCCTGATTGTTCTCAGGCGGTTCGCATTCGAAACTGGCCAATGCTAAGGCGTTCTCGTTCAGGATCGGGCCGTGCTGGAGGAGAGAAATTATCTTGGGGTCCTTCTCGAAAGGACACGTCACCTGTTTCCACGCCATGAATTCCGTCACCTGTTTCGCTAGCTGCCAGAATTTTTCGAAGTTTATGTGACCGTTTGGTAGCCTGAAACGAAAAAAAATAGTTCATGAATGATATAAACCAGGAGTCTTTAGGTAGGTGTCCACAATGTAACAAAAATGTATTGAAAATTGCATTTCATGATACATTTGATTTATGACATGCTTGCCACAATGAGAGATAAAATGTCTTGTCAATCACAGGGTTTCGCGAGAGCTTGAAATGTTTTATTCATCAGCAGGAACGAATTGAATCTCGTAGGAATTACCTATCTGACATTCATAGCTCCTTAGGCAATTTAGATAATGAATTGGATAATGGAAGCATACGCCATCTAACGAATCAAAAGTCACTCAGTATATTTCGAAACATACGTGAAAAATGCGGGAGCTACTGGAGAGCGGTTATGAATACCGTGAATCAAACTGAACCACATAACAGTTTCGAACTCAATAAAATATTTACCTATTAGAGCATCCTTGATTCAGGAAGTACAAATCTTTGACGAGCAAACTGAAGAAAGGTATGACTATCCTTTGTCTTTGATCTGTTGCTCCTGCGCTCCTCCACATAGCTGCTTTCAAGGTGCTTCTATAGCTGCTGAAATTGCTACTAGGATCCATTTGATGTTCCAGAATAGCAAATTTCCCAGAATGAATTTTGCTCCACTAAAAAAAAAATATAGAACCAATTTTTGGAACTCGATATCATGTACAATAAATCTCCGATATCATAAAAATATGAAAATATACGATATGGTTAATTGTGAGTTATATACAATGTTCTTGAATGTCGTTTTAACGAATAATTTTATGGGAATTAAAAGTTATTTTGTGATATATGAATCGTTAATACTTTCTACTTTAATTCATTTTCAATACTATAATCACTGGAATGAATATTCATGAAGTTTAGTTGACTTTAGAACAACTATACATACCGTTTTCTTCAGTCGTGCAATTGGTGACATGTTCAATCCTGCTATTATGGCCATCAAGCTATTGAAGTTGCCAATGTTGAAGCATTCTCTTCCGACTTCAATCCAATATTCTACAACGCGTACCCTCATCTTCTTCTTTTGATACTGGAATTAAAGACCACTCATTTTTTATTTGTATTTTGTCATATGCTCAACGCGGAAATATTCAATTAAAATGTTTTTTCTTCCAAAAACTTCACCTAGTTTCAACACAGAGCAGAGCTTATTTAACTAGAATCAAAACTAAAAGTCCAGTAAATCGAAAGTTAAAAAAATGAGCAAATACATGCAAGTATAACATAACACCTATTATTATAAATATAGTCTATCGACTTACCTTACATACTTGAGTTGCTACAAAATAACTCAACCTGTTGAACCATTGAACGTATTGTTCTAAGTTGTGGGTTTTCTTCATATCTTTGAAAGATGTTTCTAGCTGCGGGTTTTCCTTTGCAAATGCTTGTACAAATTCTTCAGGTCCTAAGGTAAAATGAAAGAAAAATTAACAAAAATCAGGGGAACTATTGCTTCTGCCAGCTACCATCTATTTATTCATGCCAATTCTGGTCAACTAATGTTTATGCGATATGATGAAAGGGTGAGTTCGTAGTATAAATATACGATCTGCATTGTCGCAGCAGGAACTATAACGCCTTGGGCAAAAGCCGTGATTTGCACCCATTTGGAGATTCACTACACCTAAAAAAACTGAAGAGTAAAAAACTCCCTACTGGAGTCATTTTCCGATATTTCAGTCCACACGATTCTGCGCCCCTTGCAGGCACTGCCGCGGGCCTAGGTTATCCTGCACTAGCTACGACACTGAAGTTAGAAACAATTTTTTATAAGGTAGGTAGTATGGCTTTTAAAAACCTTCAATCAATAAAGTATCAGGGAGATCCCCAGTCATAATATGAGTTGCATAACAGCCTTGAGAATTTAAACAAAACATTGGATGGTGACGTAGAGTTGATCTAAATTTTCCAGACCAAATATCTCTTGGATTCAAGGAAGATATTACTTTGGGCGCCAATCTTATAATAACGCTTTTTGAGTTCTGTTATGGTTTGTATTAAAAGTCACATGAAAACATGAAACATGACTGCAACTTTTCGATTTGGTAGGGAATTCGAACAAAAATGATGGTATACGATATTTTTTAAATAAAACAAAGATTATACTTGCGATACAAAGGTGATAGGCCAAAGTAAAGTGATATAAATTATTTAAATTAAAAGAAAATACATATTTATTGCTTTTTTATATTATATTTTTCAGTAAGAATGAACAGTCGGAATTCTTAATTGGCTCAAAGTTGTTCCAACAGCGACTATCGAGACTTCAGACTTACAAGTTCGCGCATGGTTTCTAAGCAATTCTGAATAAAATTCTTACTCCAAATAATCTGTTGGAACGAACGTTATATATAACTGATGATCTTTCCAAACTTGCCAGAGGTGAAGGTCATCTTAGAAGTCCCATAGGCGGTATGAGGGCTGAAGATAGCCTCTAATTAACCTCCAAATTCGAGTTTTACTGGTTTACATGGTATTATACGAGTATTATTTTCACCGATTTTGAGGTTACCTTTACCCCTCATTTTGCTTGAAACATTGCCTTGCTCACCAATGAAAGAGAGCCTCTCGAGCTCCACGTGCGTTAGCTGCTGCGCCAGCACAGCCGCTTCGGGGCACATCTCCGAAATGTCGGTCAGGTTCTCGTCGGCAGGGGGCGCGGCGCAACTTTGCGCGTCCAGCGACTTCTCGTACGCTTCCAGGGCGGTCAAGCGGGGGTGCAGGTTGTGCAGCAGCAGAGACACGTTCGCCCTCAGGCTAGAGTTTATCGCGCAGCACTGCTGGGTGATCTTGCGCACGTGGTCCATCATACGTTCGTCCCTATAACAAAATTGTAGTCAAGTGAATTGACTTCGTACAACAATATATTCCAATAATAGAAGAAATGGTACAATGTGTTTTGGACTTCCATTCTTTTATATAATTTTGAGTGTCACACGACTATTTATTATCTTCAATCGACCTCAGGTGAACAGGCGAACATCTCGCTTCGCAGCTATTCATACCCCTGTGGCTGGCGCGTGGTTTGTGCGGCTAGTTCTGATTGGTTCAGACGGCGTTCCGCTTAGGTGACGTAGTTTTTAGCTAACGTAATTTTTTTATGGTTACTTCGTGTAACGTTCGTTCGGTCCAGCTTTTATTATGACTGGCTGCCATATTCGTGTTATTTCTACGCTAGGTTTGCTATAAACATTGCCGATGAAAGCTGCCTTAAGTTTTCGTTGATACCAGTGAGATTCCTAGTCAATGACCTTAACAAACCACGCACTCTAGGATTTTGCCTTAGGGTTCATATGAAAAGATGATATGTGATGATAAATGTCAGGTTACTTTTTTGCGAAGTGAGTAAAGTTGAAGGATTTATCTTACAGCGGGGTTGTGGAGCAGAGAACGATAACAAAGGGTATAAAAAATCCAGATGTAACAAATGACTCATAAAAGTGGAGTTACGACCGCATTCGTAACCCAAGTCGGGTAAATATAAAATATTTACGTAAGGAGTTCATGATCTTATTGTTAGACCTACATATGGAATGTTCTTGTATAAATCATGGACTAGGTAACAGCCGCTTATACAAGGGGGAGAGGAGGGGCACGTTTACCCATCCCCCAGAAATTTTAAAAATAAACTTTCTTGAAGAAATATTGAACAATGAGATTACAGATTCAAACTCTGTGGAACTATATAGTTCAGATTGAATTGTGTTGATTGAACCATTAAAATACATAATTTTACTTACAACTTATTTACCATTATGTATCTCGCTAACCTCATCTTGAAAATGATTTTTGCCTGTTAGTCTGATACAAGATCAAGGTCACACGGATCGCCTTAACATACATGAAAGAATGGTTGCCTAATTTTGAATATTATATAATTCAATTGCCTATATCTCAATTAAAATATCAAACCAGATCTCAGCAGAAGTCTAATAAGGTTTATACTAGCATTGTTCGGATCTGTTCTATGGCATTTTACAAGCATAAATAACATATCTAAGATTTTTACAAAATACAATGATATAGATAGTTGTAAGTAAAGTTTTATTCAACACACTGCTGCGAGTATTCCTCCTTTTTATAGCAATAATTCAAACATTAATCATTAGATAATTATCTTACTCAAATCATTCGTAATTTTGAAATGCAAATATGTCAAAATCTTAGCAAATTTAAAAATATTATACAACTGCAACTAAAGCACACAATCACATTTAATCGTTATTTATAAACCTGTTGTAGATTATCATTATATAATAAACCTAAGAAATTAGCAAAGTTACTTATAGAAAAATTGTTCAGTGTATGTTCAGATGATACATCAGCTGATTGTTTGACGTTTACGTTTACCTTACAGCACCTAAAAGCCTCTACACACTTGCTCGATTTCGCATACGATTTGGTATTAACAGGGACGTATAGAGGATCTTGAAGTTTTTTATATTTTAAGTAGCAAAGGTGTTTTTGGAAAGCTCAAAATAGGTAAACAGAGCAACTTTGAAATTCATCAGAAAGAAGTAACTTGCAAAGAGATGTCACATAGCAAACATTGTTTCAAGCTGATCTAAAAATGCGGACAATGCAACTGGATTTGTTTACATTTGTTACCCTCTACAGTATTTTGAAGTATTATACGCATACGCTGTAGGGGTCTCAGTATTTATTATTACCCTGAGCCAGATCATAACATAACTGCTGTATAATGTCAGCAGCAGAGAGAAAGAAAAAAACACATCTCATAAGTGTATCTGCTACTATATTTAAATCAGCTTTTGCTACTGTAGTTATCAAAAGTATTAAGAAGTTCGATTCGTCCTTGTTTATTAAGCATGTGTTAAGAGGCTTCCAGAGAACGCTCTATTTGAAACATCCATGAAAATGACAAAAAATGCGAGTTCAAACATATCCCCCTCGACTCGCTGTTCATTTTGATCTTCTTCTATTCATCCCTGGCCAAGTGAGCCAACTTCGATCACAAAACTGAACGCCACGAATAAATATAACACCGATTTACGAGAATATTTCTATTTCAGGACTACAGCAGGCAGCGATGATCGAAATAAGAGAAAAGGGAGAATTGAATCGACTGACCTGAAATCGTACGGAAATGTTTCAGTCCACTCGGCCAGCAATTGCACCAGATGCCCCGCGAACCTGGCTTGGCCGGAATTCAAACTGGCTGCTGTTGCATTCCCTGAAAAAGAACAAAACGAATATTACGACGCTGGCATTATAAAAGCTTACTACATAATAAAACTGGAACGGAGGAAGTTGATTTGTTCACCGCACAACACAACGTATATACACATATATAATATCCAATTCGTAACATATGGAAAGTGCATTTACGAAGGTGGGAAAAACATCTGCAGATCCAGCATGCCTCTGACCTCGGCCTGCGGAATATATCCTGACATACATCCTGATATATCATTTGTTATGTAGTTATTCTGCAAATAATGGCATGCCAGTGTTATAAATTTTTTTTCGAGTGTTCTATTATAATCTTTAGACGCAGGCCTCCAGAATATTAAGATTTATTTTCAATAGGACTTGAAATCTCACAGTACATTTTTTTTAATGACCTCTCGCATTCCAGACGCGTTGTGAGAAGATGAAAATGCCTATTTGCAATGTCCTTGAAACGCTGTAGATTGTAAATATCCGGAAACAAACTCTCCGACAGCTCATTCCACAACGCCGAGGTTCTCCAAAAGAATCCCTTTCAGAAGAGGCGTTGAAAGTTTGACCTGGTGAGAATGTGCTCGTTTGGCACCTCTAATATTTGCTGTACTGTACTACTAACCAATTTGATATTTTTTACAAGTTTCACGGTATTTTAGAGCGTAGTTCGCTATTTTTTATATAGGGGGTAACCTGTTCTGCTCCTGTGTTAGCAACTCCTACTACAGATTGCAGCACTCCGGCTGAATATGGATCGTAAATGCTTTGGAAAGTGCTATTCAACCTCTTCAAGTAGGCCAAGTAGGTTGACTCTGGACTTAACGTGATATAGTCGGTTTATTGGAGATTTTTGCCATATTGGGAATCATTAAAATTTACAAAAACGTTAATCTTGTGAATTTTTGTAAATAAATAGATTTGTAACCCTTCCATGTTTTCTGTATTCCATCCATTTCTAAATGAATACCCTAGCGTGGAATGTACAGATTCAACCTACTCGAACCATTTTTTTGGTTGAATCTTAGACATTTCATTTCTTGCAGGAATGTTCATTTACCGAAGCTAACAAATATGACGTGTACTGTAATCCATCAACATACAGACGAATTACATTTTTTGTTGAAAAAGCGGTGTGGGGTGGCTCAAAAAAGTAAATCCCATCAGACCAATCCGGTAAACCTATATTTTTGGCAGTCGCTACTCACCTAGGCCTTGTTGCGTTTCACAGAGATTCCGTACTTTGGCAAGCAGATCGTGCGGCTTAATAAACAGTCTTGAAGATAGAAGAAAGGCGAATAGATAGGCCCTGTCCGGATAATAGACGTCCGTAGGGACCATGTGTTGGATAAGGGCGTCTAAGGAACCTGAGATCAGGTTGCCGTCTTTGTATACGAGTGCCTGAAAATAATCAGTCATTCAGTTACAAAGTTTTACCTATCGCCATACCAATTTTTCACACGTTCTGATCTCCTAAAGATGCTAATGCAGTTAGCGAATCCGGTGTTCAAAAATTGATTTGGCTGTTGGTCAAACTGTATAGGGGTTTGTAGTTTCTGTACCAAAGGATTCTGTAGCACATATAATTCATTCAGTTCTTAAATCTGGTGTGAAAATAGTTATTGCCCAAAGAACAAATCAATTTCATATCATAATATAACACACTTTAATAACGAATCGCGCTAAACAATAAAAAATAGTTTTTAGTTATAAAGATTGCGTGTTTGATTTTATGTTAAAATATGCGAGGTATATTTTTTCGCATTTTTTATACTATCTACAAAGTAAATATTTATACCAGTCAATATCAAGCACCCCACAAGCTGTTTCCAATAAAATGAAAAACAAAATCTTAAGAATTCAAAACTATATTACCTTTTAGTGCGGTTTGTTATTGAATCGTGCTTTTTGAGTGTATGCTCTCCACTGTGCATCAGACCTGCTATAGACATGCATGTTTCGTCTTTAGCCTAGACTTGTCAGTATAGCCTGTCGGTCTAACGGTAGGGAGCAACCGGGTTGTATATACGAGTATGTAACCCAGTCAAGGATGTGATATCGAGATCAATTCATCTCCAAGTGTCACCAGGTGTTAGGAGACCTTTGACTTCGTAAATGTGCCAATGGGCGACCCCATAGAGGGCGAAACTTGGAGATGAGTTGACCGTGCTTTTCAGTTTTTCAAACTATAACTTATATCTAATTTTTTTGTCCTAAAACGAACTTAATTATGTAGTAACCAGAAGACTCAATTTTTTTAGTCAGTAAACACCCGAAAATACATACAATTGATAAAAATGTGTTGAAAATGGATAAATAGACATCTGATCGTTACATATTACGTGTCAAGTTACTTTGATATATCCGCTGGAATACACACATTCTAGTCACAGATTGGATAACAGGTATCAAATGAAAATTCAAGGTAACATATTTTGAACCTAGAACATGAATAGGCAAAACAAAAAGTTCTGATTAGTTGGACACACTGATCTTTCAGTAAATTAACCACATGATCAGAGAATACCAAATGCACAATCTGCATGGACAGTGACGAAGGATATTTTGTGTAGACGCTCTGCAATGGAACAGATCAGATCCAACTATTTGAAAGCACGAGGCCTTAAAAGCCTCTCCTGAAAGCCGATCGAGTTTCTCAGGGAGATGAAGTTGGAATAACTATAAAATGTATGAAATTAGATCGTATATTCTCCATGGAAGGTCAAAAAACGATTCTACCTATTCAGTAGGATTAGTTTCCAAATATTAATGTAGATTGTAAGTCCTGTTTCATCATAGAGATTGATTTTTTAAAATCACACACAAAATTTCACAAATAACACCAGAGATCCAAAAATAACTGCGGAATCTGGAATGCATTGTAGTAAACGAACAGACTAATATTTTTAGCTCAATTTTTATCGATACACTACTATAGGTTTCTACGTATACTTTAACTGTTTAATTGTTCAAATATCTTAAGGTATGAAATATGTTAATTGCATATTGATGACACTGGATGAGTATCTCTACGAGTTTCTCTCAAGCCGAGTGCATCAGCAGTCGCAAAAAAATATTTCCCGCAAGACGCAGAAAAGATAAAAGAAATGTATCGAATAGCTAAACAAAACAAAATGAATCATCATAATAAGAGTTAGTTAGCTACTTAACAAGTAACCAAAGCAACCTTTGCGGTCAATTTTGACAGGTTTACAATGCTTCAAAGATTAAAGTGGACCGTGTCACAACAAACGACTTTCATTTGTGAAACTTTGTGTGTAAATTGCACAATATTAACTTAAAGAAATAAAGAGAATAAATACAACTTACGTTATCCTGCGTGAACTCGGTAACAGCAGAGCCGTCTTGGTTCGCCTCGCCGTTGTAAATAACAGAATAACTTTTGGACTGCGGCGTTTGCGGCAAACTCTGAAAGCAGGAAAGAAAAAAAGCGTAATGGTTAATTATTTGCTGGCGTGCTTATCAGAGCGGCGTGTGATTCGGTTACGACCGACTCGAACTTCTCGTTATTTTGTTGCTGGTTATGTCGAAACACATCACGATTTATTATTTCGATAGGCACATTCCATTGTCCACACGGTTATATTATGCACATTTCGTGATATAAGTACATTGGCGTTTTACTCGACAGACTATGCAAGACAGTCACCTCTGATTGAGGGATGCAACACGGGTAGGCTCGGATTTATCATAAGGCAGGATAAAAACTGTCGGAGAAGTGAAAAAAGCATTATTATTAAACACCTTGTGTCTCATAATCACAGTAACTCGGAGCATATATTTGTAGAATGTTTTAGTGGTATAATACGCCAAAAAGTTAGGTGTTCTATTTATAAAATTCAATTAAATGACATCTTTATATTGCATGTATCTACGAGTATATCAATAAAATTGTTAGAATGGGGATTATCGTCAATACAGGAGGAGATTAATGAAAAAGGGAATATGGGAGTTATTTGTCCCTATTTAAATACCTTAATTATCATTTTAAGTAGAACATTAGAATTTAGTTATCGGAAAATAATAATTTCCAATATCACATCTGCACGTCACATGGAAACTAAGTTCACTTTCAAACTAACCATAATCTCTATATATCTCTGATATCACAATATTCTCACCACTTATAATCACAACTATTTATTAAAATCTGAAGCAACCTCTCGATTTTATGCTTAATTTAACTTAGAAAATTTAGTATTAATGCCTGCTCTGTCCTTTGATGCCGCGTCTCATAGCCTAGTCAAGATATATAGATTTATCAACATATAATCAGCTAACATTATAGGAACAGTTACTTTTACTGCATCTCTAACAATTATTTCAAACTACTAACATTTTTTCTGTTTTGAGGCTGTGTTCTAATGTATCTGCTGTACACATAAATCAGTGTTTATCATTCTTCACAGCTATATCATAACAGAACTGTGCTATAATGGTGTCGATACAAATATGTCCAAAAAAATGTAAGCCGGTCTTATGGCTCTGTTTGCGAGTACAGAATAACGCCAAGACTTGTGCTGCAGTGTAGGAAATAAAGGTAGACGAGATTGTAGCAAGACAATATAGTGTGAGTACCTTGAAACGGCGGAATGCGAGTAAATCAAATGGGGATTCACTTGTAAGGGCGAGGTCAAAGAGGAGAGGATATCTCCGTCAGACACAAAACTTTTTGTTTTTTGGAAAATAGAGATTTCTCTCTCGCTTTTGGTAGGAATATCTGAAATTTACGAGAATTCAAAATATTTTTTTAAATTAGGTTAGGAGAATGGACTGTATTTCTATATAAGTTCGCTTAACGGAACTCCGGAACGCCAACAAAAAACGCAAAACAAAAAAGGGAATAAGTGAACTGGACGCGAGTGATATAGAAAACTAAGGATTTTTCACCTGCTACATCATAATTTCACTCTACGGCGATATGTTCAGGAAAGCAGTAACAATTTCATGATTTGATCAATTTTTTGATTCTTACTTACGATTCTTGACTGTTAATATTCTCCACTCAATCCAAAAATTACGAAGGTTCTAATATTCTCCAGAAGCTAAGCTGTCATGTTTTATCCTTCCAATATGCGCATGGATGATTTTTTTATACCCCTATTTAAAATTCAAGCAGGGATTAAAAAATGGATCCCTGAAAAAATGTCCCAACTACACCCCAAATTGGTAGGACACTTGTGAAACATAAAAAACCTTCCTTTTTAATGATAACTGAAATCGAAGTCGATGTGACCACGTCACTTCAGAGATTATGAAATACGAGTAGATATAAGATCATCGGTCTTAGATTATAAAGTTTCTGAGGTTATGTAAAAAAAAACGTGACGTGATGTGGTGAGACGAATTTTGGATTCCGCTTTGGCGACTGCAAGAAAAAAGTACTTACCCTTCGATTTGAACAGTCTTTTGGTGTGAGATCGGAAGCCACAGTTCCGAATATCGTAGGCTAAAAATAAAGGCCACAGTTAATATTCATGCTTCTGTTTAATTTTTGGCAAAAATAATCAAACAGTGAGTGCCGCTTAAAATATATCACATTTATTTATAATCACAAACAAAACAAATACTGCATCGCTTCTAACGCATAATAAATCTATAATTAATATTTCAGCGAAGGATATAAAACCTATTGTGCAAAGAATTACGTATTGGAAATTAATATGTATTATAGTTTATCAATAGAAACAGAGCCTGTGGTAAAAAAAGAAAGTAAAATAACGTTTATTAGCTAAAATAAAATATTAAATGTATGTAGGTACATATATTGAAACTTATCCTGTAGTAGTTCTTCCGTGTTGATTATATTTTCTACTGGGCGCTCATTAAAACCACATAATATTGACTGAATATATTTACTAACGTGTAGGCTTCCTCGCAAAGTACAAAATGTGTGAATTAAATTTCAAAACACGGTAGCCGAAACGTTAGAAAAGTAATTCAGTCAAACGTTTGTGGTTTTAATGAGCGGCAAGTAGAAAATATAATGAACAACAAATAGAGGGTCGTGAAACTGAAGAATACACGTCAGCAAGTTTATATGTGAAGATATAACCTTGAATAGACACAAGCCGTTGCGTGAGTGTCAATTTGACAGTCGCATCATTATGCCACCAATGACAACAACAACTGTCAAACTGACGCATCATGCAACAACTTTAATCTATTGGAGACCAAAGACTTACTCCGTCTATTTGACAGTTCAACACTGACGGAATGACAGTACGAGTAACATGCTACAGTGACCACGTGGAGTTGACAGCACGTAAAGTCAATGTATGTACAGTCAACAAGCGCATGTCGTGCCACAATAAGCATCTCGCTACGTTTATTTCAGACCAAAACCTAGGAATTCAGCAAGAAAATATTTGAGGAAAAACTTCATGTTCTATGTATGGTTACACCGTGGATCAGCATTGTTTTTATTCTTGGAATTAGAGCACAAATGTAGCGGTGTAAAAAATGTCATTGTGTTGCAATGGATTTTGCACTTTTCATTTTCTTTCGATTTTGATCACCTGGCCAATACCAACTCATTACAAGAAACAGTCCACTTATTACTCTCAATCACAAAACTACAGTATTCGATTTCATATAATTTCAACCCAAGATTAGAATGATATAAATTATACCCAACTACAGTAATTACTCCTGTATTCCTACATGTATTTCCGCATTAGTACGCCATTACGCAGTGGTTTATTATAGATTTCATTGATTTTCAATACGCTCTTAAGCAAGATTTCCAATGTAGATATGTTATTACAGCAATTAGAGACATAGTAACATACATATAAATGTTACGTATACGTATTAGTGGAAGTAATATACATTGTAATGTGATTATAGTAGTAATATAAAATCACTGAATAACGTGTTACGTCTTAGATTGTTGTTGATTGAAAATTTCGAATATTACAAGCTGTACTACCCCCACTACGGGCAAAATATAGTAATATAATATATATAACCTTATTTTGAATTATTGTATCGACATGGCAAATTTTCAAATTGTCAGTTGTCTTGAAACCGATGAAAATTACTTTGAAAGATATCGTTACATACATACATACATACAAGTGAAGCTAAACAAAGCGCGTTAAGAAGACGTAAATGCGTAGATCTAGTTGGCCTATGCACCGTTATCTCTAGCCTCTTTAGAAGTCACCATTCATTCATTCAAGGAAAAATACCTTCTACTAAATAAACGTTCAATACTATCCGCGTATACTTACTAAAAACTTATTCTTAAACCCGTTAGGGAAGCCATTGTCCCCAGCGTACGTAGTACACTTCTTGAACTCCTCCGTAAGATAGTCGGTCTCGTCTAGAGAGCTGAGCGAATCAGCGGAACTCTGGGTATAATCCACCTTGGTGGTGGACTGGGAGTTACTCAGATGGCCGGAGTCCTTGCTGAGACAGTGCTTCTGCTTGTAGGGGGGCGGATCTTCGGATTCGTAGCTAGACGCGCTGGAACAGCTGCCGAACTTCCTTTCGCTGCCCGTTTCGTAGCCGTTATTGTCGTAGTATTTCACGTTCGAATATTCGCCGTTCACTAGTTCTGCACTGGGTAGGACCTTGTGGTCGAAACATAAGCGTGAGGAAAGGCTTTTGGCGCAGTTACATGGTACGTGGTTTGGCGTGCCTGGCCTGATTCGTCGGCAGTCGGTAAACGTGCACAGATCAAGAGTTGGGCGCGCCTATTCGTACAAGATTCGTGTAGGTTTGCTATACTACAGTTGTAAGGTTAGCCATGAGACCCAGAATGTTTTAACGCTATAACATAGTGACGTTATTGACGGGGTTTTCGTGAGTACCAGGCCTTTAGATTTGATATGGCGGGAAATAATATTAATAGTAGTAAATCAGATAAATTCAAATGTGTTACAATATACCCAACCAAGATTATGGTGGTACATAAAATTCAAACACTTGCTATAATTATATTGCACTAGAATAGATGAGCTTACGTAATTATGCAGGTACTTCACCTCACTACTACTACTTCAAATGCTGACAGAGAGAATTTTTAGAACAAATTTGCATGTCATGAGATGTTAAGATTTGGAATTTCCCAACGGACAAACACTGGGAAATGAGCCATAAATAGGAGTTTTAAATGGTGTGAATATTTGTTGTTATATCAGGCGTTATTGATCCTAAACCCAGTTTCTCCTTGTACGTTCGGGTATTAAAGGATGGAGCTATTTGAAATGTGACACTAAAAATGGAGTCTCGCAACAACCGAAGATGTACTGTAATAACCAGGTTCTACTATATTTTATTTCACTTCATTCAGTAACCTTCTTAAGGATAGTTTTTGAGTATTGAGTGTATCAAAAATGAAGTAAAATGGCGAGGGCCATAAACGAAACATTAGAATGTGTTGAGATTCAGCAACTAGAAGTAATATGAAACCAAAAGGCACGCTGTATATGATGCATAGACTCGATTACAAAAATGCAACGGCAATTACAGAATTAAGAAAGAAAAAAGATGAACTCTGCTACAGATAGAAAATATGCAAAAAAGTCGTACAATGCAAGAAAAGTGGGAATGGAGCAGCCAACTATTAGACACCAACTTGGGTTTCATATGAAGCTAGCAGATGCCTTAATTTGTTGTTTAGCTGTTATTGCAGCAGTAATTTTGGTTACGCATCGTTGAGGATGAACCAAATGCGCTCAAATCTGTATGAACCTGATACCGTTTTGACACACCGATTCCGCATGGTGACAAGTTAATGCGAAGAATCTACCACGTCCTGAATCGCCAAACCACGCGTCGTGCTTCCGCGCCTTTACATCGTCCAACATAAGAACAGCCGCATATTTCACAATCAGTTGTCCTGTTCTTAAGTTGGTGGTTGTATATGGAATGACATGTTACTTTATAAGTACAAATGAAACGTGGAGGAAAGGAGGCAGCTCAGAGCTGTTAAAGACAATTTGAAGTGAAAAAACCTAGCAAAACTTTAGGTACAGACGGAATTCGAACATGTATCTTCAGTATTCCGTGCTGACGCTGTGGCTGTTCAGCCACCGTACCGCGGTAGGTGTCTTGTAAGGTACGTTCTCGTTCACGCCATTGATATCTTTGAATCGTTCTCACTTGGTTAACGTTTTTTTTTTCTGGACTTTATTAATAGTTTCACCGGTGTCCGGATCCCACTAAAAATTACTTGCCGACCTCTGATGCCGATGAGATCAATGCAATGATAAGATGGTTTCGGGTTCCAGCGATGATCGGCTGAAGTGAGAGTGATTCATATACGAATATCGTGAATAAGAAAGATCCGCCGATAACGTAGGTACCGATTTTCAAAAATTATTCAGCATTATCCTTCATGGATCTTTTCTAAAATTTCATCAAAATCCATGAAGTAGATACTGGATTCATTCATCGACGAAAATTACCATAGTTGACAAGAATTTTCTTTATGTAAACAGTAAAATAACTTCCAAAAAAATACATTTTTTTCAACTTAGTAATACTGCAAAAAATATGATTGAAGTATGTTTACTGACATGTTTATTGCTAAACCGAGAATCAATGATTTTCTACAATATATGTATATTGATAAATTATAAATTACTCCATAAAATATTTCATTTGCACCCATAAATAACAATTGTCTGACAGATGTTGTCAGTATATATACACGAACTCCAACTAGTGCATGTCAATTTTTTTCACAAAGCGGAATGGTACATACAGTAATTAATTCCTTTTTCTATAAATGACGCCTAACAATATTGGGATTGATCCAGTAACCTCCAAATTGTTTCCAAACGACGTGATGCTACTTTTCAAGTGCTCGAAGATTTCTTGTTAGACAAAAGCAGATGAAGATTCCAAAACTCAAAAATTTTCTGTACAATCAATAGAACTTATTAAAACACCACTCAGGTATCTGTAGGGGAAATAAATTATAGTATAAAAAAATAATTTTTAATTATTAAGATCCTGTCAAACAGCTACATATACTCTAATAACTCAATATAATTGATCAAGTTTAAAATAAACACTATTCTCATTTTGAGAGAAGAAACATTCAATCATATTGCGATAGTGGATTTTCTTTCGCTATTGAATGAATGCATAAAGCATAATAAAAAAGTATTTGTAACTTTTTATTGCGGTTTGCTGTTAAAGTTTTTCTTAATTTTTTTTTATTATAAGTTGTTAATGCAATAAACAGATAACTGGATTTTTTGATGAGCATACTCATTCCATTTTAGAAATTGAATTTTATTAATGAATATTTTGTGAAATATTCAAGAAAAAAAATTATGTAGTCATTCAATGCAATTATCTTCTAAATTCTTTTATAAATTTTATTTAAAATTTTGAAATTTAAAATTTGGAAACTTGATAATTTTTTTGAATGATTGTATTTTCATCGGTCTTCGTATACAATTGTCAAATTTATATCGAAGTCGGTTAAAGATTCCGTTACACTGATAGACACATACAAGTCAAGCTAATAGAAGCCTGTTAGAAAGGAACTTATACTCTTATCAAGTAACCTCCCACTCAGTCTTTATTTTGCCGTTTACATTGAAAAAAAACGTTCTAAAGCTTTTGCAGCACTAGTTGGAGCATTGACAAAACTTCACAACCGCATGTACCTTGATAGGTTCGAAAACTTCAGTAAGCGCGCTCGAATACACATTCTGCTCCTTGACTTCCCTGCTTCTTTCATCAACGATACGGCCCTGTCTGGACACAGTAACTTCCTCTTTTGTCACAGTTGTCGACTTTATACTTAAGGATGTGTCTAATTTCACTGGAGCCTTCAGGATGCCGGTTTTGATGAGGAGGGTGTTGAGTAAATCACAGGGCGGCACCTTAGACCATTTCGAAATAAGAATTTTCCTTCATAGCTTCCTTTGACAAACACATACGCTTGTCTTCATAAAGCTATAAGCTATACACTGGTTTTGAGATTCTCTAGATGCTACATTCGATCGATAGGGAGAACAATGCATCTTCAGAAATGTGAAATTTGGACTGAATATCTTTAAATGACATCAGCTGTACGTGTTTGTCATATCAAACAACTATAGGACTGCCTTGAAAATTATTATTTTCTGCTTCTTAAAACTGCCCATCTATTCAGAAGTTAATTGTATCAATATGATGTTTTGTTAAATGCATTTCGCTTTTTTTAAAAGCATTACCAGACTGTCAAATAAACTGTTTACTATGGTTGTTTAGTATAGAGTATTAATAATTAACATTTATTAAAGACACCATTTTATATTTATCTAAAAATTGACTATTCTGCCATGACCTTTAGCGGAAAATTGTGACGAACGTACTGCTTTTGACGGACTTTTTTGTAGCTGTTGATACAGCGAGCAAGTCGAGGCATATAAGGAAAAACACGCAGCTGCTATTGGAAGTAGTATTCCCAATTGGCCTTTTATAGAGCGCATAATGCACTGGTAGATATTTGAATCGACTGCAGTTGCGATTGTTGGAAGCAGTTAAGTATCAGCAGTTCCGTTGTTTTCTGGCTATTACCTCGTGCTGGGAAACGTTTGTGGGTGAAATACGTGCTAAATGGCTTTTTCTCAGCGTATAAGTACGTAGTTTCTGGCATTTTGCTGGGAAAGATACATGTTCTACCATGTCCTTTTTTGTATCAGTGAAATTGAGCAGTTATTTTCGCAATGCGTTTTGGTTTATCGATCGTGAACCATCATCAAGTGTCCACATCATAAATCATCTTTAGCAAAGTGGGCATTGTTTATTATAAATCGTATCTCATATTATGAATAAAGTTGAGCAATATATAAGAATGAAGTGATTTCCAAAAACTTCCTCACCCCCAATAAACATACAAAATTATTCCTCCCAAATTTAAACAAAATAATTACGTGGCAACTGGCATGATTGCACAGTGACAAAAATGCCAGCGGAATCAAAAATAAAAAAAAATGTTTCAGAGAATGTCGGCCGATTCTTTTTAGAGCTAAATCATAGGAAAACTGAGTTTTTTTATACAATTTCTAGATCCTTATAAGACAAATATAAAAACTTGTATTTTGGTATTTTATTGAAGTTATTTTGCTGCTAAATATCAGCTATGCCATGGAATGACCTGAAATTTGAAGAAAACAGTGACCAGCTTACGTGAGGAGAAGGTTTACTTATTCCAAATATTGATGGTCTTTGCGAATACAAGACAAAAAATTATAATATGAGGAGCAAAAATATGCCAATGAACATTTAAAACAACTGTCATCACGAATTAACGTTTATTAGTTATTTTGAATTACCTAATTTTTAAATACACTATAATTATTCACGTTTTTTTTGTTTTTGTTACCAACAAAAAGTATATTTTTACCACACGTACAAAACTTTGTCTGAAGTGGTTTTTGAAAAAATAACTTTCGCATTGCTTCATTGTGAATAATGACAATTAAATTCGTTCCCCTCAAAGGAAAAAACCATTTGACACCATCCACAAACCTACACTCCAGCCCAACTTATACCTGTCCAGTGATCAAAGCCTGCTTGATCGCAATGCCATCTCTTCCCTCCAAGATCACCGGTATTCCGTTGATGTAGAGCGTCTCCTCTTCCTTGATGGACGACTTCTTCTCGCAGTCGACGACCTTGGCTCCCGGACCCAGGATGGCCTCCACGGTCTCCTGGATCTCCGGATCATCCATGCTGCAGAAGGAAATTTTCGATAAGGCGCGAATCGGGGATGTAGGAGGGACCGAGGAACGAAAAGCAAGTCACCTGGTATACCGCGGGCATTTAGAGGTGTATTCTGTTACAGTTGTGTGGTTTTCGATGCTTAATGGCACTTTATCACAGCTGATATACATAAAACACCTTGGTGTTCTATTTAAGCAGTAGCTACTATAAATAAGCTCAAGATACTTATAGACTTAACTGGACCGCTGTAATTGTGATTAAAAATAATAAATGCATCAAGCTGTTCAATCTCAGAGAAAAATGGTATCGATAAGATCCAAAGCACATATCCTCAGTTTCCTGTATTAACGCTTTTTCCATTTAAACCACTATACCATGTGGTTAAACTGATCAAAACGCGAAAGTAATGGTATGCTTTCATCAAGTAGGTGAACACTGTATTTCCCACGCAATGGTTTCAGTTTGGGAACAAGGAAAAATATTGATTTTTCTCAAAATTGAATAGTTCCCAAACATTCAGTATCTTCCAAAATGTCCATAATTTTTATGGCTGAGTTCAAGTGAATCAACAACTCTGAAACATGATTAAAACTTTCGACAAACTACTCGTGACATGCAAAGTCAACCAGCTTATTAAATTTTTTTGGGAGGCTGAATAGCACTTTCATCATGATTTATGATCCCTATTCAGTTAAGATGCAGAAATCTGTGGTAAAAGTTGCTAAGACGAAAGCAAATTAGCCCTCGTTGAAAAACATTTATACAAACCGATTGAGAAGAGTCTATCATTTTTGTGATTTTAATGCAAATATGTAGATATATGTCTCTAACAAGTACAGAGTATTACCAGGGTCAAAATTTTATAGACGATAGGACGTAGGAAGTTATACGGGGCTCAAGGTTTACCAAATGGAGTACAGACAGACAGACAGAGTGACATGGTTTTTCGTGATGTATATTTCATGAAACATCAATAAAATGAAATACCTTGAATTAGATATCTTTTTGGATTAAAATATTTCCCCAGCGATTCGCGTGGAAATTATGAAATGGAAACGCAAGCGGATCAAATTCACTTTTTTTATAAAAAAATAACGGTCTAAAATGCATAGGTATTTAAAATTAAAATTAAAAATACATATTATAATTAATAAAAGGACTGTAATAACGATTCGGCTAATTAGGCAGCGTTTATCATGACAACCTCGCCGGACTATATGATGCACAAAAAAATATATAATTTCAAAATGAATATTAGGAATGAATGACGATAAAATGGATTACTGTGTTAAGCTTAATGAGACGAATCATCACATATGCCGCGCACATCTAAAACACAATTATCATACTTGAAGTGTGATTAGTGCAATAACAAGCAACCACTACATCGGCTTTAGTTAATGATTATTACGTAAATATTATTAAGTCGTTTGCAGTAGCAGTAGTAATGATGTTTTTATTTCGCTATGAAGTGAATGACACACTTGCAACATATAAATAGTAGCGACTTTTCGCGACCGTGAACTAGTTCTTTTTTAACTACTCATCCTACCAGTACTTGAAGTGCTGGAGTAGTACCTGATCATTCTAGAACTACGTTTTGGATTATAGTATATACGATATGACAGGCTAGATCATAACATCACATAAGTGCTATAGAAGATATGCATTGAATGTAAATTTAAGTGATGATGTTCAAGGAAATGTAAGTTCCAGGATAGGTTATTATATAGTGGTGTTTAGATGTTCTTGGATGTACTCCAATTATGGATATTGTGACTCGTTATAGACATAGATTTCGCTTAGCTCGGTGGCCGATTATAGAGTTAAATTAGTATCAGTTTATTCCTCAAATAGTCGGTCTTTTATTGCAAAATAAACCAAAGATGTGACTATATGGATCTTAATACCAATGTTTTATCAACAAAGGGAGACTTTCTAATTCTAATTTTCGACAAAAATCTCAAATAAAAAATCTCAAATATTAATGATAATATTTATTCAGATTCAGTTTCAATTGTTTACGTATGATCTTCAACTACTGCAGAAAAAATTACATGTTTTCTATAGTTTGGGGATTTCTCTTTTGTTTTTAAGTTTTATTTAGGAAACAGTTCAACCAAAACCAATTTCAGAGCGTCTGTAAAAACTCTCCATTCAAATAATTCAGTTTTACTAAAAATTCAAAATAATTTCGTATAATAAGAAAAACTACTAAGCCGATTGCAAAAAAACCTAACAGCTTCCTAGTAACAAATGATGCCATTGATTTTGAGTTATCCACACCGTATGAGCGAATTCAATGACACGGCTGGTGAAATCCACAAGACTGATAAATGCAAGCACAATTTGTTTTGTTTCTATATCATCAGATTTATATTCTCCATTTTCAGTATGCACTTTGTGTGGTTGATATTTATCCTACAAAATGTGAAATGTCTCTTGACACCAGTGAACATGACAAAATCCAGCATCTCATTCAGTCTCTGTTTACTCGAAATCGGACAGAGATACTTCAAAGAACATGATTCGGTGATGTTCTCTTTGCCAAAGAACCGATCTACAGGTACAGAAAACGTGTACGAAGTCGTATTTGGAAATTTGATGTCTCAAAATAAATGGACGTTTGTCGTCAAAAACACAGGCAAAGATTATAATGATGTTTTCAAAAACTTAGCTTTTGTGCAAGTATCCAGCTTCATATTTTTTGTAAGAGATGTGCGAAGAGATATGGTGTCAAAAAAATATTCACTGAACTCTCATGGTTACTACGTTATAGTTCTGACTGCAACTGAACAACCATGGAAAGATATCAACACTATAGTGGAGTTGATGTGGGAACAGCATTTGATCAACGGAATTATTTTGTTGCACAGTCAGAAGTCTTCGGAGGTACTTATATTCTCTATTTGTCATAAGATAAAAGACACACCATCATGATACGATAATCGAAAACCATTTAATATATTCCTGTACCAGAAGAAACAAATCTAGAATTCCAATAATGATACAATCATCTTCCTCCAAGCATTTCCAGCTTGCCAGTGAATGACTTCAAAATAAAACTAAATAGATTAATGAAATATTACAGAATAGAGGTGTTCCTAACAGTTAATTTTAATATCGTAATTGTCGTCATTCTGTTGAAATGTTTCCTTAAAGGGTACCATTTGGACTGTTTATTATATATAAATTATACAAATATGTTATATATTTATGCCTTACATTAATGTGTAAAAGGACGTGCCAAAAATGTACATAAATTGATAGAATAATGAACTATCTATCTATCAATTTTGAAGGCATTTTGTTACATTATCAATACACTGAAAAGAGATTCAACATACACAGATATATCTATTTCAAAATTCATGTCGCTGATAATAATGTCAATACTAATCTAAACAAAACATTTTGACGATAAATTTTTATACAATTCAATAAGCCAAATTCTTCTTAGCCTCAGTGAAAATGTACTCGATAATTTTCATCTCAATCGAAATTTTCCCCTAGCCATCTTACCACAAAAATATTTGCTTCCTCATAGCCCTGTATTTTTTAGGACTTGAGGAGCGATCAGCAACAAGGCTTGTGAGTTTTGTTTTTTTTCATTTTTTTTGTGCTAAATTTAATTACAGAATGAACATTCGTTATGGATGAAACAAGAGAAACATAAAAGATTTACAAATTAATTTAGCCCCCTTTGGCCGGCCGTACAGCACTGTTCGCCCTTCAAATCGATCCACCTCCAGTACTGGGTGTGGCAACAACATCCCCTGACGCACTTCCAGTCAGTCTTTGACAGTCTCGGGGTGCACAAGTATGTCAAAAATATCTTGAATTTGACATTTTTCGCGATTTCAAGACTTTCCCGGGCATTGGCGTGAGAAGTAAAAGCGAAAAATTGTATAGAGTCTAGAATATCGTCAGGATAGGATATTTAGATGTCGAAGGTTATCGTTCTAGTTCTAGCAGTACCGTATGATCAAAAATTCATCCAAATCAAAACCGTGAATTACATATAGTTCTGACCGACGTCCAAATAAATCATATAACATACTTTTTCATATCAATTACTCGATTCTTATCCAGATATTCGAAATCTACACATGGTACCCCTTCACTTCAAAGTACTGTGCGGAACCACCAAAGAGAATAGAACTTGTGGACACCTGTTCGCACGGTACGTTCCTCAAAAACAGAACTATCCTGAAGGACACCTTACCAACAAACCTAAACAACTGCATAATAAAAGCTAGTTATATCAAGGTACCACCTTACGTTATGAAACTGAAGGACAGGTCTCTACACTATCAAGATTATCCACACGCTAGATACGGAATTGAAGTAAACTTATTGAATTTGTTGGCGAGAAAATTGCAATTCAGCGTGTTGTACATTCAATCGAAAAATGTTGGTGACATATATCTGAATAATACAGCTACAGGTAAGTCTCACAAAAGAACAGGTTGATACCAATTAATTATAAATCCAAAACAGGCACTTTCACCCTGGCATTAATCAACGACAATTACAATCTCCTATTTATTTCTATCTTTTGTACTTTGAAAATCTAGATGAATTACATTAACACCATATTACAGGTAACTTGTTATCCCTGATGAAGGGAGACGTGGACCTAGCAGTTGGCGGCTATGAGATAACTGCTGCTAGATCGTTCTATTTTGATGCTACCAGCTCGTATTATCAAGACGAGCTGGTGTGGTGTCTGCCAAGATTTCCTATCATCACCAACAATTTGGATAACCTTTCTGTTGATGGGCCGAGTTTGTTAGCTATACTCGGGACGGCATCCATCTTGACTTTTATAACTTGCCTATTTGGAATGACTACTCGTCCAGAATATAATATATTCGATGCAATTTTCCAGGTGCGTAGTACGTATCGTTTATTCCAGTCTTCCATGAGCTCATTGAACGAATTTTATTTGTATGGCGATGACATATTATTTCAAAGAATAAAATTCATTGTTCGCCTATCGAATCCCATCCAGCGTGCTGTACCGGTTGTGGCAAAATCTAACAGAAGTGCACCAAATTCAGCCGCGACAGGAGCATTGAGGTTACACGTAAATTGAGAGCACCCCCTACAAGTTTTGGCCCACAAAACGTCTTTTTAGAAAATGCTCAGGTGCTTCAATTTTTTTCTTTTACTGACCATAACTCTGCCGACACGAACCAATTTTCAAAAACTACGAAGCTTTTTCGTCCTAAGCAAATTAGTAACCTACTGTCAAAATTGTATTAAAATCGAATGGTATTTCCGAATTATTAACGAGTCAAGCATAACCGAAACGACAACATGAGAGACATGGTGTTTCGTGATGCATATGTCATAAAACATCAAGAAATCATAATATCGCGATTACCAAATGTTTGCGGTTACAAAGCTTCTTCCGCCTATTGCCAGTGTAAACATACCGTCCACTGCGTGATTTTATTCAAGACTTGCAAGTTTCATCTTCTAACCGAAAACTTTCATTGCAGGTATACTGTTCTTTGATAGGTGTCCCTTTCATCAGCCAAGTAAGACATCCAATGTTGCGTTTAATATTAATCAATTGCGTCGTGTTTGGTTTCTACGTTAGCATCATTCTACAAACGTTTCTGATTTTCAAACTCACTAACTTCAGCTTCAAAGAAAAATACAGCACTCTGGAAGATGTCTTCAAATACAACCTCACCACCTATTTCAGGCCTAATCACATTAGGTATTTCGAAGGAGCGGACTTCGAAATGGTCAAAGACAGATGGACCGAATGTTCAGATTACGAAAACTGTTTGAATAATGTGATAATCAAAAGGGACGCAGCGATATGTGCAAGCGGTACTGTCATAAGACATATTTCAGGCAAGATGGTATCCAAAGATCACGAGCCTTTGCTTCACTGTTTGGATAAGATCACTTCTTTACCGATCAACATGCTGATCAGGAAAGGATTTTCAATCACAGAACCTATCAACCAGCTTATTGGAAGGATACATTCTGCTGGACTATTGAGAAAGTGGGTTAAGGAGGCGAAGCTGACTGTGAAACCTAAGGTAGCATCCAATGTTACGTTGAAGATTGAGAATGACCCAATATTGAGGTACAACCAGTTTTTGCCCATCTTCAAATGCTTTGTTATGAGTTTGTTGGTTAGTGTTCTTGTTTTCTTCGGTGAAATTGTGTTCCATACGATGACCAACCACCAAGTATTTGATTATATCGAATAATGTTGAATGAAATGATATTCAATCACAGAAAACCAAGTTAGTCGAAGGATATAATACCTAAGGCTGTGTTCAATGATACTTTGAATATTGGGAACGATGCAATATTGAGGTAGAACCCATCTTCAAATGCTTTGTAATGAACTTGTTGGTTTGCGTTTGTATTTTCACTGGTGAAATTGAATCCCACAAGATGACCGTTAATATATCATGGATTTATACGCACTGGAGAGCATAAGGCGTTCTGCTTCTGTGAGAGATTTTCCACCGTACACAGAGATAAGACAAATTTCTTGAGTTAGAATGTAAATATAATATCCTAACTTCTGTATGCTTCTCTTTGGTGCGGTTCTCATATAACTGAGCTACAAACGAGAACAGAAGAGACCGAAGCGTCAGCAAACATATCTCTTCAGCTACTATAAGCTTAATGGGTAATTAGGAATCCTTCCATGTTTATTTTCTGTAGACTTCCATGCGAAATTACCAGGAGAATCGCAACTATGTTCAACTGTGTTTTCGTAGGTTATCAACGGGAGATAATTGGGTCGAAGCTGAATGCTGTTCACCATTACCACGTTATTCTGCTGAGTTAATTAACTACTACGATCTACGATGATCAGAGCGAACACAGTTTCTCTATGATATCTGCATTGTATATAAAATTTTAGTATTGCAGTGAAGCACTAATGGCTACAAAGACTAAAATTGGGTGTAAAGACAGCAAAACTTCTAACAAAAATAATTTTATAATGAATTTACAACTAGAATCTTAATATAATCGTGAACAATTTTGAATTTGAGCTAATATATGTGATGTTGGCTCTAGCGCAGCAACCACAAACAGTACACAGTTTAACCACATGTTTCGCTGATTACGTTAGCATCTTCAGGGCATGATCTAAACTTCTTCCTTGTATGTTTAACAAGTATTGACGACAACCGGGGTTTAAAGTTTACAGATGATACAACGTGTTTTATCAACGTATAATAAATTCAAAGTATAAACCCCATCCACCCTCATCCCAAAATTTTAACATCTCCAGAAATTTTTGTAAAATGAGCAATAGCCTCATATGGATACTGAAGTAAAGTTTTTTCGACGATAACTCCGCCGCCACTGCATCGCATATCAAAAAACTGAAAATGTTTTACGTCATTGGTATAGATGGAACCTACTGTAAAAATTTTATCAAAATCCGAATAGCAATTTTGGAGTTGTAGAGGGTCAATGTTCACTAGACAGACATAGCACCCGTCTACTGGAAAGTATAACTAAAAAGAAATCTCTTGAAAATGCTGGCACCAAGATAAAAAGATAATAGTTCATAGAGCATGACTTGGTATCAACATTATTGTATCTTACCAAACATTTACTGTATTCTGAACCATTTTGCGTATGCACAAAACAACACTGTGGTTGAAACGCATTATATTCACTACGACAAATCACAATGCAGCCAAGAAAAATCCGGTGACACTCTATTTTTCATGCAATTTCACAGTCTACTGGTCATAATAATATATTCCGTTTGATGCGGTTGCCAGTTTGGGTTACAATGGCCTCAAACAATGAATTAAATTGAGCTTTTGGCGCAATACCGAATATATCCTGTGATTTATTTTGTCCACAAATAATTTTCAATCTCCGGACATCATGGGGTAAGCAGTAACACTTGTATTTTTTCTAACATATTAATATATGTGTATTAGGATTTTATTATTTATAATTTCATGAAGAACATTTACAAACCTTTCGACTCAAATAACGCTGTTGTATAAAATTTGTAGACAACCCAGCGGTCCTACGAGTGTCTCCTTCTCTTGTCAGCAGGCTAAGTGATGATGACTCACGCTATCAGATTCAAAGTTTCAAAAACCATGTAGCAGACAATAAACTGATGCTCATCAAACTTCTGTTATAATTTCAAGACGCAATTGTGGGAATATCGAAGTACAGTGACCCAGTGGTTACGGAATGCTGAAGACACGAATCCAAGTTCCGCTGTCACCAACATATTTCTGGATTTTTCTCACTCCAATTTGTGTATGTTTAACACTATTATATGTATATAATTATTTGGCCTGCCTCACTATAAAGGAATCGAAAAATAGACGTGATAAAAATCACTGAAAGTAATATATTGCGATCATCTTTTGCTTATAGTGCAATTGTTTTGTTTAAAAAGTTGTAAAACGTGATACCATTTTGACAAATCCGCTCCGCAACTTGAAATGTTCCTCAAAGTTTTTGGCATGCGTCCAAGCAATCTATCACACTATAATAGAATCACTTCCTAATTTTTCAAAATAAACAATGACAGGGCGACTGTACTATAACCCATTCGACAAAAGTATCTTACGATTTATTTCGACCATATTTTACCGTATTATTGCTTCTGTGGTAAAGAAAACACCGATACTTCCAGCAGCGCCATCATACACGCTTATCTTTATTTTCTTCCAGATAGACGTTCCATATGCCAAGTCCTCCAACATTTACTAGCGAATTTCAGCACGCCAGTAACAATGTATACGTATCAAGTTATACGGTAGGGCGACCGACGCTGACTGTTGTATCGACATGCCATTTGATCCGATGCAACTTTGTAAAGTGAGACGCAGACAATGCAAGTGCTTATAGGGGCAATGATTCGCACAAACAGCGTCCATTATTTTCTCCTGTAAGTGGATGCATTGTGAGGTTTTTGTAGATATCTCAACCGTGATAGGTGGTATGCACCGCCATTATCTCTCTTCATTATTTTTGTAGTCGTTTTATTCGGATACCTTCCCGAGATTGGACTACGCAGTTACAGTGTTGTCTACCATAGTGTAGAGGAATCGACCTATGCAAGGTGGTTGTCCGAATTTTTAAATTTTATACTTTAGAAAAGGCTGCCGAGGAAGCCGAAACGTTATGAACCAATCGTATGTCGTTTCAATTAGCGCCTAGTAGCAAATATAATGACTTTAAGCAGCCGTTCTAACTGTGATACGTGTACCATCAAAAAATTGATTTTTGTTACATGAGAATCAAGTGTTTTTATGTTAGAGCTGCACTGCAATAGAAGAGTTTTCCAAGTTAGAGTGATTGTTTTTTGATTATCTGTTAAAAATGAGTATCCACTATCCAATTTTGTGCCAAAAAGCAGTGATTTTTTTAATTCCATTCTCATCCGCCTACCAATAAATTAATATTAAAATAGACCTAATGTTGACCCAAATTTGCACAAGAAATTGAATAATATTGCCACCTCACATTATATTCTCTTATTTCCACTATGCAGACCCACAATTTTTTGTTGTTTAATATAACATAGCACATTAGGTTAATAAGTACCTACATATTGTAGATTGTAGATGCCCTTACTTGGTGAAACTCCACTCAAATTCAACAAGTTAAGAACCCGAAAAAATTAGACATCAGAGATTCGAGCCCGCATATCCATGACCGTCTGACAGTAAAATAATCCTTCACCTTTGTCCTTGGGGTGACTATGCACCGATAGATTTGCTTCGGACACCAGAATGCTCCTTCCCTTCATTATCTGATACATATATAGTAGGTATATTATACTACAACTATATAGGGAACAAGGCAGATTTGAAGTCCAACACGACACTGCCCACTATGTCAAAATGCAACAAGCAATAGAGCATAAGATAATGAAAAACCTAAGAATTTCGAAGCATGAGAGAGTCTCACACTTCAGGCGCTCAACGATGAGTTGGGACTATCGATCTCTTTCTCCTATTAAGCAGAGGAAGAAGCCTTTATCTGCCAAAAAGAGCTTCCAGAAGATTATATTTCTGATGTTACCCTCGTAGTATAAAGGAGCCAAACGTGGGGAAACACGGTTCAGCGGATTGCTTGCTGCTTCAACTGGATACCAATTACTTGCACAATTCGTGGTCGCAATACAATGTGCGACTCCTATCAAGGCAAAATTAAATTACAACCAGAACAACAATGCACTATATCACGTGATCGCACCGTTTAGCTGCGACTAAGCAGCGAAAGTGTTCCTTCTGTTTTGTTCTACCTGTTTGTGTATGTACATACGTATCGCATCTTTAATTGTCTGTGTGTATGTGTGTGAAAAAACGAATGTAAAGCAAGATTAGCTATCATGAAGAGTTGGGTGTTTAGAGTATTATTGTTTCAGGAACAGTTATATTTCCAGTTTAGCCATGGATTAAAAGGAAACTGTTAACTTAATTGCGTTTTATATATGCGTTTGGAAAGCACCATAAAATCGTGCACCACCAACAAGATGTATAACAGTTTCTTCTTCAATAAATCCATCCATTCACTCAAAAAGAGCAGTTGAAAATGTAAACATAGAAAATTAATCAAAACATTGTCCAAGCGGCGCGACAGGTGACGCTGACAATTTGCATCGGTAGGAATCCAAATGGAATAAAACTTGGACTGTCTCATAGTACCAATATTCACCAGAACAGCTGCTAACATTCTACAAAGCTCAAATCAGACCATCTCGGGCATAATGATCGGCTGTTTTGAATGCACTGGTTTCCATCCAGAGAAGACCAATCCGTTTATTGGATACGCCTTACCTTACAAAGGACCTCCGCAGCCTGGAACGTCGAAGAAAAGTGACCCATCTATATATTCTCTCATAGTGAATGATAGGACGGAACAGTCTTGCATAATAACATCGAGAATAATCAGTACAACAAACATTAGTGGGGCCTAATGGACGCATCCTCACACCTCGAACTTGTTCTAACAGTCATTCTTCCACCTCACAGTGGAATGGAATATGTGGGAGTTATTTATCTCTAAGGTTACCATTTACAGCGTTTTAAGTTCAATGTGATTAGATAATAATAATCTCGCAGCGCTTATGGAGCATGGTAGGGTTTCTTGCGAGAGGTTATCTACAAAAATAAATCTCACTCTGTTCACTCTTTGTTGAAGAAGTACAATGAAGTTTAATTCCCTCAACAGAACTCTAGGAACAATTCACCCGAACAATTAGTTCACGGCAGTCCACACTATGACAACAAAAATCGCAAAAATAATGCAAACGTCTGTCGCATGGGACTGCATTTGGCCTGGTTCCACCACTGACAGAGGTGACAGTGAAATGGCAGTCAGTGCTGGAACGGTCATTCACTGCCGTCGTCTGGGTGTTTTAATTCTGGATGTAATTTGTCGCCTGCCGGCAGTTTCAGTCGCTGTCCGACCAATCGTTAATACGTTATATGTGATCTATATCTACTGTCCAATCCAGTTTTTTAGATGGAAAACGTGTTTTAGCTCAATTCCGACTGTAGACACGATACGCCAGACGTCTGTATACTAGGACAGCGTTTTTCACTATAATCGATATATCCAGGCTCTTTTTTATACTAAGAGTCGTTTAACAACAGCAGTTGTTCCACATATAGTCTCAGAGAAACATTTAAAAAAGGCGTGTAGTAGATGTACTTGGCACGCAATAACATCAATTTAGAAAATAATATTTGATCGAATTTAGAAATGTTTCATCTTTTCGAAAATAATATATATACAAATACTGATAATGTTTACTCAATGATCAAAATTTAATAAATTTTTATAATTCCTAATATTTCAAAAAACATACTACTGGTTCCGAAATCCGACCAATACTGGGTCAACCGTCTTGACCCTATTATTTTAAAAGAATAAAACGCAATAAGGTAATAATTTATGATGATTATTCAAGTAAAATGTAGTAATCTGCAGTAGTAGTTCCTAAAACAAATAAAACAAATTAACCCTCTTGCATTAATTTTGTAACATTCCACCACGGAGGCAGCAATCCACCACTGATACCGTCTTACCAACGCGCCGCCACCGCAGTTCAGTCTAGTTGAGTTACATTGACATCTTTTAAGGATATAGGAATTATAAAGCTTTTTTGCACTGACCATAGTAATAATTGAGTTTGTATGATGTACAAATCATGAAACATCAAACCATTTTTTGGCAAATGAACATACTTCTCTAGGTAACGTAAGTATCAAAGGAAACTGTAAATACCAAACAAAACTGCATTTAAATACGAATTTCCTTTATACGCTATATATATGCTCAACTCAATCATACCTTACGTAATCCTGCTTTGTTCGTTACTCGCGTAATATGATAATCCGAACAATTTTCCAATTGAAAGATGAAATCGAGTTGTTGCCTGTAATTACTGGCCGTCCTTCGGCGCTAATTAGAATTCCTCTGATCCAGTTTCCATCCCTAATTGGACGAGCGCAAACTTTTCGTGGAGTTTCTGGAATAACAACATGTATTTAGGTCCTGTGACGACGCTGTAGGCTTTGGTTTACGCTTGAAGTACGGAAGTTTAATCGTTTGATACACTAAAGGCGGTGCTTTTACTGTTAATATGTCTGAGGTTGAAAAAAATCCTAAATAACAAGTTTGCTACAGTCTATTAGTGCAGTTAAAATATGCCTAAAAGAGCAAAAAGTCTTATATTTTTGATGCTGAATTTTTACCGTGTCTATCACATCATATCGATAGAAAATATTCCTATTTCTCATTAGAACGGGATGACAAAAGCGTGGGTTTTTATAAAATTTATTACACATTTACTTGAATACTCAACAATACATATTAACTTCATGCGCGAACAAAGTATTCGTTAAATGGTTCTAACTACTAACGTCTGATTGGATTCCTTTTTCTTTGTGTGCCTTGTTCAGTCTCCCTGACGTCGGCAATCATTCCGGCAACATTTTGGCGAGTTTGTGCAAATTTAAATAATTGATCGGCAGTGTGTATATCTGTCCAGAAGCAAACGTTGTTGAGCCATGATGCATGTCTTCTACCAACTCCTTTTCGCCCCTCTATCTTGCCTGTTATTACTTAGTTTCAAAATACAGCGTTTCGACATTTTATGGTTGTTAACAGTTCACGAATAGTATTAGCCACGTGTATCGTTTTCCATTTAATTTTTTTAACGTAATTCTCAAAGATAAGCTTTTCCAAATCCTTGTTTATCCTGGGAAGTACAGCAACTCAATTTAACGCCATGTTTCATTAAACAAAGCTTGACGATTCTGTGATGGGATTCGGCATAAATCAATAACTCAACATTTTGTCAGTTAATTATTTGATGGCATTACAAAAAAAATGCTTCTCTAATTGGTCCAGATTCCGTCACACCTCGATTTTTTCATATAGATAACCTCATGCAAAGGCAGATAGCCTGTCGCGCTTCATAAGCACTGCGCGAGGATACGTGTCTGTTCACATTGACTTTCAAACGATGTAGATTGTAATAATGCAACAAAGTCCCAGATAGCCCATTTCACAACGCCGAGGTTCTTCAAACGGCACAAGCTGATGAATCTCTGGACGTCTCGAAAAGGACTGGTAATAGTTTCTGAGATCATCCCTACTTTGCTGATTTGTAGTGCCAGACTCTGCGTGCTTGATCTAGTGATGTCATGCTACAGCGTGATAAAATGGTATCGATAATATTAAGCCCACGTCGAATGTTAGATGAAATCCTTCATTTACTAATATTTTTCGATCATATAAAGGACGATATTTGCCGAGGTACAACCCAAACCACCTGGTAACAATTTAAAAAGAACAATGCACCCACTAGCATCAGCGTATATAGGTCAACGCCAGGTCCGACAATGTAAAATCGTTACTGTACAAGATACCAGAACCACAAAACTTTCCTAGTTTATTGCCGTAGACAGTTTGGAATTTCGTTGGCGATATGCATCTGAAACCGTTATTATAACGTGTACTGTTCATACAATATTTCAGTGAATAGAAAAGCTGTTTGTGCCTTGTTACCAGGAAATGTAGAACAGTCCGTATGTCAGCGGATGATGATAGAGAATTTTCAGGTTCAAATACAGTGAAGGAATATTATTACAATAGGGTCAGGGAGACTTTGTCAGTACTTTTCTAGGCACAAATATATTTCACTTTACAGATCTTCGAATTACTAAAAAATATCAAGTTACTGCCTTCAGTGCCACCTTCTTTAAGGAGGATAGCTATGAACACAGTCAATTTTGGAAGAATTGAAAATATGGTTTATGCAGTATGGAGCACCCCCAGATATTTTCCAACCAATTAAAAAATTGTCAACTCTTGTTTCCCAAGATCGTGTTATAAGCAGACATTTTGTTAAATCATGGCCTCCAAGATCGCCTGCTCTTAATCCAACGAATAAATGATTGTGGAGTTAAACAAAAATTGACTCTTAGCGTACGACCAACCACGCTGTGCCTCTATTAGGTGTAAAATGTCAAAAAATTCAACCAAAAATCATGTGTAAGATTTCAATTTGATTTTTCTATTGAATATTTCCGAGCTACACCGACGAGCGTCTCAGCTAAGACCAAAAGATCCAGGTTTACAGCTGGCCCGGTCTTATGGTAGATAATATATATATTATATTGGTTAATGTCATTTGTCATTAGCGTCATCCCCTCCCAGACTTACAAATGTTAATAATGTTGTTAGTTAATAAGTTTTACATATGCAGGTTCGTGTTTCATATGGCTTACTCATTTTTACTGCTCAAAGAACGGCCTTTAAGAGCTATCAGTCGTAAGGCAGATTTAAGATAAATAAATTCTTTTGTAAATCCCTCTGCATTCTTGTCTGGTTTTAATTATGGAAACGTAAAGTCTTATATATAAATATGGAAACAAAGTAACGTGGTACATTGTCCTAGTTTCAATTGTCGATATTATGTGGATCATCTTGGAGAGCCTATAAAACTTTATGAACGATCTTCGGGAACTACTTCACTCATACTTTTATTATTAGAGTAAACTATTTATTTGAATAGTAGACCACATTCAGTAAATTTATGGTACTTGAAATAGTTATGAATGTACTTTAGCAGAAATATATTTTCGCAGGCGAACCGTAATAGACGAGTAAAATTCAAATGAGCTTGTCTTCGAGCTAAAGCTGATCTGAGTTTGAAGTTTGAACGGCATCCAAAATGCTACGAAGACGAGTATTTCAAGGAAGTGACGGTTGAATATTTAGAACTACATAATTGGTCAAAGTTCGGCCTATGAAAAGTATGAAATGAAATGTTTTAAAGATAATACATAACTTCTTACAGAATACTGGGCCTGTAATAATTTGTACACGATACGTCATTCTATCTCGTAAACCTTTCAGTGCAAAAATATAAAATGAAATTATTCATAATTTTCACAGGCCACTAAAATAGTATAGTTTTTTTTTAAATTTTTGTTATTTCAACGATCGTTGAAGGAAAACATTTCACATCCAATTTTTACAACTGACCCAAATTGGCAGTGGCGATGACGTCACAGCACCGCAAAACAGAAAGTCACCGGGCGCGGCCAATCCTGATTATGGGCGATATGGCTACCTCATCTATTGTATTCCGTATAGGTTTTTCGAAACATGCGTATGGCGCCCACGTCCGAAAGACAAATGAATCATCACATAATTTATGACCACGTTGGGCCTATGCATTAATTTCAGTCGGTTCTAGCTCGGAAAAATGCAATCGACTGCGACCTGATAGCTAGGGAATTTCTTAATTAAAATGTGCCTATGGAGCAGGGTTGCCGGAATAGAGATATTTTTGAAGGTTTTATGGTTTCCCATATTTGAATATGAGTTTAAAATTTTAAATTAATGGAAAATGAGTACAAAACACTTATTAAATTTTGGAGTGAGAGAAATCCAAATCTCCAGTATTCCGTGCTGATGACGATCTAAGACAGTGAGTAAAATAATAAAAAATCTCCTTCACTCAATTCATTTCTAATGCCCAGAGGACTAAGACGTTTCGAATAGGTTTACAATATTTCGTTTCAAGCGTTTATTTTTCAAGATAGTCAAACGATTTTTTCTACGCATGATAGATAATTGTTGGTTCTATGTTCTTGCGAAGCCTTTTTGCATTTTTTGATAATTTTTTTTTAGATATTTCACATGAATATTGACATTTTTGGACTCATTTCCCATGTCTTTCTAACTTTTTGATAACCGAAGTAAACAAAATATCAAGAAAAAAGCTTCGCATGGACATAGCGCCGTCCTTTCTCTATGATCTAAATAAAAAATATTCTTAATACTTTCAAAATCAGGCGGTTCAAACGAAATATTGTGACAACGTATCACAAAAAAATAGTTCCAGTATCTTGAAAAATGAGCTCTGAAAACGAGATATTGGGAACCATTTATTTTAGGTAGAGTTCCCTATTAATGACATGGATGAAACGTTTAGATCAGTGCGCTAAAATAAAAGGCGGTTCGGTGGCCGAACGGCTACGGCGCCTGTACCGAATGTCATTCAATTCAAGTCCCGTCCATACCAACATTCTCGTGGACCTTTCTCACTCCAAATTTGTTTCTTTCATTTCCGTTTCCTGTGATTGAAAGTGAAAACAGCATATCGGTGAAGTGAACCGAATCGGACCAAATATTGAGACATTTATTTTTGACTATTCCGAATAGAGGTTTACGAGACCTGGATTTGTTAAAATATTTATTTATATTTTTAACGAATCTTGAAATGGGTTCTAAAAGCTTTTTTCTCAATAAAAGATATTTTTTGTTTATAATTTTCGTGCCGTTATCTCGGAGGCCTTTGATGTGGAAGGAGGTAGTTTCAAAAAGAGTCCAAGGGTTGAAAATAAATTATTGAATCTAGAGAAGAGTTTTAGATTCGTAGTTGCCTTTCGCATTCCGTTCCTCTTGGGGTGAAAAGAGTATCTAACAGACTGAATGATTCAGAAATTGTAAATTCAGGATCAATCTACATTCAATTTCCCAATTTTTGTTGATTCAACGTTTGCAACTTGAAGCACATATTTGAATACTTTCACCACTAAACTGAATGCTCTACTACTCTAAAATAGACACGAGAACGGATACGGTATCGAATTTTTTTCCATTAACATTAAGACAGAACACAAATACAGCGTATCCCATAAGAATCATACCAATCTTTAAAAGATAACAAGAAGAAACAGGTCTGCCAGCTGTGGAGATGGTGACGCCCAATATTCGAGTCATCTTACATCATCAAATCATCACTACTTACGGGATCGATTACATGTGATAAAAGCCACTGAAAAAAATATATTTTATACGATCACCAGGTATACTATACACACTCACTTCCGCCTGGCAACACTGCTTTGATGCTCCAAAAGCGGAACAGGGAGATTGTTGTGTCTATTGCACCAGGTGATCGATTAGGTGTAAATTTCGATTTAGATGCGCTTTACAGTGAAACCGTGTGGCGTAGAAGTTCTCATTATGTAAGCTTTTAACTTAACGCCCAGTGGCGTTGCGCCATTTGTTTGCATGTCAAGAGGATAACCTAAAACGATTACCACCATCTGTTATAGGAACGGAATAGAGAGAGCGAATGTTACGGTTAAAGTGTTTAGTTGGCTAGTTTATAGACTAGCTTAATAGTATACATACTATCTGGATAGCAAGTGCCATGACAGTGCAACATATTCCAATTAATAATTATCTTTGTTTTGTGGTTTCAATGTTTTGTGGTTAACTATTTTTAAGTCACATAAATAGTACTTTTAGGTCACGTTTGGTTTTTTTCATATTTTTAGGTGCCAATTGCAATATTACGTTGTACATATGAATAAACTTTATTTCTGTCCAGGAATCATTTAAACTAAATTAACTCGAATTTGTTAGTTTAAACACTAACCACCAAATTATTCATGGTGTATTACTAGGAATATTAGGTGGAAGCTTTATCGCAATACCAGTGCATTTTACCAGTGCATTCGAGCTCAAGTCTAAACGTGTCTTAACGCACACCCGCTGTTATCGCACGATCAAAGTTCAACGTCCTTTTTCGTGCCAACAGCATCGCAAGGAAATCAAAACAGCGGGCGTGTGCAGACACCTTGCGCTGAATGCTCACTTTCATCGTCTTGACCGGTTAGGTCTGCAGGGCACAAATCTGCCTCGTACGGTGGCAGATTGCGGCACATCTGCGCGCCTTTTCCGCGCGGCCAGCTGCAAATCCCATCTGTCGCGACGAGCAGCGCGCGCCTACACGCCTACGGCCTCGTGAGTTTTACTACATGTGTGCCGATTAACAGGGATGTTCGAATCATGGTGGAATCAGTGAACTGGAACAGTTTCTAAAGGAAACAGACCACGAAATTATGCGATTGAAAACCTTGTTCCATGTGCCTCATTTTGGTTACTTTATGAAGTCCATAACGGAAAAAATTTGGCCCACAAGCTCACTTTTATGCGGCCGACTCTTAATGTTAATCTCAACTGTATGTTCTTAAACTGATCCATATATTTTCGATACATTCCATTTAACTTCTTCGAAAGAAATTAATAGATATTAATTCTCATGCACAGAAAATAAACATCGTCGATCATTTGGAAAATTCGTATCGTTCCACCACTATAATGCAGACATGCCGCGTTTATCTACACGAATTGTTCCAGAGTTAAATGAATTGATGACGCTGTTTAAAATTCCGCCGAAATGTTTATCTTCGTTTTGTGTCTGAAAATATGCGGACCGAGTTCAAAAGAATAGTGGACGAACATCATAGTGACTCGTTCGGCCTATTTAATTTAGAAGCTTGTGAACTGGAAGTTAATTTTGTTCTTCATCGAATTCAGATGCCGTTTCTCGTTTTTCCATAGTGCATCTTAATATTGATCTCAAAATGTTGAACATATGATACTTAAAAAAATATCCTTGTATATAAAAATATCAAATGTTTCATTTTGATGACCAAAAAATAAGTATGTGTGTACAATACAGCCAGAATATTCAGAATTCGTTGAACTCTTAGATTGTCAATAGCGGCGATAGATGGCCCAAAGATATCTATTACAAATTTGAATTGTACTTTCCACTACAGACGTGGCCTACTATTACTGCTATAGACAACTCAGGGCGCTGTATGTTGCTATCATACCCTTACCTAACATAGGCATTTATATGTAAATATATACAAGTATTTGCTCTAATTTACCGGCTACCGATCTGCACTGCCCAGCGCCAACGCCAAGCCTGAGTCTGAAACCCGAATGTCTGTAACAAGTGACGCGTATAGTAGATTACTCCATCGTCACCTTTATGGAAGACTCATCAGATGAGTCAGAATCTGTCCCTGTATAAAAACAGGAGGAGAATTTTAAAAATATAATTTTGGAGTGATAGCAATTGAAAATATTGTGCGGTCAGGACCTGAACCCATGTATCCAGCATTCCATGCCATCTCAAACAATAACACAACATATAACTTTTTCATCAATCTTGCATGTTTTCAGGCAACTGATCATTCCAAGTTATTTTGAAGACAAAATTTGAGTTTTTTTTACAATATTCTTACCGGTAGGTCGACTTTTAAGCAGAAATTATATATCAATCTACTTATTCACTCTACTGCCCTACTTCTATGTAATTGATCATTTCCTACCAATCAGAAATCACCAAAAGCTGTCTCTCCAAACCGCCACATAAACGTCACATTTATCATCGAAACAATCGCACAATTTCCATTATCTTGCCACCCGGCCTGTACCCCTATCACTCGTCCACACACGTTCAACCCTTTGTGTACAGACATCGCCCTCATAAGTATTAGATACATTCGTAATTAAACTATGTTTGTTTTGATCGCCTTTGCTGATACCTAGGGTCAAGTTTCAGTTTAATTTGTGTTTGGGTACAGCAATTTTTGACAGGTTGCTGAGTCAGAGATTATTCAGTCTGGCTCCTCACATCTATAATTAATTTTGTATATTTGCCCAAAGTCCTAGTTTTGAATCTCATGACCTCTCAAATTAATATAGGCTCTTCGTCATCGTAAAATATGGGGTACACGTTAATCCTACAAAATTCAAAGAAAGCAAATTCTTAGCAAAAATTAAATGAAATCTATTAACAATAATAATCCAGATTTTAATGACTGTAGTTACTTTTTGCTGTTGTGTTTATTATTCGACCATTAAGTAGACAGTAAGTAAGTAATGGAGAGGTCATTACTGTAACTAGTGAACCTGCACAGCTCGAATGGACTGGAAACACAATTTTTATGCAGGATGGAGTGTATATCTACCAACCAAACCAGTTAGTGCTTTCAAAATCGTCATATAAGCTTACATTTTGAAAATGTATGACCTGCAAGATCACCTGATCTTAACCCACTTTGGAAAATAGGTTCATTTGGAAAAAATTGTGTTTATAGCAAGATGTACGATGTTGGAGGGATATAAGGGAGCAAATTGCTGCAACTCAACCAGAAATAAGACCGACGGGAGGGAGGCTCTGAGGGGATTCCTCCCAGGTTCAATAGAGGAGCCCGTGCATCCGAGATATGACAGACTTTATCGATGATGACGATGATCTCTCAGTAAGGTGATTTCAACTGCCTGCCATTCCTCTAAAAATATTTTTCACATATAATATACTCTCTAATACGTATAACTTTCTTCCTATACTTGTAGCTGGCACTCCATGTGACATTGATGTACTAATTGCCTCCCCTTATATCCGCCATTACACCGGCTCTAGTCTTTCTCGTACGGATGACAAGAAAGGCATTCATCGCAACCAACCAAGCTGGTCTAATGAAATTTCCTCATCTCGGTCGAACTTCACTTCCTGTTGGGTGACTGCAGAAGAGTCGACGTCGTTTCCGAGTAAATGAACTTTTATTTTTGTGTGCTAATGACGGTATCGAATGACGCGAGGGTTGTTGGCATTGTCTTCCTGCCCTTAAGGTTTCTGCTTAATTGCGTTTGCGGGGTAGATCGTTTTGCCTAATGTTTATGTTGGCATTTTGTTGCAATTTTTTTTATTTCGATCTCCCTGAATGGCATGGCATTAGTAGACGAAAATCTTCGATACAGTGGAACTATCAAATAGCTCCTAAGTTTGGCATCTATTTATTTTTATTTGTTAACTAATACATATCATTAAAAAAACATTAACTGCATTAAAAGTGAAAAAACAACAGTTTTTTGATAAAGTCGCAGACGCGTCTTTTCCGCAATCCACTTTTTGTGATTGCTCCTCGGCTGTTTACTAACCAAAAATTCGAGTTTTCTGGTTACTTTTTAAGTCCGTTTTGAGACTGAATAATAAAAAACAAATGTATGTGCTATAATAGCAAACCGCACTAAAAAATAAATAATTTTCAATAATTAACTACTACAATTAAATGACATTTCATGTGTTTAAAATAGGGACAAAGTGATTAGCTAAAATTTTAATTTGTTTTAAAAATGTAGGGTGCATGAGATTAAATGGTATGAATATTTCATTGGTAGCTGTTTGTATAAACGGCGTATAAAATTACACTACAGGTTTTTTTACAATAAAACACTTTTCTCCGTTAATCACATTATTCCAATTATAAAATTAATAAAAATCATTTAATTATATTGAGTATATAGTGAAAGATGAAACGCTTTTAGTTTTTTCAACCTATGATTTATTGAAGCTTCTCCCCGAGTGTTGAAAGTAACTAACAATCTGCACATATTTATTAGGCCCTCAATACCGGTGAATACATATCAATTGCGTAGACCAAATGTTTTAGCTCGGCGGTCAACAGCAAAGAGCAAGTTCTGTAAATACTTACCACAGGTAAGGATGCAACATACTCGAACGAGTCGCTCCAATGTGACGTCAATGAGTCACTTTTTGCGACCCTTCGATTATGTTGCCTTAATACTAAGTTTGATCAAAATTTCTGCAGCTTATCTGCAAATTAAAATCTGCTTAATTTCCTGTAATAAATCGAATCGCCTCCCTCGTATGTACACCCTTGACCCGACTACATAGCCTCACAAATCAAATTACGTCAAAAGAGACGAAACACAGCCGGACCATTTCAATACCCTTTAGAAAAGTATTCTGCTTTCGTTCGCGTCTCAGCACAGTGGCTTAGACAAAGCTACTTTAAAAAGGAAATGAAAAAAATTAAGCTGCATTTTGTTCAACTTGATCAAAGATCTCAGCTCTATCGACGATCCAAAAAAGTAACATAGTGATTACTGGGCAATTTTTGTTACGCTGTGCTGATGTGGAGAAGTGTTATTATTTTGTCAATTATGTGGGAACTAATTTTTACACAGTGGGTTCAAAATTAATTTAACAATATATATATATATATATATATATATATATATATATATATATATATATATATATATATATATTAATTTAACAATATATATATATATATATATATACTATATATATATATATTGTTAAATTAATTTTGACTATATACTATAATACTATAATACTATATACTATCTTCGCTATGAACGTATAACAAGAAAATAAATTGAATATCACAATTTTCATTGGTTGTGATATTTTGATGCAAGAACTTTGCCCCGTCTGGAACTAATCATTTTTCGGTCAAATAATTGGATCACAGAAACATTAAGAATATAGGAACAAGCACAATTTGTCAAAAAACTGTGGAAATTGCTTTGATATTTTTAATGATTAATGTTGCCACACGCATGAAAATAAATTCTCAATCCAGGAATTCCGATATTCTTGTAAATACTCACGACAAGAACATCTGATCTCACTCTTAAGAAAATTTAATTGATGAGAAAATTATTATTTATTCGAACCATTTGAACCAAGTAGAGTATATAAATACTCGTTCCAAAGAAATATACTATAAGGAGAAATATAATTTTTTTTCAATTCAAGATTTCAATTCAATTCATATTTTTTTTAGTAAAGTTATCATATTTTTCAAAGGAGTCCTGTTTACTTCGATCAAGAACACGAATATCTTGGGATTCACTCCGAGTAATTCATTTATTTGGCATCGCCATCTTCGCATAGGGCATTTCAGTGGTACGCGTTTGACTGTTTCCGCACCTCTCATTTTCCATTGGTTTTTATTTTAATCAACCCCACCTCAAGATGAACGAGCTGTAAAAAAGTTGTGGTTGTGACTCTTTTTTGTGGGTCTCATACAAGTTGTACAGGTGTTGATGTGATATGTACTCGTAAGTTGTTAATAAGGTTTATTACCAATGGTGGACGTATATCTTCTATCCTAAGTGAGTAAGTTATCTGTTCAATACCTTTCAGACTTAAATTATGATAAATGCTATATGAGGCGAGAAAAGTAAGAAATAAGTTACACTGGTAAAGTTATAACACTTTTTTAGTTAAGTAGATTGTAAATGCTTTTTTAGTTCCTTCTACTTAAGGTTAAGGAACCAACAGTAGCTTTGATAATAGCTCATTAAATATTACCGAATTTTTATACTCGTCCTCCAAAAGAACAAAATATGAGAATGAGTTGATCATTTATGCCAAGATTATGGAATGCTTCAGTCAACATTATAGTATTCTTAGTGGGATTTTATGTTTTATGTCAAGATTATGAGATGCTCAATTTGAGATTTTTGTATGCTTCCAAGACTTCCCCAGGTTTGAATTGAAAATATTTACTAACTCTATATGATCACAAATACAGTATTCTTACGTTAAAATTAACATCGCTTTGCGCATATAGGAATATACTGTACACTTGAATATTCTTCGTCTGAGAATTTATTTTTATGTCTGAATATTTTTAATGATTAATGTTGCCCCACTCCGAATCGCTACGGCCCTGTTTGTCGTACAGCCAAAAATATCTCTCTCTCCTCATCATCCTGGCTGCGTAAATATCAACAAGTGTAGTTCATTTATATTTTTCAAGCGCCCAATTTAACCCCAAGATTGCTTCGGAACCACGCCAATGCGCTAAGGCGTATCTGAATGGAAGAATGCTTCGTCTAGAGAGCGCAAAATTGGATCTTCTCGACCTAGCCTGATTCTGAATTCGATTTAGCGCATGTCTTGGCACTGAATAAAGGTCTGGAGTAAGTAAATTAGATTTTATATTTCAATTATGCATTGTTTTCATGAGATTTTTCCGGGTAAAAAAATAGCAATATCAGTTCTCATACCTTACGGTTGAAATAAACAATGAGGGCGGTAGATTGACTCAAAAGGGGATATGGATTTTCATATCATGAACATATAAGCATTTCTATCACTAGTTTTGTAACTTCAGGACTACCGACAACTGAAAAAATTTACAAAAATATAATCGAAAAAAAATTCAATCACAACAGAGTTTTGCATTCTACCACGCAATATTCAGTAATGCAAGAAACATTGAAAACTAAAATTTAGCATTTTTTTGAAACGATTATCCATCAAAAAAAAACATTATACTACACCCAAATGTGATCGGAGACTCGAAAAACATAAAAATTTAAACATAAGGTTGGTTGGACACCGCCAATTAAACAACGTTGCTTTTTTGATGTAATAATTACTGAAATAACACTGTTAATTTTACAGCAATATGGATTTCCATTCGTTGAAGCGAAATAAAAAACACAAAATCTGCTATCAACCGTTCCTTCACCATGACTCCCAAACCATAAAAATCTGAAAATAAATGAAATTGACTAATCTAAGAATAGATGAAGCTGCAGCCTTAAAAACTCCTCGGTAGTTTAATTTGGAGTGAAAGTTGAACATTACTCCCTGCACCTCACGCAAATCTAATAAAAAACCAACTACATTCAGATAAGAATTGCGTATTTGGATAGTACAATTCTTATCTGTATTCAGTTTTAGTTTGAGCAATATATGAAAGTAAGAGTGAAACCGATTAAACGATATAAATCAAATCGATATTTTCACTCTCTTCTGTATTCCGATCCTGAAAACTATATGGTTCAAGATTCAAAACGTCCAAACTATTAAGCATTCAATGCTGCTAGCGTGCATACAAAAAGAGAAATTTGGGTTACTGGATTAATTTCTTAAGTTGATTTGATTAAGTCCGCCTTGTTCAACCGTTTTCTTTTTTATTAGTTTTATATTAATAGAATACTGTTGTTCAGTGCTGGTAGAAGAATCCAAAGAGCTGATGAAAGTTACTGCAGGAGTCAGGAGTTCCACAGGGCCCTGTTATGGAAGACGTAAGGACGCGGTCTCAAGTATTTCCTGTTTTTAATAATTTTCAACTATTTTGTAAACGGTTAAAATTGAGTTCTACTATTCTAATACTTCTCAGTTTTCACTCATAAGTCATGTCCATTGGTTCTAGGTGTTTCTTACTCCCCTCACCCCAGGTCTAGTTTTTAAGTTTTATGCACCCTCGAATGATTTTAATACAAATTTTACCATTTTTTTAATATTTAATGGTCTAGAAAAAAACACGTACATATAAAAAAACAGAGGCACATTTTCAAGGTCCATTAAAAATTACCTTATAAACGTTGATTGTATGAGAATCTCAGGAAGCTACGGATAGCTCACATTTTTTTCCAAAGAAATTATGTTTCATTGTTAACGGTGTAAAATATACGAGGGTCACGCTGAAAGTCTTTAGATATGTTACTCCGGAAAGTGTAGAAGCTGTGCAAAATATGGTAAAAAAAGATCGACATATAACCTACACCGAGATGTAGGCTTTTACGGGGATTGGATCGGCAGCGGTCCGAACAATCATTTCTGATCAACCTCGCCTAAGGAAGCGGTGTTCCAAATGGGTGCCACATTTGTTGACCAGTGAGCAAAATGCAACAAGAGTTGATTGGGCTAAGTTTGTGCTTGAAAAATTTGATAATGGGCACAGTAAAAACACTTTTAATTTAATATCGTAACCGGAGACGAAACATGGTTATATCATTATGCTCCCGAAAATAAACAGCAGTCATTAGTTTGGTGCTTTGAAAGTGAGCAGCCTCCAACGAAACTTCGGCGTTCCAAGAATGTTGGAAAGAAAATAGTCGCATCTTTTTTTTCTAAAAGTGGATACATTACAACGGTAGCCTTGGAACATCAAAGGACAATTACTTCTGAATGGTATATATCCAAATGTATGCCTGTAGTCTTCCAAGAACTATGCAAGAGCCGTCCAATGACTGGTCTGCGGGGTATTCAATGGCACCATGACAACGCACCCGCCCACAGCGCCGCTAGAACACTCGATTTTTTTGCTGAACAGGCTGTCAAACTGTTGCCTCACCCACCTTATTCTCGGGACCTAGCTCCGTGCGACTTTCTTCTGATTCCCTAAGATCAAAGAAAAGTTACGAAGTCGACATTTTTCCATCGATGAAGAGGCAATCGCTGCATTTGAGGAGGAAATTAGCAACCTTTCAAAAGAACGTTGGTCGCAAGAATTTGACGAATAGTTTTACCGAATGTGTAAATATATTGGGGTAGGGGGAGAATATGTTGGAAAAACAGAATAAAGTTTTTTTTAAAAACCTTGTAATTCTTCTGTATCTGAAAACTTTCCGCGTGGCCCTCGTATATCGATCAAAATGTCTTGTCATGTTCAGTATAGATACCTACTACTTCATCTGCAAAACAGTACCGTGCCCCGGCAAATTTTATTCCATGTCGAAATCATACAGATCCATCAAAACGTCCATTACGACCTCGTTAGACACCACGAAGAGGGGTTGCTGAACTTCCTCGTACAAAGGAAGCAACCGTAGTTGCGATGACTCACGCATAGCAGGGGGGAAGGGAGAGGGGTGTGCTATCTTAGGGTGAAAAGACTGTTTGATTAGAAGATGGACGCGCAGCATGGCAAGGAAAGTGTGTAGGGGACTTGAAGGGCTGTTTGAATTGCAACCGACGTCTGCTAGACGTTGCTGCACTTTACTGCTATGCCTCTCCATCGGATTTATTGGTTTCGTGTTTATGGTGCGCACAGAGTGTTCGCTGGAAAATTGGCTCCGTATAGATTTTTTCTTAGCGGAAATTATGTGACTGCTGTTTTATATCATTGACTGTGGTTTCATCAAATTTAAGACTCCCAAAATGATTTCTTTCGTTTATGGTGTATAATTATGTTGTAGAGCAAGTGATTAAATGGACTTTATACATAATGCCTGGGCAATATATAAAATGACCAGTATGAGATGGCAATGTGATAATGACTATTCAAACAAATTTCTTCGTTTTGTAGATGCTCGGACCTATGCCATAAAACTTAAAATGAACTAAACAGCTTGCACAATTAGACTGATAAAAATTGGGTCTTCTGGTCAATATTATTTTTAATTTTGTATTAACACTGAAAAGTGAAAAATATTTCTTAATAAAGATTTTTTATTATTGAATAATTTTTACTAAGACAAAATTAGAATAGGAATAAGTGATTAACAAAAGAATAAATCATTGTATAAAGCGTGAGGTAATTAATATCAGCTGGTGATAAACATTTTATTAATTCGGATTCGTAACGGTAGAGAAAAATATAGTGAAAGAGCACCCCATCATTTTTTACAGAAAAATAAATTTTAAGGCGTATTCTATATGTATGTATGTATATACGAGGGTCTCGCGGAAAGTCTTTAGATATTCCTAATCTATACAAGTTTAAACAAGTTTGAGCACGCTTCTATTTTGTCTAAAGTTGTAAGTGCTTACAGGCAAAGGCAGCGTTTAAATCGTTCAGTAGATGCCTTGCCACGGTCTCGAATACATCTAAGTGTTGGCCGAAGTCGCGATTTTCGAGCCATGATTTGACGGAATGTCACGAAAGTTTAGTGAGTTGCTTTGGAGACTCTGCCCCTTCTAGGGCTACAGTATTCAATGAGTTTAAAAGGGGCCGAGTCTCACTCGATGATGAACCTCGCACAGGTCGACCGCCCACTGCTGTTACTCCGGAAACCGTAGAAGGAGTGCAAAATATAGTGAACAAAGATCGACATATAACCTACTAATGTATTGAGGTAGGGGGAGAATATGTTGAAAAACCAGAATAGTTTTTTTTTTAAAACCTTGTAGTTTTTCTATATCTAAAAACTTGCAGCGTGACCCTCGTATATATGGTTAGAAGAATATTTTGTAAACCTTAGACATTTAAAATGTATTTTTCTGTGAAAAATGGAGTGTGTTCTGCGCTCTCGATTATTGCAACATTAATTTATAATGACCATCCCTGACATTTCTGAACATCAATTCCATTATACAGATTGCACCTTACAAACACAAACACATTTTAATCTGCCATCTAGATTGATTCAATTGTTTTTCCTTCCAACATGTCGACTTGAATGCCTGGAAGCATGTGTTTCTATTGATGTCTATTTTTAGGCTAGCGTGCTGCCCACTATCGGTTTAGCAATAGAAATTTTTTATTGCCTAAATGCGGTATATGCCAGACATACACGAACCTATTTTTATCTGGTGACATTCCAGGAAAACTGAGTATTTCAACTACTGTTTTATCGTGTTTGGTCCAGGAAAATCAATCAACCATAATATGATTTATGTGGCTGGATAACGTATAGGACTATATATTTTCTCGATGTTTGTTCCAGTTTCTAGGAAGCCATCTCAGATATGTAGTCGGTGACACACATAAACGTAAAGCTCAGAAAGCAGTGTTTTTATCAAAGATTCTCATTCGAAAGGAATATCTGGTGGTTTGAAAGATGATACCCGAGGTTTTAAGGTTTTTTGCGCAAATAATTCTTACTTCTCTTATTAATTTGTCAGGATACTATATGAACGCACTCAGTTTTTGGAATAACCAAAACATGGCTTCCAGTAGATAATCGTTGTACTTTCCACGTTATTTTTAAATAAAAGTATTTATAAAATTATTTATAGTTTTCATGGATACCTAATATATATATTTCAATATTTCCTTATTTTACACAAGTGGATCAGCAGCTTAAACTGATACAACTGCACATGAAATACAGAGTCAACCTATTTAATGCCATCTTTTAAGAAGTCCAGTATCAATTTTTTAATTATTTATGATCTCTACTCAGTTAAAATCCAATAAGATTTTCAAAAACTACAACGCTATTTCGTCCTTGTCACACTAAAAACATAATGTCAAGGTTTCATCAAAATCTGAAAATCAGTTTTTGAATTATAGAGGGTCCAAGGACTACCGGACAGAGTAGATAGACAAACAGAGAGACCGACCAAAATTAGTGGCGGTTTTTCGTGATACGAGTATGTCACGAATCATCAATAAAACATAATATCTTGAATTCGAAATTATTCACGATTACAATACGCCCATTGGCGTGAGACAATTAATGTGGTTCAAATTAGCTTGAGGCAAAATCCAATGGTACGTGGCCAAGACTTCAAATATAGCATTACATATGATATAAAAATGAAAAAATAGCTGTCTTCCCAAAGTGCGATACTATCCCACAATCCGATTCGTACCGTTCGTCAGACTTTGCAGCAATAACTGTCAGTAGAGTCATGCCATCACTTAAAACAATTGCCCATTGTTCCCGCCCTTATTCAAGGGACTGCTTGTCAAGCCCTATAAAGATAAGGAGTGAGAGAAAAAAGCAGCCGCAATTCCGCTTTCGCATGAAACTCCCTGAGGAGTATTAAGGAAGGAAGCGTATGTCTGGAGTATTTATCCTTACAGTTAAGTATTCGGCTATATTCCTAATGGAAACTTCGGAGGGTGGATGAAATTATTAAATTAGTCTGGATTGTTTCATACTGATTAGCCCACTTCAGAAGAGTTATATATTATTTTGAGCCATCCTGTGTTCCAGTTGAGATCACAAGAACTCTGAGGATTTTCTGTGCAAAGGTGAACGGAAGTTTGAGATTTAACGCAATCCACATATAGCTTCAATACTCAATACTGGCATACAGTGCACACATATTCCCTATTTTCCAGCATGTCTACCTAACAGAGAATCACTGGAATTTCATATACATTCAGTCAAATAAAATCTGTCATAAATGCCAAACAGCTACAGAATCAAATTGGGGTTCTTCAAGGAAGTGTATTTGAGCCCTTATTGAATATAATCTATTGATGTATTTCATAAGATGGGAAGATTCAAAATTTGCCTGTAGTAAGGTTTCCAGTTCTGACAAATCGTGAATACATCTAAATTGTGTAATCGATAACAAGGCATGACTGTATCCTGATATGAAAACTTTTCACATTATTATGAATGTATAATTACTGATCGTCGTTGTTCAAATTTGACCAAAAATATCGACGATTCATTTTATTTCCTCCTAGCTAATCGAACCTACGAATTGATCAATATCTTTACTGACGTTTCGGCAGCATCTTACGAAACACTTTTGGCGTTCATAGTCTCAAAGTACCTTTTTGAAGACTATTAAATACAAACTACTGACTGAATATTTCAATTAAAAAATTTAAGGTATTTCGATATTTTTCATAAACATTCTATTTCAATCTATTGCCTTTTTGCTAGTCTTTTATCCACCACATTATATTAGTAAATCCTCCAACGCAAGAGTGTGTTTATGAGAAACCATTCAAATTCCTTCATACCTGTTGGTGTGTATAATTCACGAATAGTGGGTAGCTAGCAAACAGGTGGTCATGCAATATCGATTTATTATTATAATGGTATTCGTGTAGCCGTTTAAGATTTATTTCTAATTGCAACCAGATAGATCATTGTAACCTGCCACTTTGTCCCAAAAAGGAATTGTCTCTTCATCACTGTCAGTCTTACTTTGTGTAGTATTTATACAATTCATAAGTATTGGTAGTACATACATTTGAACGAATAGCGTGACATGCAATTACAAACAGCCTTGACATAATCATCAGACATCTCTGACTTGATTGAAAAATTATGTTTTATAAGGTAATCCACATTCGCTAACGTAAATACAAACATTTTATGCCCAAAGATTGCGATAGAGAGAATAAATAATGATAATCGATAATGAATGTTTCAAGTGCAGAATGCATCTTTGGTTGATATTGATAATCAGATAAAAAAACGAGACTGCACTTCACAGGGAATAGTATCAGTTTAGGAATGAAGAATTGGATCTGATTTAAGAACTGTAAATTTTTTGGAAAACTTAAACGTTTATCATTTTGAAAATTAACAAAATTCATCATTTCTGAAATAGGAAGAAAATAAGGAGCATTGTACGTGAAATATAGTGAACTTCACGTCACTTTTTGATAGGCTAAATACAGTAATCTAAGATCTTAATTGTTAACACATGAGAGGGACAAATTAGACCTCTTGATTAAAGAACAGTGTAATAAGCCTACACCCTAAAATGTCTAAAAGCTGAGATGAAAAAATTTTAATAGTCTAAATTTCAATCAGTATGTCGAAACAACTACATTTTCTGTGAATTTCAAACAGCAGTCGACTTAAATTTGTATGGTTGATCTTCGTAGCTATTGCGAATAATCAGATGAATATCGTATAGAAATTTTCCCCGACATACTGTTTCCTTCTTCGACTAAATATACCACATCGATCGAAATATATTTTCTACAGCCAGATAATTGAATTATCATATGATTGACTGAATATCATTACTAACGTTTCGCCTGCCTCGGCAGCCTTTATCAATGTACAACATATTGAAAATTGAATTTTGACATTGGTTTCACATTCAGTCAATCGTAGGGAGTGTTAACAAGCGGCCAGTAGAATATAGAATGAATGAAGTTCGGTTCTTTCTCAAAACAACAACTAAAGGAACGATTGAAATATAAATTGTTTGTGCTAAATTTAAGAATGATCTGACCTCAACAAAATCAGTGATAAGACAGTACAAGTTCAAGATTTCTGTTCAAGGCCATCTTCATTGCGAAAACATTGCATGTAAGTGGTTTAATAACATGTAATTATCGTTAATATATGATAAAAAATATTCTTAAATTGAATATGGCGTAACACGAACCTCATAGCACATGACAGGGTGATACAATTGATAATCCTAAGAGAGAGAAAATATTGTGAATATAAATATCAGGAAAGGATTACTGAAAGGTTGATTATTAGAATATGAAATATTTTCAGTTGATGTAGTTGCTTTGGTATGTATTGATGATAGCGCTCGTACTGGACTTCGAGAATCACAGAAGCAAATTGATACAAGAACATACTTACTATGTACTATGTACTAGAATGAGAACTGGGGGTGGCTAGACAGACTGATAGACAGCTCACACGCTCAAAGCAGTTTTTTTTATAGATAACCTCACGCGCTGTAGATTGTAACCCTTGGGAACAAAGTCCCCGGCAGCTCATTCCACAACGCCGAGGTTCTCCAAAAGAACGGCTTGTTAGAGGCGTTGTAGCCTCGAGCTGGTCATTTTTTAATTATTATGTGATACAGATAAGTCGAACATCTGCCATGATATTATCTATAGAATAGGGACAGATCCTTACAGAGAGTTGATACAGAAACTGAGTTTGAATAGTATAGAAAACCAGCAGAGCCAAATATTTATAGGGCTTTAAGAGAGCATTTTTATATATACAAGAAATTTCACAGTGTCCTCAACCCCCACACCACCTACTACAATTTCACTCCTCCCAAAATATTTTGAGAACTGATTAGGGACTTCTGAAATCCTATCACGAAGTTTGAGCGTTTATGCTCTACAATGAAACCCGTAAATATAATGAATTTAAAAAAAATCCCCGTGCTATGTGCGTAATGCTCTCTATACTGACAGGTCACGGCCGGTATGATGTGTAATTAGGAGAAGAAAAAAGGGTAATTAAAATTTCAATTACGTTATATACGCTCGGGATTGATCGTTTTGTCATGAATACAAGGATAAATAATTACTGAATTATTTTGTGGTTGCGAAATACGTTCATATGATTTAGTCGTTTATACAATTATTTCAGCTACTTACACAGACGAACAGTTTTAATTGGTGCAACTCCTAAATGTTTATCTGATCCATAATAGCAACTAATAATGTTTGTTCACTTAATTCTTTTTTAATAAAAGTATTACTAACGCTACCTGCGTATCCCTTATGAAAATACAAAAAAAAACATCACACATATCCTAGAATAAAAGGCGATTCACATGGGTTTCCAATATTTCGTTTCCAGCGCTCATTTTTCAAGATAATGAAACGTTTTTCTTGAAAAGATAGATGTTCTATGTTTGTGAGTAGCCCTTCATGCATTTTTTTGAAAATTTTAGATATTGTCACATGAATATTAACATTTATGGATTAATTTTGGATGTTTTTATACCTTTTCGTAACCAAAATATCAATAAAAGTGCTTCGCACGGACAAAGAGACATCCTTTATCTATTATCTCCATCAAAATCAAGCGCTCCAAACGAAATATTTTAGCACCGTACATGCAACATATTTTCACCGTTGATATGAGCGCCCTTGCGACAATATCTTAGAATTTATATGAAAAATTGGAAAAAAGGTTTCGCACAAGTATAGACGCAAACCTTTCTCTTATCATTTTCAAAAAAAAAATAGTGAATTCCTATACCCAAAGCATTTCGCATAGACTGTTTCCCATGTAGATTGCCGGCCTTATACATCAAACCTGAACTTGTACAACTCTATCAGTGATTCAGGGTAACGAGAAACTGTCGGCGCAAATCATCATAATACGTCCTTTGTTACAGAGATAACAATAGTATTTATTAGGCATTGACTCTCTATGTACTTGGACCTTGAATCTAAGATAAATGCCAGCTATGCATGAATATCTAGTTTGACTAGAATTTATAGGAAGTGAAACGGTGCTGGTGGTCGATATACACGCGGACTATGTACCGTGAAATCCTCACATTAACATAAATCTTACTCACCGCTATACATGTGGTCTGCCATAGCCTACCTGATCACGTACTCGTAAGTATAGCTCGGCGGCCGACGAACTATACCGCGTAAGGGTGTGATAGCAACATACTTCAAATCTCACAAGTAACATTGCCCCTGGAGACACGGGTTCGAGCTCCGTCCTGTTTCTTGATTTTTATCGGACCAAAATCTTTAATCTTATTTTTAATTATACTTATACTTTTATAAAGTTTAATGAATAATGCTTTTCGATTCAATTTTTCATATTGATTGTGAAACAAAAGATAGATATAAGCGTTTATAAGAAGCCCATTGCTTCTGAAAACAAGCACATCCACAAAAATCGTTTTTATCAGTCACTTGTTAGATGCTAAAATATTTTAAGACTGGACTATGAAAACAATTGGATAAAGTTGATATGTCCATTTAAATTAGTGATATATAAATGATCAATAACACCTTTTTCGCTATGGGTATTCAACTATTCAATTATTTGGGACTTAATCGTATTTTAGTGTACAAAGATTGACATGGTTGATTGTATAAAATAATAATGATTCGAGAAAATTGGAATTTGGAATACTTTACCAGTGTTTGTCACTTTACTGATGTGTATAATTGAAATAACCAGCAATAACTGAGTTTATAAACGCGATGCCCAACCAATATCAATTATTATGGATTTTCATTTAGGGTTTATACATACTGTCAGGTAATAAATTAATTTTCCCGCATGTGGTATAATGTTATTAGATTATTGGAACCTCAAAATCCACTAGTTACGTTATACGGTTATATACCATAATAATAATTTTATGGTGAATATTATACAAATAAATAATATATTTCTCGGTTTGTTTTGCATAGTGTGACTAAAAGTGTATTAAGCTCATTCCGAATTCCAAATGTTTTCTTGATTCTTGATGTTTTGACGTGACACATACACCACAAAAGGCCATGTCATTCATTTCTGTCACTCTGACCGTCCGGGAATCCATGGCAATTCGAAGAGTACCAATCAAAATTTGATGAAATTTTGAGTGGGTTACCACCAAGGTGAATACAAAGAAGCTTTGTAGACTTTCGAAATCGTTAAAGCATCGGAAAAAAATTCTGAGATCCCTGATTTAGCAAACAAAAAGAGGAGCCATGTGGGGTGTGGTCAGAAAGGAGAGAGTTACATTCTTTTGTGTTGGTAAAAGATGTTCTATCATCTATGAACTTTTGACCCCAGTAATCCTCCCTACTTATTAGACATAATAGTTTTTGGATCTATTTTGAATGCTGCAAAGTTAACAGTATTATTGGTATGGCATTTTTAATTTGTTCTGTTACGGTTTTAGCAACTAATACTACAGATTTCCGCATTTTACTCAAATGAGGATAATAAATGATTGCCACAATATTATTTAGCATATTTTGTCGTCAAATAGGTTGAATCTCTTTTTATCTTTTTTAGAGATGATTAACTGATGGAAATTTAGCGGAAGATTAGGATATATTTCAAAATATAAAAGATTTAAAAATTTTCAATATATCCAAAGATTCAAAAATCTTTATATAAAGTGTTGTTATAGTGTAGCACAGCTTCGACTAATTCATATCGTTATTACTCCCCCAATATGATCCTTGTCAGGCTACTAACTCACTATCAAAATTCAATCAGAGTATTAATTACAACATCAACTAAATTTAAAACAATATTGCTTTTATAAAACAAACAGAGATAAAACAACAAAACGGTCACAATAACCGAATCGTCCTAGATAAAAGCAACAAGTCAAGTTCATCGGATCTTATCGTTCCCATTCGAAACTTTACAATTTCATTAATGATCGCATTCCGTTTATTTATTGGGTATTTAATAAATAAACACTGTTTATCTGTGAGGCATTCTTTCTTAGAAGCGGAACTGGATTCGAAACGCATCTGGTTTTATGAATGGACGATGGTGAGAAATAAATCGACGGAAAATGTTAACTTTCTCGCTATTATGTAACACTCTTGATCTTGATGATAGAATACTTATCGTTGAGATAAGATTGAAGACTTGGGCGGACTAGATTTAATTGAAATATTGAAATTGGTTTAGATCCAAACGAGGTCACTTTTGATGGATGAGATGTAAACACCAATATTAGAATACTCGTTTTAGAGTTTGGTACTCCTAACATACTAAGGTTACTTTCGTGAATGGATGCAAGTAGATGGTCTGGGTATTGAGACATGGTGGGCATAATGGCCTTAATTTCATAATCGGATTATCGAGTTATGAGTTATTTAAATAATCTAATTATATAATCGGTATCAATATATAACCTCAGTAGTGTAAAAATCACGCCGTCACATCGAATTGAGAAATAGTGTTTACGAATTATTATGAATTCCCATGTTAGATTTAGGATTTTTCAAGTGTCCACTGGCATCAGTTTAATTCATTCGCAATCCGATTCGAAGGCAGAGGTGCACGGTTTCTTTTGTTTTGTATTCCCTTTGTCAAAGAGAACGCTGTTGTTTCCTAGTTTTTTTGTGTATTTTTTGTGTTATTTTTATTTTACTCTGGTGGAAATAAATTAGAAGGTAAAAAACAACTCATAATATGTGCTTTTGTCCGTGATTATCAGCTGTCAACTTTTTAGCAGTGCATAAGTGCTCGCAGAAAATTATGCTATATTTCAAATATTCAGTTGCAGGTAGTATCCCTGAAAAGCTAATGTGTTCTATTTCCTGTATGCACTCATAAAAGTATGGAGTTGTTTAAAAGATGTTGGATCCTTGAATTGAAGATCTACATATTATTTGGGTTCGTCCAGGATCAACATTTTATACTGTAATTTTACCAAAAAAGTGAGCTTTTTAGTTTTATTTCAAGTATCAACTATGCTAAGTTAGAAAGATTATTTTATTTTTAAATAAATTGTGTAGCATTTTTCTATTCCATATTTTGTTAAAATAGTTTTATTTCACAAATAGGTAAACGGATATTCCAATATCGATTATTTCGATTCGGATTATAATTCCAATTATCCCATCACTAGTATTGATTGGATTTCGCCTACAAAATACGTACAATTAAGTTCAAAGAGGCTTCAAATTTAAAATACTGTCAAAAATGCATTTTTTCAAATGTGTTCCCAAAACAAAAAATTTTGAATGATCTGAAATAATTGGAAAATTGAGAACCGTACAAAAACGAAGCATTACGATTCACGATTTATTTATGATTACTACAAAAATGAATACTCCCTTAAAGGAATTAGACATACATTTTTGGTTTGCTAAGTACCACTAATCCACCGATTTTTAAAAATATAGTAGACTACCTTTTGTAGTCTAAAGATATCATCATCTCGCATCCTCACTAGGTCGAGCTTACAACGCCTCGAACAAGCCTGTTCCAAAAGTCATTCTTATGGAGAACCCCGGCGTTGTGGAATGAGCTACCGGGGACTTTGTTCCCCGATGGTTACAATCTGCAGGGTTTTAAGGTCAATGTAAATAGAAATTTATCCTCGCGCAGTGCTTATGAAGCGCGATAGGCTATCTGCTTTTGCGTGAGGTTAGCTATAAAAAAAGTCTGCAATTTATCGCTGTTTAAATGCCATTAATAATGCTGCAGCAGTTACTGAGAACAGATACACCGACAGTTAAAACATTTTTCTAAAACCTAATATTTCAAAAATTGTGGGTTGCATTGAGGTATGCTAGATGTTCCTATTTCGGTAACGTCCAAAATCAAAGTTTTGGCATTTTGTTATTTTTTGAAGATAACTAAGAAGCTTTTTCACGCTTGTCACAGCAGCAACCTAGTTTCAAATATTTATTTAATCCAAAAAGTACTTTCTGAGTTATAGAGACCAACCGGAATGAGTGATTTATATGTAATGAAACAAAATAATACATCATCTCAAATACCAGATAAGGATGGGTATTAAAACACCATTGCCCACTAGAAACTCGCAACCCTAAAATAAATTGTAACCCACAAATATCTATTACATATACGATCCACTCGTTCATTGGAAAAAATAAAGTAAGACCAAAACATTCTAAACGACCAGTCTGGAATCTGAACATATTTCTTTCGTCGTTCCTAACAGATTTCAGTGTTCGTCGGCACCAGATATCGTCCAAAGCGATACCCCGATTAAATTTGTTATTTTGTTTCTTTTAAGGCGGTCTGGGCGTTAGGGACAGATTTATTTATTTGATAATCAAAATATGGGACGCATCAGAGATGTTTTAGGTACGTTTCAGCGTCTTAAGAGAAATTAGATGGATATTGAAGGCAGAGTTTGATATAACATCTGAGAAAATATGGTATTGATCAAGGAAATGTAAGCTATATGTATGCGACGGCCTGTGGAAGGTACAAGAGGCCTATTTGCCAAAGCTGGACTACCAGAACGTTATACTAATTATGTATTGTAGATTGTAGATGCTCTTACTTGGTAAAACTCTTGAGCATTTTAGTCCATACAAGTGTATGAGATTAAAATAGTATTTCAGAATGCGTTAATGGTAGTGGATATGATACTAAGAATTCAGTTTCTAATAAGATCCTGAAAATTACTAGATTAGTTTTCAGAGCAGTGTTAAATTTTTTCACATAAAAATGGATGGCATCAAGTAAGTTGATGCTGTGCTTCCTATGGCATGGTATCAGATCAGAAACAAACATTTCAATCGGAGATTTGGATTTATGTGTGAAAAATATTAAGCTCGAATATTTTAAATTTCAGAATTTTCTAGATTTTTTGAGTTTTCGTAAATTCTCATAATTGCAAATAATTCCAAAGACTATCGACAGCTTCAAAATCAAAAAACAATCCACAATGAACTAATACGTGATGAACAGTCAACCCAATTTATGCCATATTTCAAGACGTTAAATGACACTTGAAAGACTAGTTCTCTTAGCTTTGAAAATAGTTGATTAATTGATTCGCAAATTTTAGAACTGTACCTATTCTTATTGAGTAATTTGAATATTTCACACTGTGCAATTTATTCTTCTCCTACTTACATAAAACAAACATATGTTTTCAGACTACCTTTTTTGACATTACGCAATCATCACACTGATGAATGACCTGAATTTTACATTGCTTCAATTTATAATTCTCATTAATAATCAGTAAAATACATCACATGATTTAAACAAGTACAAGCAAAGCCGTTAAATTAGCATTGCATTGCCCCCCTTATAATAAAACTATAAATCATTTTGTTACCAAGACAACATGGTGCTAATTCAATCTGTTTAACAATTTAATACATTGTATTAAATTAAGGCCATCGTACTATCTATTAGGTACTTATATTCATTATCATGTAGCAAAGACCAACTTATGTTATTACATATATTTATAACACACTCTACGCTAGTAGACTTAGAGTGGTCATCATGCTTCGGAAGAACTTATGAACCTTATCGTTTAGCACTGCTACTCCCCAAGAGACATTCACCTGTTCACCTGACTAATCACCAAAAATTATAACCAAACTCAATACTAAACTGAAAAAAATCCGTAAAAATGGAAATAAGATCTTCCCCAAACCCGGGAGTTGAACTGCTATGAATTATGTCGAGGAATATTTACCAAACTTATCTAAAGCGCCCTCCGTTCTTGTAGAAAAAAATCACGACCCCCTATTTTTCCCTACTCATCACTAACCAAAAAAGCAACAAATATAGCCTATGTACCTAAATTATAAGTGATAGTTTCTCAAGTTTTGTGTGATGTAGATGTAGATGTACTGATTTGCAAAAACACCAATCAAAAACAGCTAACTGCTATTCCTACTTAATGACATCTACGGGCTAAATGTAGGGATAATTTAATATTTGTACAATTTCCAAAGCGAGTAATATAGCGTTAATAAACATCAAAATTTGCTTTGGGCGGTGTTCCAGAAGCCTCAACACATACAGTCACCGCGACCGGTATTATTTTTCAAGATACAATGGTAGTTAATAAAAAGGTTTATTATGTTTGGGCAACAATATGAACATGAAAACAAATACATTTACCAATGTTTATGCACAAACAGCTTGTTATTTGTGTTTGTGTTTACTCTGCGGTTTAGGTGTAAACTGCCGGAGGTTCTCCGTCATTTTACGAGGCACACGACACGAAGGTGTTCTTTTTAGTTATTAATCAGTAGTCAAGAATCTTTCCACAAAAATAATTGGGCGATCCCCGTTTTCAACACGCTTTTTATCAGCTTTACGTGTATGTATGAATGTGTGTAACAGAATCCTCGAACGCTATTTTCATCCACTTCAAAGCGTCAGATTAATTTACACAGAATCTTTGAAATATGACGATACGGGACTTATCCGAGGCCCTTTTTATGGAGAGAATACCCTTCAGACCAGTTGATCAAGATCCGTTGAAAAGCATGTCAAATTCCAGAATCCACCATTCTGAACCGACTGACGAAGTGCGACAATTTTTTTAATCGAACTTCACTGCCTCTCCAGAAATGCCTTGCACGTTGACCTGAACTAAAAAATAATTATATATGCCTGTCGTCCGCTTCCTCTTTCAGGTCGGTCTTCCTATTTAAATATTCATCAACTGAAATGAATCCGGAAAACGCACTAACACGGGGATATACGAAAGCTTTGGGTACACAGACCTGAACATATGAAAATCCTAGAAGCTCAAGAGCTTTTCACTGTATGTTTGCGTTGCAACGAGTGCAGATGCGCGTTTTACTCATTTCAACGTTGCATGGCTTACAACTTTTTTTATGCCACTGGAACGTGTTTTAGGATAATTAAAAAATGTATGTCGTTTGTCGCTTTGACTGGCGCTATTAGAAATTAGAGAAAAATGGAGCTTTGGTGCTCTGGGGTGATTAAAGGAAGCTATTACAAGGTGATGTGTTTGAAAATTTAAAATGCATTGAATACAAAGCATCTTACTTCAATGGTTGAATGATTCTAGTGTCACGCAGTTTCGTGAATCAAAATGATTCACTTTATTTAACCACAAAAGATGTAGTTCTGTGATCTCAAGAGTTTTCGAACTTCAGATAAGACGTTGTTTCATGACTAGTGCAAATATAATTCAAATAATTTTTCGGATCAAAATTAACAATATCTTCAGGACTACATGACCTGTTAGGTACTACTCAAATATTTTCAATTCAAACCTCGAAAAGTCTAAGAATAATATAATATTGACTTATTAAAAAGAATTTCATAATATTGGCGCAAATATTTCAACTTCATTATAAAATGTTGTTCTTCTAAGTGAAAGAAATTATGAGTATTAGTATCAACATTCGGTAATTTTTTTGAGCTGTAATCGAAGCTACGTTTTGTTGACGAAGATGGCGATGTGAAATAAACGAATTACTTGGAGCGAATCAAAATATTTTTTATATTCTTGATTAAAGTAAACGAAGCTCCGTTGGAAAATAAGATAACCATACTAAAGATATGTAATACTTGTTAACAAAGCATTGAAAGTGTTTGCTCTCCACTATGTATCAGACCTGCTATATAAAACCATGTTTCGTCTGTAGCGCCATGGTTCAAATTGATACCAATTTTCGTATTACGTAAATCGTCTTGGAGTGAAAATATATGTTCTTGTCGTGAGTATATCTTCACCAGAATATCGCAATTCTTGAATTTAGAATTTCATTTTATGTGTGGATGCTGACGACAATGCACTTGCGATCCCGTCTTGTTCTAGTCGCCTGGTCCAGATGGATTATAGTAATATTACTATATTTTTGAAAATCGATATATCCTTAAAACTTGTTCACTTCCCCTTAATTTTGATTGATAGTATCATTACTATTTTTTGTGAATGAGAGTTCGCCGAATCATCATCTCTAGTCAGTGCTTAATCATTAACCATAGAAATTGATAGCGTGCGCCCAAACTGCCATAAATGTTAATGACGCTCCAAGCATATGACTAAAGAATAGAAATAGCCTCATCAAGGACGGTATAATATTTTCGGTTTGAAAGGATGCAGTATAGATTGCAAGGGGGATTCTTATACTCGATACTTCGTTACTATGGTTGCAGGAATAAGAGAATAAGGGACAGCGCCCTTTATCTCTTGATATCGAATTACAAAACTCAATTCTGGAGAAATGCCATTCAGTCCTTCTTGTAGGAAGCAATGTTTGCAAGCAACAATTGTGTAGCGTTTTTTTATCTTTTTTTGGGCTTTGCTGCATGATCAGAAATGTATGGTTAGCCGATTCGGATAGAGCTACGTAGTTTTGAGCAAAATTTAGCGTATATCGATAATAATTTGTATTCTTAGACTGACCATGTTACCAATCAAGATCGTTTTACGTCGTTTGAACAAGGATTTGGAAATAATGGACAACAAAACCACCAGTCTTTGGGAAATAAAAGACTGGGGCGTATAGACGTATCCCAAGACTCAAAAATCTGCGGACTTGGTTCTCAACAGCTACAACTAGTCATTTTAGAGCAGCTGTAAATGAAACAACTATAGCTAGGATGATTGCGAACATTCGGATCAAATAGGCACTTTGAAAATATCGTAAATTGCTGAACTCTTAGTTTGTTTGTTTATCATTGAAGACAAAAGGAGACAAGCTCAATCTTAATCGCTGTGAAATTTCACGATACATGTTGGCTATCCTCGTTAACAACTGCTCGGACTGTAATCAAATTTTGACACTACGTTACCACCAAGGTGAGGAAGTAAGTCTGTTAATAATCAAGTCAGTAGTCAGTAGATTTTATACCAGTCTCAATAATACTTGACCAAATTTGAACTAAGTAATACTAATACAAAGTATATGGCTCGTGAAAAGGTGTTTCAATTTGAGAATCTATGGCGGGCCGTTGTATAATTTTGATTTAATTATATCAGATACTTTCGAACAGAAAACAAAACGATATTATAATGTGTACAAGTATCAAGCACCAATCAAAGTAGTTCTTTTTTCTAGACATACACACAGTAGATTTCCATCGAGTGAAGATACTCGACTTACACAATTAAACTTGATGGTTTCGTATCAGGAAAGGAGAAATTAAGAATGAATATCATAATTACGAAAATTAGTCACCATCCTATTGTTTTTTGTCTGATGTGTTCAGACAACAGCGTGCCATAGTATTTCCTGTTTCGGAAATACAAATGTGTTTGTCACTGTTTCATTCGAAATGAGTACATGACCATGTCAACTATGATTGGATTAGTTTGTTTGACCTTCCCGATAGATTCAGGTCACATAAATTGTGACCCATCGAAATACGAAATGTGAGTTAATAATCACAGCAATGAGATCAAGAACCGCCTATGGAACTTGCTATATATCGATTTATTCACTAGAGAAATTATTTTTCACGAATAGGAAGGCACATAAAATAAAATTAAACTTACGAGGAAATTGCCTCCCTGTCGAAAGACGAGAAATAAGCCTGGTCCTACGCACTATCAAGAAATGTATCTTTAACGAATCCAAATAACTGAGGATATGATTTGCAAAGAGAGTCGAAACGTCAGTGAAAGTAACCATACGTTCTAATTCACGTCAGGCATTAGTATACCCACATATTAAACTTGAAATGTATACCAATGTATACTAAGTCACAACAAACAAAAAATTTACAATTAACAAAAGTTTTTTGCACCGTGCTGACCACTTTTAAAAAATGTATGTATATAACTATGAGAATCAATTAGGAACATGTTAGCCACTTAGCCCAATATTAATTGAAAGTTATTATAATTTCAGGTTTCATTTTTTTTAATATAATAATCATAAAGTCTGCCGACGCAGTCGAAACATCAATATAGTACAAGTATAAAATGCATAAATTGAAATATTCTGAAACAATTAGGAATGGAAGTCCGAAGTAAAACACGATCGAAGAAATCTCTTCATAAAAAAACGTAGGTTTGTATAAGCTGCAAGTAATTAATAAATGATGAATAACACTGATTAAATAGTATGTCAAACAACATGTTATTTCTCCTATACGTTAAATTCATCAGCCAGTAAGCTCGGAGAGAGTGAAAAAAATACCACGTGGGCTGGAATCCAATCGTACTCGACATATGTTCAGTGTCATAAAAACCGACTAGTCGCGACGATGGATATATTAGTTTTCAGAAGTGTAGTCTCAAGAGGCCTATTGAAATTTGTTTCTCACAAAACATCCATCGGCCCAACTGCTTTATATTGAAGCCCTATTTCAAACAATATTTACCGATGGTCGCTTTTATTTTCGTGCTAAAAACAATAAATTAGTGTGATGTTTAACATATTCCGTCTAAGAGGCACTAAAAGGTATACATGACAAAACAGTTAATGAAATAATGAAAAAGTTTATTGATATTAATGAATAGTGTACACATGTACACATTTAGAACAATAGTATGAAATACAGTCGAGATCTACGGAATATAGGTTTTTCAATTTGGGGCAAAAGATCAGGGTAGCGGGAACAGTGAGGGAAAAGTCAAGTCAGTTGAAAAGTCACTAGAAATGATGATATTGTCTAAATTAATTTATAGTATAATTGTAATAAATGATTCAAATTTCATGGAAACAGAGAACCAATAATATCTGCAGAACCTGTCAAAATATTGAAATAGCTCAGGAATAAATTCTTCACTTATTGAGGTATGAAATATCTCGAGGACACTTTAACCAGATAATCAAGGTTTTCTAAGGGTTTCTCTTGACCTGCATTACAATCGCTATAACTCTTTACCCTTTTTTTTTATAGAAAAATAGCTAGACAACTCGTAATTTTATATTCAGGATATAGTAATTAGTCGACTCGAAGACAAAGGTCTCACGGACCGCCCTGAGAAGACATGACGAATAGCAATTAATAGGGCTTAGTTACCTAGTTGACAAGTAACCTGGTTAGTATTTGTAAACAATGAACTTTGACAGTCCAAGGATAATTCAAATATTTAATCAAAACAGGTCATAAAAACACAATTACACAATTTTATCTGAATGCTGGAAGATATCATTATGAAACTGTTATTTTATAGTACCCGCAAACTGCAAAAGTGAAAAACGTTCTATTTGCGTTGTTAGAATAAATTTAAAAAGACAATCAAAAAACGATTATAGGCGGTCCAAACTGTCCATTATATCATTTTGTTCAGAATCAGTACAATTATATTTTCAGAATTGTTCTTAGAATGTGAAATATATTCAAAATGCTCTAAAGCAATCTTCCACCACTAAACTTCCAATCAATCGTATTTTACATATCATAGATTATCTCCCGAGAGACTATACAGTTTATGTAGATATTATTCAAATCATGTCAAGCAGACTGAGAGGAAATGATGAGTCATTATGAATACATTGTCTTATATACATGCTGATATCTGCCGTATTAGTACTGTGTACATATTTATTTTGCATATTAAATCAACTTAGTCATTGTCGTAGTACTAGCACTTGGTCATGGAGTATCAAAGTCAATTATTTTGAATATTGTCGAGCAAATAACTTCTCAAAAAACGCGCATCCTTATTTTGCTTTTTGGTTCCACTGTTGAGAAGATTCTTGAAATAATGGACCTTCTGAAAGAATATTTGACAAAAGTGATTATGAATTCGAAAAAAATATTTTTATCTTAAAAGCTTCCAAATTTATGGACATGATAATAGATCCACAAAGCATACCAATGTTAGACATTATCAAATATTTTAATTAGATCTGATAATATTCAAGAACCTGAAAAATGTGTTGATACCCAGAAGCAGCACTCCCTACCATGATTTTGACTACCACTGTTCTGAATTCGAACAGAATCGAGTTTGTGACAAAAAAAAATAAGGCCTAAACTACTTACCTATGCAGGAAAAGTTAAAAGAAAATCTCGTCAAGCAACGAACAAAAAATAATGCAATCCAATCTAAGATTTCACTATCAAACAATGAAAGTGTAACGGCATTTTTACGACAACAAAACAACGTTTCAAAGAATGCAGCTGCACCAAATCTTGATAACATTCGTTTTTTTCAAGATACCAAAGGAATCTCTAACTGTAACAACTGAATGTCAATGACACTACCGTAACAATTTATTACGGTGGAACTCGTTAACCTTAAAAATCAATTAACGTAAACAATAGAAACAATAGAAAGTCCATAACGTATAAATAAATGTATCTATAAGAAAACACATGTCACTTTAAAAAATAGCCTTGAAATATGTTTAGTTACCTCCTCAGATTTTAGTAGGACATACCCAATTTCATTGACTTGAGTGATCTAAAATTTATATACAATATGAAATACTGTTCTCCGTTTGACATAACACTGAGTATCTAGAGGGTAATGAATGAACTACTATGGAGTTTAATTTCCGATAGTTATTTACAGCGTTTCAAAATCAATGACAATATACATTTTATGATCTTAAAGTTTTTGCCTTGGTCAAATCTTACACGTAAAGAAAAGGTAAGATAATTTTATATACTGAAACCACTCCCGAGAAAAACTAGAGTATGGTTCTCAACTAATTTTTCAAGGAATTTCATCTGTATGAGATAATCAAAGGTCTCATCATACCTATATGTATGTTAATTATGTCATTATCCATAGTCAAGGCCGTCTATTCTGTGACCATATTTCCTAATAAATATTATAATCATTTCTATTCCCGTACTATGAACCTTAGGTCACTAAAAGTGTTAGTTTTATACTTATAATGATAATGTCATATCCCTTTCTGTAGATAGATAATTATTATCACAAAAGAACTGTAGCTGTACGATAAACTATTATTATAACTGTATATATCATTCCATAGTAGACATTCATTCATCTGGCGCTTGGTTTTAGGAGTTATCTATTTGTTTCCTTTCAGAGATAAAAAGCCTACGAATGTGTGCGCTTTGAAATATTTTTAGTTTTCGTTGGAATAGCCGTGACGTAGGTCATAGATATAATTACAGCCCATCAGTAATACTGGCACATACAGGAGGTTTTTGACCAACATATGCTTCACATGTGGATATAGATACGGTGTATGATTCATTGACTCTTCTAATCCGGAAACAGTTTATTTTTGAATTATATTGAGGGTATCGTCACCTAAAGAATTTGACGTAAGAATAAATAATTTACAGTTCAAAATATATTATATTTAAGAACTTAAAGAAGCAATGAAGACTGGGATTTGTTTAAAAAGAATAAAGCATGCAACTATTTGGAATCTATGTGTGAGAAGCGCACAATAGCCTTTAATTAATGCATTTCTAAAATATCTTTTTCCATTTGAGAACGATTATTATAGTCATTTTAGGTGCATCTCCTGCAAAACATAGTTTGATAAACTTCACACAACTTATGCTATGTTTAAAAACAACTTCTACCAATCCATTATATATTTTACAGAAACAACGTTACACTTTTTGCTTGACAAGATGGTATCAGTGAGATTTATGTACGACAATTTTTCAAAAGATAAGTGAAATCACATACTGGTCGTGATAAGCTCTAGCTACTCACGAAAACATGTAAATTAGGTGAATGGATTATACGAACGCTCCAACCATGAATATATCGCAGTTTTTTAAATGGTATTCATATAATTAAATACAACTCTTTATATACATGATATATTAAGATATAGGACTAGCATGTATTCACTGAAAACTTTGTAGTATCCATGATAGTATAATAGAAACTCGCCTCCGTAGCAATATGTGCAGACTTCCTATATGACACTGATGACGAGGTCTACTTACGTCCACACCAAACAGTTTCTTTAGATTTTTCTCAATCCAATTTGTCTTACACATCATATTACGTCAAAAAACGTATGATTCAATTTATAAAAAAAAAATTCAACTAAAAATTATTTTGCCACCCTCTCATGGGAGGTAAATTAATCAAATTTCATTTTCATTATTCCATCGATTATCGATTATATAATTACGTTCACTCTTATAATCTCAGATTTCCATCCAATATAAATAAGTGTGAGAAATAATTATCTATCATGCATACGCCGCAAAGCTTAAAATCTGGGTTAGAAGAAAATTTCTATGAATATTCCATAAATAAATAAATGTATACGATGTATATCTACGCACATTCTGCGAATTACATCAGGCATGAGATTTATAAATAGCTAGCAATTTATGGAGAATGTAAATTGTAGAAACGGTAGTTGAAGAAAATGAGCTGGAAGGAGTGTAGTCTGTCAGTTGTAATTTAATGGGTTATTTTCATGACAAAAAGTGATGTTGCGTCTTTCTTTCTTAAGACAAGACGGCCAACGATATTTCTGGGGCAATATTGCATTATGTCTCCTTATTTCGGATTTTATCAACAATGCCAGGCACCTTCCAGCTTCTCCGTACGGACACTCAACCAACTGAGTTACGTAGGCACGTCCCCTAAAGCAGTCTTGTAGTGCTCCAAAGTGTTGCGAGAGAAAGATGGACTTGTAGGGCTCCTCTTGTTTTTGTTTAACAGGTATTTTTAAGCGAGGCAGTTAGATGGAATATTTACTATGGTAAAATCTATATACTAGAGACAATTCTCTGTAAGGTCAGGCGCGTCCTGATTCAGTCCTTAAGCTTCAGAGAGTGCTCCGGAAGGCATCTCCAGACAAACGAGCACTATTCCAGAAGAGATGGTCAGATCTGACCCTTATAGAGTAGTAGTAGGTGAATATAATTTTCGGGAGCCCAGCTTCTGGGATACCGACTAAGCAAGACCGGCAAATTTACGTACCGGGACATTATTAATGTTAATCCTTAAAAGTTTGTAAGACAACTGGGGCTCTAGACGCGAACAACGCGCGCAATTTGAACATGATCTCCTGGGAAGCCTGCCCACGTAGCTCAATTGGTAGAGTGTCTGTCCGGCAAGCGGAAGGTGCGCTAGTTTGATACAATTTCTACTACTACTATGACGTTCATATGGGCATTATTTTGAAAAAAATCCTCTCTGAATGAGCGTATGACGATGTTTTCGCAGAGACGTGATACCGCATCAGAATTAGCAGGTGAAAAATAGCTGCAGCGTTGTGAGCCGCGGCCAGTTGCGTTTGTACCCACGCCGTCGATACGGTTGAACACCGAAAGCGACACCGCGTCTGGCAGGTGTCGACGGTTGCACAGACACCATTTTAATTTTCTATTAGCCGCACATGTAAATCCGAGCATGATCCACACACACACTCTCATAAATCCCGTTTGCAAAAATTAATTTCCAGCGTCGACTCTCGATATTTCGATCTCTTGTACCGCAGGCCAATAAACTTGAATGAGAGGCTTCAAATAGGTTGGCGCTATACATGTGAAAGCTTTCGATAGGGTGTTATATAAGAGGCTTTTAATCGAGCTTGATGCTTATTATAGCCCTATGTCAATCTTTTGAGACGGAGTCTTATTCGTGGTGATTAATAGATATACTTCCAATGTTTAAACCTTTAATGCTCAGGAGTCTGTCTGTCTGCAACGCTCTTTTTGCTGACCATCTGCGAACTGTTGTGTGGAACACTAGCATGCCGGAGATCCAAGCTCGGCGAGAGCAACATGTTATCCAAAACAACGACGACATCAAAGAAATTGACGAATCTGGATCTACAAAGGTTGTAGTTGAGTTTAACGCTAAAAAAAATCAGACAACTATCCAAATAAGAAAATTACATACTAGTGTTCTAACTGTGGAGATGGAGGGACACAGAGTACTTGAGGATTTACATGAACATTACCATGAGAACACTAAAAATCTGGTTTTATAAGAAAATCCAGCATCTTTCTGAAAGAGTAACGATGTTGTTAAAATGGAAAACATACGGAATTTGTTTTGAATACATATTTGAAATGCTGATGTTACAAACCGCGAGGAAATATCCCGGGTGGTATGAATCTTGCATGAGCTATAGAAAACCGATAAACAAGACAAAATGACGGTATACTAAGAAATCCTACTCAAATATGTAACAGAAAAGCTAGCTCATCAATAGGAATACATCAATTTTTGCGTCCTGAAAACAGTAAATGCAGGGCCGTATTGCAAAAAATATACTCAAGGCTAAACAGATTATAAAATTGAGCAATAATATTTTGATGAAGATCTCAAATCATTTGATTGATCTTTTGGTGAACCTACCTCGCTCACATATAGCTGATTACTGAGGTCACAAACTTATTAAAAAAAACTATAAACATTTCAGCCACTAACGCAGCATTATTTAAAACATTTGTCATAAAATATGCCAAATTTTCATGTTGTATTATGTACTACTACTAATTCAAATAATTATCTAAAATGTCTTAATTGCAAAAACAATCAAATCAATTTTGCAGGTCATAAAAAATTGAATATCTTCATCAATATGTTCAATTTTTGCCAAAAGATCAACAGCTCCAAATCCCAAATATGTCAAACTGATGCCATTGCATGGTAAATACAGCGTCAACCAACTTGACATCATTTCATTAACACTGCATCTCTTCTTTTTTTTTGAATTACCTTGAGTATATCAGCCTTTCTCCTGAATGACTCCCTGGAACTTCCATTAGCAATTCAAAACGTAGTCCTTCATAGACGCATCTTTGGCAATAGTGTGAGCAAGCGTGTTCGGAAACGTGATTTCTATCAGAAACAACCGAACGGGAGCTTGGTTGATACAGGTTAGTGTGTACATTATGAATAAAAGAAAGGAAACGTGAGGTTCGACGTGTTTGTGACAATAGCTCGTAAAACGGAGATTACTGATATACTCGTTTGTTGGTGGTCTTTACTTGTATCTACAGGAGAACGAAACGTTACCTGAGATACACAAAGATCGATAGACTTTCTAAAATCAAACGTTGTGTGAGATTTTTTGACACTAGATAGATTAGCCTGATACCCAGCAACAATGAACATCTTATAAGAGTGGAATCTGGCCCAAACGACGGAAAGAAGATGTACTGGAGTCAGGACCGTCTAAAAGACACGAAGAGCAGAAAAGAGGGGTAAAATTGGATGAAAACAGTTAAGTAATTTGATAGAGCTATCCATTTCATGGAGCTATTTCAAGAGCATGAGCCTCCTTTCAGAAATACAGGCCCAGGGAGTTACCCACCCTTTTAACTTTCGTGTCGACGGGAATAGGGTTCATAAAAAATTGCGTTTAACTTGCTAGAATTAACTCTGGCACTTTGGCATGTCACTTGCAGCAAATAGTGACAGTTAGTTGATGTTTTACGTCCATATGCTACTTTTTACGGTTGAAAGGGAAAAGTAGGAGGTATGTGCACAGAAATGTCACCAACAAAATTTCCAAGAGCTCCGAAACACAGTGTCCACATGTCAGCAAGTACTAGATGACTTACAGGTACTATACGATATATTTTATTCATGTTGATTGAGGATACTCTCAGTTGGTGACTCGAGACTAACAGAGCCAGACTTCGAGCAAGTGGAACTAAAACGGAATGAATATAGCAAATCAACAGACTGAAGAGTGCTTCAGCACACTTCAAGTTGTGATTTTCTCTCTGATTTGACTGGACTGTATCTTCGAGCTAGTGTAACAAAATCCGATTGACATTCACTAAATCAACGGTATGTTGGAAGGCTGTGGTTGAAAGCCCACAGTATGTTCATTGTGACTTTTCCAAAGCACTTCCTAATTTGACCATACTATATTCTCAGGCGTATTAAATGAAAACTGCTTGTAGAAATTTAGCCAATGGTCTGTTGCAGAGTGGTTGGGTCCTCGAGTTCCAGAGCACTCCGTGTTCACTTAAAAATTCATACGGCGGAACAAAAACATAATGGAGCGGAGAACGTATGTCCGTACGTGTTTGAAATTAAAACATGGATCTCGTTACCTCGGCAATGGCTAGTCGAAAGGCCTTTCACATTTTTTAAGTTTATATAGAAAGAGATGCAGTTTCGATTTATGCATGTGTGGAATTATAGGTTATGATAAGTAGTCTAGCTTCATAAAATCGGTATCACAGAGACAGGTTCAAAGTGTATGAGTTTCCAGCATCACTGTCTTGTCTATTGTGCTTCACTTATTCTCTTATTACTCCTTACTTCTACGATAGCCAACGACAAGCCACACAAGAGTGAAAGAAGTGGAGGAAACCCCCCAGGCCCAGGGTCTAGGGAGGAATGCGTCTGAACGGGGTCCAGAAATGGATAGACTCTATCAACACTTTCAAATTTTCACAATGTACCAGTTCTGTCAAAGTCTCCTGTGGGATTCTTTATTTTTGCCCTCCAGGTTTTTCAGACCAATTCTTTTTTCTAGTATGCTTCTTTTTTGCGCTCTAGGTTTTTCAAACGACGAGCGAGTGTTAGACTTATCCCCCCGGCCACAGCAAGCAGGAGGTACGCCCCCCCTAGCCTACTTTTATTTGTACTTTCCAGACTTTTAAAACGTACCAATCTTGATTAAACATCTAATGACCAGTGAACTACTTCAGGTAATTGAATTACTTCCTACGCATAAGCTGCCACTGCTAAGTACTCAATCTAGTAAGACAACAACAAATATCGACATAAGAATCATCGATGCATATTTGATGCCGTACTCTGTCAGACTGTACTGGAATAGTCCAAACTAGCATCCCTGTTATCCACATAGATGAACTTGAATAGCTGATTAAATCGTTGCGCTTCGGCGGCACAGTCTCCTATCGAGTTTCAGAACTGTGCTTGACGCCACTCGGACATCATGACGCCAGACGGCTCTTCTCTTTCTCCCTTCGCTCGTTTGCGCTTATTGTCTCACTGTTTTGGTTGTTTTGGGTTTTGCAGGGCAGAGGTGTAGGCTATATATATTCTTCGAAAGGGCCTGAGCTCCAGAATAATAGGTGTTTATATAAAAGAAGTCAAGGCAGATAAATCCATAAATATGTAGATTCTGCGATTTTTTTACCGCACCTAATGATATGTCGTGCGAAAAATTGTCCAAATAATTAACTTGAAAATTATGTGAATCGAATGTACTGCTAACAACGTGCACTAACAAAGACTCGCAAAAAATTGTGAAAAGAGAGCACGATTGAGCTAAGAATCTACAAGCGAGGCTTTTGAAATTTAGAACCAATATACAACTAGACACCATTTTTTTTAACTGTACCTCCCCAAAAACAAACAAATACAGCATTTTTACGTGCATATCCGCCGATATACAAATCCGCATCTAAAAACTCAAAAAAATGGCCTACAGCCTAATTCGAACCACATACCTTCTGATTGCCGGTCAGCCAACCGAGCGAAGTAGGCACTCAGCTACTTCCGTCTAGAATGCCGATAATGTTAGGAGCACTTCCATGAAAACTATCCGATTCATGAACGAGTTGAAGTTCGAGGGGAAAATGACATCCTAAATCGAGTGAACGGCGTGCCTGCTTAACTCAGTTGGCATCTGATCGGCAATCAGAAGTGGATGGTTCAATTACCGCAGTTTTTTATTGGAAATGTGTAGTGAATTTCACATAGTTTTCAACGAAATAGATGACTGTCTGTATCGATTATATATAAGACGTACCTTAAATGCTAAGCTTTTCTCTGTTATCATCCTTTCCTGGCGAAGCAATGAAAGTAAAAACTATCCAGAGCTTCCCGGCCGATTATTCCAACATACTACACCGGATTACTACATAGTACGAAGGCGGGTGAGGAGGAAACGTTTGATGTTACATTAACCGTGCAGAGTTTATCGTGAACGACGAAAGGCCAGACAGTTCGCTCTATTGAATAACAAATCATCCTTATAACCCTTTTTTGCATAATATACATGGCTTGCTTTATAGAGATGTTTTCCTTTTCCCAGACGGCGCCGAAATGAGAAATTAGATTTGGATGTTTAGCGTCAAACTTCATACAAAACCACAAAACGTTTCACTTGCACTAGACAAGCCGGTTGATTCAGTATCCGTAACTATATAAACAAATATTAAAAACAAAATTTAAGAGTGAGAAAAATTCAGAATCAATTTTTACGTGAACGGAACTCAAACCCGTGTATCCAGCTTCACCGCGGAATGCTGGAGACACGGGTTTGACTCTAGTCTGCACAAAAAAATCAGGCGTTCTCACTCCACAATTGTTTTTTAAAATTTTAAAATAACCCAGTCAATCCACTTGATCACAGTACTTCGTGAGCATCTACGGGACGTTTAGGGGTAGTAGTACTACTGAAAAACTCACCTTTGTCAGTGTTCTATAAAAAAATTCTATGCCTTCTGGCGCAGGACTTTTTCTGACTTATTAATGCATATTTGATTCTCTATCTCAAAGAGTGTCAAGTAAATAATATTTTTATAAATAATTTATTTATACCGTGATTGGTATAAATGTTTTTTGTATTCATGATGAATAATTATTATATATTTTTCAGTATATCAGTTTCAAAAGACACGATTGTCATTTCATTGTATTCTAGAAGCTCTTTTTACCTGTTAAACTATTGATGGTTTTCCTTTAAACGTATTCCTGGGAATTTGTTTGATGTGACAAATGTAATATAATCAATAACGCTATTCGCCAGAAAGAAATTCAGGGAATGTCTGTGAGATGCATAACGTGCCAGGAAGTTTCGTTCCACGAGTAGTTGAATCATTTCTCATTGAAAACTTTTGAAGCAGCGTCAACACGTTAGGTGAAAATTGATGAGTTCTATGTCTGTAATTGAGACTTAGAAGCGGCGAAAATTTTATATCAAATAAAAACTACATTCGAATAGAGAATATAAGTTATAAGTAAAAATGGCGTCCAGTACATTGAAGCTGTACGCAAAGTAGTCAGTCAAGAAAGTAATATTTCGATCTGATTCTGTAAATGGCTTCCCGAGGAATCTTGCCACCCCCCTCCACCCATAGGTTTGAATCAGAAATGCATCGTCATCAGCGCCCAATATTTTTGCATTATTTTTTTAACTATAACTGACATTGAAGAGTGAAAATATATTAAGCTGACACAGATTGTACTGGAATTGATTGAGAAGTTAGCGGGTTGCCTATCATGAACTTTTTCGATTAATGAACTCGATATTATTCGCGATTACAATACTTCCCCGCCCACTGGCGTGGGAAATAACATTGGAGTTTCGAGTATCTAATCAAATTTTCGTTTCAGAGACAAGTACAGAAGTAGAATTTATCTTTAATAATATCATTGAAAATCTAAAGTCTGATGTATCCTGTGTAGTATAGAGATAATAGTGGGATGAAAACTTCTCAATCACAAATAACTATTGAAATATTTCTAAGAATGATTTTCAATTCCATTTGGTCACTACCTCACAACTTTACAATACTACAAGAAACCCAGGAACACAGGCGATGTTAAACTGAATCAAAGTTGTATGAGTATTTTATCGATTTGTTTATACAATCATTATGAGAATTGTTTACACAGCATTGGCGGTTTTTTCACGTATATCAGTGAAATCACTATAAATAGCTATACTTAAACCATTTCTAGGGAAACTCATAAAAATGTATCTTGAATGGAATCATAAACTACGACAACTATGAATTCTAGACGAAATGGTTTTGCCAGAGAGAGAGATATTTATCACACTAAGCCAAAGGAATAATACTGTAAAGTTCTTTTAAAATAAATTGAAGATCGTTTACAACATATTATTTCCAATGGGTTTTATTACGTGTACTTATTTATCCCGTGGAGGCCAGACAGACCAGGTAAGGTTAATAGATTTGGTGAAAGGGAGATCTCGAATAAATTAGGTGTCTGTACTTCCAGCATCTTCTACATTCTATCATCTATAAAACTTTGACCTCAGTGATATCTAATGCTACGTATACATATATACGACAACGCGCGATAAATCCAGTCTACCGTTCAAGCCTTACTGACGAAGGATCGGATTAGAAGTGATATTTAGCCTTCAAAAAATAGCGTCAAGCAGGTTGACATCGTTGATATATTTAGTGAATACTCTTATCAGACTTCAGAACTGTTAATCCAATTGATGTAAGATTTCAGTAGTTTGATTATTTCTTTATAGGAATTAAAAAGATCAACAGCTCTAAAATCCCATTCGACTCAACCAGCAACCTACTTGACGCCATTTTTGACACTTCTATATAAATTAGTCCATGTACAACAGCAATTCAAACAGAATTTTCAAAACTAAACAATAATTGTGAAATGTCGCTATTTATTTTCGCCTGACTGAAAATGTAATCTGCTATGATAACAGGTTGACAAACATACAACGCGTATGCTCCCTGATAAATAAATTTTTCAACGAATAAAATCGTGTATTTACATTAGCCGTTTGCTAATACAAACAAATTTCATGCGAACAGGTTGATATGATAACAAATATCGCAATTTTCGAGAAACTATGTTCAATGGTACAAATACCAGGCTTTTGGATTGAGCAAATTATTACTTTAGACGTCGCCGCATCTATTCTATATCTAACGGAGTCACATCATACCAAGATACTCAGTTATGATGTCAAAACTTGTTTGCCTGCCTGGCTAGGTCGGGGTCCCAGAAACTGGGGCTCCTCTTCCGCTCCAGGAAATCACAAGGTCCAGTAGCTACTGCTACTATACAAGGCACAGATCAGAATATCACAGCAGTACTGCCCATATGTGCGCTCCAAAAGCACAACCTGAAGCTTCTGGACCCGATCCAGAATCGAAGAATACGTCTAGAGAATGTCTCTTTCTATAGACATCATCATGACAGATGTTTGACCGAACTCTATGGGGGCATCCTCACCATGTCGAACTTACAACACCTCGAACAAGCCTCTTCCAAAACTCGTTCCTTCGGAGAATCTTGGCGTTGTAGAATTAGCTACCGAATACCTTGTTCCCCGATAGTTACAATCTACTGCATTTTAAGTTCAATGTGAATAGGAATTCATCCTCTCGCAGCGCTCATGGAGCTCTATCGGCCTTTGCGTGAGGTTATCTATAAAAAACGTAGAGGTAACGGGAGTAAAAATCGAAACGCACCTTCCAGTTGCCTGACAAACACTACCAATTAAGCTATGTAGGGACGTCTCTTAATCAGTTCCAGCAGACATGTAATGTAGACATACATCACATACTATTTAATTGACAAAAAATGTTCCAAAATCAATTGAATATATCGATTACCAAAATGAATGAGAGAACAAACTTGTCTTAAGCTAAGCGACATTGCTTTAGCCGCGATAGCGGGTTGTTATTTCCTTCATTCTCATTTTTATCAGCATCTTAACAGTTCAGAATCACCACGATCGAACAATTTGTTCTTTCATGTAGATGAAAAGTTGAGTGATTTCACAAATATTTGTGGAACCGTGGGTAAATCACTCAACTTTTTATCTATATGATGGAGTTTCACCAATTAAGAGCATCTACAATCTACATAATATGTTCTTTACCCACCACAAACTCCACCTATTTTATCACGAGAGTTGCTGTGTGTAGTGCTGTCGAAATTCATAAATGGTGTGTTAAAAAGCCTCAGGCTTGGAAAGAATCCTGCCAACTGGCAATTTTCAAATTACCTCGGTACATTTTGTGGTTGTCCGCACAACTCGAGTTCAGCCTCTGGTGTTTTATTGCGTGTTGCTAAAGGTGGAAAAACGTTAATTAAATGCTTTTAACCAACTGTGAACGACGTAAGTATCAAATTAGGGGACCTAAAAGAGCTAATATTAGTATAAACAGTACATGAAAGGATGCAGAAATGAAGTTTTATACTTTCATGAATGGTTGATTTCCCTGCATATATTTGGGGAATATGATTAAGCAGAAAATGGGAAGATAGGGTTTGAAACTGTCTGAGCTTTTAAAATGATTAGGCAAAAATATTTAGGTAAACTAATTTTAAGTACCCCTTTTCATTCATTTTTTTGGCTAATTACCGCGCGGGAAATGCTCCTGTTTCCGATAATTCATAATTGCGTCCAGAATGCACTTGCGTTTGCAATGCTTCGGTAAATACACCGATATAAAAATCAACTGAAATATATTCACGCCTCGACTAAAAGCTTCATATTCTACTTATGTCTGAATCCAGAGACATGTTTATTTACCATCACTCAGTCCATTGGTCGGAATCTAAAATGCCAGACTGTCTGCAAATAGAGTATTTACAAAATGACAACAGCAAAAACTTCGCTAGCGATATGACGTTTCTGGAACTGATGTAAATAGAGAACCATTAGAGAGCGAGAGCCTGTCTAGTTTCCATTTCATGAAAGTTGTCGTTTCTGGAATGAAATATTTTAAGAATATCATATAAATTACTTTTAAAACTTACGAGTATATTTCTCATCATATAAAAGTTATCATCCTAACCTCTTGAATTCGCCCACCTACGATTTGTTACAATATAACACTATAATGTTTTTGTTAATCCATTCCATTGAGACATTTTTTGCTATATCATATTAGGCAACAGACTTAATTAAAAATTTATCACAGTCATTCTTTCTACGGATGGTACATGTGCATGTTACATGCCTGCAATTTTTTATCCTGATGATACTGGTCACTATATTAAGACAAATATATAGAATAATTGTATTGTCTTCAATTCTTGATACGTGTACAATTTTTTTACTTAATCAGACGTCTTGAAGTCGGTGACCATAACGTTAAAAGTCCGTTACATTCATACATACATACATACATGTAAAACAAAAAAATTGGTTGAAAAAGGTAATAGTTTTTCAGATAAATCATTATTTAAGGTAGACACAAATTAACACATAAATATCATTTAATTAATGCACACTCTAACTTCTGATCCGTGAAATCGGGAGTGTAGCTCGACTTGACAGACCTCATAATTTCACGCGCTATGGAACGATTTCACTTTCAAAGCATCCTTAGAACCACAATTAGATGATCGCTTGGTCTACTATAATATATCTAAAGTCGATTGCAGAACCTCGAACGGTCACAATTTACCGAAAGCACTCAAAAAGTTCAATTTCGCAATGCAATCTTATGAAACAATTCGCTACGTGTTATTCTGAACAATCCTGATATAATTTACCTGTTTGCAGCTACCACAAAAAACTACTATTGCACAGCCAAACACTGGAGTATCTTTACGCCCAGCGTACAGCATTATTTACCCTGGTTCGCTTCTTCTGCATCGAAAATTACGTTTTTCACGATCTTTGATTGACTTTAAAAGAACTATAAAAATCAACGCGATTCCAATGCATCCGCTTCATGTGTTTGATGAAAATGCGTTTGGGTTGGGCAATCAACGAACACGGGGTATTGAACCTTTGTCTCTCAAGAGGGTGTACTCATAAACCGTTATAAATTTATGTTACGTTCAAGAGCCCATCGCGATTATTTATTTCATTAAAGCTGCATCTTCCCGCGCATAAAAATTCCGATTATCTCTCTGTAGTGCCTCAGCTGCATCTCATTTCTCGGAAGAGACACCAGTGGTGTACGCATGGAACAGGTAAGGTTAGTTACTACTTCTAGAGAAGTGAGCGTTTCACGTTGAACATGGCAACATTGTGCCTGCACGAAGTCAAGTTTATATATATGTCATTTTAGCTGTCAAAGTATTGCACTACAAATCATAATATTATCGTATGAGCCCTAATTTTTAGAAATTTATTCGACTACTTGCAAAAGCATCATAGGTATTGCCCTGCATACTATTATCAATTCCCACGCTAATGGATGGGTAAGTATTGCGTTTTCTGACATATACGCATCACTAAAAACTATGTCACTCATTCCAAAAAGTACTTTTCCAATTATGATGAAACTTTTAAACTAAGGAATCGGTTCAGTGGCGGTGGAATTATACTTTTTTGGCATGTTTGAGGACCCTGAACATTTTACAAAAATTTCAGATTTTCAAAAAATGGAGGTAGGGAGTTTGGAAGCGGAGGAGATCTGAAAAATAGGTGCAGGTAAAAGAAGTTGAATAATTTACAAAAAAAAATTTGAAACTTCAAAACTTCTGTTCTTAAGATTATAAAATGTTTAGTTTTTCTATATTTTTTTGAGACAATTCCAACGATCAACAGTTCGAAAATCCAAATGCTTAATACCAAACTTATAAAATTGCGAGGCAAGTCCAGCCTACTCGACAGGTATAATGGATTTATTGCATAAATTTAACCCAACACAGCCTATTGAATATAATAATAATGATAATATCGTCTTAGGCATAGGAAAAAAGATAAGAAAAAGAAACGAAACGAAAGACCTAGAAACATGTGAACATCATGAGTCTTTAACTAGACTAACATTGAGGTTTTTTCTGAGACTTGATAAGTTCATGTATTTGAACTGCACATGAAGATAATTGGGTTAACAGATACATAAGAGAAACACCGTTTAAAATGGGAAGTAAAATACTTAGGTACAGACAAAAAATCAGAATTCCTGCAATGTATATCATGCAAGTACACATATTTCAATGAGATGTGGTCATATTTACGTAGGCCATAGATGAAAAGTACGCAATTGTTTTGAATTATTTGTAAACGATTTTGTGCAACTTGATCGAGATAATAAAAAATTATGTTACAGTAATTTGAAGCGGCCAAAAATTAGAGTTTCACACAGCTTTTTACGTAGTATGAAGTTCAAAATAAACTTATTTGGATACATGAGAGGAAAAACATAATTTTTCATAAAAAGACACTCCCATTTTTATATTTGTTGATAGTACAGGTGTCATTTTCTATGTTTACCATTATAGCCGGTTTTGAAGTTTAACGTTTGTTTTCAGGACAAAATAAGATAACTACTCATTCAGCTGTATTGATTTAGCTGCATTTCTCAGATGCTTAATACGATTAATATAAAGACAAAGAAGAAGAGACTTTGTAAGACCATGTCTATAAGTTGCACAAGTCAGAAAAACATTAGTAAGGAATGTTAAATGTCTAACACAAAGACAAAAGGCCATTGATTTTGATCTTTTTGGGTCTACCACTGGCGGCGCCGCAGTAAACATTAAAGAATCCGTTACGGCTCTGCGTTTTACGATGGTTTATGGAGATTTAGCTGGAAATAGTCGCGGAAGGGAATATGAATATGGCGCGCGCAAACATGAATATTATAACCGCCGTAAAATTAACTATTGTACTGAAGTTGCTTGACGACCATGACACTATATTGTACAGAAATTAATAGGCAGGACAGAGTTCCAGGTAAATTTCCGCAACAGCGGAATATATTTCCCTATTCGACTTGGCGGTTGTAGAATCACTGGCCGAAAATACCAAAATTGCATTTCTAAAATCGAGGTGTATTATTTTTCTTTGCATTGTCGACATATGTAGTCATCATTAAGTGAAGGTTATACTTTGAATTTAGAGCCTACTATAATTTTAAAAATTCAAACCCGTATAGAAGGGAAATGAAATGTAGTTGCTTCAAAGAATGTATTTCACAGTATACATCGTTTTGGGAAGCTTCAAAGCTGATTTCACCATTGGACCATATTTTTTTGGGGAGATTGGCAATGGAGAGGCATGAGATTTTAGAATGATTTTCAACAATACGTTTAAATATATCTTTTACTTTATTATAATCTCACACTTAGTACTTATGTTGTACATCCAGAGGGAAAAACTCTTTCCACAGTGACAGTCGCAATCCATGTCGAACGGATAAAACTTTTATCAAAAAAGACGCTAAACTGGTGACGAAGAGTGGAATGCAATCCATAATTGCACAAATAGAACGCTGGCATCTGCGCGGAAATTCGAGATCCCAGCAATTTCCTTTGATCATTTACTGTGCACTCTGATAAATTGCTATCGAAGCTTCCATTCGATTCGTCCTGAAAAGTGACGTTTCGCTACTGGAAATCCGACGAAAATGCCATAAACTGTATAAAATAGTCCAGTCATTTTTTATATAAACCGAAAATTACACATGTTATAAACGGCCCTTAGCTCAGTTCGAATTAGATATTTATATTTACAGAATATACGAAACGATTATTTTTCATTATTCGCTTTAAATGAAACAAAAAAATGGAGCCAAGTAGTAAATCTTGGTACTTCCGATACACAATGTCATCTTTGGAGAATAGACTCAAATATTAGGTTTGATGCAGTATTAGTCACCAAAAAATATTTATCCCTATGCTGTAGCTATTTCTATGTATAACTACACTGTGCTCTAAAATACAAAAATATAGGTGATATTTATATATTCTCTATAAAAATATAATGAGATAGAATATCACTTTTTCATTTTGAGAGTCTAGTTAGTCCTTTTTAACTACGAAAAATTAAAAATAAACTTTAAGACTACGAAAATGTTAGAACCTCTCATTATTTATATAATTGGGTATATAGTGATATATTCTCATAGTTGACCTTGCCTAACAAGACTTAGCCTTATAACACATGCATGCTGATATAGTTTCAGTTTCATAAAATATAAATTCTACATCCGTCTATTTTTTCATTTGCTGTTCATAAAATGCCTGAACTAACTGAAAACCGACTAAAAGTTTAATTTCCTGGATGACTGTTCAAGAAACGTCATTTCCATTCGTTAAAAGGTGTGCAAATGGGAGAGACACCTCCAATTATGCGCTGAAAAATTGATGTCACTGGAATAAAGGACGTCGAGCTTTCTCTTTGATGTCTGGAACTTTTGGAATTATGTCAGTTTACACTTATTTTGAATATAAATCATAATATAAGATGGAAGTATATCCTATTGTTTAAACGTCGTGTCAGGTATCCTCTGATATGTAACATAGCTCAACACTTTATATAACTGGCAATTAGAAAAAATAGGAATAAAAATTTTAATATTCTTTATTATTATTAAATAATATTGAAGAATGTACAGTATATAATCAATAATACCATCTACCTAAATGTTTACTCAAAATTCTATACACATTACGTTTTTCCACGTCATTAACAGTTAGATAAAAAAAAGCACGAAACGTACGTCGAGTGAAAAAAATAATGAGCAAAATGCATTTATAAAGCTGCAAAACAAATAAAAAACCTATTTTACGTGCCCGAAAATTTCATAACAAACCAATTTGCTGCAGTTAACAGTGGGATATTTTTTCATGCGCCGCACATTTAACAATCATAACAACTGAAAAAGTTCCTTGACTCCAAAACAAAGACTTTGTACCACCATAACGGAATGTGTCACATCAATAGCCTACAAGTTTCAGATTACGTTTGATATATTGTAAACATTTGGCGCCTTCAGTCTGACCATATTCAGATACACGAAGTCCGATTTGTCATTTGAAAATGATGCGTTTATATATGGAAAGAGACAAACTTCATAAATGGCGAATCAGGACATCTTTGTAACAGTTATTTCAAATTACCTCTCCCATACTTTCTCTACTCTTTCAGGTGCCAATAAACTTTGTTCAAAACCACGAATAGTATGAGCTGACTAGTTTAATTGGAATGAATCGAGCCTTCAAAAATGACAATTTTGTAACCGTTGCCGATAGAATTGCACATTTTCAAAAATCGTAGAAGCCGATACACCGAGCAATTTGTGTCGTATCCCACTGCTGATGTTATAAACCGCTTATTAAATATTTTTGCTAGTTTAACTCTCCTTAATATTTCGCTCAAACATGTTTTGCTTCAAACCATTACCTTTATTATTTGAAGAACCTGGGTCAATCCTGTTGTGGTTAAAATGGCTGCATTCTGACCCCGCCGTTAGAAAAAAATCAGAATCTGACGTCACAGTATGGAAGTTGGTTTATCACTGCACTCACTTATTTTATAGATAACATCTCGCAAAGGCAGAAAAGACTATAGCGCTCCAAAAGCGCTGCGAGGCTAAATAACTATTCACATTGATCGTAAAGCGTTGTAAATTGTAACAATCACAGAACAAACTTTCCGGCAGTCCATTCCGCAACTTCTTGATGAGAAAATTATGGTTTATTCACATCTTGAAAATTGCAGAGCCTTCATTAACAATACGATAGTCTTTGTTCAAAAATACATTCTGCTTTCCAAATACATATCTATTCCCTCCAAGTAATTCATCTATTTAACATTGCCGTATTTGTCAATGACATTTCTCTTATTTCATGTCTGTTTCCGCCCTATTCTTTTTATATTTTATGTCATCAACCCCACTCTGGAGGAATGAGCTGCTTACAAGTTGGGGTTGTGATTGTTGTGAGGATCTTGTGTACAGGTTTTGATATGATGTGTGTTGTGAATAGGCTCCATTACCAATGCTGGACGTATATTTTCTGACTCTAAGGTAGGTACATATTTATATTTAGTCACATTTATACAATTTGGACACTTTTTGTTATTTTTAAGGTTGAGGAACCAACAGTGGCTGGTGACCGCTCATCAAAATTACCGAAAGTTTATACCAATACTCTTAGATTCTTCTTCCAAGAAAAACAAAATTTTATAATGAAGTTGAACGCGCCAAGCTTATAAAATGCTTGAGTCAATTACAGTATTGTTATATAAGATATTCTCTGTATTGTGCTAATATTACCATATGCTCAATTTAAGATTTTGAATTGAAAATATTCACCCAATATTTTCAAAAATATAGTATTCTCAATTTAAGATTATCATATATTGGAAGCACATATAATTCATCTTAGGATTTATATTTATGTGAGCAAAAGAATTACTTTTGGGAACCTCATCCAAGATGTTGGCAGTTCGGCCTGGTGAGGACATGTCCGTTGGACCTCTATAGTACTTCTTGTACCGATGACTCTTGGTGTTATTATCTGAGACAGCTGATGGTCAAACATTTACTATGATACAATCTGAGAACTTGGACAGATCAGCCACTTTACTGCGATGTGGAGGTCCTTTGTAAGGTCAAGCTCATTCACTATACGGATTGCTGTTTTCTAGATTGTGCCCAGAAGCTTCAGAGAGTGCTTCAGAGCGAGCAGTACTCCAACGATGGTCAGATCTGAGCTTTGTAGATTAGTAGTACTTGTTCACTTACGTGACTGACTGCGTAGAAGTAACGACTTATGGTACGTGATCTTTTACTAGTCAGTGGTGTGTGCAAAACCGTTAAGCCTGTATATGTAGATTACACATACGGTGGGTCATAGCAAATTTTGTAAACACGCGTCCAGTGTATACCGACATATTTTTATTGGAGGTCCGTATACGATCTGTCATTTGCTCAGAGAATAAAAATTGCTACATAAATATTGTACGGCTTCGCTTGAAGTCACGCTATGTAGGTGAGTAAACACAATTGGAATGTATGTATACATTTATGTGTTAGTATATATACGAGTTTGGGAGTCGATGAACTCAGGGAAATTAGCATTAAAGTATGTTTGGAGTTAGATAATCAAATTCTCATGATCACTTCTTGCTTTTAATGTTATGATGAAAAAACAACATGTCGTTAAACTTGGTAGAAGGAAATGAATCATTTCTTGGGAAAAAATAGTACCACAGAAAATGTATCTGTAGGGATTGAAATTTCTACTTGATGTGAAGTTATTTTCAATATACGCCACCTTCTCAATTTGCGTCTGAGTATACGCTCTTAGAAAGTTTCATAATCATAGCTTTTACATTACACAAAACCAGAGCTAGTCTGTAATACAACGCGCAGACAAACACAAAACTTAATTTATGAATTGAAAAAAACGTTCACCCCGCGCAATTATATTTTCAATACTACTGACACCTCGGTTATCCAGATCAAAGAAGAAATTGTTGAATTGAGATTTACAGATACCGTTCAAGTCAACGCACAGGAAAATCAAACAACTACCCTGATAAGGGAAACATAGGCAGATTTGCTAGCCGTGGAGATGGAGGACCCCCTAAAATTCGTTATATCTCATCAAGCTTCTTGGGGTTAACATCAACATTAGCACGTCCTGGTATGTTCATGTCACGACTGGATGAATATATTCCTCACAGCTCGAATACTCTTGTTACCATCGTTCTGTCGGTCGGTGTATTGACGTTTTTTCATCGCATAATCTCAGTAACCAAGCCAACGAAATTTGGGGATTAGTTCATGAAGGGAAATGCTGCTATATTTTGAAATCAGTGTATTGGTTATCAGTGATTCGACGATATGGATAGAAACTGTGATACGGGATAAATTCTGAGATAAATACCAACAAACTAATTAACCAGATAAACGTCAACAAATTACAATTTAGGTGTGAAAATATCTGAATAAACATACAATGAAGCATTTCTAACAAACAGTAACTAATCGTTTCGTAATTGTGGAAAATAATACGTATATTGTATAATTGCTTCTAAAAAATCAGTTTGTCTTATTATCCGCAGTTAGATAATGGCAAATTGTTAGTTGTTCAGTTCCGATCTGAGTGAAAGTCTCCGATAAAATTGATACGAGAAATAATGGAATAGAGAAAGCAGATTCGCCGTATTTCATTTGTTTACAAATCAATATGATTTAGCCAGTGTTCGGACTTCCTCAAATTGCCAAGATTTTTTGTTGCGTCTAAATAAGGTGCACAGAATACTTCCTGTATTTTCTCTCAAATTTATTCACAGTCCAAATGTCTCGGACCCTTACCCTATAAAACAGCGCGTAGTATTCAAATGATGATCTGATCTGAGCCTTGTATGCTAGTAAAAGAAAGAAAAAATCCCTAGAAAATGCCGGTGTCATGAATTACCTTGAAAGCATATCCATCCACAAATCAGGAAACTATCTATCCATTAGCATAGACCCGTTAACAGCCCATATATGAGCTTCAGAAAAATGATCCATACTCCCCTATATACCTTGTGGGTGGGTGATTGATATCCCTCTTGCAAATAAGTGACTTAATAACCTTCACAGAATGATCCACTGAATTCCTATCCTCTGATATGTAAGGCATCCCTGTTAGTCGACCGCCATTAAGAGGCTTTTGGCGCCATTTCAAGATCGCATTGCCCGCATATTAAAGTGCCAAAGGTGAACATTCTGATTCTGCGATCGCCAACGTCGTGCATGTAATAATTATGATGCCCGAAACACGAAAACATTCTTGTTCGTCGAAGTAGGCCCTGGGAAAGGACAATCGCTGCTTTCCTTTCACAACTGAGTTGTGCACTGGAGTCAATAATTCTTCACTCGTGTTCCCAAAGTTTTTTGATACATGTCGGTGATTTATGAACCTAAATGAGACAGCTTTCCAGACGTTTATAGCAACATAATCTTTATCAAGAACTGACGAAAGGGGATCAACAAAACTATGGTGAAAAAACATCCACAACGAGATTGTCTGTCGGACTATACTTTTAGCGAAGCATATAGCTGATCAAAGCACCAGAAATTTCTCTTATTTAGGGAGCACATCCTTTTAAAAATTTGCCGGGCTGTCGACATCAATACAGCAGGCCAGCAGGCGTTTTTGGTGCGTTGAACTCCAGCCCGAGGCCAACTCGATAAACGCGTAAAAATTCGACCGTGTATTCTACCTGTGCCGGTCGGAGAGAGACAGGAAGAGAGATTCAAATCGCTGCAGCCGCGGTACCCGATCATATGAAATTATTGCATCATTTGCAATTTACTGCAGTAGAACCACATTTGATCTCATGCACAATCTTCTCATTTTCCATACACGAGTATATGTATACCATATTGAGTATCATTACATTTTATAGAATCTGCCTTCATAAAGTTGTCTAATGATTATATTTCTAATTCATCACTGACGACTGTAACCCAGTTTAGTTGAGTATACTTAAAGAGAAAATTTAATCAACGTTCTCAAGCCTTCAAATGGACCATAAGTTTTTATCCCGGTTTCCCTAGGGATTGTTCTTCAATCCCAAATGGGGCACAATCACACTGCTGTATTTTCCATTTTATCTCAAAGGAGTTAGCTTATTTTTAAATATATTAAAGCCATAAATTATATTAAAAGGATGAAATGAAAGAGAATATAAGGCCTGAAATATTTTAGGGATTAAAATGTCAGGAAATACAATATTTCACGACATCTTATACGCATTTTGTCGGTGATTGTTGATGTTTTCTAGGGGGTTTCCTTTTATTCTAGTACAAATGCAGTCGCCACAAGTTTCTGTGAGACACAAAAAATATGAAAGAATTAAAAAGTAGGATACCTAGACAGGACAAATAAAATGATGGATTTGAGAACTCCAGTTTTATATTCATGATAGGACTTAGTTACCTCTAGCTGAAGAGTAGTCTAGATAGACTTTGTAAGCAGTCAACATTTAACAGCCTGATGGTGATTTGAAGAGTAAATCGAAATGCGTCACATATTTATCAATCTATTAGTTGTCCATTTGGTGTGCGAATTTATATATGGAGAGATGTTTATTTGTCTTAAGTATATACTATGCTCCATAAATGCCTCCGGTCATAGCAGGATATTCATTAGGTCGCTTGATATAAGTGGGATCCGTGTAGTACGCGCTTATTAATAATTAATATTTCCTCATCCTAATATTTTGCGGTTTATAAAAAAAATAACAATTTTTGTCAGTTATTGTTACCGCATTCGCCCACAATAGAATTCAAGACATCCAGAGGACGCATTTAATATATTTCACGTGAAACGCAGGTTTCATGTAACGACCTCCAGTTGCATACAAATGGTGAATTTCAAGATAGAAAATCTGATTTACGACATTTGTTATTCCCCCACCGTTGTGCGGCACTTGTGATCTCGGGACTGCTGTACCGCCTAACACATATTTAATGATTCAGTTACGCTGATGCTTTTTCATAAATATTAACGACATATCCCTCCATACTATAGCATTCTGTAAATACCATCGCCTTGGGTGTTTTGTCAACAAAATAACACCTGCGTTGGGTAGCAAGTTTTAGGGGATTTACCGTATCTTGTTAACTGTATACACAAATATATTTTTGCGACCGCATTGATTCAGTTGTCATTTTTTATTACGTAAGACTAGTCAGATGAGTTTGGAAAGAGGAAAGATTGAAGTGAGACATTTTTTTGTGCGAACGGGACTAGAACCCGCGTCTCTAGCATTCCGTGGTGCTGTCGTAGCCCATGTCAGATTTAAATCTAAAATAAGAATAGTTGGTGAAAAACTTTGATGAATCTTGAAATTTCCAAGAATAGCTATGGGTGAAATGTTTGGGAACGTATGATCCGAAGTTCCTTGTGAGATACGGTCATGGTTTTTTCTATCAGTAATCTACCTTTCTTGAGTTTACACAGTCACTGATGCTGACTGATTCAAATAATTATTTTTCATATGGCAACACCACGCGATAATGCGTAGTGGAGATACATATGCTCGCTTCAATGATCTGAGATACGTGTTCTACATCGCTCCAGAAGCGCCGTGAGTAGTTTATTCACATTGGTCTTAAAACGATCTAAACTTCGACTATCGGGGAATAAACTCCAAGAGGTTAAGGTTCTCTGAAAGAACAGCTATAAACAATCATGAATATTTTATAAAACTTGGAATTTATAAGACTTTTTAGAAATTATAAATATTTTAAGTTTATTAAAAAATATTTCAATGTTTTTTAAAATCAATTTCACGTATTTCGAAATTGATACCATTGCGTGGGAAGTGAAGTGTCAACCTACGTAAGGCAATTTGTTAATTGAACATATAACCGCTGTTCTGCATAGTAAATATAATTTTTCTTATACGTGCGTGGGATGAACTTAACTTGAATTTTGTAATACAATTATAATACGCTAATCCTTCATAATCCAACCGCCATCCTTCTTTTTAAGAATTTATTTATCCACGATCTGACTTTCCGTAACGCATAATTCCCAAACGAGTCTCGCAACATTTCCAAACCGTGTAATTTGCAGTTAGAGAGGCGCTACCTACATACGCCATTAAAATTCATTAGGAATTTTTTTCGGATCGCGTTCCAGATCCTAGTTAGCCATGTATCGGTGGATCGGCATTCACTTGTTCGAACGTATCCAACGCATACTAAGATGAAAGAGGATTTTATCGGTGTCATCCTTGATGTGCGCAACGAAACATGTCGTTGGCAAGGTTGGAGATGAATAGAGCTCCTCGGTGAATTGTTAGAGAAGCTATTTATTATCGTTTAGTAGTACAAAACTATATTTAATTGGCGGTGACAAATGACAGACATCCTACTGATTTGTTTTCGTAGCCTCGTTAACACGCGACAAGTTCGTTGCATAAGACTTTGTGAATGAAACGTACCAAGTATTTATGGAAAGACAATAAGCATCTTAAAATTATTTAAATATCAGACATCCGCAGTTTTAATCATATCTCTGTCTATTTCATATTTTTCATTTCTGTTATTTGGCAAAAATAAATGACTCGGCTTGTGTTTGATGGACAAAAAAAATCTAGTATGCGTAAACAACTCAATCATGGTCTCTAAAGTCAATACATTGCGTTATTTCTGCGTACAGGACAGTATCGGCAAAAGCAGTGCTAGTAGTTTAGTTACTGGGTTCTTAGAGGTCAATTATATTCCACGAACTGAATTAACATTGGTACCATACGTCAAGAAAGAGAAAATTGCTTCATGTACTACACTGCTTTATATAACGCTGGCAACCCTGGATCAATACTATTTGTCTCAGTCCTCCTCACACCGCGAAGACGAGTTAGATGTGCCTACTTACCCTACCCTAGCTACGCCTCTTTTTTAGCGTATGCAATAGATACTCCACCTTGAACAATGCTTTTCTAAAAGTCAATCGTTTTTACGCCGCATCAGTTTTACGATTTGGTGCACCTATAAATGAATTTTAAGAGCTGTGAACTTGGCTGATCACCATTCCTGCAATACAGAATACCAGTTCCAATCCCAGTTTTCACGCATGATTCATACCGCAACTGTATTTGTTTTGTTTGGACTCTCTTGAGAGAGAAATCTAAAATGTAGGTAACGATTACTTCGCCCACGCCGAGTATGCTTATACGGGATGCAAATCGGCCATTATATCGAATCGACTTTCGTCATCTGAATCGAAAATGACCCTAAAGTGTTCATTATATACGATAAACCGTGTGCTTATCTCATGTAGTTACCAGTAATATCGGTACACCTAGAATAGATAATTGTGGTTCGATTTGTATTGCTTGCAATCTATGACTCACCGTTCGTTTTTTATCAGAGGTAATTGGTTATACTTTCAAGTTTATTGCGAAAATTTTATGTTTTTTCAGTTTGTATAGTTCGTGCTTAAACTCGATAAATTCCTTGACTGTAGCGTGTAGTTAAAAAAAAACAGGTATCTAGTAACATAGGTGCTGAGTTGTCGAAAGGTTTTTCCTTAGCAATTCTAGTGAATATCGAAAATCATATCACATTTTGCTAAAAAAAAGTTTTTATGGTGTAAAAATCATTTACTCCATCGATGTAATAGTATTGTAGTAAAAGTAGTACAAAGAGAATAATTGGATGATGTAAAAAGATTCCCTTCTCTTGGTTGACTTCGTATAAGAAAATTTATTTCAACTAACTGACTGGACTATATACTGATTACGCAACAATCTTTTGTTTATTTATATGGTCATTGAACATTTATTACTCATGCTATTGTTTAGTGAAGTTTACGAATGTTCGAGTTCATCTTTTTACGTGAAGTCTAGGCCAAGGTTTTGAGGTTTACCTCGGGGTTTTCCTTGAGGTTCACAAAATATCAAGTGAAATGCGTTATTAATATCTCGTCATGGACAAGATTTAATAATGCTGTAGTATGGAGTATTGAATATTGCGCAATAATTGTATGTATTTGGAATAACATTTATAATGATATTCACTTACTAAAAATACCAGGTATAATTAATTATATCAGAAATATATCGAATCTTGAGTTATTTATACGATATATTTTTTTAAAAATCAACAATAGGACGACACATTTCCATATGTTATGATCCTCAGTGAAAACATAAAAAAATACTGAATTAGTGTGAATTCGAGTGTGAAGTTCAGAATAGAGTTCACACTCTCACAGTTAATTTTTGGACATTTTTGTGGCCCTTGACCATTTTGCATTTTTTTTAGGATCCAAAATTGGGGGTGGGTTCATTGGGGAGAACGAGACATATTTTGGCGCTGACAAAAGAAGTTTTATGATTTATAAAGTTACAAATTGAGTAATCCATTACAAACATACTTACATACATACAGGTGAAGCTAATAAAAAAGCTTATTAATACGTTAAATGTCACGCTCTATTGTTTTTTAATTTTATACAAATATCCTGAGTGCCATTACAGATCTGGACAATAATCTGAAGTACCAGACTATTATTAATGTTATCGTACATCATAGTAGGTACTCTTTCTGCTTCTAATGTCAAGTATCTTCTGACGTTCAAAGCTTCAAACCACGTAGTGTCTTACCTTGAGAGAGATCCCGTCTCTCGTCCTAACCTGTTTGACGGAGGACAGTAAAATGTTAAAATAATCTTTACGATCCCCAGTAGGGTACTTTCGGTCATTCGAATCCTGTTCAGTCTACCTTGTAAGGTGCTGACCGTAGGTAGACAAACTACTTTCTTGTCGGTGGGTCTTATCTTACCGGCAAAGTGCTAATTCGTTTTTATTTAGAAAAGATTTACGACGGCTTGTGCCTTAGAACACCTATGCATATACCACCTACCTCTTTCATGAAACCTCTGCTGGAATATACATAAAAATTTACATTACCGGTAGGTGTTGCCATATCTTCTGATTCGTATACATATACAGCGAACTTTAAACAGACTTATCACTTTTAACGGGTAGCCAAAAATGGGGGTGGGGGTATGGGGAGAAGAGTAGGTATATCTCATTTTTTTGAAGCTGTTCAAAGACATTCTATCGCCGCCTGTGGACATTTGACCTTTGTAATTGTCAGATGTAGACTCTTGTCTTTTTCGGCAGCGTTCTAACAGCGAACAAACTGTACACCGTGGATGTATCGAGAGGCGAGAGTAACTTGCGTCTTTTCCATCAGCAGTTCAAGGCAGGCAGGCGATAGCTGTGATGTACAGTGATGCCAGATCTCATGCTTTTGCGTGAGATCATGTTTTGGGAGGGAATCTCACGGTCCTATACATACTTTAATGATGAAATGAAGATGTGCTAACAGAATGACAAAGATGGAGAAACAAGCAAGGCGAAATAAATTATTTTGCTCTTCAGTTTCTGATTTAACAGCTACTAACAGAAGTAGGCTGTGCCAAAAGGATGTTGTTTTTTTTGCTTTTTACATATTGACATATTATAGCGTACCGTGAGAAGAAATAACTTTCAACAAAGTAAAACCATGGAAGAATACAAAACATTGATACAAAAGAAATAGTAAGCCAACCTCAGGCAGTTCATTAACATTCACGTTGTCACAACATAGTATCAATATCAGTTCAATATATATATATATCTTTTAATTACATAATTAATACTCTCAACATGCCGTTAATTACTCAGAGCTTTCTTTGAGATAAATATATATTTTCAGTATTTTTCAAGATTGGCTTCAGAAGATAATTCACTTTACCCAAATCGGTAATCTCGAAGAATAAGATTCAAATTGGGGAAAAACCGAACATTCACCGTATTTATGTAAAAAATCTACTCTAAATGACAATTTTATTAACGGAGAAGTACGGAAATTATTCCATGAATTTCAAATCACACTAGTAGTAGTAGCATTTTTAGAGGAAATATATTCCGCTTTGGGAGTTTTCATTATCAAGAATTATTCATGAATGGAAGGTCGTGATATTATAATGCAGCTGCGACAAGACGAAAATAGTTCTATGGTCCTTGTCGCGGGTTAATTTCTCACAGGAACGATTTAAAAATTAATACTGTATTCCACTTTCAAGGGTAGAGGACGGCATGAATATTTCAAAATGCACTCGAGGACGACAGAAAACCTGAAGTTTTATTAGGATCTTCTATTAATTTTGAATAGTAGAGATGCAGATATAATTGGTATCTTCCATAAATACAGGAGGAGGAAATCTAACAAACAGGACTTACAATTAATAATTTATTCACTAAAGAGAGGAGGGCAGCTTTCATGTTCAAGAGAGATTACCTGCAAAGTTGCAACCCCCTCACCGAGATATGAACCACCCCACCAAATATTAATCAAAATTGATTATATCAATCTAATCTATTATCTGTCGATATTTTACACTTTTATCATGTTTATATTACATATAGTAGTCATCCTTTTGCAGTACTGTACACGCTACGGGTGACTAGAGACTTTCTACAATAACATGCTATGGTGAACTTCTGAAAAGCTGTAGAAGGAGCTGAAATAAACATTTTTCTAACTGATCGAATGGTCGTTTTGCTGCATTCAATTTAAAGAGGAAAAGTGTTTATTGTCATCTGATTAAACTTAACTTCGAATGAGTTTTCATCATTTCTTACTCAATGAATTCATTCGAGATCAGTTTAGCCGTTATAGAAGTTCACTTTTGTTAGTAACGTGTCTTTAATTGCGGCTTTCAACTGGTTTCATAGCAACCCTTTTTGGTCCGTCAAATCAATTTCAATCGTTCCAACAAAAGTTCAGAACTTCACCGACTCCGCGCAAAGCCATTTCACCGTTCCAAGAATTTAAAATCCAAAACCTTCGTAATGCATGAATGACTTAACCACATTTCAAACTATTTATGAACTGCTTTTAAAGTTTCACAAGTTTTCATTTGTGGTTTTGAATGTTAGATGATGGAAAAAACTAATACATTGTTCGATGGAACATAGCAGCGATTTTCAGATTTTGCGCTTTAAGCCAAAATAATTTATCGGAATTCCTAACTTCTTCCAAGTCGTTCTGAGCTAGCAAATAGTAGATATAAACTCACGCGAGGATTATAAACAATTCTGGATAACGGTCGAACTCCAAAGAAATCTCAGTTGAAAAGAACCTTTTTTTATATCACCTGAATATCTTTGAATGATTCAATACAATTAGAACAGTAATATCTCAAACTGCATGCCTCATGCCACCTTGAAAGAGTGACTGCTTGCATGAGCACATAAAACATCAAATTATTATACAATCTCTCTGAATTTCGATACCTAATGCATCTGCAGTTCATCCTCATCAAAGTAACCGCTGCGCTAAGTAAAATATTTACATACTGGAAGCTGCCTTGAGAAGGCAAACGTTCACCTGCGCACATAAAACACAAGAATATTATTTTACAACAATCGAAACGCCGGTGTGAAAACACACCTCCACTCATTCATGAACACATTTCCGGCTTTACCAAGGTGACTTGCTTTAACACTTCCACGATTTCGTATATTTTTTTATAGTAGTACCTACAAAGTCGTCTTACCTGTAGTGCAGCTTCCCGAAGGTCGAACGAGGCAAAACACAACAAAACAAAAATAAATCAACACAGCATCTCACTCGAAAACTGTTAGACACCGAAAACACAGAGTAACCATGGAAACGCGGCAATTTTTTTGTCCGTTGCAGAAAACTGGATGTTCGAAGAGAAGTTTCGGTGAGAAAACCGGTAGAAAACGCGATTTGCTCTCATATGTTTACAAACACGAATCGGATCCTGCAACGACGTACAATCTATCGTACGCACTGGTTAACACTGAGGAATGAGTCATTATTGTGGAACGGGTCTAGCCGCCATCGGCGCGCTGTTGCCAGACTATATCGGAATTCTGTATATATCGGGACTCAGGAGGGATCGATAAAGATACATAAAATGGGGTAACCACATGAACGTTTTACAAATTACCAAAAGACGTTCGAAGACATCAGTAAGTGAATTTTTGAGGTTTCGATAGGCAGAATGAAGAGGTTTGTAATACCATCTCTACTTTTAAAATGCTGCCAATGGAAGATTTATATCAGTTTTATCAAAAATTTCAATATGTCTGCAAATTTTCAAATTAATAAAACAACCTAATGTTGGTGAAAATTACGTTGGACGATTTCGTTATTTAGACACATATGTACATACATACATACATACATAAATACAACAGGTGAAGTTGATGGAAACATGTTAAAAATAGGGACTTTGGTTACTTGTTCTAGGTTATGTGTGGTTGGAATTTAGGTTTATCAGAATTAATTAGGAATTCTAGATAGTTGTTGAAAATTATAACTGGGGCACTAATTGAGATTATGATTTCTATAACAGCCTTAGCACGGCGTCTGTGGACTCTGTTAGTATACTGTTGTATTTGATTTTTTTCTTTCCGAATATATACGAAATACGTTTTATTCGTATTATAGTTACCTTTATCGATAATCCAGGTCATTTTTGTGGCTTCTCATCATATTCCTACCACACATATTAACACTTCGCAATAAAACACTAGCTAAACTTCTATTCTTTGGACTCTTTAAAATCAAGAACAAGAATTTGCAGTTGCAAAGATTCGCGGTAATTGTTTAAAAACCTTGACCACAATGTTTCCGAAATGCTTCGATAATCCAGCATTCCAAAGTATTTACATTTATTCAGCTTATTTTCATAAATATAAACTCAACACAGCAAGAAATGAATTTGAGCTTCTATTTTGTTCAGGTCCACTCTGATAAAGAATAATTCAACATTTTTTCAGAGTAATCAGAAATCGATGTATCATTTTTGACAAGCTATTTGACACCGACATGAGTGAAAATATTAATTCTCAGATTTTTGGTACTTTTTTCCAGTAGTTCAGTCAACCTCAGTATGTATTTCTTAGACAACCACGGAAGACGCTAAAATTATGTCAGGAAATATGTATATATCTACCATTTAGCATTAGGTTTGCCCTAGATGTATATTCCTAGTATGAATATACAAACAACCATTTGCAGACGAGAAGAATTAATAAATCAACAACCCTCTTATATATTCCTATCTGGGTTAATGAATGCCCCATGGTTTGATATCCAACTATATTTCACAAACATAAACCTGGCAACGCTGCAATATCCAGCTTCCCGCATTCTCAACGTGCTAACCGGACAGTATTCACTACAAAAGGTAAACCTTATGTCAAATGGTTATAAGGCCGATTTTTGCCGATACGCGGAACAGAACTGGATGTCAAAGGATTTCGCGGTATACAGTGGGTGCTTGAAATACTTTGCATTTTGTATAATACAAGGTGTTCAATACAAACATTGTCTTGGAGAGAGTGATTGTTAGGAACACTGTCAAATATATGCCAGAAGAAACATTTTCAAATGAACCATTTATATCTGAAATTAATTGATCTCGTAGATTTGAAAAAACACCAGAAGTCAATAATAAAGAAACGGAATAAACATATTATGCTTCTTTATGAAGAAATGAATTCAGTATAATCTATTTTCACTGGAAATATGAAGCGTCTAGAAAAATGTGATATATTTTAAGCTGCACAAAGTCACTGTTGAATTAATATTATATGGTATTAATTATACTGACTTACCCGTGATTTAGGAGTATGCTTTAGGCCAATGGCAGGTTGACTTCTACTACTCTGAAATGAAAAGCAAACGTTAGATAAGTAGTTAACAAAAATGTTGAAGGCAGAAGATGGAGATGAAGATTGCAGATATTCTACAAGATGAGATGTAAGACGAAGGTACCCAGTAATGACGTCTGTCCAAAATTTTGTGACTCAAATACATAGAAACATTTTTTTTATTTCAAAAGCCTTTTGGGCTCAGGGCCAGCAAACTGACAGTCACAAGTATTTATTTGGAGTCTTTACTTGCTTTGATGAAATAGTCTCGTTCAGTCTGGAAGTTTTCCTGCATACATTAGAAGGCTAAGAGAAAATTAGAGAACATCACAGGTGGTCTAGGAGGACGAGCAGATTTTTTGAGAAAATGTTAAGTACCAGAATAGCTTTTCTCCTCCTCAATGCCAGTAGTGGACAGTACAAGTTTAAGTCAGTTTCTGACTGGTACATCGAAATAAGATAAAGTCTTCATAGTTAATAGCCTCAGTGATAGATCCAAGACTAACTGGTTCACCGTCTGGGGAAGAGGAGGGAAGCTTACAGTGCATTTTAGATGGAAAATAACGTCGACCTTCATGGTGTAAATCGAACAAGATAAAATGAAACACAAATAGGTTCAGAGCCACATAACATTATTAGTTGTCCCTGCTATGGTTCACTTTCACTCGAAATAAATGAAGAAGAGAATTATTCCTGATTTCTGATACTGTACCTCATTCCACTTCCTGTTCTGCGGTAACCTCAATTCTATGCTCTGAATCTCCTGGATCTGCTTCACCGTTTGCTGCAAATCAGCGTGCAATTTTTGATGGATCTGCCTCTGAATCGACATTTTCTGCTCAATATCCTGACTGCTTTCACCGTCTACAACACAGCTCTGTCCCTTCTTCACAGCTTTCTCCTTTTCCAATCTTTGAGCCAGAAGCTCTTCAAGTTTTTTCGTTGACTGCTGGAATTGACCTTGAGCTAGGATGGGCTTCTTCATTGGCCTTGGTTGTTCTTCAGTCTTTTGATTGATGGAAAGCTTTGACAGCTGTTGCCTGAAGTCTTCTTCGTGCAACAACTTCTGTTCTTTTTGAGGTAAAAACTGTTCTAAGGCCTGTGCGTTTGCTTTCAGTTGTTGGTGTTTGTTTTGCGTAAAGGTGTGCCTCACCTCAGGTTGCGATGACTTCCTTTGGTGGCTGTAAAGTTTGCTGTCAAAGAATTCTGGTTGAGAGGCTTTACGTCGATGATTCAGTTGCATGTCAGCTTCTGGAGAAGTAGGTTTGCTTAAATCTAACTGTACAAAATCTTTAAATCCGCCGGAATCCGAGGAATTTGAATCGAGCGAATCAATCTTCGCTATACTTTTTCCAGCAAATTCTTTGTTGTTTACGCTGATCATCCCACAACAATCCGTAGTGGCGTTAGAAAGGATACTACAACACACTGTGCTAGGTGATTGAGGTGCCTTCTGGAGCACAACGTCCTTCTTGTACGCCTCAAACTTAGAACTAAATTTATCACATTTCTCACTGACGTACGTAGAAGACTGCTGATCATATTTGACGTTCGTATCAACACCAGGCGGTATATCAACACTCTGGGGAGTTTTAGGAGGCTCTACGACTTTTTTCTCGGTCTGTGGTACAGGCCTTTGAGGCAGCTGTCTCCGGGGGAGCTGGGGGTAACCTCGCGTCTCATCCCCACGGCTTTGGAGCTTCACGGGGGGCACGAATCGGGGCTTGGAGGCTATCACCGGCTTCGGAGCGATCTTGGGTCTATCGCATCCTCTGGACTCCTGCATCCTGGAGTGTTTACGTCGCCATGTTGCCCTCACGCACGTTTGATTGGCTCGTAGGCATCGGAATGACGCGTACACGGCCTACTTTGCCACGCACTCGCGAACACGTACCTCCGCACTCGCAGACACCACGTTTCGGCGAAGAGGAAGGGCGGGGGAAGAAGGAAAGCTAGGAAGGGGTGCACTCCCTGTCTGGCGGCGTCGGCGCGGCAGAGGCGGTTCGATACGGGGTGGATGGCGCAAACAGGTTGATTTGCTGGAGTCGCGGACACCAGGCTGAATATGCGGTGTGGCAAAAACCTTACATGGGAAATATGAGACTCGTCACACTCCAACTTGTTGTTAAGCACCTTCACTAAAAAGCAGGGCATACATTCGGTATGGGTTTTTAAGCTAAATTCATATTTTAATATCTCAGAAGCTCCATCATTTTTAATTTTACCTCTCAATCAATGGGCGGAGAAGTACTGTAATCGCGAAATAGCCGGTTCAATTTTTCGTTATATTCTCGACACCCGTTTCTCCACCCTAGACGCGCCCATAGAAATGATTGCAAATTCATGAAAGAATAAAAATAATGCATTCCAAAAAAAAAACTACTGGGTTGGTTTAAAACAACCCGAACCTTGAGAAACCTTCGTGAAGCTGGCAATTTTTGGAATTTATGAGCCGCTTATTTTCTTTTACCATGCTCTACACTGATCAGGGATTGTACAAAGACAGAAAAATGAGGTATGATGTTTTTGTTCGATTATTCACCCACTTAATTTTTTTCTGCTAATTTAAAAATTGATGAATTGCTTGAAAAAAAAATATCGAAATTCGTGGATATTCCGAAACATTTTTGTTTTCTATACTATACCACTACGGAGTCGACTTTTTTAAAACTAAGTAGCGGTATTATGTTCTCCAAATTTCAACATAATGTATGCAACGGTTACTGAGATAACGTAGTGATAAATATGTCCACAGACAGACAGGCAAACATAATATAAACTACCTCTGAAAGTCTTAAATCGTTAGAAAAATGCATGAGTGCAAAATTTCAGAATTATTTACTCAATATTTTTTTTTAATATCCTTCATCTTATCACAGACTTCAGTATATTAGAATTGACACCGATTCTCTGATAAACTTTGAGCTTCTTGTCAAACCCAATACACTGGAAGATGATGCGTGTATACAATAGGTAAGGTGCTGTGTTTGTTTAGGAAATTGTCTGAGGCAGGCCCTTTTCCCCAGAAGCTGAATAGCCAAGGACCGAAAAAAACTGCGTACGAATGCTCAGTTTGCGGATTTTATCAAAAGAGTTACTTTTTTGCAAGCCTTCACTGGAAAATCGACCACTGGTCCATTTAGTTTTATCTCCTTTACAAGATTACGGGTTTCACATACGAGCACACGGTAGCGTAGATAACTGTCGGCACAAATTTGATGTTTTCCTTTTTTAGTTTAGTAATATAGCTTTTATTTATGGTTTTAATAGTTATTTTTATTATTTCCGTGAATATATTCGGAAAAAGGGACACACTAAAATGGCAGCAAGTATCTATACCGGAGATTCCTAGAGTTAATTACACAATAGAAATGTTATTCCGCAACAGCCCAGAAAATATGATATAAATAATAATTTCGTTCAGAATACACTTAGAAACGGATTTCATCCATTTCCAATACCAGTATCTTTGGATGAATGTCAGTAGTTTTTACTTCTCACGGTACTTGGCGGCGGAGAATTGTAATCGCGTAAAATTTAGGATTTGAGATATTGTGTCTTCTTGATGTTTTTCACGAAAAACCCTGTCACTCTTTTCTGTCGGTCCGTCTATCTGTCTGTCTGTCTGTCCGTACTCTGTCCGGTAATCCTTCAACCCTCTATAACTCGGAAATGTACTTTTTGGATTTGGCTGAATTTTTGAGCATGAATTAAAATACTACTATCACAAGTGCAAAAAAGCTTTTTAATTTTTGACAATTGGTTCAATCGCGGCGCAGTTGTCACAAAACGAAAAAATACAAAACCTCGTTCCTGGACTTTTCTGAGGCCCTCACATTCTTCCAAATGTTTTGCAGGGGTCAAAAATTGGAGGCAGAGGCTGGAGGGACTTGGAAACGTCAAAGATTTTTGGCGCTCGTAAAAGCTATCATAGTCGACTCATTTCTAGTGTTCATTGAAGATGTAATTCATTAACTTTGTACCATGCCGATAGCAGCTTGATCATATAGACGAAAAATTACCACATTAATATAGATTAAACTTGTCTTACGATTCACTACTGGATTTTAATTGAACAAAAAATAATAAATGATTATAAAATTGCGTTTTACACTATTGAAAAATGAGTAACTTTTTTTCAAAATTTTAGTCAGAATTTAGGATCCACTTGAAAAATGTTTTCAAAATTATGGAAATTTTGTGAAACTGGAAAATGTTGTTAATTACTAAAATTGAAAAAATTCGAATAAAATATTAACTTCTGAACTAATATGGGAAGTGAAATAAAGCGACAATCTTCTTGACGCTTTATTTTCAGTTGTAGGCCTGATAGTGCGTGATGAGTCACTGACACTATTTTAATCTATATTTTGTATATCAATATTTAATTTATCACTGTTATTGCTTTGATTCAATCAATATAACTACAAAAAAGATATTGGATCAATTGGGGGCACCTAAGCAAGAAAACAAACTTTCGCATGAGATGAATCCGAAAATATAACTAATATCAATCGTATAAGCCTTGCATTAACAACAAAGGGGACAAAGCACGCAGAAGCTGCGCTTAGTTCATATGAAACGGCTCAAAGTCAAATGAACGTTAGAGGAAAAAATGTATGTTCGTTATCCCCTATTCAAGGATTACCGGGAAATATTTGGGGGTGCGATGACAAAAGAATGAATCGGCGTTAATCAGAGTGAGCGGTGTTTCTTTAAAGGGTTGCTTTGATTGCTGCAAAAAATTGGGGGGTCTTTCGAGGGTCGGCATGTAAGATACTCTCTCCCTTTGCATATACAGGATGACCCAAATAAAAGTAAATTAATTTGGGTTACTGGTATAGTATTATTTTTCAAATTTTGACGTCTACGGTGACATATTCCAAAACTGTCCAATGTTCTGAGACATTGCTTTTCATAATTAGTTGTAAAATGTAAACAACACGCAAATACATCATATCACATTGAGTTAAGATAAAATTTACTGAGAAAGAAATATTTGCCATATTATTAATAACTTTATGAGTGTATTATACTTTTGTGAAATATTCGGAATGAACCCATGTTTTCGATACAATTTTATCAATTTTTTATGTCCCTTACTTTGGATGATCTACTAATTTTTTTTGATATATATTTTATCTGTTTATCAATTGCAGAGAAACTTTATTGCTACAAAATCCACTTGTTGATTAACAAGTTACTAATTAATAATTTTCAATTGCATTTAAGATTTTTTTGTTGATTTTATAGTCACAAAAGCGTGGGGTAATTGCTAACAGCTGGTATAAATATTTCATTGGTAGCTATTTGTAAAAGTAGAGTTAGTATAAAAATGTTATGATACGCTTTCCATGCTTTTTCCAATGAAATCAACAAAAACTTATTTCATTCCTTTTTGGTGCAGTTTATTAGTTAATTCAGTTTTGAACGTTTTTCAACATTGCGAATTGTTTAGTTTCTACCATTGTTGAACCATTTTAGGAGATGTCTAAAGTCAAAATAAATGGATTTCTATTAATGCCTGGAAAGTACCGAGTAAATTGATTTACTTTATTCATTTATGAATGAAACCATCAAAATATGGCTACAAAGATCACCCTATATAATACTGCAAAGGAATCACCCTCTACAGAGAGAAGACTAATCGATATAAGACAAATCCAAACAGATTTCGCCATCTAGCGGTTCAACATCAACTTACCTTTCCAGCTGCTCTGGTGTTGGCAGAAATCAGCGCGCCTAGTGCGTTATCTTGATACTCTTTCTCCAAGTGTTCGTACTGCAACTGAATCCGTCTGGAAAAATAATACGAGCTTAAGCGAATGGTCGATAGATGGCAGGTCTGACTATAAACTGGGTAGTACGTAGGGGATTAAATAATGAAATGTCAAAAAAAGAAACAATCATACATGCGCCTATGCTGAGTTTCATAACAGTTCCTGAATACAACTTCATCCAGCGACCCTGATAACAATAACTGAACCAGACTCGTTATATTATGTATTCGAGAACACTGATTCAGAATGTGTAATTAAAAAAAAGACTAATTACTGAGATGGTAATTACGGGCACGATGGTGGAAGAAAAAAAGGTCTTCAAGTATGAATTATTAATTATATTATAGATTTCTTTGGGATATCTGGGCGGAACGCCCTGAGCACTGTCGGAGGGATAATAGAAAGAAAAAAACTCGGGTAGTCCTGAATATCATTCTGATCTCCAAAAGACTTTTTGTTGGAACAAACCAATTAATTTGTTTGTATTTAAGTAATTTCGACACGGTTAACGAGTTCAACAGGCTAAATAAATTACGCGTGAAGTAATAATTATACCACTTTCAGACAGACCGCGTCTATCCATAATTAAAAATAATGGTATATTTATATAAGAACCTAGATTCAAGTATAAATACCTAATAAGGATCATGTACATGACAGAAAAAAATGTTCTCTTTAAAAGTAGAATGGTACGTAAAAAACAACAGTTATTAGTCAGAGGTTGTTACGTAACATATACCTACTTCACATTCTGCATTTTTATATATGTTTATTCTTAAATATAAGGTCGCTCCTCTCACGAAATGACACCCATAATATGTTCAAAATTGAATAAAACCGTGAAACAAGTTACCTGAACAGAAAAGGCGTAGTAAGAAATTTCATCACAGTTATTCATTTACCTAGATGAAAAACTGTGTGTTTAACGCAGAAGCTTCACAGATTAATCTCTCTTTTAATGATGCGTTTAGATTTATAATTAAATCATCGTCGGACTGTCAGATTTAAATCAGGCAATTTTATTTGTGAAACTTCTGTGTTAAACCCACAATATTTTAACTGAATGTCGGAAGAGTTGCACCAAGTAAGAGCATCTACAGATAGAGACAACATATAACTTAGGATTTAGAAGTTCAAAGAACAAACTCTCGTCTAAGGCAGAATTTACACCAGGCAGCTTCCCCTGCCGGACATGCATTCTACCAATTTAGCTCCGTTAACACTTAACTCAATCAGGCCGAGTGATAATTTGAGGCAGACATCACTGAAAACCATTTTTATTTCGAATTTTGAATTGCGCACGTTGTCTTTGTTCGCATCCAGAGATAAAACGCCATTGGTTTGGGACCGTGAACATTTCTTCTTCTTTGCCTTTCACAACGTTTCGATTTATGTGATATCCTCAATCGTGTTCAGATGCAAGTGTCTGTGACAATCTGGTTCATACACAAGGTTTTGGCAAATACTATTATCATTTATTTTCAAAATATGACATATGTATGTTTTATATATTATTCTACATTCCATCATTCATCTTCGAGAGAATAAAAAATATATGGTAATTCTAATGATTAGAAAAAATCATCTTACGTTATGGCAGCGAGCAATTCTTGTTTTTGGTGTTCTTTGGCCTTGATGGACCCTCCCTCTTCCAACGCTTCTTGTAGTTCCTTCTGGAGTACATTCAGCTTACGTCTTTCAGCTTCTAGTAGCAAACTGGTCACCTGGAACAATGGAAAATCGCTGTCACTGATGACTGATACAAATCGTAGCTTATAATTCCATTCTAGACAAGTAGTATGAAAAACGTTATACCATGGAAATATCATGAACCTCCTCTCATATGAACGATACTATGGATAGATCGAGGACAAATGACATTAAATTGATAACACCAACATATTCTCCAGATCAGATTCGTGTGACATTTTCCTTTCGCAGCGCTTCTGGAGCGCGCTAGTCTTCCTGCCTTTGCCGGAATCCATTAAAAAAAAAGTCTCACACCTCGGGCGGAGAATAGTCATGGATGCAAGACAAATGTGGCCAATAAACTTGTTCATATTCCCTCTCAAAAAAATAAAGATTAAAAACATATTTAAAACTTCATGAGAATATCAAATTAATTGTTTCATTCTGGTGATAATGAGCGTAATAGTGAAACATAACAAAAGTTATACATTTCCTTAACAGAATGTATACATAATGCATACAAAATCTGTCGTGAACAAACTAAATACCGCACGTTCACGTAATAACAATTATCCGCATTTGTATATATTCTGTTTTTTCATTTCATAGAAGTAAATGAGTAATTTTCTTTGTTTATTGTGTTACACGCAACAATCGTTACAAATTGGTTGACAATCGTTCTGCTGAATAGCCACAACACCTTCGAATGCAGACAGAATATAATGGTGGATTGTAAAGAAAATGAACTTTGGATTGATGTATGCTGAATATCTATATCCGGTTTGAAATTTTAATAATAAACAATAATGTTTATGATATGTCTAGCAGCGACTCAACTAGAATCTTAAACCGCATTTAGACTATCCATGTTTATATTGTATATTCTGAAATTTCAACTTGTTGCAAGACTAGAGAGCGCTAGTCGTACAGATTGAAGTCTTGAAATGTTGTACACACCAAAAAAAAAGTTCTCAATTCAAAAATTTCGATATTCTTGTGAAAATATACTCACGACAAGAACATCTGTCTTACTATAAGACAATTTACTTGATAAGAAAAATATACCTATTAATTTGAACCAGAAAAAGTATATTTTGGAATTCCATGTGAGTTGTGAATTAGTTCTATTACAAATGGTGCACGTATAACTTTTGACTTAATTACAGGTACATATTTTTTATATTGTATTCATCTGTACAACGCCTTTCAAACTTGAATTAGTAAAAATACTATATGACGCAGATAAAAGTAAGAAAGAAGTCACATTGTTGCAGTTTCGATACTTGTTTGGTTCTTCTTTTTAAGGGTTAAGGAACCAACAGTAGCTTTGAAAACTGCTCATCAAAATTACAGAATGTATATACTAATAATAATTTATATAATGAAGTGGAACTATTTGCACCAAGATCATGGAATGTTTCAGTCAACACTACAGTATTCTTCTAGGTTAGATATTCTCTGTTTTGTGCCAAGAGTTTCAAAATTTTCCCAGGTTCAAACTGAATATATTTACTCAAATTTACTCTATATGATCAGAAATACAGTATTCATACTTTGAGGTTATTATAGCTTTGCGCATATAGGAAGATATGGTATACTTGAGTGAAAGCACTTATTATTCTTGGTTTGAAAATTTATTTTTATGTGTGTATCTTTCGTCTAGATACGTCCGCCAACCAACGTCATTGAGTATTACTATTATTATCATTCTTAAAAAAATGTTATGAAACTATCTCCCGTCCTTAATCCTCCTGCAAGTAAACATCGACGAAGATCATGCAGAAGATCAATGCCGCTATATTTTCTTCTGATCTGCAAGGATAGGCCAACCCAAAAACATTTTTGAGATCTTTAATTTTTCGAACAACACGTTTTAATATGTCTTTGCTCGCACCCTTCTCGGGTTTTCCAACAAATGTTCTACTATTTCTTCTTTGTTGCCTAATTTTTCAAAACAACCATTGTTAAAACACTTATTTGAAGACAAATGTTTATGAATCTTTTTGCAAAGTCAAAATGTGGCTTACGTGGGAGGGGTTTGGAAACATGCTCCTTATAAATAAAAATAATTGATATTTTGGATCATGTCAAGGTTTTTGAAAGCTTGAATGAATGTCAAACTGCTGCCTCCAACTCACTCCTTTCCTCCTCTATGTTTTCCTTCCTTTCATTCTCATTGACTCTGGTATCTTAGTAACCTGGCAGACCCACTGACTGACAATATTTCAACCAAGCACAAAGGTCCTATGTCGTCTATCAAAACAATAACGAATTATACGTATAGTTTCACTTAGAACTTGTTACGTTGCCTGAATCATGATAATTAATGTAAAGACTCCAATTTCCTTAAGGAAAATTCTGTATAATAAACTGTCCAAACAATTCCATCTATTTAATTTTCCTACAATGATAAAGCAATATTCACCCTATTTATAACAAAGTTTTATACCCTCGTCATTTAGCTTTCCTCGCAAGGCATAAACCTTCACCGCAATGGCAATCGCAATAGTATCAGGCACAGTTTGACACCATCAAAGCCATTGTGCGGTAAATATACGCAGATCGATTTTACATTTGGCAAGTCGCTTTTACGGTTCACAGCAACTCTTGGATAAAAAGCAACTGAATGCTGAACTTCGACTTAATGGAATGCATTGAAATGCATGTAAATTACATACGCCCAAAAAATTTCGGCAAGTTGATTGTCTCAAAGCTTCCTAGGTATTAGTATTAATTCATTTCCAAATTACACACAACATATACTTTCAAAACATTTCAAACAGCTTTTTTTACTACGCCAAAAATTAATATGGATTCGAAAAGCAATTAGGCAAGTTTACAAGCCCCTAAACATTTTTTATATGCTTCCGATGTATTAACCATCAAACCCTACATCCCACAAGAACTTGTAATTTCTCCAATGCTCTTCATACACGAACTGTTAGAAATAGTATCTAATCAAATCTACAGATTCGCTGATGGCAGCACTTTTGCTCCTTGTATGAGTCTGGATAAACGACTACCATTCCGAGAGACTTTATATCGGCAGCAATAACAAATGGAGTTTAGTTTAATGCATTAAAGACTCGGACAACTACTCAACAACAGGTTTAATAAATTTGGAAATAGAAGGACGCCCAAAACTCAAGTCATCTTCCATCAAGCTTCCAGAAGCTCAGGGTTTTCTTTCGCTCCAGAAGATTGTATTCACCAGAACAATTACTACTGCTGTAAAAGAATCAGAACGTACCATCTCTGTAATACTGCTCGCACGTTTAAATCTAGTTAAAAAAAAACAAAAAATACATACTGCTGCTATATTTAACGCTATTATTCTCGAGGCCAGAACCTTCAAGTACTGTTTGGAGAACTGATCAAATATTATCATGGTATGTAAATTATTATTACGATGATAAAACTCAATCTAGAAATGAGCAGTATGTCTGGTGGGCATGCTTGACCTCAGAAAGGACCTCAACCATTTCTATGAGATTGTCACGCTTAGGCAGAAGGCTATCAAGAATCATAAGCTTTTCCCTTTGACCTTTTGACCATGAGGTCGATGTTTCTGTCTTCTACATCGAAGAAAAGCGGCTGATCTGTACCTATTGTACAGATTCTACCTAGGTGAATGGTTGACCGAAATGTCTCTTTTAATCACACCAAGTCTCATCAGTGCAACAGAAACTACTGTGGGCAACGGACCATCATCAGGTCAAATTTTTGACACCTCCAACGCGCATTTTACCAAAGTTTTTCTTTGAAAAAAGCCCAGCGTAGTGGAATTGGCCATCAGGGAGTTTGTTTCCAATGGTAACAATTATAGTACTTGGAGGTAATAATAATAATAATAATAATAAAACGTATTTATTGCCTTCAGTCTACAATAGTCAAAGTTCAGCTTATATCTATGAAACTAGCTTTGAACTTACATAAAAGTAGAGTTGGTTATCACTAATATATGTCGGCGTCAATTAGTGAAATCTGTCATTCCTTCAAATGCCTAGTCATTCCACGTATTGCTGGAAACAGAGTAACTCTACATTTGGTACACCGATTTCCTAAATCAGGCATTCACTGTAATGCCTGATTTAGGTTAGTCAAATGCCGTGATTTTCCGTTTTCAGCCGTTACTTTGTTTGCCGAATTTAGTCTAACGATGTTATTGTTAATGTCTGTGAACAGACTGTTTTATAAAAAGTTAGATGACTATTACTCCAATCGAAACAAGAAAAAACCTTGGAATCTTGCGGAATTGACAGAGGTAAGTAAACTCTTTAGGATTTCCAACATAACCTCAAACTACTGCACAATTACTTCAAATTCGTACACTGTTGTCACGTTTAATACGGTTTTATAATTCATTTACTTGGGGATGGAGTGATTTTATTGTTTGCCCTTTTATTGGTTTTTGAGCATGTAGATTTTAATTATAAAACTCTGGTATTATATTTTGGTGGATACTGACAAAGAAGAGAGGGGGTACATAAGAAGTCAAATGTATTTCATAAAATCGAGTAGTTTTTTTGGCAAAAGTTTGATTTCGTACTTCCATTGTCTATACATTTTTTTGAGTATCACTTTAAGATACTCAACAATTTTTATAGACAATGAAATTCCGAAATCAAACTTTTGAAAAATCCACCTTGTCTACAAGTTTCAAATATGTTTTTTATATTTTTGCACATTTTATGAAATACAAGGGGCTGACTCAGATTACTTAGAGAGGGGGATAGTGAATGCTATACTAAGAAATCACCCTCCGAGATTATTACTTATTTTCACGTTTTGGGGTACATAGACCATAAAAAGCATGTTTTCCCAATACCGTCGGTCAGTCTGTGTGTTGGCTTAGCACTGTGCTTCTGGAGTGCCTTCGCGAGAAGTTATTTATGAAAAATATTCATGTTAGTTCCTAACTAGTTTATTTGGTACCAGGCTAGCAATTCAATCAAACGCATTTCGTACCTTTCAGAGTTTTATCTGACACTAAGCTGGAGTCACACATTCATGCTTTTATTTTCATTTATATTTTTGTACCACCGTCGTTTATGTTGACCTAAATATCACCGACGATATCAGACCGCTAATATTTTTTCAAAGAACATGTAAAAAGTGCAGCCGCATGGCAGTGGCACATAATAATCGGGGCTCGTGTTATGCTGTTACACGTGCGGGCATATTAAAAATGTGCGGCACGAAAGCCGCGATAAAAATCACAGCAGGCCGCGACCGATAGCGCCTTTCCTCAAAATTACTCCCTTTGCCGCATTATTACACAGGAAGAAAATGCTTTCGTGATGTTGCATTCGAGGTTGCCGAGTTTCGCCACTTCTACTCCCATTTTATATGGAATAATCCATATCCGCGTATTTTTTTAACCATTTTTGCAACTTAGATTTTGGATTTGACGCTCAACGTGGAGCCGTAAATATAATTTTACTTCCCAAAAAAAAGGGAAAAGTATTTGCGAAAAATTGCGAATGCGATATATTGTATGTCTGTCTGCCTGTGCTTCGTTAGGTAATAGAAACTTTGATATAGCGATGTTACTATTATGACAAGGACGACAAAGCTTTATTATTTTCAAAAATCGACTTACCCGTGAAAAAAACCCTGATGAGCAAAAAAATTACCCTCTTCTGAAACCCTTAAATGAACTGGTATCACAGTTGTCACTCTGTAGCATAAACTTAAATTCAAATTTAAATATTTCTGGAGTTTTTTCAAATTACAAAAATCAAAATACACACAAAGCATGTAATTACATGCTAATTGGCAACACCGTAGGATAGGCTACGTGTTCTACAGATCGTGCGCGGTTTGGAGTGGGAGAGAACAATGAGGTGGAGCGGCTACACCGTCAGCCCGGCATGCTGGAGATACCGGTTCGAGTTCTGCCCACGTAAAAAAAATGAATTAACTGTCCAGCAGTGTGTCTTTTATATGTATTTGGGCCGTAATTTTGAAGTGTTGATCCACTTGAAATATGTTTATAAATAACCAGAAGTTTGGAAAACGGGAAAATTCTGAAAATTTTCGGAATGATGAAAGATTTATTTTTTAAAACTCTCCAAATTTTTTCAAATATTAATTATAAAAAATCCATAAATCCAATATTTCAGCCAAATCTCGTTTCTAAGCTAACATCGCTGTGTGGGAAGTACTAAAACGCCATTTTACTTCCCAGGCCGACTGGCCTTATAACAATAAAAAACTAATTTCTTCAATTGCCAAATATTTGGGGGGGGGCATGTCCCCCTTGTCCCCTCGCTGGATACACCACTGTCTTATATAATATAGAGATCAGATTGCGACGTATACTCTAAAACTCTGGTTTGTTCGGCGGCTTCTGTTTCAACAACTGCTGATACTAGAGATAGGTGTTTCGGACTTCCATTGTCTGTATAATTTAGAGCATCACTACGTTTCTATTGATTTACTATCTTCAATCGTCTTCAATTCACCACTCAAAATTGTATGGACAATGTAAGACCGAAATACAACTTTTGAAACGTCAACCCACTCTAACACCAATTTTCCCCTGGCCTTCCCTCCATCTCATTCAATCAGGCATCAATGCATTCGCCACAGATCGATATGCAGTGATCTATCGTATTCATTTCGGAACTATTTTAGACAGCGGACGGCGTCTCACCTCCTGGAGATCCGAAATTACCGGCATTTGGCAACATTAACATTAGCGGAAAATCAGCCACGAAACCAAGTCGGCGTTGACGTCCGCCATGGCAACTAGATACAAACATACTCGCGTGCATTGATTCCACACGAACCGGTTCTAGCCGGTTCCCCGGAAATAATCGATATAGCGAAAATGCCTAGGTTTTAGTTGGACCGAGCACTGCACTGTCCCGGGAAAATCAATTTTCGACCCTGTATTGACGCACCATAACTACCTCGGATATTGAGGGATATGAATGAAAAAGGTGTATGGATAGCTATTAGTCGAAGGTCTTCGATTTTTTCCTCTTTCCAAGATTAGAATGACATTAGAGCTACGTATCGGACTAGCGTTTACAAAGCTTGTTATTCTTATGAATGTCTTTTGGGGTATTATATATATAACTATTATATATTAGTTGTTCGATATGCTTTTTTATAGATGACCTCTAGCAAAGGCAGAATACCTATCGCGTTCTAGAATAAATTGTAACCAGCAGGAAGGAGCGCACCCCCATACACGCAAGCAAGATTCCATCTCTGGTGTATGCCTTACAGAGTAGTAGTAGCTATTCCACTAAATATAATTTTCTTGAGCGGAAGAGAACTCCCAGGTTGTCGAACGTTGAGCTAGCAAATCTGGCGGCATCATCGTTCCAAGACATTTTATTGTTAATGTTAATTACTAGAAGCTTGATGGCGGATCACTTGGCCAAAAAGGGCGTCCAACCATTTCCACGCCTGACAAACCAGCAGAGTGCTTGAAGAATATAGTTGGACAATGACTTTCAGGTACAACATGCAATTTTTTCTCTTACCTCTAGCTGAACACCAAACAGTTCTCTAGATCTGTCTTGTTTCTTTTTCAATTCGAGATTTTCCTGTGGAGTTACTTCGAGTAATGTAGGAACTACGTTTTCGATAGGGCTCATCTGAAAATGAAAAATATATTTTAGCATCGGGCATCTCCGTTCTTATAATGGAAAGGCGTTTAATAATATGTAGAATGAATGGGAGAGGAACAGAGGACCAAATTACGCTTCTTGTTCCGATAGTGCTCATGTACCAACCTCCTTTAAAATGGTATCATCTTCAATACTACGAGTACTCATTTTGTTCCAGATGTGATACCATGAAGCTTCACACAGACCATGAGGTGTCTGCTGAGACCTTCTTTTCTTTGGAATAAAACTGTGAAAATTACTGCAATAAGCAGTTAATAATGACTAGCTAGTAATAAATGCTAAATTCCCAATGAGGTAAATGGTTCTTGATAACATTTTGGACTCCTCAGTAACCTGGTGCTCCTTGGTAATGGCCTAATGGATGTACACTTAGAATTTTTTTTAAAAACGGTTGATAATTTAAAGCTGAGGTTGAGTTGTTGAGTATTCATTCGCTTTCAATATAAATAAATATCGATTCATACGAGGGTCACGCTGAAAGTCTTTAGATATTCCTAATCTATACAAGTTTAAACAAGTTTGAGCACGCAGCTATTTTGTCTAAAGTTGTAAGTGCTTACACGCAAAGACAGCGTTTGAATCGTTCAGTAGTTGCCTTCGGTCTCGAATGCAACTAAGTGTTGGCCGAATTTTAACGTGAAATGGAACCGGGTAGTCGCGATTTTCGAGTCAGGATTTTGTATGACTATAAAAAGGGACTAAAACAAGCGGAATGTCACAAAAGTTTAGTGAGTTGCTTTGGGGACTCTGCCTCTTCTAGGGCTACAGTTTTTAATTGGTTTGCCGAGTTTAAAAGGGGCAGGGTCTCACTCTATGATGAATCTCGCACAGGTCGACCGCCCATTGCTGTTAATCCAGAAACTGCAGAAGCTGTGCAAAATATGGTAAAAAAAGATCGACATATAACCTACACCGAGATTGAGGCTTCTTTGGGGATTGGATCGGCAGCGGTCCTAACAATAATTTATCGCCTAAGGAAGCGGTGTTCCAGATGGGTGCCACATATGTTGACCAGTGAGTAAAAAGGAACAAGAGTTGATTGGGCTAAGTTTATGCTTGAAAAATTTGATAATGGGCATAGTAAAAACACTTTTAATATCGTAACCCGAGACGAAACATGGTTATATCATTGTGATCCCGAAACTAAACAGCAGTCAGTTTGGTGCTTTGAAAGTGAGCAGCTTCCAACGAAAATTCGTCGTTCCAAGAGTGATTGGAAAGGAAATGGTCATTCTAAAAGTGGATACATCACAACGGTAGCCTGGGAAAATCAAAGGACAGTTACTTCTGAATGGTATATAACCAAATATGTTCATGTAGTCTTCCAAGAACTAAGCAAGAGCAGTCCAAAGACTGGTCTGCGGGGTATTCAATGGCATCATGACAACGCACCCGCCCACAGCGCCGCTAGAACACTCGATTTTTTTGCTGAATAGGGTGTTAAACTGTTGCCTCACCCACATTATTCTCCGGACCTAGCTCCGTGCGACTTCTTCTGATTTCCTAAGATCAAAGAAAAGTTACGAGGTCGCCATTTTTCCACCGATGAAGAGGCAATCGCTGCCTTTGAGGAGGAAATTAGCAACCTTTCAAAAGAACGTTGTTCACAAGAATTTGAAAGTGGTTTTACCGAATGCGTAAATATATTGAGGTAAAGGGAGAATATGTTGAAAAAACAAAATAGAGTTTTTTAAAAAACCTTTTTAGTTTTTCTGTATCTAAAAACTTTAAGCGTGACCATCGTATAGTCATCAATTTTATTCACTGTACAAAGCGACTAAATTGATTAAGTTAGGTGGTATCCTCTGCAAAATGTAAGAATTTTTGGTTGTGGTTACTACATCGTATGTCATTCATGTTGACCAAAAATAAGGTTCGTTCTAGCATACGACCCTCGGGTATTCTGTATTGAATGAGCTCCTTATCAAGATTATCATTACAGGTAATCAAGGATAACAAGGTTAATTCAACATCTTAAACCTTCATCTTCTATAGTAGAATCTTATGAGACAAGCAGAAAACTGCTTTAATGACCACCCAGTCCCCCCACAAAGGTAGAGCGGATATCACGTTTGTAAAACTGATGTTAGATTTTAGGTGTACAGCAATTGAACTTGAGAATAGCGTAAAAAACAACCAAAACGTTGTAGTATTAATAAACATCGTTACTTGTACCAAATTCTAAGTTCATATTTCTAAATCTATTACCCGACGGGCAGTAACATAATTGAATAGTCTACATGATTAGTGATAAGTAACGGCGATTTTTCATTCAGAATTTAGTGCACTATTGCTATCTAGTCAGTTGATCTACTATCCCAGTTCCATAAACTTGTAAGAAACTCACTAAAAATTACATAATTGCAATCAAGCTCCGCGTCGGAGATCTCCTAATCTATTAGTCTATACGTTAATTACGGGCTTAATTATAAAGTACAATACTGCTGCTCATAGTTTGAACCTTTCACTTCCTGGTGGTGGTACTACAGCAGTTAATTAGCAGCGACACGGCGTTACGAAGACATAACAAATCCTAGATGTCGCGTCGTCTCGTTAACATGGAGCTGTCGACGATACGGTGAATAGACCGATAAATAAAGGTGAAGTCAATTCGCTTGGTAAGAAGCTGGGCGATATAATTATTGGAGCGAAATGTTTTCTGTGATTTCATCAATGGTGCAACTCATTTAAAAACTAATTCAATCAAAGGTTAAACGTACGTATGTTTTTGTGTCGGTAAATACGACCATTAAAAAGGGGTAGCAGTTATTTGGAGAGAGGCAATCCCCGAAATGGCGGCCAAGGCCCTCTCTGTGTCACCCTTATGTCGGGGTCGGAAATGGAGGGCCTATCCTTCATATGTGCCCCCGAATTACCCAGAAGACCAGGTTTTGCTTTGTTAGGAAAAAACACATTCTCCTATACCTACCTTATATCCATCGATCCTTATTTCGAGGCGAAAAAGCTATATATATGTCCCACCTTATCCGATGGAATTTTTTCTCGTCCAATCCTATAATGAGCTCAGATTTGCGGTAAGGCGTCGGGAAAAAAGTTTCAGCGGAAGGATGCAACTTCTGGAGGGGGGGGGGGATGGTTTCAAAATACATATTTCCTACAATCAGGATAAGCACTCGTTTCCTGATAATATTCATTCTGATAGTGTATATCTGAATCTTGATATTCACATGTAGCAAATCTTTAGGTTATTTATTCATTATATCCTTATAAACAGCATTTCACAACAGTCCATATCCATATTTCACATTCCATGGTTTCCTGGACACAACTTGAAGGGCATTTAAGTTACCCACCATTTATATTACTTACAACATAAGCTTTGGGACATCCTTAAATATGAGAACATGCTCAAGTTTTGGGACACTGAACACACTGATTATCAGTAACATTAAACCAACTCTAAGATAAATGTTTTCTCAACTCTCTTTAATGGAGATGTAAGTAAGGACTGTAAATGATGCAATTCTTAAAAGGATCGAATGATTTGAAATAGAAATAGAATAGAATGATTCTCAGAATACCATTGATGGACAGAGTAACAAATGCAGGAGATCTGAGAAGCATAGGCAGAGGAAGAAACTTTGTCAATACATTCAAGAGATGTATCATGAATATGATATTCTACAGTTGATTGTGTGAGGCAAAATCTAAATAAAACTCTCTATAGACAAAATAAAAATCTCATGTTTGCTGAATCTGACAGAGTAGTTTACCCAACTTTTTAAAGTGCCCGCTTCCAAAGTAAAAATATCCATGATGGTTGTCAACCTTCTAGTCGAGGATTTTGGTGCTCGCCTCCACCAAATAAGCACCAGACTTATCACAGACTCTTTTAACAGTCGTATCTGAATTCAACGACTGAAAGAATGTCAGAAACAGAACCCCGTTGGTGTTGGACAGCTTCAGCTAATTCTGGGTAGTCATGAGTCTGACGGATTACATGTTACTTTAATGCATCGGAAGTCTCTCAAAACCCAGATTCTTTATGATAAATGCATTCATTACTATTATTATAGGTATCTCACTCCATCAATCACAAAAGTTCTTAACGCAGGCATAATCATAATGACCTCCCTCCACCCCCTCCGGTTCGCCTACAACAGAATTACCTTCCCCCTGGCCGCCCTGATTTGCATATCGACGTCTATTCGCAGGTCGCCGGAAGAAAAATGACGATCAATCACGGAACACTGCCGTTCATGGCCTGCTGCCAGCGCGCTCCTTGTAATTTTCGTGCCCGCCATCGATTTTTTCGTTACCTGCATCGTCATCGCGCGTTAGTTGGTAGTATTCGTCGAGGGACGTTTGGTCTCGTGCCATAATATTATAGGAATTTTGCTCCATAACTACGCCCGCCTTCAGTAGAAAGATCGCTGTACAGAATAAAGAATTCAAGAGCCGTGTGACCTCAGCTCTTGAGTCATGGTATGTGTTTGTAAGTTGTGACATCCTAACTCACTGGGAGACCAAGCCAATGCATCAACTGAGAAACGAGCTTAGCTTCAGTCGAAGAGCAAGAGGATGACAGATCTTCTTTTACTTAAAAGCATGTGGATTCGATAGACCATGAGAATGATTTGATTGCATGGTTTTGGTACAGCTCACTCTGATTTGCGTCTCATAGGTTTGCTTCCAATTTTGTCAAAAATATTAGAAAAAATTGTATATAGCCAGTTAAAACAGTACTGCGCTAAAAATGACATTATTACCGGAAACCAGTCGATGTAAAGAAGAAAATGTACCACCACCACTCTGCTAAAAGTTGCTGACGAAATTGTCGAAGCATTGGATTGGGGTCAAGCAGCAGCACTGGTACTGTTTGACTTCTCCGAAGCTTTTGATACTATCAAACACTCATTATTCATCTCAAGATGTAAATATTTTGGTTTTTCACAGTCTTGGATCAAATTCCTCAGTAGCTATCTCAAGAATCGAAAGCAAAGAGTATGTTTGGATAACTAAAATTCTACGTTCAAGAGTATCATATCTGGTGTCCCTCAGGGTTATATATCAGGGCCTCTACTGTTTTCAATCTACATATCAGATATTTGAAGAAAGATGTGAAAAATATGATCAAATATCACCATTTTTTTGTAGCATGAAATGGTCAGAATCAAAGAACACCTATTAATATTGTCCTTAGTCACCGCTATCAAGATTCAACTGAAGTGTAATTTAATATCTCTTTAGCTACTCAAAATAGATTTGTTTAATTTTTCTCTTTCGGGTAACCAGCTAAGCATATATAAAATTCTGTTGGAGTACCTGTGTATAACATTTCAGAGTTAAGTGGTAGAACCTCACAGCTAAACTACGCCCGCTACTTGATATTAATTAATAAAGACGTTTTATTAATATTATTATTCAACTTATTCGCTCCAAAGAAGTCAAACGCGTTCTTATTGAAATATGAATCGAATAATCCAAATGGATTTTTTGCAGAAACGAAGAAAGGTGTCAGGGTCAGTACCAGTGAATTCCATCAGAAATTAAAAGGTATACGCCCACATTAGACTAAGAAAGAAGTGTACAATCATCCCCAAGCTCCATCCATCCAATATATGTAATTCATATTTTATAAAATTTTTATTTTTAAAAAATATGTTCTTCTAGTCTTATGAATATCATGTCATTTTTGAAAAAAGTTTATAGCTTCAAAAAATCACGTAGCCGAACACAAATGCACGCGTCGCACGTTAGGAACATCGGCTGCGGACTGAGAGCCAAAACCTCTCTGTCTTAAATCCCATGTTATAATTTTGATATTGACTCCACCCTGTGTTGCCAGATATGAATACTTGAAACCTATTCGGCTCCTTAATGGAAGAAAAATATATATGAAAACCCAGTATTTGAACCAGATGGTTTTTATAGGTAGAGTGTGGCTTCTACTCATGACAAACAACCTGACCGGTCTATAGAGAGAATCAGAGCGCAAAAGTTCGACAGCACTACCGGTCCGACGTAGTTACACGATTGTTGCACTTTCCTACACAGCTTTTGCTTGGTCTTGCTGTAATTGATATTGCTCTTTTCTCATAAAAATACGACACAATGTGACCAAACGTCCGTGACAGCGTGACGAGTTAGACGACAAAATCTGCAGTTTCCGCCTCACGCCTGCGAATGTTATGCAATTTTAAATTATGGCGGAAGTGCAGTTCTTATTACACTGCGCTTATTTGTATGAAAGATGGTGGATGCGTTCCTTGTTTCCGCCGGAACAGCTCAACGATTCTCAGTCCAGATCATCTCTAGAATACTACTCGCATGTGTGGAGATGCGCTCTGAAGCACAAAGTAATACGTCTAGTGAATGCGCTTGACCCTACAAGGTCTCTATAGTCTGGAGCATCAAAAAAAAGTGGATTTAATCCACTAGTTGGAAGATTAGATTCATTCTTCCTAATATATAGATTCTACCAATCTGAAAATGGATAGAGCAGTCTCACATAATAACACCAAGAGTCATCAGTACAAGCCTCTTTCAAAAACCATTTCTTTGAAGCGTTGTGTTAAAAGGGAATAGAAGTTTATCCCTTTTCTTCTGAATCGCTTCTAAATCGCAATGGGCTTTCTGAATTTACGATAGGCAGAGAGGAAGGCCGACTATATTCTTGGATATAACGGCATGGACTAATGAAATTAAAATATGACCAAAATAAACATCGATGGAAAAATTGTAATGCCACATTTTTTGTTTGTTGTCTGGAAATTGTTGAACAGAAAATGTTTGAAAATTATTTTCAAATTTATTTTTTAATATACATTATTAAGCGCTATCCCCTTGGCAAATGATTATTATATGTTCTACTATAGTTAAATTCGAAAATTCATCCATAAGTAGTTATTGCAATAATGAAGTATAAACAATTCATAATCTCATTTTGTAAATTACGTATCAACCTGAATGGCCTCATTTAGAATTTTCAAAACGGATTCTGGAAGTGAATCATAAACTACTACAAACTATCTGTCCATCTCAGATTTTTGTGAGGATTCCTTGAAGTATTTTGAATATTTTCCAGAATTTAGTGCCATACGCGTCAAATTCCTCTCTGCAGTTTCACAACCATATTTCTCAATTTTCGATCAGATTTGTTCGCCTTTAGATGTGATAGTCGAGAGTATCGCGATATGTTTAGGATCATTTTTATCATACTAGGAATCTTGACACAGAAATCTGGAATGTAAATATTGTGGTTAGAATAGGGCCACTCAGGTTAATAGGATGCGTTTTAATTAATTAATTAATTTACGCAATAAATAGTGATGCGGCATTTGCATTTGACATGTTATAAGTACATGTGGTAAATTACGCACGTGATAAAGTAAATAAAGATTCTGAAATAAAGATACAGTATTAGTTGATTTTCTAACCTTACTCTAAAATTGTTCCATTACGGTCTGTAGAAAACTATCATTTAGATTTTTCAAATGCTATACAAATTATATAGGCAAATACAAAAAACATGTATTCATTATTATGATTATTTTTTATTAAAATTCAAAGGCATGATTTCACTAGGATATGTTATCATTTATGATAACCGCCAGAAACCTAATAGAAGATGACTAGAATATTGGGCTGCCCGGCCAGCGTATGGTCTCCTTGTCAACAAGTTTCCATCATTAAAATACTATTCGCATGTGTCAGTATCATGCTCCGGAGCATCCTTGAAGCTTCCAAAGGACCTCAATAGACTACAACATAGAAGAAGAGTCTGGCTGATGCGTTCATATTCTATAGATTCTATCATTTTCAACCGAGTTGGCTCCGATAATAATACCCACCCAGCAAACAGATGACATGCACCACGAGTTCATCTTCACCAGATCGAACTTCGAACGAGTCTTTTCCGAAATCATGTAGATTCTAGATGCTCTTACTTGGTAAAGCTCTTCAATCATGCAGCTAAAAGGATTGTGTATTTAACACACAGTTTCACAAATAAAACTTTTTTTTTCAGTGACGCGTTTCGATTTATATTTAAATCATCGTCGAACTGCCAGATTTGACTGTTAACACAGGCTATCCAGATTACTTGCCAACTAGCTAACTAGATCCTATCATGGATACAAAACTAGAGCACACAAATCTAGTATTAGCATACCATTTATCCTATCTAGCTATTCTTCTATTAAATTATTATTTTTTTATTCCTTTTGTCTGTCTTAGGTAAATTCTTATTTGGCGACTGCAGTTGCTCTAGTGTTGAGGCAAACCCCTACAAAACCTCGACCATCGCCGTCAAAATGTCCTTAAGATATTTCATACGATGACGGCGATGGTTAAGGTTTTTAGGGGTTTCCCTCGACACTAGTGCAAACGAAGTCGCCAAAAAAAGATTTTCCCAAATACAGACAAAAGAAAAAAAACAAATAATAATTTAATAGAAAAATAGGATTCAGTCAGCTAGTCGACAAGTAATCGGGATAGCCTTTGGAGAAGTTAAATCTGTCAGCCCGAAAAACTCCCTTATAGCAGTGACGGTACACTAGTATTCTGGCATCACCTCCATGGTCCAAATATACAAACCATTTTTTCAAATCATTACATAGACACAGACACAAAAGTGGGACGAAAAGTCGTATGAGTTCACTGATCAAGATCAGTACAGCTGAAGGTACAGCATGACATATCTAATGGTCAATTAAGACTGAAAATGAGAATACTACGATAATGTTGAAGGAATTTTTCCAAAGCGACGTATATAACTAAATCATTTATTTATCATTCTAGCACGTTTCCATTAAGAAAAGCAAAAACAACCCATTCAGCAAGCCGGTATAAAGCCGTATTACCTATAACGGCAACCAGAAGATTTAACGAGCTATTGGGAAACAGAACAGCGCAATGACTTTATCTGGAAATGCTAAATGGCAAAATGTTTAGGCGAACATTTATTATAATTTATTTGGATTAGATGAAAAACAAAAAATACTGTTGCAGTCACAAAAACGTTTGACTATTCAGATAGCATGTTTTGGCAGATATGAAGAAAATCAATGCTATGGATCACTAGTCGGATGAATACTAGCTTTATTGTGAGTCTGTATTTAAGCGAAATTGTTCTCATTAATATTTGATGCTACAGAGGTCTAACTTCTGGTTAGTTGTTTAAATGTTCATCATGTTTATTTAATCGTTTTCACGTGAAATGTCGAGCAAGCTCCTTCTGATCTTATTTATACCTTCCCCCCAGTCGCCCTTCCCTATCTAGTAACTAACCGGCAGAGCAGTGACTCCGTCGAGTGGTGATGACTCACGCTACTAGCTGGATGTTATGTGACGTGAACAAATTTGTTCAATTTCCATTTGGATTCATACTTGCTTTAAATTTAGCTTGGTATCATTGCAACACATACAAACTCACTCAAAATATGTTTTTACTTTCCATAAAATAAAAAAGGATCAGGAAAACATAGTATTAGTGTAGTACCTAAATTTTAGAGGAGTTTAGTAGAACTAATCCTTGATTTAAAATGAAACTAAATAGAATTTAAAATGAATCAGATTCTTAATGAATTATTAACTACGCTTTAAATTGACAGAAGCTTCTGGAATGTGCGAAAATAAGGGGATGACACTTTACAAAACTGTTAAGCCCCCAAATGTTGTTACTATGCTTCGTAATAATCAGAAGCTTATAAATAAAACTAGAAGTAAGAATTATGGAACACCGATTTAACACCCAGCGGGAGTTATAGGAAAATCAGCAATATCTGACCACGCATGGAGAGATCATCATAGAATGCTGAAGTAATGACGCTAAGACGGTTAACAAGGAACCGCAGTGATCTCGACGAAAACTTCGGCTTTCATCTCTGACAATTACAACGTTTATAGCAAACCTAGTGTATAAATACACGCGATATGGCAACTATTCGTAAGAAATATAGATAAACCATGGTTAGAGTGAATACGAACATGATACCGTCAAACAGCCACGTGAGATGAAACAGCGCCATACTAAACCAATCAGGACTAGCCACACCAACGACACGCAAGACAGAAGAGTATAAGTATTGAAGAGAAACGTCATCACACTCAAAATTATATAGTCAGTAGAAGTTCGAAGCACCACTTTATCATTATTGATTATATATTTTATTCTAAAAAAATGCTGAAGAACACATATACTAATATCGAATGATCATGCTTCACAAAATAAAAATACATCCTTTCACATTCCCACACCACATACGGTTCACCTCACATTTCATCTAATGAGAAGAAGCGCAAGTGTTACACAACATCACTATTTTCAAAGGTCGTTCATAATAGCAACCTTTTCAAACATAATGATATAATTATACCATTAACTCGAGTAGCTTCGTCCAAAAACATTCGATTCACTTTACTGATTTTTCTCAGTAACCTTACTCATCTGATATTACCAGTTAGTGGCCTGTAATTATTTTACAGGATAGGAATTTTATAACCCTGTGATTCAAATTAGACTAGAATTAATTTAAATAGAATTGGGGATAAATGATTCATGTTCTTGAGCTTGTTAGTTTTGTGTAACAATAGACGTAATGTTACGGTTGAATGGTGACATTCATTCAGATCAATGGACTACATTTTCGATTTGTTTTTTCCCACGATGTACAGTGATGGAGCATCAGAAGTACCTACGAGAATATATAATGGTTGAGGTTCAAGTTTGATAGTACTTGTATACTCTCCACTATAATTGTAGACTGCTGTAGACATGCATATTTTGTTTATTTTCTGGATTCGTCAGTATAACTCAGCCTAGAGACCCAGGTGAGAATGTGATAGCAGAGAATAGTCACAAAAAGTGGTGTTGTCCAATAACATCTTTACGAAGTCAAATGTACAGTAGAGGTTATACACTTAGTATTAGACGTCGCATATCGTCGGAATATAAACCGGAACCCAGAACCAGATCACACCTCTCTTTCCATCCATTTACCATAGTTCAATTTACATTTTTTCTTTTTGTGAAGTGTTGGGGAGATTCCATATCTTGTACCGAAAAACATCCCCCATAACTCTGCAGCACCAAAAAACATGACAAACCACTAAAAACTAAACTTCTAAGAAATAATTTCACAGCTTACAGACGAATCTACAAAATAATGAGTCCAAAATTACAGAAAAATATTCCTATAAACTCGTTCTAAACACCGATCGATCGATATCAGCTGGCCGACTTTCGAGCCAGAAACTCTCTGGCTCAACGCCCATGCAACTCCGTAAATTTCATCACTCTCTCTCAGTCTTCCTCCTTACATACGCGTAACAGAGCGGATATTGACTCTACCACTTGCCAACAGCGTTGCCAGATATTCTCACTTGAGGCACAGTAAAGGAAATTTTTGCCTGCAGGAAAATTAATTTGGCAATATTCTATTAGTAAATATATATGGAACCATACTAATTGAAATATTTAAATCAAGCGCTTTTTAGATTTTTAGGTAGAGCCATAAATCCTTGGGCCTTAGAACAAATCATCCCTGATATCAGTCTTCAGCTTCTGATGTCAATAATGCCGATAATGCTGATCATAAAAGTGCCTAGGAAGGACAAGGAAATCGCTGTGTGTAAATCAATCCACCCTTGTCGACAGATATCGTGGAAAGCATATAGCGCCGTAATCAGACAGTCGAAGTTGTTCAAACCATTTGACCACCTATTCAAAATTCATTTACGCCGCGTAAAACAAATCCGAAGAATTACGCCACTCCTATTGGCCAGTCAATAACTCATAAAATAATGAGTCTGTTTCAATGCGGCGTAGGGGAAACTTAAATAGGGTATATTAGAATTACAGTTGTTTGATGTAATGAAATCGAAACAAATGTATGTGAAATGACGATTAGCAAGACCTGGTTTGCAATTGACAACAAAATTTGTATTAAGCTGTGAATTCAATGGAAAAAGTCATCAAGTAGGTTAACTTTGTATTTACCACGCAACGATATCAATTTATAAATAAAAATCTAAATTGAATTTTTGCAGCTCTGATCGTTTGGCATTAAGTTCAAAAAATATTGAATGTGTTTGAAATCTTTATCTAGATAATAATTTAAATAATTTCCATCATTTTCGAGTTTGTCAAACTGTTTCCAAAACCCATTGAAAGTGGATGAAAAGTTTTAAAATCTGATCAAAATCTTGATATAACTAATATCACTGGACGTAAAAATAATAACCAGCCTATCTGGATATATTTTTAAGAGTTTAAAACACATTTTTGTTATTATCTTTCATCATTCAAGGTTAGTAAGTTACATTAGTTACCAAGTGGGGTACAGACGTACCCCACACGTTTTTGTATGTTTTCGGCTTCAAATATATTTCATTTCAAAGAAAAAATATAAAAAGTAAACATAATATCAATGCTTAACAATAAGTAATCGTAATAAACGATACGAATAGATACGAGTAGATGGCCGGAGAAGTGAAAAAAGTAATATTTTTGTATTTATAACAAAAAATATTGTTATGAAGGTTATTTATGATCCAAAACTTGCAGGAGAAAAAAATATGAAAACCGATCAGTAACGCTAGGAACGTTCAATAACGCAGTTTGAGGGGTTTTACTTTTTCACGATAACTCCGTCGCAACTACGCAGATTTTCAAAAACTGCAAAGCTTTTTCGTCTTTACCACAGTCATAATGTAGTGTCAATATTTCACCTGAAACCAAATGGTGCATGCCAAGTTACTAAGTCAATGACTACCGGGCAACCGAATAGACAGACCGACGTAAATGAGTGAAATAGTTTTTCGTGATCTTTACGTCATGAAACACCAAGAAAACACTAATCTCACATTCGAAATGTTTCACGATTGCAAGACATACGTGCAGTTGAATAAACTATGCATTCTATTGAAGGTACCACCTGTTGCCTCAGCTTTCCCCTAAATAATAAATGAAACACAAATTGATACTTTCAATTTCAACAAATTAATTACGGTTCACGTCAATGCAAGTATGCTAATAACAAGAATAAATCAAGTATTTAAAATACCGCTGGTTTTATCCTTAACAGAATTAAAAATCTGAAAAGGTATGTGCTACGCTAGTTAAAGTGTATGAGAACTTTTAGTGTTGCTTATAATAAGATCAGTGCCGTAACAAAGATTATTTTGCTTTGTGGAGATATTCTTTTACTCGCTGAAGTTATAGATATTGTGTGAATCAAAAGTTAGGCTCACCGTTCTTTATAGTTCAACGTAATGTTTTTTCACTGATGACCCACAAACAAGTGTAATATTGTGATCCCGAACATTTCAGATTTTAAAATACGTCTTTTAAAATTTTCATGATGTCTAGATCACGGAAATATGTATATCTTACTCATTTACGTCGGATTGTCTGTCGGTCTGTATCATCATTCTAGCCGTATAACCGCTAACTTCCTACGCTGATAGCCGCAAAACTATTTTAATGGTGAAAAAAATGGAATGTGAGATAATACGTTTTTTAGATATCTTAGGATGTCTACAACACGAAAAAGATTGTCATTCATTTCCGTTGGTCTGTCTGTCTATATGTCTGTCTGTCCAGTATCCTTGATCCTTCTATAACTCGGAAAGTGCTGATTTGATCTTGATGGAATTTTCACAGTAGATTGCTAATTGGTCAACCTTTGTAGTAATCGATTCCGTGACGACAAAGAAATAGTCAAAAAATGTAAAAGACGGAACGCTCAACATTTTTTTCAGTCGTTTCAAAGGCCTCTGGTTATTTTCCAAAATTTGTTGAAGAGGAGGGAAATTGGAGGGGAGAGTGGGAAGGGACACGTCGATTATTGTGAATACCAGGCAGGATTCAAGTGAAACGAAAAATGGAACGATGCCCAAACATTCCTATTGTTGCTGAAACTCTAATATCTGATAAATTTTCAAAAGGGTCATCAGTGCCCCATAATATTGGTGAAAACATCATTGTAATGTGTTCGTATTTTTGAATTAGCCAATATGGATCCTTAGGAAGTACCGGGGTAATCTACTCACTCATTTTTTTCAAATCGTTGCATTGACGCCAGAATAATATGCGAAAAATCATTAGAATTCATCCAAAGAATTTTTGTTTCACATTGCCCGATCATTTTTGCTCTTAGCTAATTTTTCTTCCGTGAAAGTGAAAATTATTTGTTCCTCATTTTCACATTTTTCAAGTTTCTGATCATTTCAATACATAGTTCAAATTATTTTTAAGTTATCCTCATTTTTGAATGTTTTTTAAATAGCGGGTCACTTCATTCAAAGCTTAAAAACTTTTTAACTGTTAGTTTTCTTTTTCATAACGTAACACAATAGACATTATTGGCTTTCAATCTGCCACCATTTTTGTTACCCGGTAATTGCAGTGACCACTTTACTTTATCAATTGGAAAGAAGTTTAGGGATGGATATAAAATGGGCCAACAATAATTCTTCATGTTGGTATCACATTACATTCTAAATTCAAACAATTCTAGACGTCAAACAATCTTATATTGAATATCAAAACCCTACTACACCAATCAATACAAAAAGTCAACGACAAATAATCAAAAAATGTTCAATTTGTCACTCACTATTTCACATAGAGAGACAAAATCTAGTAAAATTCTAAATAACTGTTTCATAACAGACGATCATACGGTATCAGCATACGCTATAAACAAATGCGAACTGAGTCAATCTACTTCATGTCATTTATTTCATATACAATACATTGAAGGCGATGAACGCACAGGCATACAATCAACACCCAGCCGTCATTAGGAACGCGTGCGTTTCCAAGCCTTTTTCCAGCAGTCTCGACACAAACAAGAAGAATATCGATCAATTAGCTGCTAGGACGACTGTATGGTTAGAAAGTATGAAAAACAAGCTTTGTTGACACACTCGTTTTCTGATTTTCACTTTGAACAACAGCCTGCGTGCCGGTGAATGCAAACATCAAATATTTGTGAATGTTTAAGTTGATTGTACGTCCTCATCTTTCACTGGCACTCTATCGGTACAAGCACTGAATAGTATTCATAAAGTTAGTTAAAAAACCTCGCATTACCGCGATTTACTAAGAGATTTACTATGCTGAACCATCCTGGTATAATATACATTCTGTCAGCAAGCCGTTTACAAAAAGAACTACAGCTGTCCACTAGATTCAAACACTGGAGTATCCCTACGCCACGCGTATAGCACTATTTGGCCTGCCTCGATTTTACGGGAACAATACGATCTTACGATCTTCTATTGACTACGGAGAAATTATACTACAAAATTTTCCAGTTAGTCGTCGAAATGTCTTTTCCGGTTCCACTGGGCATCCTCAGAGGTCTTAGACGAAGTTGTGAGTGTATGAGATTTCTCTGGACTGGACTACATCCAGCTCCAGTTGTAGCACAGAAGAGAAACAGAAGATACTCCTTAAATGGTCTTCTTTTCCCAATACAGCTCTTAGATTCAACACGGAAGAATCAGAAAGAATGGTATTAGTCTTAACTGACCATTGGTGGTTTGAAATTTGTAGACAACTTATATATTTCACAAATTGTTTCGGATCAGTCTATATAGTTTTTGAGTGTCGTGACGTTTCGATCAATTTTTTATCATCAATAGTCCTCAGGTGTAATGGCGAACATGTTCCTTAAATAATTTTTTACTCCTACGCCTGGTGTATGTTTGGCGTGAATAGTTTTTGATTGGTTCAGATGGTGTTCCTGTTACGTGGTGTATTATTTTTGCTGATGTGGCTGACATGGAGTGTCATGTATTCAGGTACCGTTCTGTCTAACTGTAGGTTATGCATCTTTCTTATGAGTTTTTTGCCGTATTGGTTTTATTTCTACGCTAGGTTTGCTATAAACGTTGCCGATGCAAGCTGGTTCCTTAAAATTTCGAATAATGGCGAATAAATTTGCAAGAGTGGGATCGAAAGGAGTCGCCCTTTGGGGTATACGCACCTAGGATCAGAAAATCAATAGAGGAGTAGTCAGAGACGGCACTCCGATATAGAGAAACATCTTCAGGCATGTTTGTCTGGCACAGAAATATGTCTTGAAGCATGTTGAAAGGGATGAACGACTCTTTTTCTCTCTTAATAGGAGACACCTAAAATTGTTGGTAGGACTAATGCACATTTTTCATGTCGCTATGTGCTTTTTTGGGTATCACTGACAGACTTTACTGTGGGCTAGAATACTGGGACCAGAAGAAGCAAAATACGACCCACAAATTCATTTATCTTCGCAGAAGAGCTGGCCTAATAACGAATAAATACATGCGTTGGGATGCCACTTTTAATTCCATTAATTCATCTATAACTGGTAATAACGTTTTAAACATGCCTAAAACCTCATATTGTACGTGAATGTTGTTTCAATCGAACCCCATAAGTTTTTGAAAAAATTGTATAATATCAGTTCGAGACGCAGTGTATAAGAAATAATTATCTCTAATTGTGGACAGTTATCATTCCTCAATGGCGGCCGGCGGTAATTTTTTCATTGATTAAACTGGAGCACACCTGAGATGAAAATTACTATTATCAACAGCGGCCTAACCTACATGTTACAATGTTTAAACCACATTATCTACCTATAACATCAATTATATCCGCAATAGGAAGTGACTGTTTATTAGTTATTTCAAGTCACAACAGTCTTCCAATTCAATTTGAAATCAGATTAGTGTAACTTATGACATTTATCAAGTGGTTTTGTCTTTGATTCATCTCACTTGTTCCGGCCGTTGATTAAAACAGCGTCAAGTAGGTTGGTTCTGTACGCGCGTTTTATAAATAAGGATTACAATCGGATTTCGGAGCTGGTTGGTCTTTGAAATTGAAAAATGTATATACTGGGACTAATGAAAGACCTTTTACCCTAAATATTTCCTTTAAATGGAATAACAGTTCTGAAATCCGATAAGGCTATTGAGTAAACTGACACTACTGCACGTGAAATACAGAGTCAACCTACTTGACGCGATTCCTTTATGATTATAGGAATATGCGATATTAGTAGTTGTTGAAACAGAAACAGGACAAATTAGAGACGCGGTCAAAATTCGGACTCATTGGACCTCGTCAGGACAGCGTAATCCAAGTCAAGGATAGAAGGACTTTAAGGGGATGTGAAAAGGAAACTACCTGAAAGTCGTAGTAGGGAACATCTTTTTTAAATGACGATATCATTTCCCCAGATCTGAAATTCGTCACTATGCGTATTGCCTTTATTAGGTGGGGAAGGTATAGAAATATAGGAATGGTATAGAAGCAAAAAATCCCAAATTTTGCCTACCGCCTATCCATACGGTCTGCATATGCTCCTGTGGAAGCTCCTAAGTCAATATATTGGGCCCATTTCACCTGTATACATATCGGTTTAGGCTTAAAAATATCCAAATTGACCGATTTATTATGGTTACCATTATGCTCAATTTAACCAAATTTTATTTGGTTTAATTCCTATAAGGGTGACATTGTACAGTTTCTTCTACGGCCCGAATCTCGAAAACAATCCCTTGAAATATGCAAATTGACGTGAAGTGTTTATCCATTAAGTTTTTTCTGATTATAGACCTTATAGAAAATCGTGTGCTCAACCATACTTTGGTTGTACAATACACAATACACGTATCATTAATATTGGTATAGACTCTAACAACAAAGCTTTATTACTCCTGAAAAGAACAGTACAACACATTACCATTACACACAAAACACCCTATTTTGAAGTGAGACCAATTAAATACAATAAGCTGAGGGTAATGTTCCATTAAAAAATATATAGGTCACCATACGACTATTCCACTATACGTAATTATTTTTCTGGTTAATTTCATCGCATGCCATAGAGTCATCAAAGAGAAATGTGTCCTTAAGTACTTCAACACCTATACGATTTTGTCTGGATACGAGAAAAGTTACTTGAAAGAGTTGGAACGCGACTCAAGACCTTTAAAAAACGTTGAGAACAACTGAAATTAATTCAGATAAAAAAAATGTGTAATTTGAACATAAAGTTTGACAAATAAAACCCTTTTTGTATGAGACGTTTCGATGGAATATTGAAGTCGCGCTCCTGAAATCTGTTTGGTGATTTCGATGTTGATATTTTAAGTCTATCGAGCTACCCCCCATTTTCATAAATCAGAAATTCTAATTTGTAAGATTTAAGCGCTATTTTTACCATATAATGAGATGAAAGTTGGCGTGCAGCTTCTGGAGTATCTGGACAAAAATGGTGTCATCGATCACCAATATGGTTTCCGCTAGCATAGATCTACGAGACACCTTCCCATATGTGGAGCAGAGCAATTAAGCTGCCTTCGTGTTTAAAATTTAAAAAGATACCATCTTCCTGGCATAACAACATTTATTAATATGAATACAATAACTTCGTTTTACAATGCTTGTAAGTGAGATTACAAAGTTTTCTTTCAATAAATCTAAATATTCTAAATAATCATCAATAAACATCAAAGGCAGAGAAGTATGAAAAATATTAAATATATGATCGTATTTGAAACTATAAATATGTATCTAATAAGGTATTTTTCTAATTATGTCATGTGAAGTAACGCATTTAAAACTAATAAAAGTTCTGAAAGATACTACTTTACATAAAACGGCTTATAGAGTAAAATATCACGTAAATAGTTGTACATTTAAAGACAAGTTTCGCAAAATGGACCAAGTAGGTAGGTTTTTTTTGAAATATTTCGGAATAATTAAGTGAAATAAACAGAAATATAATCATTACAGTTATTGAAAATATGTTGCATACAATTTTCACAATTGGTAAAGTTACGATGACAACAAGCTTTCAAATCTCCACAGCCTACTAAATTGCTTTTGATCATAGAAAACTCAAATTCATTCACATTTGCAAAATATAAAATTGGTCAAATATAAAAAAAATATTGAACGAAATACATTATGAAATGGTATTTTATTTAGCCTGAGTTGTACTGCGGGAGTCGCTGACGCTACTCAAGCAAAAATCATAATCACTGAGTTAAATGAATCATTTTATAACTTCATGCAGATAAAAAGTTGTGAAATTAACACACAGTGTCACAAATAAAACTCTATTTTTCAGTGACGTTTCGACTTATATTTAAATCATCGTCCGACTGTCAGATTTGAGTTATATTTTAAAAACGATGTGTTAGTTACACAACTTTTTATCTGCATGATGGAAGAGTCTCACCAAGTAAGAGCATCTATAATCTACATGATTTTATAACTAACAAATGGATCCCGCGTAAACTTTGAATTTTCTAACCTTTTACTGGACAATCTGTACATGGTACCGTTATTGGAAAATACCTTTACACCTGGATATTCTATCATTGATAATAATTATTATGATAACATATCTTGCGTTGTAAAAGACACTAATAATTAGAATAGCGAATAGGATTAATTAAAACAACAGAACGGTTCAGCAAGTTTAATTTAATGTACAAAAAATATGTTCTTATAGTAACCTTACTCGCTGTTTACTGATTGCAATACTTATTTCTCGGTTCACTAGAACCACTATTGAGCTGATAAATTATGGGTTAATTTAGATATAAAGGACATACATATATATAAAGAACATTTTTGAATGAATTTCATGTTTGCGTCAAGTAAATTGACTCAGTACTAACCATGAAGTCATACGTACAGAGTTAGTGTTTAGGTCAGTAAAAAACTCCGAGCCGGTTACTGACACTGCGTTGAAAAATCGTAGTATCACTATCTATGAAACAACCGCATTAAATATACGAAAAACGTTTCTAAACAATCAAAACATATTTTTGCATTAAATGTTGTTTGACGGAATCTGATCTCTAGGGAAGCGAAACTATGCTACGAAACCAGCAAAAATGACTCAGAAAAAATAGTTCTGTTACTCCTTTGTCATTATATTTAAGCGAACTTGTCCCATTTTTCATGCTCATTCATTTGCTTGAATATGCAAATAACAGATACAATTACACAATGAATCTATTTGCAGACACCAGCATAAAATTTCAATATTTAAAAGAATTGTTAAGTTTTATCCGTAAAAGGTGTACATATTTAACAGCAAATACGGGTTACAAACAGAAATAAACGTCCTTGCCGTCTTTGCTCGGCCTTATCGAGGCCATTGAAAAGTGAAAAAGCACGCCAATCATATTTACACCTGTGTATTGCTTGTTTCAAATCACTGGATTACCGCAGTGTCATATAGGCTTGGGGTCAAATAAGAAATTAAGTCAAGTAGATTGACTCGTTACTTCCCACACTGTAATTATACTTTTTTCGGCTTGGAATATCATCAAAGCTGAGCAGTTGTCCCAACCTCGAGTGTTCGCCCATCTGATCGTGCTGTACTTGGTTGTGGCAATACCGCATTACAGGCCAGACACCGAATCTCTAGAAGCGAAGCGCCAGATCCAGCCGTTGACACACTCCACGCATTCAATCATTCTGTGTCAGAGTATACGAAAAAATGTAGGCAATAGTATGTCGCACTTTTTGAGATATCGATCCAGTGGCAACAGTGATACTAAAGCAACGTATTATATCGATATATAAGAACGCGCGATATATCGACCAACATCCCTAGTCTACCGTTTAAGCGATACTCAGGAACTGTCGCATTATGAGTATATATGCTCCAGAGGTTGCCACGTTCACTCTAACACTGTATCTTAACCTACTTTATCCTACTAGCATCGCTAGAGCACTGCTCAAAATTCAGAAAAAAAATATGTCTAGTGGATACGCATATAAACAACCAGTCTGAAACATTTAAGAAAAGTAACTGATCGGTCTGTCTGTCTATAAATTTGAATGAGCTGTGTAACGTAATAACACCAAGAGTTATAAAAGTACCTCAAGCACTGTAAGGTCCGAACGGGTGCATCCATACCAGGTCGAACATCCAAAATCTCGAATGATTCTCCTTCCAGAAGTCACCCTTCTATAGAACCTTGGTGTTGTGGAATGGAATGCCGAGATGTTTATTTTCCGATGATTACAATTTACAGCTCTCAAGGGTCAATATGAATAGACATTTATCCTCTTACAGTGTTTCTAGAATTCGATAAGCTTTTTGAATTTGCGAGATGTTATGAAAAGTTTGATTTCGGACTTCCATTGTCTATAAAATTTTGAGTATCACGGCCTTTGTCGTTTTTGACAATGGCTGCAGTGGCGACGAAGTTATCATTAAAAATTTTAAAAAAAAATTGAAAACGCTCAAACTTGTTCTTGGACATTTTATTTTTACATACGTGTTTATCCATCAGTATAACTAACCAAAAAATGATGTTCTTTATCCATGCATGCACGATACATTTCACAATGGAGGACATGTTAAAAATTACAACCCAGACATAACTGGTGCTGAACGTAGAGGTGAAATTTGATAGCTCAAACGAAAGTCTATAAATTTCATAATATATACCTTTCTAATCTAACAACAAACGACACACATTTGTCAGCCGATATCCCAAATGTTACTTTATTACAATAGATCAGATCATCAGATTATCAAGAAAACCACGTATAACAGCTTCAACTAGAACAACAAATTTATAAGAAGCATTATCCAGAGAGAAGTATATGGGTTTAAAATTATACTCATCCATCAAACACGTATTTTTCTGGTATTATTCTTATACTTAACGCGGAAAATTAAATTTAAATGACAAAAATAAATGTTGCATTCATATGTAAATAAATCGTAATTACTTTCATTAGCGTGGATTATACTCCATAATGTTATTGTGTCTATGGTAATATTTTTATTTCAACCTTCACCATTTAGTGCAATGCAGTTTATCGATCTACAATTGTTTTTGTGGAACGTAAACATATCCAGTGGGTTGAGACACGCACAGATATTTTCATAATATTAACAAAACAATTTCAAAACACTTCCTTGATTTATATTCACATGGAATACCGGAAGGTAAAATCATTTATCTAATTAAATAGAATATTTCATAATACATGATGAGTTTTCCATATGAATATCTCTGAAATATATCAAAATCTAACCATATTCATTATTTCTACAGTAAAACCTGTCTTTAGTAGATAGAACATCTCTGCAGATTTTTTTAGATAGGAGGATGCTTGTATGGGTCTTTTCGGGATTAAATGCGAGTTGAATATATGTATATTTATTCTTCTTCTTCTCTACCCAAAATATAAGCCCGGTTTCCACTCAAAACCTCCAAAAAAAACTCCTCACATTTTCCTGACCAAAAATGTCTTTTTTGGTGCTCACTTAATATATCAACCCCTATAATTTTAGAGTTAAAAGCCATTGCATACCATAGATATTGATGGGAAACACTGCCTCATTATATTCAAAATACCAATTTTATCTATTCCTTTTTGAATAACCTCACGGTGTTCCCTAACTTTTCCTAATTTTCCATAGAATGAACCAGGCTTCGGGAATTTGGTATACTCACCAAGTAACTCACAATTGTTTGATACATCCTATCACTATGAGTAGCGTCGTGTTACATACTACATCAATGGTATTTGTATTTTTATTTTCCTTCCGAACATTCAAGTAGTTTGACTTTTATACCTCAAAATTTCAACACAGATATACCTGTCAGGTTCCTATGTCAATGTTTTCCGTCATTTACCTTTCAGGTATGAGGCATCATATACATCAAAATCGGTTGAGCAGCAATCCAGTTGTCTTCGCTCACATGCTCAGCAAAGCTGTCAGTGGTAATCCTTTCAATGAGCTTCAACTTCATTTGCTTCTGTATCATCTACTACATTCAAGCAGGTCGTTCGGAATATCCTCATCGTCAGACAAATTCGCATTCATAAACTCGAGAAAAAAACCTGATTTACTGCGGGATTCGCCTCTCTCTTCTGACCCTTGAAGAAGAACACCTAACATCATCGGCGTTCTAGATCGAGTGAGCTGAGTGCCTGCATAGCTCAGTTGACTAGAGCATCTGACCGGCAATTAGAAGGTGTGTGGTTCGAATCGCGCATTAGGCCAGGTTTTTGTCCTAGTTTTTAAATGTGAATGAAAAGTGCTTCCACATTGCGACTCTGCAAGTGAATCCTTGGAAAATAAACCATTGTGTGCCAGAATGATGAATGATGTGAGAAATCAAAGTTTAGCGCGTATAAAAAACTCAACTGTATCACAACTCTTTTGGCATCCAAATTTCAATCTCTGGGATCACGTTTCATGGATTATTGTCTCCACCTTCGACGTCTTGACTCATTTACTAGTATAGTCACAGCTATGCTCCATCAAGTCGATTGCAGGAATTCTAGCAACCACAAATAGAGCGTCACCATTTTACAGTCTTTGCATATATTTACCAGAATTCAAACCCTCTTCACTGAATGAAGCCTAGCAAATCAAGCACTCAAAGGATGGGTCGAAATGGTCTAAAAACGAGACACCAGGAGGTCACCTAAACCTAAAAGAATGCACGGCGAGATCTTCCCACGAAATATGGCATTAAAAGAACCACGATTCTAATACAATCTGTGAATTCTTCCAGTGCCAAGTTTCGTAAAAAGTAGATGTGCACAGCTTTAATAAATTATTATTTATTAGATATTCGATGTACGTTCATTTAAGTTGGGTAATAAACGTATTTGTCACATTATAATTCACTCATTTAATTCATATATCAAAGCTTGAGGTTCACAAAATAATATTTAGGAATAAACTTGATGTAGACAGAGGATTTGTAGGCATAATAAAACATTCATATATATTCAATATATAAAGGTTTGTTTCCTATATTTCCTACCTCCAAAAATGAGGATGAAAATTAATGGTGGAACGACCATGAAAATCATACTAATATTGCGTAATCTGGCCTGAACATGCTGTTATGGGTATGGGAGTATCAGACACCAGCTGTAGAGCATGCAAAGACGCATATACATTTTTGTCAGCGTGTAGAGTGTTCCCTGGTACTGTCATATTATAATTTGAGGCAATCCTACGCTATAGATGAGACACCTGTGCTGCCTTACGCCCCAGGGAATACTGGATCTGTTGTGGAGAACGAAAGATGTTAAATCCACTGGGGATACGCTTGAGTTGGCACCAGCTCATAAGCTCAAGAACTAACAAAGGAAGTTTGTTGAGTTCTTGAAGGAGAAGAAACAGACCAAACATCCGGAGGTCATCATACAGCCACGCTAGATTTGGTCAGATTAGTTGGCTAGTTATATTCATTGAATCCTTCGGTGAGATGAGGAATACACTGGCCTCTGCTCGAAAATCTATACCGGCATACTCACCAGGCCCAAACAACGAGCCTCTCAAAAGTCGTTCTTCTGGAGAACCGCGGCGATGTGAAATAAGCTGCCAGGGAGTTTATTCCCCGATAAATACAATCTACTGAGTTTCAAGATTAATGTGAATAGACATTTATCCTCTCGCAGTGCTTCTGGAGCGCGTAGGCTTTGTGCCTTTGCGAGGGGTGATCTTTAAAATAAGTGTCAGCGCTAAGGTATGTAGAAGCCCGGACCTCACAACTACTTTGTCCTGAACATAATAATAATACCTGGATGAAGACTGTAAAAATTAAATGATATAGTTTATAGTCGTGTAAATGAATGTTTATTTATTATGTGGATATAAGTTACAGTTCGACAAAATAGTAAAAAACATTATTTTAGTTTCTTTTCTTGATGCAGATGCTCAATAAATCGATTCAGTAAATCAGTACCTGATGTTATCTTTAACGTCTACTGGAAATATATATAACCGGTAACACATAAATTTCTCGGAAAAAGCGTGAAACGTCAATATGCATAAAGGATGTATGATTTATACCCACTTTCGCAGGGTTGAAATACGAGCGGACGATCTATAAGGCAACTTGATAAATTTGAAATGGCGATCAATTCATAAGGGCATATGTGAGAGAAAAAATGATATCAACTAGGGTCGGTTACTTTCTATGCCTAAGGATGATTTTATCTCGATATACAAATGAGCGTTTCTAGTGACATCCCTTGTCCTTCGCAAATATTTTCTCATCAGTATAGCTCGGCGGCCTGACAGTCCAGGTAAGGTTGTGATGGTAAAAATATCCTCCGCCAAATTCTCGCTATAGTTGGCCAAAATATTACTGCCGCACCCTTACCAAAAGACGAAACATGCATAATGGAAAGTATACCTACAATTACAGTTTAAAAAAATGCGTTTATACTTCAGATTCATGCTTCTATCTCAAGGTAGGGATGAAGTATCGCCCATTACAATATTATCTGCCTCCTGACGCACCTAGCTCTACGACTATAAGATCATCACAGAAGATTAGAACGCATCATATATGGGGAAGCCATCAGCGCAAGTCATGTAGTAAAGGCCACCCTACAGAGGTGGAGGGTGTACATTAGTTGCACGCACCTTTCGGTAATCAAACTTGTCTGACGTCATCGACGGCCCTGCAACACTGGATATAGATCTAAGGTTGGGCGCCTGTGGTTATTTTTGTAAAGAGGTGTGGCAGATTTCCTTATCATTTTCCGTTCAAAATATGTAAAAAGAGCCAATCTCCTTGGCTTTATGTCGTTTTCTCCAAGTACTAATCATTTGATCACATTAAGGACTGTCGGTGTGACATGTCAGTCGGTTTGTCGGTCTATCTGTTGGCGTTATAATCCCCGCGTAATCTCAGTAACCACTGCACTGATTTTGATCAAATTTGAAAAGTGGTATGAGTGCACAGAAAGTTATGTTGCTTTATTTTTTGGAGTCGGCGGCATAAGATTCAATAGCAAACAGTAAAGAATAAATTAATAATTGACATTTTGTTCAACATTGACAGAAAGTCCACTAACTTATTATAATTACATAATAATGATTTTTAATAAGTTTAAAAAAGAATAAACTGAATACAAAAAAAATGTATTTTATTGTAAACAAATCTGCGGTGCTCTTTACCGCATTTTTATATCAACTCTACCTTGCAAATGCGTACCATTAAAATATTCATAACAATTTATATTGAGCACCATTTTTTACAATAAAATCCAATTTCATCATTCACTTTATACTAATTTTGAACAACAAAAATCATTAAATTATATTGAACTAGTGGACTTTCTACACCTTTTGAATAAAATCTGAATAATTAATTATTATTTTTTTTTTACCTTTTAGTGTTTAGTGCGTTTGCAGGTATACCGTGTTGTTAGCTTTTTAAACTATAATTTTGTTGTATTTCATAGTCTTAAGATGAACTTTAATGTGATCGTAACCAGAAGACTCGTCAGAAAACATGCAACTTTAGTATGATGGTTCACAAGGGGGATTCGTTCTACCAAGTAAAGACCTCTCTGAGAAGTACTAAGTCAATCTCCTTGACTCAATATATTCAAACCGTCAACCACCAACACCGGAAAAGAGACCGTAACATACAAAGAATCAAATTTCTCGTACCCTCAGAATTCCTCCTAGAACACTTCAGCCAACGAAATGTGGAATGATGGTGGAAGGAGAGTAGAAAATCATAATGACTGGTTGAAACTTTAAAAGCGGTCAATAGTTGTGAGCTTTTACTGAATCGATAATACACGTAGGACAATAATACCCTTTGTCGGATCGATTTGAGCTGGTCGCCCTTACGACAGGTCGACATTCAGTCGAAAATAGCGCGGCAGGTTCTCGCGTGATCGGTCGTGATTTCCCTGGAACGCAGACAGCAAAGGCGAAGTTTACCTTATGAATATTTCACCCAGGTACACAAAGCGAAAATATTGAGTTTAGCTGAAGAACTACACTTACCACATGTGGCATGTCACTATCATCTTTGTTTTGTCTTACTATATAGACCAAGTGTGTTTACAAGGAGTTTAGGTGAGTGGGTTGTTTTAAAGGGAAATAACATCTGACTCAAACTGCAGCTTCGAATATGATATCTTCTTGATATCGCACAGAGGCAGAAGCAACATGTCATCCAGATCAACGAAGAAAAAAATTGTTGAAATGAGATCCAAAGAGTTCAGTTCAATGTAAAGAAAATTGAGACAACTAGAGAACAAGAGATGGAGGAACCCCAGATCCAGCGATATCTCCCTTCAAGCTTCTGGAGTTTAACCGTAACAATGATGTGGTCGGCGTCGTTAGACCAGAACCCGAGAAGGTAGGAGTTCTCTTCCGCTCCACAAAATTTTAGTTACCGGAAAGTCTATTACTACTCTACAAGGTCAGATCAGACCATCTATGGAAGACTGCTCGCATATACTCGTATGGTGATAAGCAATGAAGCAATTTTTGAAGCTTTTAAACGCAATTCAGAATACGTCTAGTTGATGCGACTGATATTACACTGGACCTCCACAGTCTGTTGGTCATCATTACAAATATAGTGTATTGAATATAAGCAAGCAAAAACAGGTCGGATAAGTAGCAACAGATGCCAGAACAGGCAGTTCAGATATCTATTCAGGGCAACGGAGTATTCGAAGCAATTCAGAAGAAAACTACTCAATCTGTCGACCCGTGGAGAAAAAATATTCGGGCCTGGAGACAAATCCAAAATACCTCCCATCCCCAAGAAAACGCAAATGCAAAAAAGGAAATCTCACTGAAGAAATGTAAAAAAACTTGTACGTACCAGATTGTAGATTCTATAATGTTTTTACTTCATATAAATGACAATACTTTAGTTTTTAGATTTTAGATTTGAATTTAAAATAAATTATAGTAAAAAAACTAGAATACCACGTTTTTTTAGGAAACTACAGTAAAAATTAATTCTTAATTTTGTTGAACAGCAGATAGAAAGTCCAACAACTCAATATAATTTCATGATTTTTTATAAGTTTAATATAAGAACAAAGTGATTAACATAAAAATTATTTTATTGCACAAAAAGCTTGTGGTGTCTACTTTTATGAATACCTACCACTCAAATATCTATAATAGTTAATATCATGCACCCCACGCTACAATGAAACATTTTTCATGACTATTCTCATTTTAAACTCTTTAAAAATAATTTAGTTACATTGAGTTAGAAGACTTTCTATGGATGCTAAACAAAATGTTAACAAAGGTCAAGATTTATTTTTCACTTTGCATATTGTTTTGGTTTTTTTACTATAATTGTTCCTTCTTAAAACAACCATAGACGTAATAGCAAACAGAACACTCAATTTTTTTTGTCAGCAGACAGCTGAGAGTCCATTCCAAATTGGAGTTAAATTTTTCCCAAAAATGTTTAGTTTAAGTTAAAAAAATCAAATTTAATTCAATACAAATTTTGAGTCCAGAATTTTTTTAGTTATTTTTTACTTAATTATTATTATATCAAACACCTTGAAGCCGGTAAAATCAGGTTGCAAAATTTCGTGACAGTGATACATAAAAACAGGGCAATCTGATACAAACGTATTAAAAACAATTTTGGAAGAAAGCTGAAACAGAAATTAGCCACATGGTTCTGTAGGCTTGTAATTATTTTATACACAAATTGATCTGTATTTTACCTATCTTGAACTCAAGATTGAACTTTATTCACCCCGAACAAATCACCTGTCTCAGACACATTCTTGACAAGGAATTACATTTATTCTCCACTCATTTGTATCCGAACAAACCTCATTATATACAATTACTGTCAGAAACCTTATTAATATATATCAGCTTTGTAAATTGGGATCGTGTATACTATATACATATAGTCAACTAATATGTGAAGCGGTGCTAATTAGGTCATATATTTGTTGGTGGATTCTTAAGACATATTTGCCATGCACAGATTATTTCTCCTGGAAGTCAAGTAGATTAACTCAGTCTTCATCATATGGTTTACAAAATGGCCAGGCATCAAAACATCTAGCTGAACATTACAAAAAAATCCGAGTATGATCTGGAAGCGCTTCGAGAAATATAATAAAAATTGTCAACTTATAAATGAATAAAAAAATTGGAAAAAATTCTAATAGTAGCAAGATTCAAACCCACATCTCCGGCTATCCACCAGGTAGACCTATCAGTCATGCTTTTTAGTCAAAGTTAGCAGAAACTTGTAAAAATAAAGTTTGAGTCATTACAAAAATTTCAAATCCTCAATGCAGTCACCAAAAAAAAAATATTTCCCCTAAGACAGACACAAGAAAGGAAAACATAATTCAATAGAATAATAACTAGACAGGATAAATAGTATGCTAGATTCGAGAGCTCTAGTTTTGTATCCATGACAGGATCTAGTTAGTTAATTGGCAAGTAACCTGGGTAGTCTTGTTAGCAGTCAAATCTGACAGTCCAAAGATGATTTAAATATAAATCGAAACGCGTCACTGAAAGAAAAAAAAATTATTTGTGAAACTGTGTGTTACAACAACACAACAATCTTTTTATCTGCATGATAGTTAACCTACTTGACTCCATTTTTTCCAGGAAGTAATGAAGGTCATTTATAAGTGTTATTGTATTCCACGCGGAATACCCAATCATACAGCAATTTTACGTATCTATGTGATAGATATCCAATGATGTTATCTCATAAAATCGTCCTCTTCATTTTATTATATTTATAAGAATATTCCGACTGGTAAGAAAGCTTAGATACCAATATAAAGTAATAAATTGAAATCAACTATATATATGTTCAAATCTCTACCTTTAAATCTCTTTAAATGTGACAGATACGTTTATACCCCTTTTTCTCAGGATATTAGCAACTACCTATGATTAAATTGCGAAACCAGTGAAGTACATGCTATATATACAATTCATGAGTCAACATTAAGACTTTATTCACAGTATTCCTTTTCCACTCAAATATGTTAGTAATGGGAAAGTAATATATAAGTTACACATATAACTATTTGCTAATATGTTTTTATGCTTCTATCTAAGCTTTATATGAAATATCGTTTGAATTGTGAGAATAATTTATTCGCTAAAGAGCTCCTAGGTGTATTATTGAAAATCGACATAATTTAAAAAAAGAATGATTTTTTTCTAGTACACTGAGAGAGCCAGACATAGAATGCATATAGTTACAAAATATATGAGGAGTTTATATATCAGCTATTCAAACTGTGATCAAACCATGTAGTTATATACAGTCTGTAGCATATTGTGCTCTTACTATTGTTTAAACTTTTTTATCATTATTTAATTGTTGCTTGTAGTATCAGCATGCACTTGAAGATTATTAATTCCTTGTATATTAATTTTTCCTGTTTAATCAGATTGAGCTGCCAAAGTATCCCTAAAATATATACATTTACTAACATTATTTCGGTGCTCTGAGGAATTTTTTCCTAAAATGAAGACATGCTACTATAACTTATTGAATTTTTTAATGTGATGGCCATTATAACCATAAATCTTTCACCACATTCAATAAATACACTTAAAAAGCTCGCCTGTGTTGGCAATAAAATAATAATCTAACTGACGAATCCAGTGACGATTTGTCTTAAAAATACAGGACCCACTTGTCCAAAAGTTAAACACGGTAATAGTTATTTTCAACCGCAGGCCATTAATACGTACAAACATTTTTATCTAATCGATGTTCAACTGTTATTCTGCACACACTACCTAAATGGAAATAAATAAACTGATTGTAAGTACGATATAATATTATAAAGATGTTTACAATATTGAGCACTTTATTTGGTACAGTCTGTATATCTAAATTTGAATTATCTACACCTGTCCCATCAGGGTAGACAATTTCTGTTTAAAGTTTAACTCTTTACAGCTCATCCTGTGACAAAACACAAAATACTAGACTTATTTCATTATTTTATTCCAGTATCACGTATCGCTTTAATTTTGAGGCGAGGTTGTTATAAATTTTAGCTGAATTATACGAGTACCTCCAACAAAACTACTATCAAATTTAAACTACTAAAATTATGTAAAGTGAAATTTTGGATCAGTATTTTAGTTAAGTATATATCTATTTTCAGCATTGTAAAAGACTGGAGTTTTGTGTGTACGCTTGTGTCAAAGTGAAATGAAACGTTCAATTTCCAAATCAGTTAAATTTTTTAGTAGTAGTTACTTGCATATGTCATGTTTTCGTGGTACACCATATCGTCAGCAAACCACTGCAAAGTTAATAGTGCAAATACTGTTACTAATTTCTAATTTTTCTACATTCAACGTTGTATAAAACTGACGTTGCATGCGTAAGAAACAAATAACTATTCGAGGTCCGAATGTTTTCATTTTGTCATGACTCACAGGTTTCGCACTCCAACCACAAATTACCTGTTACCTCACCAACCAAACAAACGAAACGAAACCAAAAGAAACATAACCAACTGAATCACGATCGCAGCACCAAAAACCAAAACCAAGCGAACCAAGCTACAAGGAAATTTGTGGAAAACGAGTGTGGCAGAAGTGAAACGGCTGGAATTCGCGTGGAAACTGTAAGGTTCTAGTAGGCGGTGGATGCGTCGCAGTCATTCAAATGTTTCAACGAAACGGCGGCGCGTAACGCTTGGCAACGGACGCGCCAGCGCATGTGCATTGTCTTTCCAAGGCCCACTTTGTGTGTATGTGTGTGCGGACCGGAGGCCGGAAGTCGCCGTCATGCAACGTTGCTTTCCCCCTGCGCCCCCCTATGACTACCTTGTTTTATCAGAATTAGATATATTCATGCCAGACGCGGTAGTTCAAAGTACCTTTTTAATAGATAACCTCTAGTAAAAGCAGACAATAGTCTACTCACATTGACCTTAAAACGCTGTAAATTGTAACAGCCGCGCGCCGGGGAATAAACTCCCCCGAAGCCCATTCTACCACGCGGGTTCTCCACAAAAAAAACGAGATAGTGGATGTTGGACCTGGTAAAGATCAACCCGATTGTGCCCTCTATTGGTGATGGTTCTTTCGGTCGAACATTAGAATATATAGAACGACATATCAGCCACCTTTCTACGATGTTCCAGACTGTGGAATGTGGATCTAGGCAGATAACCCCCAGCTTTTGGGTTGCAGACATTTTTCAAAAACGACACCTCACGCTTTTTCTCTGAAATATTATGCCTAATTACAAAAGCAGCTCAGTTAGTTTCAAGTCCCTTTTTGGATAGACAGAAAGTACAGGTTTGATAATTATTTTTAAATTTTTAAACTACTTATGAAAGCATCTTTTCAGTTCTTTTGATCCATTTTGTTTGTCACTTTCCAGTATGTCCACCTTCAGGCTCCATCATCAGGTCAGGTTCTATATTCTGTATTGGAGAAAGGGTAATCTGCCCTGATCACAGCACTTGGGCCCATTGGGTCTCTTGTACGTCCTTCCCAGAAGTTGCTGAAACTTCTCCCTGAATTGCTGAAGAAGGTGATGGACCTAGTGGAGCATCACTCACAGTAACCATAGGGAACCAGCGCTTCCCCAGCCTAACCGTCTCATCTTCCTGTTCACAGCCCCTGCATAGGGGTGTATCGTTCAACTTCATGTTGAAGAGGTGTTGTAAATAGGCAACCAGAGGTATCATCCCACATATTCTTGAAAACTAAGTGGGTTTTCTATTAATAGTGTGTTCATAGCACTGGCGGGCAGATTACCTGTGGCTTAGGACTAAGGATTTTGGCCTGGGCTACCACTTTGCCAATAGGTCTACTGTAATATTGCCTTTGGAAAGTAAGTGTCCTTTTATCCAAACAACAGTTGCGGTGTTGTTGGTAGAAGCCTTCACAAGTGACAGTTCAGTGCTGACCTCATTGTTAGTTTGACATTTGGTAGTCAGTGAAACCGGTCTGATCAGATTGTTATATTTTTGCTCATGATATTCCCATGGCTGATTTGATTTGCGGCTATGGGTATACCACCCAGCTGTATTACTTTTGCATGTTTATCCATATGCCATTTACTGTTCAGCGGCGATTTCTGAAGTATTACCACATTCATCCTTATCATTTTTTTAGATCCGTCTGTCTAGATACCATAATCAGATAAGATTCTCAACGATCTGGCCTTCAAAAGCTGTGAGAATTTCAGAATGACGATCAACCATAAACTTTGGAGGGATACTGTAAACGTCAGCCTGTAAAATTTACACTTTTGCAACAGCCATATTCTAGATGGCACTTATTTTTTTATAGATACTCTCACGCAAAAGCAGATAGCCTATCGCGTTTCATAAGCACTGCGCGAGGATAAATCTCAATTCACATTTTCCTTAAATCTCTTTAGATTGTAATCATCGGGAACAAAGTTCCCGGTAGCTCCATTTCTCTTTTTGGTGTTGTTGAGCCACCTGAAGATTTGTAGTGACCTCTTGGCACCCAACTTACAGCTTCATAACCCACCATTGGTCTAATTAAGGCAGTATATATCAACATGGCAATTCGGGGTTCATTACATTGCCACAGGTTTTACGAATAGAAGTAGGTTCAAATCGATTTTGCAGATTTGTTAACGTAGTTAGGTACATACAACTTAAGCTGATAGAGATGTGTTAAAAGGCCCATGCAGACGAAAAATTGGTAATTTTTATTCAATAATCAGATGCGGTTATCATTGGACAGCGCAATGAATATTTGTAAATTATTCTTTGAAAGGCGCCTTTCTCCTAACATTTGACAAACATCAAGCGAAACGAAAATGCTACACAACTTGTCAAGAGCAGAGTTCATGATAAATAGAAAAATATATCCAAGGATCGATAACCAACGTGTGAACAAACTCTTAGTTTCGTTGACGCAAAAGTATCCGTAATTACATAAATAAAGCGTGGAGTAATCAACGTATGTCTGAAGAGAATTTGTTAAATGTGCAAATGTGTGCAGACGCCGTGTCGGCATGTGCCACTAAGTCGATGTTTTTTCTTCTGACTCTTCTTCTTCTTCTAACTGTACAATCTTCATCTTGATCTTGAGAGTTTATCATCTGCGAATATACTTGGAATTCTGCAATGCAGTTATTGCGTGATCTTGTTATAAAATGGAATCATTAAGACATATTAATATGTATACGGTGGTATTGCAGGATTTCCGGTATAACTCAAATAAAATTGTGTAATCTAAGTACAACGTCTCACAAATAAAAGTCCGTTTTCGTGTAGCTGGACTACTTGCCAACTGCCTCAATCCTATCATGAATATAAAACTATTAATTCTATTTAGCCTATGGAATCGAATGTCAAATTTGAGAACTCTAGCTTTATTGTGGTAATATTAAACAATTCTATTTAAATGATGGATTCACTAAGTACGATCATCTACAAACTACATGATGTCCGCTGCAACACTAGCTATAATACATAATTTTGTGAGAAAAAAAATATGTAAAACGAGAAGAATATAAAATAATTGTAAAAATGTGTTCAAGTGAATGAAATGACGCAATTTTATTCATATTTTCTCGAATTACAATTTGAAAGATAAGCGACCTAACAAAAAAGATAATTTAAAAAAGTACACTATTAGTAAGCCTATCTATTATGATTTAGTATTTATTTCGTCATTTTTAGGTATAATTAAGTTAAGTTAGTACACAGCGTATGAAGGTTCAAGCTTTTACACAGACTTCATGTTTTGTATCTTCAGGTGACAGCGCGCTTATCAAGTAATGACTAATTAGTCCGTAGCTTATAAAATAATGAACCGATTACGATGAAATTTCTAACATTCGATAAGTTGAAAAAAACTCAAGAGACAAAAAAATATTAACTCAACCGGACAAGTTTAAAGAGGGGCGAAGAAATCATGCTCTTATCTCTAATCTAGCTAAAACCTTTTATAAGAGTAATTGTACGAGTTTCTAGTCATATGTGACAATAATAAATCCAAAACAGTTTGGTTTTGTTAAAGATAAAGGTACAGATCATGATACTGCTTTGATAATTAGATAAGACGTTAGAGGAATCTTTATATCTGATACGAAGTTATCTTGAAGATAGACAGCAGACGTCCAAGGTAAATATACATACAAGTGAAAGCTCAAAATTATATACTAGAGTACCGCAAGGATCAACATTAGGGCCTATTTTTTGTATATCTCAATGATCTCTTGAAACTGCATTCCGTCAAGATGGTTCATCAAGATGACACTGCTGCCCCTGTAACTTCAGATAGCTGGACTTATATAACAAACCTACAGACAAGCTCAACTCGATTCATTGTTGGTTATACAAAAATAAGTTAGTTTTAGATACTAACAACACTATATTCGTAAATATGGCAATTATATAGACCCTATTCTTGGGGAAACTAAATCAATGGAACTTTGATAAACAGTGTCTTAAGTAACAAATACTTCAAATATACGACCAGAACATGAAGTGGAATATTGACATTGATAGTATATCTAATGGAACTAAATACTTGGTGTCATCGCTTAAAAATAATATTTACAAAAAATATACCACTTCAATTATACTATGGGCTATTTCATAGCATTGTTCTACTATATCTAGAAAAGAATTCTTAACATAATCGACTCCAACCAAGCTTCCGTTCTATAAGCAATCTTGTATAATATGATGAGCTTAGGCAGCAATATAATGAATACAAGAAATAAAAGCATACCGTTACCAGAGCATATTGAACCAGGCAGCTACGAGTATTATGATACATTATACTAGAATCAACTGCGATGAAATATATAAGTGGAAGTAAAAATAATAGAAAATATAAACTTTGAAATAAAATTTAAAAAAATCGGTAATGACAAAATAATTAAAATTGAAATAGGAATCTGATTGAATATCTGATATCCGATGTATTTATACTTTGTATGTATTATGTAACTTTGCATTAATTAATAATCCGAGGTACAAAACAGACAAGTCAGAAAAAATAATAATGTAATCATATTCAAGTATGAGGTAGGTAAGAGTAGAAATCGAAAATGAAACGGGTCCATCGCGGGATTCGAACCACAAAACTTTCGCTTGCCGGACAGAAAATCTACCAATTGGTCCGTGTGGAGATGTTAGTTAAAGTTCCAGAAAACCAGCGTCTTAATTGAATTCAAGAATATTGTAGGTGATCAGTTTTTCTCCATATCCCAACTTCCAGCTGACACTCAATCGAGTTAAACTTAAGAATTGCTCAAGCGGGCTACTATACATATGGCTCCATACCACGTGCATATTCAACCGTTTTTTTAATGGAATTCAATTAAGAGCGAAGCAACCACAAGCCACCCTGCCCCGATGAACAACGCTATCACCTCAGATCCATTTCTTTACCCCTAGAACCATCTGCCAGCTCCACCGCACTGACACCTGCCTTTCTTTACCTTCCCTCGCCCTGTGGCGTACACCCTTATTGTAATTAAATTTCTTTTAAGGGTAGCGAAGTGAAAAAAGCGCAAAAATTGACCTATACCATAAGTTCACAACCTTATTTTGCCCATCGCCCATTTTGAGGATATTTTTTCTAGAGCTCCGATTTTTTCTAATTACGATCTGTCGCGAATCTTGACTAAACGTTGAAATGAAAAATCTACGTCAAAAAATACTGATAATTCGCACACGTGATGAAAATGTTTACAAAACATAAAATAACAAAAATGAACCAATATTGAAGTTTACTTTACTTTAATACGTGGTTAAACTGTTTTTTGTATGTTTTAAGACTATATACTTTTTAACGTGCCCACACCCTCTGAGTATTCTACTGCACCCCTGAAAGTCTCAAATGCCCACAAGAGGGCGTTATCGCCCAAGTTGACAACCTATGAATATCACAGTATCAAACATCTATTCGGAATCTAGGTTTACTAGGTAGTGGTATTATGATTGATCAATGCATGTATCTATCAATAATTGCGGTCTAAGATCTTTACTGACCCGACCTTGATGCTGCACCTCGTTCTAGATCAAGTGGACGGAGTACTCGCTTAGCTCAGTTGGCTAGAGAATCTGACAAATCACAAGGTGTGTGGATCAGATCCTGCAGAAGGCCAGATTTCTTTGAGTTTGAGTTTGTAAATGGGAATTTGTATATAAATGCCCTTCTTTCCAACACGATTCACAGTTTCATGTATGACAACACTTTCTACGTAGCCATTCAAAATACTAGACTATCTCTTCAGCTGAATGGAGAAAAACAAGACATATCTGTCGAATGATTTGGGGGTCAGCAAAATCTGGAGATATTATAATATGGTGTAGTTCAATGCTTCTATGATGCACTGTACTCTGTCAAAAAAGACACTCGAACAAGCATCCAGTTCTGATAAACAATTAATCCGTAAGAGGGAATGAACTAATAATAATTACAGAAATTAGAAAGGAAAATAGCCAAAAAAAAGAAGACACTAGATGTCTAACCAAAAATCGAGCTGTACTGGTTAGAAAATTTGCTTGGGGAAATGTATCTTCCATATCGTATTTGCCGTTCTATGTGACGGTCCGTCATAGCTGAATGGTTAAATCGTTTGCCTAAAATGAGAGAGGTCGTGGGTCCGATCCCCAGTGGCGAAAAATTCCTCTTTTTTAATTTTTTAACTACTATCTATTAGTTTAACCAAGATATTCGAAAGTCCCATGAATTTAGACTTGTAAAAATAAAAATTACCGAGGACATGTTTTGGCACCACATGTAACATCGTGACATTTAATTATTTTCTATTTGGCAATAAGGAAGCCTATATACAACTTCTTATTGCCGGTCAGACGCTCTTACCAACTGAACTAGTACTCCGTGGATGTTGAGTAAAGTGCAATCGTCGATCGCGAATCTTTGCTTTCGGAATAAGCAATCTAATCTATGTCGTCAAAGAGAACTCTGCAAAAAGTTTCGAAAAACGCACCCTGTACATTACGCTAACATATCGGTTATAAAATGATATCAAATTTTGAATATAAAGCATATAAAAAACATATCCATGGCTATTTCCTTATCCTAAAAAATCTTCCAATTATCAGAATCAATTTTATGATCGTATTAAGACTCTAATTAAACCTTAGATTTCTGCTTGTTCAATATCAGCATGTATGTGTATGTGCGTCATTGTAAGTTATTTATTTACATTGTTCCATATCCACTTTACACAATTTCAAAAATAGTTACATAAATACTCATAAACACCTTTCACCTGCTGCTGTTGATATCACGCTGGCTGCTAGAAAGAAAACTTGAATATTGGAGCAACGGTCTTTGTTTCAACATTATTGGTCGTATAATGTGTTTGTTACCTTCAACCAGGAAATAGATACCCGACTTTCTAATATTGTATCAAAGGTAATAATTAAGTAGGTATACAACTATTTATTGATGTAAAATGAAACTTATCCCGTGATTACCTTTTTGGTTAATTTTATATTTTTTAGAGGCCGCTGATCCAACAAAATACTATTGACTGTATAGCTTTACTAACGTTCCTACTGCCTCGGCAGCCTTTATCAAAGTATGAAACATGAAAAATTAAATTTAGAAATTATTTTGATATTGACATAATTGACGGTTTCAATGGAAACGGTTTTGTTTCCAAACAGTTCCATATTATGAACTATTTTGCAAGGCTAGAAATACAGAATAATAATACATAGTTAATCAACCAACCACCAACAACAAAAGACGGTCGTTATTGAAATCCCGGTTCCTCCCAAAATTGATTGGAAGTAAACTTCTTGAACTAATATCATATCTATCATTTTTGGAAAAGTCTTAATATTAAACAATTTATTTTAGCTTTTAGTGCAGTTAGCTACTGAATCGTGTTTTCTAGTTTTGTAACCTATAAATTATTCATTTATTTTTTATTCTCAAAACGGACCTAAATGTAATAGTATCCAGAAGAGTGGATCTTGATCAGCATACAGCCGAGAACCCATTCTAATTTGAAGTTTTTCCCAAAACCTTTAAATAAATTCAGATATCTTTCGGGCGTCTTGAGGTCGATAAATGAAAAACATTATATTACATACATATATACATACATACATACAGGGAAAGCTAACACAAACGTGTTAATAAGCAGCATATCATACTTCTACGCGGTTTTTTTATGTAGTCATCATTCAACTTCATGCTTTGGGAAAAAATAGTTTCTACACCTTCACAGCGATCATACATAATTTTTGTCGTGCATACGATCGGACAGAAATCCTTCATCGTTCTATAAATAGCCAAATTGCAAGGATACACGCCCGCATAGATGTCCGGTACGACCTGTGGTACGACATTCACGTCTTCAACAACGATTTTCGCCACCTTGATCTCCATAAAGGTATCGAGTAGGCGTGGCCTGATCACATTGTAAATCAACGTCATTGGAGATCAGGCATTGAAATTGCAAGCAGCAGCTCTTCTTGAATAATGCGCTCGATATTATCGACCTTGGCACTGCATTGATCCGTACTACACCAGACAAAAGGAGGTGTATGAGCATGAATGAATTATAGATTTACATTTTATTGTTAGCGTGATGGAACATGAATGTGGTAGCAAGGCTCTGGGAAGAACAGTTAGGTATTGTTGCGAATTGAAGCTCTGTCAAGATCGACCATTGACGTATTGAGGACTATTTTCTAAAAATATTAAATTGATAGAGTGTAACAGGATATTACATTTAGATCACAAGTTTTAGTCTCATATTCAAGCTAAGACTTAGATGCTCTTATAGCCAGGCTCTTGAATAAGATTTATCTTATCTGGATAGCCGCACATGAGAGACCCAAAAGAAACTAAAAGACTAACAAACTTCTTCGTGAAGGCGCATTTAAAAACCTACTAGGTTCAGAGTCCTTATGTGGGGTAACCAAGTTACACATTAGGCTATCCATAGATGAGTGGGCTCGCAAGGAATTATCGAAATGATGAGAGATTCAACGCAGGATGGAGCAGGCGAAAGAGTTCATAGTTGGACGAAACACAGTGTTCATAGAAGATCTACAAAAGTATAGTCGGAATGCTGAGTGGGCCATAGTAGGTTTGTTAATAGGAGGTTTCAAATATTTTATAATAAAACCCCCCCGAACTTGGAGTCTAAGCGATCTAATAGATTGTACTAATTTTTTCAACTTTTCACATTGATACGTAGATACCAGTTTTCATAAGGTCCAATCTCTCCAGGTTTCGTAGCAGGTCTTTTACAGTCTCCAGTTGTTTTTTTGTACTCTCCAGGTTTTTCAAGGGGGGCCAAAGGTTACATTCATCTAGGACCGAATTTTCTCTCGACAGACCTGTCGATATGAGAAGCTCTGTATCGCGGCTGTGAAGTCTAGTTAGAAGATCAAGATTGGGTGGTGTGATATGACTACAGTTATTGGGAAAACTCCAATAGACCAGTCTACGTCATAGTGGTATAGGCTATCAACCAATCCAAGTGAATACAATCTAATATGGCTAAAACTCATCCATATAACAGTATATGAGATAGACTGGACGTAAACAAAGTGACGCACAACACACATGATTTTCGGAAGGTTAAATATTGGTCAGGGGCGTATCGAGCTTACAGCTTCGTCGAAGGTACTCGTACTAGACATGATTCCATAAACAACATGATCATAAATAAATACTAGATACTCCTTCATACCCCAGTGGTCCAACGCTTGCTACGATTAAGCTTACAGCAGAAACTGCCCAGGTAGAATTTATTTTGCTTAAAGTATAAGCACTAGGTATTCTACGAGTTTAGTGTTCTTTTATAGGTCAAAGTTTCCTTCTTCTTGGAGTTATCATTCCGCATCAGGACTTTTCGACAACCCTGTATAAGCTATCAATGTTTAGAACAATTGTAACAGTATATTTGCTGTAGGTTTATTGTACCAAATCACGGCATACGCTATTTTGCATATTCTGCACGATCTAAATGGATTTTTCTTCATGAGCTCAAATTTGCCGGAACGTTATTAATATGCATGGATCGAAATGCCTCCATTTCAACTAGAACACGCGATGGTTGTATTGGTAAAGTCTTATTTACACCATTCGCGAAAACTAAAACTACATATATAGTATGACATATTTATTAAAATGACCGAAGATTGTTTTCTTCAATATTGCGCTGCTTTTCCTTCTTTTCACTGACAGTGAGTGCAGCTCGTAGACAAACATCAAGAACAAAGTTTACGTTATGAAAACAAGATGAGTCACTGAGCTCATATCCTCAAATTTCCAGACTTCTAAAGCAAATGCTGAAAAGGCGCTCCAAAATAGCTATTTCACAAGCATCATGCAGTACTATCAAAGGCCGAGAATAATATGGCTTTTTTGGTTTACGAGAACCTGCGTATTTAGATACTTGCCTGAAACCGACGCGGTTACATATGAAGGAAAAGTCAGGTCGATGACTGAGTGCTCGAACTTGTGTGTATTACGTAAACTTGTCCTAGGATAGGGCTAGGAACGCCAAGTGACGGTAATAGGTAATAGGCGACCATTAGAACATCTATTACAACACTGAAACACTAGCAAATACAAGGGATGTCGCTGTAGTACAGCTCGCATTTGCAATAGACCTCGTGAGGCCCATTCGTAGCCGCTGTTGCCTATCTAAGTTGTCAGCGTCCTTAAGTTCTTAAGACGTAAATGGTTAGGTTCACTCAGACACTACAACTTTTGATGAAAAGTTTTTCCTCTCATGTCAGTTTATTAATGAAGAAGACATGCATTGTATGCAAATAAGTTTATTTTAAACTTCAAACTACGTAAAAAGCTGTATGAAACTCTAATTTTGTCCTGCTTCAAATTACTGTAACATAGTTAATTATAATTATCTCGATCAAGTTGCAGAAAATCGTTTACAAATAATTAAAAACAATTTCATCTATGGCCTACATAAATATGACCAAACCTCATTGAAATAATATGTGGAGCTGAACAGCTGAAATTTTGTGACCTTATCTATTACCATTATATAATCTTGATTCATGAATTCCTACTTACATCTTAGCCAGATTATCTCAGGGAAAAATTAATTTTTCGAAGAGAATAGCATGATAGAAATTTCAGGAATTCGGTACCTAAGTATTTTACTTCCCAATCTGTTAACCTCTATAATAATCTTAATGTGAAGTGCAAATACATGAACTTATCAGGTCTCAGAATAAACCTTAAGGTTAGTCTTCTTAATTAATCATGATGTCAACATGTTTTTAGGTCTTAGTTTTCTTTTCTTTCTATTTTTTTCTCTATATCTAATAAAGACGATATTATTATTATTACTTGGTAGCCCTAAGAAAACGTTTGTCGACGCCGAGAATAATCGAGAAACATTGATATAAGAGGTTTGAGGAAGTCACAATACTTTCATAATCATACATATTCGATAAAGAAACTGCTATTGTTCTCAATTCAAGGGTATTTCGCTATTTTTATCCTGCAATTTCATAATTTAATTGTTTAGTCTAATCAGACGAACAGTATAATCTGTCTAACGATTAATGGAACTCATTGTTGCTGTTTTAATTATTTCCATTTTCCGGCTAGGTCAGTTAGGCCTAATGACCAAGACGACTAACAGTTGTCGAGTAATAACAATTGATTTTTTGTAATTTAACAGTTAAACGGTATATATTTGATGAGGTAACTGTAGCTGAAGGAACACCTTCGAGAACTCTTGAAATTAAAACTCTGCAACGATCACAGTACCTCAGTTTTTTCACATAACGATCTATTACCACTCCTACTTGACGGTTATCTCATGATAATCTGAAACTTATCCTGTCGGTTCATATTTGATTCATCATACTTGTCCTGGCCGTTGACTAAAACCACATTCATGAAAACTGAATGAACTTTATCAACGTTTCGTCTGCATATGCAACCTTTTTCAACGTACAATGACAAAAATTTAATTTTTGGCAGAAACACAATTGTGCCCAGAGAAAAAAATATGTTAAAAAAAACTGAGTCAACCGACTTGGTCTTTTTCTAAGAGCAGCAATTTCCTAATCATTCAGAAGTAATTCCTAAAAAAACGTAGACAAATTATCCCCCTTGCATTTATTTCTGCACTTTCTGCACGACCCAACATTGTGATGTTGAGTCCATCACGATACCGCCGCCACCGCAGGTCAGCCTATACGTCCACAGCTATTTGAAGCATATCTCTTTTTTTAATGCAAATGTGTGAACTGTCATTTATAACTAACAGGTACAGAGAATTGCTGGGGTCAACAGTTTACTGATAATAGTCAACGCCAAAAAAATGCAAGGTATCTACTTTCCTCCTGCCCATAACCCCCATTTTTGACACATCCAAAAAGAAACGCAAAATGATCAGTCCGCAAAATTTTGTGTACCATAGTAGTAATTTATTGTCGAAATCTCATCAAAATCCAAAAAATACTTTTGGAGTTATAGAGGGGGCGAATAGAATACAGACAAAAAACCCGACAGACCGATGGAAATGAGTGAAATGGGTTTTCGTGATGCATACATCATTAAACATAAAAAAACACAACAACTCGGTCCGGAATTTTTCGTGATCACAATACTTTCCCATTGGCGGAGGAAACAAAAAAGTTAAAAAAAAATCGATTCCAAAATTCCAAAAAAGAGTTTTTTTGGCTCTTTAGTTTGTCTAGTTGAAATCAAAATGGATTTTGCACGGCTCTGTGTGTAAAAGTTTGTAAATCAAGGAGCTGATCATGTAATTAGTTAATTCCGATGAACTTTCAAGTATGCAAGGCTGCCAAATTCATTATATGCCTCAGGCTCCAAAACAATTCGGTACTCTTCAGCGTATAACAGTGTAAACCATATACACAAAACCTGGAAAGATTGAAATCCAAGACTAAACCTTGAGAAAAAATTATGTCACAGATCTGGAGAATATTGATCAAATATTTCCTCAAGCCATACTCAACCAGACGGGGCAACAGTCTAGTGAGGAATTGTTAAAACAATCATGAGTACCTCATAAAGCCGGATTACTTGACCTTCGTATTGAAATCATATCATATAGTATATAGACTTGCTCTTACTTTAACTCTGTGCCGCATTTTCCAGACATCTGCACTGAGTATATAACTCTTACTTTATTTCACACTTCATACCTGTAAGTCTAAAAGACTCACTATCATGGCATTTGCCACACACACACACACACACACACACACACACACACACACACACACACACACACACACACACACACACACACACACACACACACACACACACACACACACACACACACACACACACACACACACACACACACACACACACACACACACACACACACACACACACACACACACACACACACACACACACACACACACACACAGACAGTCAATTTAAAAAAATAATTCCATCTTTCGATTAGTGTGACAAATTAGGGACACAGTATTGTTTCGAAAACCGTTCAGAGATTTATTTTTCTTCAAACGTTTCTCAGTTTGATATAATCTAATCAACGACCGGTCACAGACACGAACGGAAAATATCCATATAATAACGCGACAAAAACTCACCACAGCGCTGAAATCTCGTCTCCTCCCGTAACGGATTATCATAATGACCGGCACTGGTATCATTATTCGTTAATGACAGTCATTACATCACAGCCATAACACGAAAAATTACAACCACAAACAATAAACGATAAATATAACCAGCATTAAATTCGTATCAATCCACCTACAGATCGTTTTCACTTTCGTTAATTGTTTCCTATTAAGACAATTTGACTAATGTCTCTCAGGCCGCATTTGGCCATGTCGCTTATAAGGAAGCATTGTAGATGCCATACAAGTAGCCTAGGTAATTGAACATTTGTTTTTGTCATTGCGCAAAACCTGAAAGCAGCATTTCTCTATTCGTTTAACGTTTGGTGTAAGAAAGGCAAGTGAAAAAAATTTAAGTGAAATAAAAACTGCATTCTAAAACCTACACATAAGTTGAGAAAGCATTTTCTGATAAGATTTTTCTCTTTTTTCACAGGTAAACCCTCGCAAAGAAGCTAACCACAAATGCTGTACAATTTAACAGACGGGGAACAAACTACGATGCAGTCCATTCCACAATGCCGAGGTTTTACATAAAACCGACTTTTGGAAGAGGCGTTGGAAGCTCGACCAGGTGAAGATGTGCCCGTTCCACCCCTCGATTCCACACTTGGTTCTGCGATTCAGCTCTGTCTCGCAGAACCAAGGAAGAATCTAGATAGATTCTTAATTCTGGAAGAATCTATAAAACATGAACAGATCAACCACAATTTTTCGATGAACAGCTCTTCAGTGAATGGAATCAAGGAGCGCTTCAAAGTGCATCTCCACACGTGCAAGAAGTATTCCAGAAATGATCTGATATGAGCCTTATAAAGTTGTGGTAGCTGTTTCGGTGAAGACAACCTTCTGGAGCGAAAGAGAAGCCCAACTTCTGGGACGCCGACCTAGCAAGATCGCGCCAAGTCATGCTATTCTTGATGTTAATCCCCAGAGTATTGAGTGTCTCTCCATCTCCACGGCTGGGAGACCAGCATGTGATTTTCTTGTCAAGGTAGGTGCCTGAATCTTCTCTACTTTGAACGGAACTCTATTTTTGAGTTCATTGATCATACATTATATAATATTCAAAGACAATTTATGGAATAAGGAATAACTGGAAATGAAACATCAAAATCATCACGCAGTTGCATGATTGTGATAAGCTGAAAATCATTTCTTCCATTCTTATCACTAGAATCAAGAATGATGGTGGCCAATGCCAAAGAAAATTAAAGTATACTCGTATAAGCCGTAATTAAAATAAATTGTAGGCATTGAAGCTTTTCAAAAACAATACATCGCATATACCAAGTGAATCTGCTGTAAAGTCAAGTCCATAGTAGCAATATTCATACCGCTCATCCATCTGTTGACTTCAAGTTCTTCTATCATATTTATGTATATTGTACTCTTATTTGGTGAAACTCTTCCTAACGGGACGAAAATGCCGTTTCCCGTTTATATTTCAGTTTATCTGTTAAACCATTTTCCGATGGAACCCATGGTGCCCAGGAATCAATCATCATTCTGGGGTTGTCTAAAATGGTTTCTCTGCCAACAAGATATCGTTTTCCAAAATTCGATCCAAATCATCGTTTCTAACCTGTCAAAATACTTCCACTTTAATCTTTGGAGCATCGTCGAAATGCTGGCAGCTTGACGATGCTTAAAAGATTAGAACGAAACGCGGCTCACGAAATCAACACTCATATCCAGCATCGCGCACGATGGCGCTGCCCATTGGCACCTTACGAAGCCAAGGTCGGTCCAAACACTTGGCCTGCCTTGAAGCCGTGACGTATAGCTGATCTTATGTAGAATATACACTTAGAGACACACGAAATGAACTTTTATCTCAATGGCCAACGTCAATAAGAATATTTTCCCGTAACCACCGGATTGCTAATGTGCCTTCGTCCTTATTTGAACGAGTAGCTTAGATGTAATGCAGACATATTATTCCTAATTGACCGTTTATTTTTCCACCGTAAATCTCGAGACGCACCTACTCGAATCCTACAATATAATTTCTAAATGTATGAGTTAGCAATTTAGCCTGGTCTATAAAAGGAGGATGTTAATATTTTAAAAGCACCGTTTAAATTTATAAAACGTTTCACATCTAGATGGCTGCTGTGCGATATACCCACGTTGACATTTGTTTGTGGCTGTTTGTACAATGGTAGCTGTCGATGAAAAATTATAATGAATCTAGGAACACGATTGGCATCTTCGTGGGAGGAATATAGCAAAAAATATAATAATTTATGGCGATTGGAAATCGAGAGTAGATAAACCTGAATGGATTCGATTAGCCTACGTTTGTTTAGCTCTGTTCAAGATAATAGTGTGATTTAGCGGACTCACAGAACAGGAAAAGCCTGAAGGAGCATTATTATATTCACATATTATTGTTAGAGACTTTAGATCAGCGGCAGAAACAAGTCTTTAAAATAAATCAAGACTTGGAATAAAGGAATAAAGATTCGCAAATTCAGTTCACCTCTCAGAAGACTCAAATAACTGTCCTCTCAAGAAAATCACGTGCTAGTGTTCTTCTAATGAAAGATGGTTAAGTAAGTTGACGCTATACACACCACAAAATGGGATCGGTTGCGCAATAAGAATTTTAGTCGTATTTTAAAAGTGGTAGAACTGAATTCGGAAATTATTTCAAAGATAAATATTTTTTATAATCTGAAAAAGCTTCAGGTTTAACAAATTTTCATAATTTCCAATATTTTGTTTTTGTGGATCGGCGGCTGTTATAATCTGCAATCGGAGAAGGTAAGTTTTATGATTTTCATAATAGAAATTTTTCTTGTTTCTTTTTTGCTCTTTAGAGAGGGTATTGGTTTTGCTTTTTGGGTTTGTCTCACGGGGAAGTTGAAATCAAAATGTCAAGGATTCCGTACGCTTCTGTGTGTAAAAGTGTGTACGTCAAGGAGCTCATCGTGTTATTCGTGGATGTCAATGAACTTCAAACTGAGTAAGGGCGCCAAATTTATTTCTTGCTCCAGGTCCTAAAACAAGTCTGAATCCACAGCTATTGACAAAATTATGTTTAAAGGCAAATTTGAATAATTTAAACTATGTCTAACAGGCAGAGACGATTACCGGGGTCAACAATTTATTGGTGTAAGACAATCTTTCAACGCCAAAAAAAGATGTGACGGAACAAACAGACGAACAGGCAGACACACAATTCGCCCAATGGCGCAAGAAATGAAGGAGATTACAAATTAGCGCATAAATAACACTTAATTCTTGAGCACTCGAATTTCTGATTCGTGTCTCTATTCTATGGATTCCACCATGGAGAATGTTCGACCAAGCAGCCTCAGATAATAACACCGAGAGCATAATTTTTTTATACATACCTTCACGCAAAGGAAGATAGCCAATAGCACTTCATAAGCGCTGTGAGAGGATAAATGTCTATTCACATTGACTTTAAAATGCTGCAGATCGTAACCATCGGTCGATCATTCCACAACACCGAGGTTCTCCAGAATAACGACTTTTGGAAGAGGCTTGTCCGAGGCGTTGTCAGCCACCCTTCTTCAGTGTTCTAGACTGTGGAGGTCATTTGTGAGGTCAGCCGCATCCACTATTGCACGTTTCTGGAGCTCATACCGACACATGCGAGCAGTACTCCAACGATGATCTGATCTGGGCTTTGTAAGGTAGCAGTAGCTGTTCCGGAGAATACAATTTTCACAAATTTCTGGGACTCCAACCTAGCGAGGCCAACAACATGTTCGTGCCATGACATGTTAAATGTAGAAGCTTGATAGATGCTGATTCAAGTATTGGGTATTCCTCCACCTCCATGGATCGCAGGCCAACATGCGACTTGTAAGTACAACGAACACCATTAAAACCCAACGCGCTGATCTTCTGAAGAGCCAGCTTTAGAGAACAAACTGAAAAAATACTATTTAAACCGCACCCTGTATAAATGTATCTTTTCTTGTTCCTCCATTTCCTCGACGTGCTTTACGACGGCAATCAGACTCATATTTCCAGGAACATTTCACCTGTCCACTCTCTTAACTATATGTTACAGCAGCTGAAAGCCATACATAAATTTTAATAATGCGATAAATCTCGACTGCTACGCTGTGTTAATCTAGCAAACTAAAAAATTAACAATAAGCTAACGCACCGTTACTTTAATGAGAGCAAAACATGTAGAATGCTGGATAAGAAAAATGTAAGTTTCATAACATATACGTATTACAAAGATGCAACAAACTATAACCTTTTTTACCATAATTGGATGTTCGAACTGTTTGTACCGCTAATAAAGCGCCATGTGAAAATCGTACCAGCGAAATTAGATATTACACAATGAATAATGCTCTGCGTTGATCGTATCATGTTCTCCTTCTGCTGTCACGATGAGATTACTTGGGTAACGTAACACGTAGCTTTCATACAAATTCGCATTTATACTCGGGAAAAAATCTGGCCTACTGCGATATTCGAACCACACACCTTCTGACTGCCGGTCAAGCATTCTAGTCAAGTGATGGTCTAAAGTGCCATAGATGTTAGGTTCCTTGAATGCTATTTCTCTTCCGAATTTCGAAACTACCTATATCATTCGAATCTCGAGATACAGCGCCTGTATTGGGTCAGTAAGAATCTCCGCCCGCGAAACTGAAAGACCCCTGCATCAAGCTGATACAAATTCACATTATCAAAATCTGTTCTACCGCGGGCTTGAAACAACACACCTTCTGATTGACGGTCAGACGCTCTAGCCAACTGAGCTAAGCGGGCACATCGCCCACTGGATTTAGAACGTTGATGTGCACTTCCTGTTTCCTACATGTAGGAATGGTCTTCTTTATATTTAAGTGACATCTCCTTTCAGAAGGCTGGCTATCATCACAGCTAATTTTATTTTCGAATATGTGGCCCTGAATACTGCTACGTGTGTACCACTGCCTTAAATTGCTCAATCAAGAAATACGTTTTCTTCCTCTGTTTCTCCTTCCCTGTATCTTGCCTTGAATAATTATCAGCAATAAAATGTGTTTATCCCCTATCATCACATGGCCCAGATATTGCAACTTTCGTATCTTCGAGATGTTTAACATTGCTTTCTTTTTCTCAATTCGCTCAAGTACTCCAGCATAGGCTATTCTACCTTTCCAGTTTATCTGCACAATTCTCCAATATCAGTGTCCAAGTTTCCATCCCATACAACAGCACGGGAAACATTTTTAAACCCTGACCTCGAGATGCAAACTAAGATCTTTACAGACAAAAAATGTGTATTGGATAGAAAGTTCCACAAACAAAAATATCTTTTTCAGTGACGTGTTTCTATCTTTAAATCGAAATACATTTTTTTCTCATAAATGACAGAATAGTTTCACCAAGTAAGAGCATCTACAATCTATAAGATCTTTACCACAAAGTAGCTTCCCCGTTGGAAGCAATAGTCAACTTTTTGCATTCTGTGCTTCCGATGCAGCCGAAACGTTAGTATAATGGTGGGAAAAATAAGATAATCAAAAGTTTGATTTCGGACTTCCATTGTCTATAAAATTTTTTAGTATCACGACGTTTCGATTGATATGCTATCTTCAATCGTCTTCAGGTGAACTGCGGTTCCTTGGCTCCGTCCATGCGTGGTCAGCTATTCCAGATTTTCCTGTCTCTGCTCGCTGGGTGTTGAGACGATGTTGTTTGATTCTTACTTCCAGTGGCCTTTTTGTTTCTCCAACATAGATTTTACCACATTGACATGGTATCTGGTAGATGCAGTCTTTTGTCTCTTGAGATTCATTCCTGGGCTTAGTTTTTGTTAGGATACTTCTGAGGGTGGCATTCCTAGAGAATCTTGTTTGGATCTTGTATCGCTGACCTATTCTTTTGATTCCATCTGATATTCCTTCGACGTGAGCCAGAATGAGTAGGTGCTGAGATTCTTCGTGTTTGATTCTTCTACGACGATTGAGATATGCTATATCAATCGAAACGTCGTGATACTAAGAAATTTTATAGACAATGGAAGTCCGAAATCAAACTTTTGATAAAACCACCTTGTCTACAAGTTTCAAACAACAAAATAAGATAAGTCATGTACTTGATTTTTGCATGATGCTACTACAAATTGGAAGTTACAGGATTGTGATCTAATTCACACAGTCGTAGTAGTAACCGCGGTTCGAATAACTGATGAGAAGCAGTATGCAAAAAAGTACGGTTACGAAACCACACAATTCACTACGATTATCGCTCAGCATGTAGACAATGTGACAGCAGTCCGTTTACCGATGGACTTTGAATTGGGATCTAATACAGTTCAGTCAAATCAGATAGGTCACAATTAACCAATCACGTCCAATTACAATTATATGCATCTGAATAGAAACGTGATTAAATAATTGTATTTTCTGAAAATGGTATTTCTATTTATATTAATACTGATCCAAATTTGTTCTGATAGTATACAATAAAAAGCTAACAGCACTTTTGTTTGAATGAATTTTCCAGCAAGAGCTTCATTCCACGCATTCCGATTATGGAAAGGTTAGAATAGCATTGCGCACACTCGACAAAATTCTGATTTGATTTGAACTATTGTTGAAATAAACCACCATTTTATTCATTCGTTTCGTCTTTTGCCTAGACTAATTAGTATAGCTCGGCGGTCTGACAGTGGAGCACAAGTTGGTTGCATATACCTATACCTATGACAGGGTGTAATTTTAGTAATTTTCTCTGAAGGTTGTGACAACTAGCGCTGCCCATTGGCTTCTCAACGAAATCGAACGGCCCGAACAGCTCTGACACCGTCTAATAATATAGTGGGGATAAGTAAACCCTACGCCATCTAACAACCAAAAGTGCAGCGACATCATTTGTCCTTCGTAAATACTTTATGATGCACCGTTATCGGCATCATGTACGTCAGAAGCCGAAAACTTTATTTATTATTAATTATTAATGATTCTAGAGAGTCAAATAATATAACCATATAGTCAAAAAATGGTTTCATAAACAGTTTTGTGCTATTATTATATAACAAAACATTTTAATGGTAAAATGGTCTCGCCAAGTGAGAGCATCTACAATGTACATGTGTCAGCGATATTTTTGAACAGCACAACATTCACCAGGCTATAAATAAAACGAACCCCACGAAACGCAGTAGTTCTGATATGAATTCGCTATTTTGCACAGCAGACCGTTATAATAGCGCTGGATGTCTAGCTCAAGTCGCAGTTTGTATATTTATTATTATGCATTCGTTGTTTTTGTTTGTTGAGAAGACACTAGGTCACAGGCACAGCGGGTCTGCATTTCAATGAAATTCATGGAAATAATCACAAGCAAGACAGAATGATTACCAATATCTCCGTCTTATAACAACAAGGAAAATTAGACCGATCCTAATAGAGTCATGAAAAGTATACGTATGGATCTAAAACATTTCTAATGTTAATTGAACAAAACTGGAAAGATTTCGATATATTTATGGTTCTCTCGTTGAACTTCATTTTCCATTTCATAAAATAATGATAAAAGGAATGAACATCAAGAAATCTAAGAACAGCATCTACCAAGCATCGTGCGAAGTATACGTAAGAGTAACGAAAACACCACTCGATGTGGTATGAAACACAAACAATACTCAGTGAGCTGAGACAGGAAAATCAACAATAGCTTTCCACTGGTTAATCCTTAAGTTTATGCTCTCCGTTATGTATCAGACCTGCTATAGACATTCACGTTTCGTCTTTAGCCTAGACTCGTCTAGCCTGGCCTGGCCTGTAGAGAGCAATCGGATCGGAGGATTGAGACCTTTGAGTTCCAAGTGGGCGTCCTCATAGAGGGCACCACTTGAGGATGAGTTGGTTAATCCTCAACATAACACACGACATAGAAGTATTTTAGAGACAGATGAACGATTTATACATCTGTGCATAATCACATAATATGAAAGACGAAACGTGACATATAGAAAGAGATTTGTATTGAAAATCATAATAAAATACTAAGTTCCTGTTACAAATTCCGCAAACCTTTCTAACAATCCATAATAGTTTCTAAAAAAAATCTTATAACTGGATTTCGAATGGCTGAGCTTCTGCAATCTGCACCGTTAAACTCAGTGGTAGAAGAGGCTGATTATTCATCGAGTGACCATACACAACTATAGTTCCCTGTACGAAATGTTCACTCACATGAACTCTAATCTGAACGACGACCAAATAATTACAAATTTAACAGTTTAAGAACTCATAAAAAGTGGAGCGTCCGCGGGATTAGAACCCGTATCTCACAGCATCTTTTCCAATTAAGAGCACTTGCAGCGTGTTTACAATAAAAGATGAGAGTACCTCATAGGTTAATTGGCAAATATGCTGAGCTCTAATCTTGGAGAGGCGGGTTCAAATCGTAATTTTTGATATGACAAGGGTTCATGTTACTGCAATAAGATGGTTTGTCTTTCGTACACACTACTGCAAATGCTAAAGCCAAAATGACGTCAAAGGAACAGTTTCACGAATGAACCTTAATTGACCACAGTTGCTATAACATCATCACCAGTAAGAGATATGAATATTTGTTTTCTACTGTCGACGACCGAGCTGCATCAACGAACCGCTAGGCTAGAAGCGAAACATACATATCTGTAGGAGGCCACGTGTATAGTGGAGAGTGAAAACGCTAGCAGAAGCACCCTAGAAGAGGCTGTCATTAAAGTTAACAAATCAAAGTGAGCAGAACAGATAGATTATTACATCATAATTAAAGGCTTATTAAGTAACCCACTGAGATGGCCAATGCTCCACCTTCAATAAAAAACGAATAACTTAAGAAACAGCACTGTGAGCACTGAAGAATAAGCAAAAATAAAAGTCAATACGTCATAATGAACAGCTTATTAAAGTCATATTTTGTGACCCATCGAGAATGTTTAATAAGCAGTACCTGCATTTCTTTTTTATAGTGGAGCATTTAAATTCTCGAAAGAGCACTTAACCAGCATTTAATTAGCTCTCTATTGGTACATCTTTATTTTAAATTATACTAATAGATATTCTAATAGAATTTAAGTTCAAGATAGCCTCTAAACGACTTCTAATTTTGACGTTATGATCTCTCTGATCTGCTTTCCTTGCTCTGTTATCTTAGGAGACCTGATATACCGACTTGGTGCAAATGTGTGGCAGCTCATTTCAAAGCGCGCACCAAAGGCATCGGCATTCCGCTAGGTACTCTTTATAAATCCGAAGAACGAGAACAACAACAAAACAACCGCCGTGGTACGACGTGCGAGAGGAGAGAACTGCTCTCCAGACGCCCACTGCTCTCGAGCTCACGGGCGGTACCGCCGATCACTACAACCAAACAATGCGCAATTAGAGGAACTGCGATTACAGCCTTGCCGTATCGTGCGAATACGAATCAGCTCGGTTCAGGTTCAATATCTTCCGGATAGAGCACTATAGGAAAAGGAATGTTTGCCCGCCATTTTCAGTTCATTCGGTGTAGAGGTGTGTTGGCCCAGCCAGATCTATCATACACCATCCACGCCATTCCCAGCGCCTTGAAATCTCTCCACATGTGGCTGTGTTTGCATGCTGTGCTTGGTCTGAACAGGACAGATTGAATACAAAGCCACACACACACACACACACACATACACACACATACAAATCTGGTCTGGGGATCAGACCATGGTTCCAATATATTTTCTGAGTCGCTGAGTTCTATTCTGAGGTCCATTTAACCCTATCACGCTACGATGTTGCGATAACCTCAAAAACCCAATAATTCAGGCTTTTCTTCGCTTTTATCACAGGTCAACATTTAGTTTGAAATAACACATGACTATCTGGGTACCCAGAGGTTTTTGCTGATTCTGATAACGAGGTCGGTTAAGCTCTATCAGTTCCATTCCATTCCATTTGAAGGTCAAACTAAGAAATGGTGGTTCAACAAATTTGAAAAAATTCATTCAAAAGCTTCAAGAACAAAAAATGTATATGTTTTTTTGGGTCGCTAATAAAAAATCTGACGTCGTATTTACGAAACTCAAGATGGCTGAGCCAAGATGGCGAACAAGATTTCCGAAAATCGACTAATTGCATCTAAATTCTGTATATAAGATATTTGAAAAAAATTCTATCACTGTTTGAAGTGATTCTTGCTCTCGGCATTATTCAAAATCAACAACGTGGAAGTGGCAAACTTCTGATCCCATGTGCATTAGTTTGAGTATATTTTTTTGTATGTATGTACATACATATGCATTATAGAATTTCAGTCTTTCTCTTCTATAAAACAATAGTAACAAGATTTTTTTCGGAGAATTTTCAAAAATCTTGAAATTCCGCCATATTAGATCCGCTATGTAGACCTTTCAACATGACCTCAATTTCAATGTAACCGCAAACACGTTTTCAGAAACCCCTAAAACCCCAATTTTAGGTGCAACTAGTAGATTTCCAGAAATCTCGTCCGCCATCTTGGATCAGCCATCTCGAGTAAATAAAATCTCAGATTTGTAATTAGGGACCCAAAAAAACTTTGAAAACAATCTAATCCCCAGATTGTATAAATTAAAAATAACCGCCATTTCTCAATCTCACCTTCAAATGATCTTGAAAATGAAGTGATAGAGCTTAACGGACCTCGTCATCGGTATTAGCGACCCCCAAAATCCCTGATTACCTAGGTAGTCAGGTATTTTTTAAAACTAAATGGTGACCTGCGATAAAAGCGATAAAGGCCTAAATTAGGGTTTTTTGAGGGTCCGGCAAAACCCTGATATGATATGGTTAAACGGATTCAAATGCAGATTTGCGTTTGAAATGCTCCGTTCATACAAATTCGTACGGCTCCAAACAAAAGCGTCGTTTCAGGGTTGGAGGAAATTGAAGGCACTTACTCTTCCTGAAAGTTGCGCAACATTTTTTATCGGTTTTTCCAATCCTGTTGCTTTAACTCGATAATTAATTATTTTCGCCCAATTTTTGATAAGCTTACACTGTAAACTGGTAGGAAAACTATATAAAAGGGATCATTTTCAACACGCTTGTATTAGCTTCACCTGTATATCATATAACGTACCCTTTCAAAAAAATAAAAATAAATAAAATATTTAAAAAAGCTGGTCCACGTATATATTTGTGGATTATCATATCAGCCATGACCTAAAAACAAATAGTATGCTGTCACAAGCTATAATTTACCAAAACAAACTAATTCAATCTGAAAAATCAAAGTTGTAATCTTTATCAACAATATATATAATAGTTAAAGAACACGTGTGCCTTTTTAATTATCCATTTATGGGAAGGTTTTTTTATGGTGAGCGAAATGATAGAAATGATAGGCTAGAAAAGTACCCATTTATAGATAGTAAGGTAATAATCTTCCTGTAAAAAATATGTTGTTTTTCTCAAAGCCAAAAATAACAACGATTGTATTTTTCAAGTGTGCTGCAAATGCTATTCCTATAAAATTAATGTAAGGTGGTTAATTGTATTATTATTATTATTATTTAATAAAAAGTCAATGATATCTGTGTGTATATAAGGTCAGATGATACACAAAAGTGCAGTTGTATTGCGACGAATGAAGATATTCTTCACAATATTCTTTTTACCTTGAATCCTCTGCTAGGTGCATTCATCGAAAGACAAACAAGGAAGTGAAGAGGTTTTCTCTCAAAGCTCCTCGTTCTTGATGAGCATGAAATAAAATTCGATTGATCTCTCCATTGTACCTAAAGTATATTCTGACTAGGATGACGATGTTTACGAAGACGAGAATTGAACCATCTAAAAAAATAGGTGTTGGTAGAAAACTTACTATCAACTATACAATTTTGACCTCGATAGTACATCGAACTTTATAAGATATACATACAGTGGCAGCAGAGTTATACTGAATTCTTTGAAGAATGTGCCAAAAGAGAACAAAAATCTGCTAAAATCACGGGAAACTCATATTTGTAGGTAGTTTTCCGTACATTTTTTCCAGAAATAGGAAACTCAGCACAAGTAAATATCACTTAAAAATTAAATTTTTGTTATTTTTGGAAGGTGTTATGAACAACCTATTGTTTTGTAGGGTGATTGCATTACCTTGGCTACCTGCCCTAACATTTTGGGTATCACAAATAACCCTTCCCAGGCATTCAGTAAGTGGGTAATTATGTATGTGCTTTATGACTGCTAGTATTGTTAATAAAGATTTCAACTTTTATTTTTCAGGTTGACTGAGCAAGTTTGGATAAATTATAGTTTGTGACAGCATATCATATGTTTTTAGTTGATGGCTGATACAAAAATTTACAAATATTCACGTGTACCAGCTTTTTTAACTAATTCATTTTTCATCGTATCTCAAAAAGTGAGAAACGTAACACCATCCGGCTCGGCAGAATATGACATATAATGGCAAGATTCTGACTTCAAAGTCCGAGCTTCCCCAGCCTCTTCAACTTTTCTAATCTGGTTTGCTGCCTTCTCCCTCCTCCTCCTCAGAGAAATACTGGATTTGCACCTGAGCATAGGAAATTACATACTAGCCGAATAGGTATTATATTAGTTCCAACAGAATTCTTGGTTCGAAACTAAAAACTTGATTAATTATTACTTAGAATCTATACAAGTAAAATTACAAAGTAAGTTTCGCAAGTATAATTTTTTTTGTCTCCTCTGAACAGTATCCTCACCATTATTTTCACATGAAAACCGCTACAAAATCGGAAAATCACTGCCATGTTTCATCACACGTTGTATAGATTAGTTTCTTCCATCATCAATGTGGATTTTAATGTAATTTTCATTAAAAACGAAAAAAAGTTCATTCGTTGATGTAACATCGCAATAAAGATTTAGAATTTACAATTCGAATGGTTAGAACGCTATAATGGCTTTGCGCAGTCTCACTGAAGTTCAGAACTGTTCTGAACTTGAAATTCTTGTGTTGTGATTTCATTTGTTCATACGAAGCCTACTTCGAACATCTTACTGACAAAACTGCTTCGTCTGCATCCGTCGTTTTGGATGAATGAATGGAACTGCAGCTCTTTGTCCCTACACAACAGTGCACTCTAAGTAGGTAACATTTTTTCATCACGCCATTCAACTGTCACACACAAAACAACGCAATTCGTTATGATTTCGTAATTATAAAAGTCGAAGACGTCTTGATGGCTGGTGGTTTTAAATTGTTATACAACTGTGGACAACGCCAATGAAAAAAGACAACCGACAAAAGTCGTAAGTGTGTATAAGGAACGATTCACCTCGTTGGGTTGAGAACCAGACACCCACAAGTCCTTTGAAGAAAGGCGTGAGTCACCTTTACGAGTAGTACAGGGACGGAATTAAGACAAAGGGGAATAGAATTGGAAGGAAATTCAACGAAAATAAGTAGTGATGCAGAATAACAATTTGTGCACCTTTAACAGAGATAAACCTTGTAGTTACGTAGATTCAGTACTTCTCGCAGTGTTATTTGCTTGGAATGGTCATTCCCTGCCTTCGACCTGAAGAACACGCCACCCATGCTAACAAGTCTCTGGGATTTAGGATTACTGGCCAGGGAGACATGTTCTCCAGATGGTGTGCAGTTTAGAGTGGGGAAAGCTGAGGAAATTAAATAGAACGAGCTAGATCGTAAAATCGTGGAGTTTGTTTATTGATGTTTATTAGGTTTAAATTTACTTTGGTACGATTGCACTCAGTCCAAGCCCCTAACAATGACTTTATCGCCCTTCAAATAAATTAAGAAATAGAAAAATCGAATATTCTCGCAGGATTAAAGTAGTACTGAAACTTCGAAGTAGTTTGATCCTTGAAATCCTTAATATTAATATCACTACTTTGGATACAAAACTTTCACAAAAATTGAATCATGAATAAAAAAATGATCCTCTTTTTTACTACTGCTTAGTTATCAGATACTTGTGAAGCATGTAGAATTTTAACAACAAGATTTTTCAAAATGTCTGAAACCCCCATACCAAAATTAACTACGTCCAAAATTGATTGGAAACTTCAAAAATGAAATATATTATGCTTTCCTAGCGGGTTAGTTATTGGAATTTATAATGGAATTTCGGCTTGAATCAAGAAATATGCTCAACAATATAACTTTTCAAATTTTCCCCCCACATTGAAGTATAAATCACACCAATGTTCAAAATTACACCAAATTTGAAATTTGGTAACTTAATCATTCTCGAACACAGGATTTGAGTCTAACCGCCTGGTAATTCATGTTCGGTGACCAAGTGCTATATGTACATCTATTAATTCTTTTTACTAGGTGGACCTGTACGTATATATGTATTTATGTATCTATCAATTAATGCTTGAAATTTTTAAACAAGTTTGAAATAAAATAATAGTGATCAACAAGAAAAAATAATAATCTGAATAAAATGAGTACTTGAGATCAACTGGTATAAATATTTCACCTATGTAAAGGTAGATTTAATAGAAAAAGCACATCAGCATCTGTCGCAATCAGACCCAATTGCAGGATTTGCTTGAGATGGACACTTTTATGTCCAGGGGGGGCAATTGGTCGCAATTAAATGATGAAATAGTCGGAGACCGGCACTTGCTAAGGCGATAATTTCACATATGCTTCAAACATCTAGGATTAAAATTGCTGTCTACAGATTTCAAACAACAACATTTCATCAACGCGCCTTACATTTTCCATCAGAATAAAGTCCAGACCTGCAAAATTAAATCCTTAATTTATTTGCTGTGTTCAAAAGGCTTTCGCTCTTCACAATTTCGTTTGCATAATAGTTCTTGTGATGGTCGTTACAGCTCGTAATTCTCATTTAAATTGTTTTTAATAGGGCTGTTATTGACCCATCCTTCTTCATGCGATTATTTTGTATGTGTGGGAAAATTGTTTTTCCGCACTTATCAATGGATAGCTGGTTTTGGTTTGTTTAGCACATAAACCATGATGTAGAATTACAATGTTTATGAAGGAGAACATGAACAAATATACAAAATGATGTAGATTATAGATTTTTGCTAGAACTCTTCCATCCTTTAGACAAGATTCTACAATGTAGATACCCAAAAATCTAATTTTAGGCAGTCTAGAGAAGTGGCGATAATTTTCGAGGAAAGATTTCTTAGCAGTAGGGGGTGGGAAAATATATGATACACGGTACATAAATGGAGAAAACGTGATTTGATCGCAATAGATAACCGGAAAGAGGGGTGTGGATCCTTGTTGGCACATGCCATGAGAGACATCTGTCGCTGCTTCAAGGCAGTCCAGTCCAGAGCTTTGACTTCGTAGGTCGCCAAAAGGTAGCGCCATAGTACGCGACGCTTGGAGATGAGTGTCGATGTAGCTTTTTGGTTTTCCATTTTTATCTTCCACAATAATTCGTTTTTGAGGAAATTCTGTGAAAATGTGCGTTTTTAAAAGGTGTATCCCTTTTACAACGATATTCGGTCCTTCTGATTCGGCGAAATTTAAATAAGGACCAATTTTCAGTGGAAAAGCTTGACAATTTTTTTACTTTTAAAAATTGCAGAACAGCATTTTTTCATGAAACCTCCACTGTAGGGTGGTGTACAAAATCATACTGCTACTATGGAAAAACACCAACTAAAATTTAATAATAAAATCTCTGGAACACTATAGGTTTTCTATCTTTGTGAGAGATAACCTATAAAAAGACATATTATAATCGTATAGTTTTTCACTCTTATGTTTTTTTGGCGTTTTGTGTCTCCTGTATCATAAGATACCATGTACTAGGTCCAGAGGTCTGATCGCCTATCAATATGCCTTTCGCATAACCTTAGTAACTACTGCATCGATTTTGATCGTAATCGACAGCACAGCATCTTGTGACCCTCATAGTAAGTAAAGCTGAATCATTTTAAAAAGAGTCTCATTCAGCCATTATATTAGCAACAAAAATAATAAATATTCAGACATCTTCGAGTATCGTTTGTTATGATTTTCGAGTTTCCATAAATTGTAGACGTACTAAAAAAACGTTTCGAGCAATCGGAAATTATTCAAAATGCCAAACGTCTTTTTTGTATAACTTACAAGTTCCTGAATTTAAAGATGTAGCGAAAAAAGTATGAGGGTACAAAACAATTAAATTGGGACATATTTGAATGGTTGTCAGCTTTCGAGTCTCCATTAATAAAAAGTTAGAATTATCTCATATTTTTCAAACGGCAACAGTGCCAATCCATTGTTACATACCCCACACAGTAGAATAGCTGTAGGTGTAACCGCAAAGAGTTTCCTAATGAGAAAACGGCATCCCATGCGGGAGAAAGATGCAGGTTATCCGAACAACAATATGAAACAGTTACATCAATGGAACATCGACAAAGATTAACAGCATCGAATTTTAACGGCTGCTGTTGATATATAGTGTTTCAGAAATGGTTTAATAGGCGTTCAGGTTGTTGGTAATGAGATTATTCAAAGGATCAATTTACCGGTCCGTGAATTTTATTTTCAAAACAGAACCTATTCGTCGAATGAAAAGAGAATCCAAGCAGTGACAGTCAGTGTTGCCAGATGTCTTGATTTTCAGGTGTCTAATGTACCCCTGATCGGGACACCGAATATCTCTAAAAAACCTAATATACCTGTGAGCTGTTAGTACATAAAAATATGTTTGCTACTATACGTGAAATATTCAGTTAATATTTAGTAATCTAAATTAACATATCTCTATGACGACCCCATGTATCATCATCTACATCTACTAAATCGAACACACGTCTTTGGAACAGGAAAGTGAGTGACCGCAAACCAACGGCAAGCAGTCCATTGAAAGCGAATGCGCTCAAATCTTGTGATACGGACACAATCACTTTCACTAAACAAAATTTCTGACCCTGACGCAGCAGGGCAACGGTTCGAAAGTGGACATTCGAAAACTACGACGATATCAGCCAGATCAAAAGCAAATGAAGAAACGAAAAATGCATCTGGGATCAAAGAACAAGGAATGTATGTGTAGAAGTGTATCCGGAGTAGAGCGAGGTAAACCTGGTTGTTATTGGTTCACCTTCTCTGAGGTCGCAGATAAGGTGGAAATTATGCGAATCAGAAAGGAATTGTACAATTTTTTTCTCTGTTACAAACACCAGACAGCTTTACCAACGTATTTTAACACACACAGACCTGTATTAATATTTTTATTTAATACGCTATTCTTAGGACGATCTGCATGTATGTATCAAAATTTTCAACATATTCAAGACACTGAACAATTTAAAAATCTGCATGCGTATTAAGGACCTATGACAATACAATAAGTTGAGAATTTCTTGCGAAAAATTGAATTAAGAATTTTATCCAAAAATTAAAATAATTAATTTCAAATTATGTCGATTTTAGATGCTCTTACTGGTGAAATTCTTCCATCATGTAGATGAAAAGATGTGTAGTTATCACACAGTTTCACAAATGAAACTCTTTCTTTTACTGACGCGTTTCGATTTTTATTAAAATCATCGGCGGATTGTCAGATGTGACTGCTAACAAGGCTACCCAGATTAATTGCCAAATAACTAACTAGTCTAACTAACTATTTATGCTGTCTAGTTAGTTTTCTATTAAATTATGCTTTCATTTGTTGTGTCTCTCTTAGGGGACATATTTTTTTGGCGACTGCATTTACACTAGTGTTAAGAGGAACCCCTACAAAACCTTTACCATCGCCGTCAAAATGTCCTTAAGATATTTCATGTGATAAACAATTTTATTTCTTATGATATTTCACGTTTTAAGATATTTTATTCCTTAAGCTATTTCATTCTTCTTAAAACATTCCATAACTTAACATATTTCAGTGGTAAGTTAACCTAGATTACAAATAGATGGAAACTTATAGTAGTGTATCTATAAAAATTGAGTTTAAAAGATCAGTCTTTCCCGTTACTACAACGAAGTCAGGGTTTCGCAGATATTTCTGAATCTCTAATGTTCCCATGAAGTTTAAATCATGTATTTTATTCCAAATATGAGGTACACTCATTCTATTGTCGTTGCCAACTTTATGGTTAGTATCTAGTAAGTGTTTGAAGAAATTTGATCTTTCTGGATGGTCGTTTTTGAAGGCACTTTTATGTTCCCTGTACCTTGTTGCAAATGCTCTAGCTGTTTGAGCTATATAAACAGCATTACAGAAGGCACATGAAATCCTATAAAACACCTGACTTACACATATTTGGTTCTTTCTCCTTTGAATTTATTGACTATGATCGTAAGTTAGGTGCTGACCTATTAGCTATACTTATTTGATTATCATACACCGTTTTTATTGTTTTCGATATCTTATTGCTAATGTTTCCGAAATAAGTAATTGTCGTGTTACGTTGCGTTTCCTGTTGTGCATTATTATTAGACAGGATAGATAGTATGCTAGTTTTGAGAGCTCTAGTTTTGTATCCATGATAGGACTCGTTAGTTATTTGGCAAGTAATCTGGGTAGCCTTGTTAGCAGTCAAATCTGACAGTCCGACGATGATTTTAGGAGAAATCGGAACGCGTCACTAAAAGAAAGAGTTTCATTTGTGAAGCTGTGTAATAACTACACAACTTTTTATCTACATAATTTCAAATTAATTTGAATTAAAAAAAAATGTAAATAATTGAAAATTATTTTTTACTTTGCGCTCAAACTTAGCTATTAATGCGCGTTTTTAGTACTTTTAAACTATATTTATTATTTTTGTAGAACAGACTTTCCAAAATTTAGAATACATCAAGCGTAATATTGTGTGACTCCCTGTCCGAAGAAAGCGCCTGAGGTCAAGTGCATTAGCGGCAAATGTGGATTCGAGGTAAAAGTAACAGCATAGATGTTAATAAACCAACATGTACAACCACTGACCGACTATTCTACGCATTTAATTACAGACGCACGACTGACTTTTCCTGAAAATAACGAGTTTACGGTTAATTTCAACTTGATTCACAAATTGGATTGCGAAGGAAGTAGTAGGTACTTGCCTAATTATGCATTTCAAAGGAGACATTTTGACATATCCTTTCGGGTCTGTCTAATTAGACCTTTTGTCGACGTACAATTATCTAGTTGAATCATAGCAAAAGTTACAATTTCAATTAATTGTTGTAATACAAAAACGTAATCAAGCAGCTTTTCTTTTCCCTGTAAAAATTGTCGTTTCTTCTTCGAATTCAAATAGAAAGCTAGGAGAATGAAAGTGAATAGTGCCACTTTTACAATACACGATTTTTACGATAGGTGAATAATAAATCTTTGATAGATTTACATAAACAGTTTATGTTCTATTATGTGCACAGCAATTAACAGCTTGTAATCCATTTGAAAACAGCGTTTTGCGTTGCTCACAATAGGCGCAGAATTTTCCTTGGTCGCACAATGGCTATAAAAATTTATTACTCTTCTACACGTCTATTATTGAGTCTTATATGAGACAGTTTAGATTTTGCAGTTAAAGAGTCATGAAGAGATGTGTGAAATTTCATAATGTCAAGATATGAAGAATCATATAATTCATTCTTCGGTCTGTCTCTCTTCGCAGGTCCTTGAACTCAAATAGTACCATTCAAATTTCGATGACAATTGAGTTATTACGTCACTACTATGGCAAGAATTCATTGTTTCAGAAAATTGGTTCAGTGGCGGCGAAGTTATTATTAGAATATTATTAAAAAGGGTGAACCTCGGAAAAGGAGATTAATTTTTGACAGAAAAATCCAGAATAAGATGTGCTGCGGAAGGAATTCGAACCCGCGTCTGCAGCATTCCGTGCTGACACATTAGCCCCAGGTCCACTACACTGCGCTCTTTTTCTCTATTTACCCTGTTACGGGTGACTCATCATTTGACTAGACTTGCAGCGATATCAATATCAACTCATTACTAGGCGTAGTCAAAAACAATATTTAATGTAACTAAAAAAATTCAATTAGTTTATTCACACATAAGCTGTAATAATGTAATAAAATCCTTAATATAGCTATTCAAGTAAAAGATGAAAAACTACGGTAACGAAATAAAACAAATCCAGTCTAATGCATGAACCTGATAAATAGCTTACTTTGATAGCTTCAGTAATTGGCTGACGTCCCTAGAAATCATCTGCAAAGCGCAGTAACAAAGATATTTTGTACCGTTGCGTTGGAGAAATATCAAGTCTAAACGGAACTCAATACAACTTGTCAGTATACATTTTCTATGGAAAATAATAATAAGGTATACTACTACTAGTAGTTGTATGCATGTTTATATAAATTATGGATTTACGGCTAATATGGGATTTTTTACCACTAGACCACTCAACAAATCAAAATGGAGTGAGAAATTGACTCAGTAACTCCCTCGAAAAATTAAAAAATCATGCTTCGCATTGATGATCAAGCAATGAAAATTAATTATAATAATACATACGTATACAACTCGTACAAGTAGAATTGATAACTTTTCGCAGTCGCTCAAAAAAGCTATGCTTTATAGGTATTTTCTGTCTACCATAAAGATATTTTTTAGTTACAGGACAAAAATAGAGAGTGTGGGAGTGCTTCCGTCAAAGGATATCCGTCACCTAAGATCAGACAAAAAAGAACAAAACTACCCATTTTAGAAAACCATCAGACTGTATCATTTAGAACCCGCATTATAACGCCGATTCATAAATATTAAAATTACAGGGTTAAAAGAGCGGAAGTGAGTTCGTAGACCAAAACATGTCATTCAACCACCTGTCTGCTTAGTAATGCTACATGTTTGTATACACAGTGTCTCAAAGAATGTATTGTATGTTGAATAATAATACTATAAGAATCGAGTGCTACTCAGTTTTAAAAAATTAGAGTCAAGTACACACATAAAAGTGAATTCTCAGACCAAAAATATGTGCTTTAATTCAAGTATAGTATATCTTTCTATATGCGCAAAGCTATAATAATCTTAGAAAGAATACTGTATTTTTTATCATATAGAGTTAATTTAAGTAAATACATTCAATTCAAACCTGCGAAATTCTTGGAAGTGAGTATACCAAAATCTCAAATGGAGCACATCATAATCTTGTCATAAATCAGAGAAAATCTAACCTAGAAGATTACTATAATGTCAATTGAAGCAATTCATAATCTTAGGGCAAATAGTTCAACTTCATTAAATAATTTAATATTGTAATATTAAGTAATTTTGATGAGCTGCTATCAAAGCTACTATTGGTTACTTAACCTTGGAAAGAAAACAAAAAAAAGTATCAAAACTGTACCAATGTGACTTTTTCCTTACATTTATTTACGTAATATAGTATTTTTCATAATTCTAGTTTGGAAAGTGTTGTACATATAAACATAATATAAAAAATGAATATACCTGTAATTACGTCAAAAGATATACGTCCACTATTTGTGATAGAATTTATTTACAACTCACATATCACATCAACACCTGTTCACTTGTATGAGATCCTCACAATAGTCACAACCCCAACTTTTTAGCAGCAGATTCATTTTGAGAGGTGGTCGGTAAAAATTAAATCCAATATAGAAACTAACAGGCGCAGAGACAGACACACGCGTATGCTGTATTGCTGATGACGAATATGGCGATGCTAAACAAGTAAATGAATTACTTGGAAGGAATCGCAAGATCTTCGTATTCTTGATTGAAGTAAAGGGAGCTCCGTTGAAAAATATGATAACCTTTAAAAAATGGCATACTTATTAGAAAACCATTGAAATATTAGTTGTGAAAAAAATATATTTTTCTTTGAAGTATATTTCTTTAGAATGAGTATCGAATTCGAAAATATACTTTACTTGGTTCAAATTAAAAATAATTTTCTTATCAAGTAAATTGTCTTGGAGTGAGATCAGATGTTCTTGTCGTGAGTATATCTTTACAAAAATATCGAAATTATTGAATTGAGAATTTATTTTCATGTGACTAGAAATATCCAACGCTGTCACTATACGGTTTTTGCTTGGAAATATCATTTTTCCTATGTAATCATTGGAAATCGTCCCGGTTGGACCCGTTGCACAACACTGTTCGCCTGGTGAAGCAATCCACATCCAGCGTGATGTACCAACTGTGCAACACCACTTTACAAGACTGGGTGCCAATCCGCCCTCTGATGCACTGGCAGTCATACGACTAGGCAGCAAACTATGCTATAGTGATAACGACGTTTCACATATACGACGAACAAATTGTTCCTAGATAATTTTTTATTTAACTTACCATGCCTATAGGTAGCATGCTACTTACGTTTTCCGTTGCTTTTACGAAAATGTTCAAATAAATAGATAAATAAATTGATAATATAGATACATTACGGTACTCGAATGTTATGTATCAGTCTTCAATCCAGTCCAGTCGAAAGGAGTGGGTTTTGGGGAGGAAATCAAAAGTGATTAAAAAGTTTTCAACGCTGTTGGGTGGGTCTTCTTTTTATGTTTTCCATGTCCTCGGGGTGCGACCCGAATTCCAGACTTTCCTTCTTGCCCAGATTGTCCCGTATATTCTTTATTAGATGTAAACTGCTCTGCTAATTCTAAAGGTCCACTTAGGTGTGTCCTACGAACTCTCGTTCTCCAGAAAAAAAATTTTCCAGGTAAATGCAACTCAGGGGGAGGTTACCAATAGATTTTTTTCGTCAAATCGGACAAAAACTTGTTTCTTGGACAAAGTCGGAAAGGTAAATTCACAAAAAATGACCCCCTAGGACTTCATCCCCTTAGGTAACAACTTCAAGCATTAGATAATTCTTCTAAATCTGCTGGTTGTTTTATGCTACTTTGACTGAACTAAAGCTATGCACGAACTATTACTAAGAAATCTAAGAACAGTATAAATTCAGTGCGCAACGTCGTAAAAGTCCTTTCAAAGTTCAATGTTCTGAAATATATTGAGCAAACCGTTTTTGCAAATAAGGAGAGTTCATCGCTTTCACTAACAAGAAAATAATAAAAAATCTCCGGAGCGTTATGTAACACGAAATTCATTATTATGAATTCGATCAAGTCACTTATAAAAACCTGATGATAAAGTGGATGTTGTCGTATGTATGAGATACTAAATTGTCTTGGAAACTAGCAAAGTGGGTTGGATCACGCTTATGATTAGCTGCAAAATGGCATCGTATTATTAATACCACATCAAAAAAATGGTGTCAAGTAGACCAACTCGCTGCTTCCCACGCATTAACATGCATAGAAAGAAGAAATAAAAACAAAAATTCCTAATAGAAGAAAGGGGCAAGAATTTCGAATACTAGAATGAACAAAGTGACAGGAAAATGTCCCGCAAATTTCATCAAAATCGGCCTTAACGGAGATTACGCAATTACAGAAAACGTATTATCCGTAGGTCGAAAATGATCACGACCTTCCTTATACAGAATCTCTCACTAAGGCAGAAAGCTTATCGGGCTCCAGAAGCGCTGGGAGAGGATAGATGACTATTCACATTACCGCTGTACTGTTATCATCGAGGAAAAAACTCCTCACTTCGAGGTGTTGGAAATTCGAGCTGATGAGGATGATCACACTGGGTCTCTCTACTGTCCGCTGTATGCCCTTGCTGTGATTATCTGAGAGAACATTCGATGATCCAGACTGTGGAGGTTCTAAATAAGGTCACTCGATGTATTGTTATTTTCTGTATTGATCAGGCATCTTACGACGTCATATTGCTTCACGCCGACCACATTGCGTTAGTGTCGCGGCGCCTTGGCATCGGGCCGGTGTCACCTACGCGACTGAGATCCGCATTTATTTGCCCTATACACGATAACATCAACATTTCCTATGTTAATAATATATTTATTTCGGATAGGCTCCGAGCTGCTGAACATATCGAAATTTTCGCTAAGATTGTGAAAATAATTCGGTCGTTTGAACCGCGGTACCGCAAGAAAAAGAAATTCAGAGAGAAACTCATTGGAACTCGGATCAACATCAGATGAAACACACTACGTTCGAGTTAGTAAATCACGCGTTTTGTTTTATTTTCACCAGCGTTATTGCATCCATCGTACCAGCTCGATGCGGCTGGCTTGCATCAATGATGGATGAAGAAAAAGGACTCGTTTCTCAATGTGATGTTTACCGTCCATAAAACACATGAACATCGTGATTATTTGAGAAAAAAGCGGTGAATGTAATTATGTTTCGTAATCGAGGTACGCGTGCAGAATTACGATTGAATTGTGTAAAAAATGCTGTGTACGAAGATAAGCCATTTGTTTTCAAGTACGATAATGTTATAATAGTTACTTGTTATGGTACTTATTAAAAATCGCTACCTAAAAAATATCGAAAAAATACCTTCCATATCTAACCTGTTCAAAAGTAATTCTCAATTTCTATCCTCCTATTATTATTTTTCCGGGTCTTCGTATGAAGTTAGCAGCCAATTTTCAGCACACATTTATTCTATCTCTGTTAGACATAGATCTAATTTCAATAGCTGTCAATGTGAAAATTTGTTAAGCATTTTAGAACGTCCATGACAATTCTTTATTTTTTGTTGGAATAGTTCAGCAGCTCTAAGATTTGGTGAAAATCATCAGTAAACTGATATAACTGCAGGTAAAATATTTAGTTGAAGTGAAAGTTATACATCAGTGAAGGATTATCAGACAGACAAACAGGCAAACGGACAAAAATGAGATGCTTGTATGTGTCATGAAATATCAAGACAAAAATAGCTCGATTTTGAAATGTTTCGCGATTACAATACTTCCCCACCCATTGGCGGAGGAAGTGAAACCATAAATGCCTGATAAGTAAGTCGATCTACTGGACTTCATTTAATTCATTGTTAAATAACTTTTTAATGAGCCTACAGATTCTACGTAAACATTGCGAAAAAATAAAGTTCGCCTACGAAATCCCTGAAGAATGGGAACTGGCAACGTCGCAGTGGCAGCTGTAATCAACGTGCCAGTCGTGCAACGTTGCCATGTTGCACACATTAGGCAATCTGGAAGCGAACTTTGCTTACTCACATTGTGTACATACCACTTAACAGCTTAAATATACCTAAGTGAATGGTTAATTATAATTTTCATGGTACGTGCTTAGCATACTGTAATTTTCTTAAATAGCAATATTTGTGGGACAATTTCAAATTTCTTGTACATTTGTACAAAGTAAAAAAAATAGGTTAAGCTACAAATATGTTTGTTGTAAATTTATTTATTTTTCGATGTTATTTAACAGCTAGAAGTTGGCAGTTGGAAATTTATGAATAAAGGTTTTCGAGCTAAAAATTGGTCTCCTGAGTCACAAATATATAACAAAAAGAAACCCTTGAAACTTTGTTTGCAGCAGGACTGGTTTTAATAAACAACAAATATATCTTAAAATACGTTTATAAAGACCTAACTTCACAAAACTTAATAGAAACAAAAACTGTGCTCTATATTTTATCAAAAAAAATATGTCAGACGAAAATTCATATAATATTACGCTTTACATTTTAAACGAGCTGGTGATAAAATAAATCAATACAGGGGAAAATAATTGAAATGATTAAAAGTAATAATATATTGGGAGTAGTGAACAGGACTAATAATCAGAAAATACGAGTGTATATTGTAATAGTTTTCTCAATTGAAAGATTGAGGGTTGAAAACCTTAGAACGATCAAACTAATGCCAAGAATAAGCAATGAAATATACCTTCCATATTTCTAGTACAACTAATAGCCACCTCACTATTTTTAAATGGTCTCCAAACTCATCAGAACGTCTAATAAATCAGCACTAGAATAAAGCACAAGACATTCGCCTTCATGATAATTCAAATAACAAAGTATCACTTTTCATTATGAATTGTAGATATAATAAAAAAGCTCACCTTTTTCAAGTCGTAGCTACCTTTAATCGGCATATAATCCCTTATGGTACACATACATGCTAACTAAACGCACTAAATTGTCTCACAAAAACCTCCCTGGAAAACCAAAAATACACCGGAAAATCCTGCTTTCCTAATAAGACAATGCAAGTGTTGTCACTGTCACACGTTGCATATTTTTTTCTGCCGACGCAACAAAACAACGGCGGCCGTGGTTGGGTTATCGTTATCAGCTAGATTTGAAAAAATCGTGCGCGCGACGAATTTGCGTAAGTACCTGCAGTGGTACCTGCCCAGCATAAACACGAACGGTTTGCCGGTAACTGACAATCACCTGTTGCTTTGGTTATTTCTAATGTGGCGCTGACGATGTTGCCAGTTGTTAAAATGTATTTTTGCTATCACGCAAGAGAAGTTAAAGATACTGCAGACACAAACTACCTGATTTGTGAGAATCATTCTTGAAATTTCCAGGTAAAACACTGAGGAGTCATGGATGTTCAGAAAACCTGACTAATTGTCAAAATGGAGTGAAATAGTGAACAAAATTTATTTTCCTCATTTCGTACTTCAGTAAAAACTGCGGACAAGGCATCTTTTAACATACTTATGTGTATCCATTTGCCCAGAACGGTTATGAGCCCAAACTTAAACTCCAAATAATTAAAAAAATATATAGAAAAGATTTTGACTTACAACCCCACCAATGAGCCTCTTCCAAGAAGTGTTCTTTTAGAGAACCTTGGCGTTGTAGAATGAGTTAACGGGGACTTTGTTCCCCGATTGTTACATTGTACAGCATTTCAAGGTCAATTAATTCATATCTGTGCAACGAATGTTAATAAACATGAATATTCCACAGCGCTTATATAGGCTTTCTGCATTTGCGTCATACGCTGACTATAAAAAAATAATGTTAGTAAATGAAAATATTGGATAATGGAACTTCACAGTTGCGATAGAAAAGTTGTTAAGGTTTAATTAACTTTTTCGTCTTTACGTAAAAATAAGCCTGTCCGTTGTTTTTTCCATGAAAAACTGAAAAATAGTTCCGAGTCTACCGACAAACTACCGGAGCTGGCAACAATGCACGGTGCGCCTGGCGCGCTTAGTCTTTCCCACTTCGCCGCCTTCCTGTGGCGGTTTGTTAGTGCACCTGCATTAGTCACTATCCGATCTGATAAGAAAGCAAATGCAAATGTTTACGTTGGCAGAAAAAAATATTGGGCTTTTGAATCTGTTTTTAGAGCTTTCTACTGCAATTTGAAAAGAATAAAGATTATTGGTTATTGACAAGTCCGGATTATCCAATAGGCTAAGTAGGCTATAGCCTACGGGCCCAAGACTTGAGCGGGCCCTTGACTGAGAAAATAGTAACGACAGGTCGACGGTATAGGGTAATTTTAGATACATAAACTCCAGATTTATAGGAGTACTAAATAATTATGAACTGAGGGCCTGTTGTATCACTACTGCAGCTCTGGTTATTGACTAAGAGCACCTACTTTTGCATTTCATAATGTATTTTCAGTTCACTATACTGTATATTTGTCCAGTTTGAAAATTTGTTTTCTCACATACACATCTTACATATTCTTGAAATAATACATGTTCCTTCATGTTTAAACATTATATTTCAACAAAAAATACTGATACAATCATTGGACTTCAAAAGTAATTGGATTACTCCTAATCTCCAATTGCGGCATAAGTTCTTCTAGCAACAAACAAGTATACTCATACACAGTTGACTTCATAAAATCATCTAGATAGAGAATCTTCAAATTTCTAAGCTTATATAAACACCCTATACCTCTCGCGCTGATATTTGAACAATTCCTTAAATCCAAGTAAATCAAACTATGACTGAAAATGTTGGTTATCCTGTCCAAACACCAATCATCTATGTGTTCACAGCCATTGAGACTTAACCACTCTACACCATTCAGATCATACAGATTTATAAGTCCCTCATAGTATAAATTCATATCTGTGCAATCAATGGCTTGTAAATACCAGTTGTCCTCGTAAAACCTAGGAAGTGTGTAGTTGCCTTTATCATCAGCCTTAATCCACTCATCATTATCAAAAAATTTTACAGCTCCACCTCTAGCCACTGAAAACAAAAACAGTATCAATTACATTGTACATGTTATTGCTGAAACTACTCTGTCACTACAATTGTTTTGTGCAAATCTGGCACACAATGTCACGAACAAAACTGCTTCTCGCTGTGATATTTTTCTGTAAACTGGATGTCCACTTTGAAGTCAAAGTATGTTGCTCATTCTAGGAATGTATAAACTCCTACTCCAGCAGTACTAAATTGTCGATATTTGATATCACATCCACATTTTTTGTAAAAAAAAGGCACAAATAACTTTTAAATGTCAATAGACCTAACATGAATCTAACTTCCTCACCAACCTAGAAAATGTGCCGCTGCTAATTCATTTCCCAATATCTGGTTTCTCTCAGGAATGTACGACTGCATCAGTATCTCATTCGCTTCTTTCTTTTTTGCCCACCACTTCTTTATTGAGCTAGGAGAAAGGTCTATAGGCGCCTGCAGTTTCTGCAGTGTACTTCTTCTGTTATGTTCTGTATAAAACACCCTGAGAAAACTATAATATTGTCCTTCTTTTTGGTGCCAAGGTGTCCTCCATCTCAATTCGTCTTTAGATACTTTATTGGAGTCGTATTTTTCTTCTGCAACTTGTGTTTGTGGTTCCTCTATCTTCTGGAGTGCACTCGATGCCGGCTTATTGAAAGTGATTTCCAATTTATTTGAATCTGAATATTTGCAAGAACAACCCTTGATCATTGGCAAGCGAAATAGTGATATAGCATTTTTTAATTTCAACATTTTTCAAATGCATAACCTTTCCAAAACATAGACATAACCTAGCAACTTTAATTGTTAAGAGTAGGGATGTCGGATTTGATTCGATCATACAATTATTCGATTCTTCTGGATAGAGTTGGGAGATTTTTGTATATAAATATACCATTAAAAAAATCACGTCTTTATTGATAATATTCTCGCCTTAAAGGGTCAAATCATCAAATTGATCATTATGTTGTTTGGCCACATTGGTGAAAAAACTGTCATCTCAAAAAATGAATAAATTGCTACAAGCGATGATTCCTTTTGCCTTTTCAATACATCAGTGAGGTAAAATATCCATCTATATTATTACTCTAAATTGCCAAAAAAACAAAACTACTATATTTCAGGATTATATCGGTTTATTGTAGAGTGAAAAATCGTAAGTTATGTGCATTACGGCATATTACATAATTACTTATTTATGATTTTTGATACGTTACATAAAATGAAAATTGAAACGATCGATCGCTTTGTTTATTTTGTTTAAGGATGATGAATTTCATGAATTTAATCGTCTCGGATTTTGCCCATCCCGATACAAGTGTCGTCATCTAGGCGCATCAATGTTCACTAAGAATTATAATTAGTACCATCTAGGTACATTATTATAAATTAGGAAATCAAACTACTTAGAAGAAAAAGGAAACTGGAAAATTAGTCAGCTATGATTATTTATTTAATCGAACAGCTAATTAATCGTGAAATAGGCAGTCGGTATTGATATATTTGGATGTTTGAAGAATGTAGATATAAGAAATGGATTGGCTACTCACTGGTGGTGTGCCAGCGAGCGCCATCTAAGGGCTATGAAGCTAACATAAAATGACATCGATAATTGATACATAATAGAGATGATCAGAAAATTTATCGATTGTCAATTTCTAACTCTCATTACAATTAAGGAATCTTGTTTATCAATCAATAATCCAATAATATTACCATTTGATAACAGTACCTAATAAATATTTTTTTTTACTATAAAATCGATTAATTATCATAATACCAAATAAAATACTTGCCGACATGCGCCTGATTCTACACAAATCGATTTCAAATCCTCGAACCACCATTGGTCGATTTGAAATTCTTGGGCAAATCAGAAGGGCCTGTGTCATCTAAACGTCATTGTGAACCTGTGTTGCATTCCATATTCCATAACGACTTTTTTGAGAACCTCGAATTGGAGTGGAGCAAATCAATCTCATTTTAAATAAAACGCCGAACCAACACAGGCAAATATGGCTCAAAATGTGAATCCCTTCTATGAGCAACAAGCTGAAGCAGCCAAACAGAACGACGACTCAAAAAAGCCGAGCAACGAGAACCATGCAGTAGCGAAAAGGTAACATTCAAAACTCTTTTAACCTACAGCATGCACAAAACTTCACATTTTTTTCTATCATTCTATATTCATGTCGAGTATATTTTCAAACAAATCTTAGTATCTTTCTTAGTTTTAGACGTTATTTTTTGGGTATACTTTTTTTTTGTTGGTCTCCTTCACAAGCTATTTTGTTGGAGCAACTCCCATTTGACTTGAGATACAATGTTGCTTAGAAAAATTGGGCAGGTCAATTAAGAGAAAATTGGAAGTTTTCTGTACCTAATAATGAAGCATATTGTATTATAATGGAAAAATGTCAGTTAGGCATAGGAATGCCAAAATGGCTATTTTTGTTAAATCTGCAATGTTACACTTGTTAGTTCTTGGTTTTGTGTTCGTTTTCAATACACTCCCATTTCAACTCAAAGTTTGGAGTCAAATAATCAGCAGAGGTTGCATCTGAAGTGATAAATATATTTCAGAGGTGTGTGATGAACCATTCTCTAACAATTTGTAAAGTATGAACTGTTAGCTCCCTGTTTAGGCATTGATATTGTATTTTGAGCCAATATTTGAACTGTATTAATCAGAACAAGTTATACCTTCTCACTAACATATATTTGAGTTGTGTGTAGTTAAGTGTGAGGCACTGAAAGTTTTGGCCTGCAACCATGACACACTACTAGATTTTCCAGTATGTAATGATATTTCTGCCCTTTCAGACTGTGGCTACACAGTCTGGTATTTATATGTACACCATGCCCTCAAATGAGATTATGTTGGATGAGAATAGCAAAATGTGTCAGTTGATGAAGAATGTATAAATTGTAAAGTGATATATTACCTGTAGTAATTTATGTATTACTTATTTTTCATTCAGTAAACAATAAAGTTTGAATGTACTTTTTTTTTAGACTTCACAAAGAATTGATGACTCTAATGGCGACACCAGACAAAAGTATATCTGCATTCCCAGAAGGTGAGAACTACTTCAAATGGATTGGTACCATAACAGGCCCCAAAGACACTGTGTACGAAACTCTCAAATTCAAACTTACATTAGAATTCCCCAACTCCTACCCTTACAAAGCCCCTAAAGTTAAATTTTTAACACCTTGCTTCCACCCAAACGTTGACACTAGTGGCGATATATGCCTTGATATTCTGAAAGACAAATGGTCAGCCTTATACGACATTAGAACAATTCTTTTGAGTATTCAAGCATTGTTGGGTGACCCAAACATAGATAGTCCTCTAAATACGTTAGCAGCTGAGAAATGGCAAATGCAGGATGAGTATAAAAAATATGTCTTGGAGATTTACAAGGAGGTCTAAGTTTATGGACGGTTTTAAGTGAATTTATATATAGCAATTTATTTTTTAGGATATTTGTATAGACTGATATTGACTGTGTAATTGTGATACTCAGTTTGGGATGTAGCTCATGATACAGGATAGCATATATGCAGTGTGTATCATAAATAATAGGTACTAATGTAAGAAGACCTACTGATAGTCTACAAGTTAACGGAACATTACCTTAGTTAGGTCTTCATTTTCAACATATATTAAAAACACTAAATAAAACGTACAATCACTTTTTGTGCAGCAAATATATTTTTTCTTTGATTCTTTTGTTTGATGTGGTATTTATGTGATGTCCTGTATATGAAGTAATATTTACTTTTATAATCTCAAATTTTTTATTCTAACATTCACGTCTACACCGTATTTGTTTTCCTGTATCACGACATTGCACATGATGATTATATTTGAATAATATTTTTAGCAAATTATGATGGACTTTATATCTGCAAAGTTTTAAGATATGAGAGTATATTCATGAATTGTAATTTATCATGTTTCCATTCATTAATTTTGGTGCATGATTCTGTATTTTTCAACTGAGTATTGAAAATTGTGATGATACAAATTAATGTACTGTGTATTAGATACTGTGTGATCTTTCTTACTATAACTGTTAAAATAAATTTATGTACCAGTATTACAATCACTAAAATTCTAAAACATTCAATAAAATTAATTTCCCATGTATAATGAAATATGTAAACACGGCATGAATTCTTATGACATTTTCTTTATTGGAACTATTCCTCCAAAAAGTGGTGTCAAGTACTTTGTAGAAATAAATATTTGAAATGAGTATTGAAAACTGTCTCAAGGATATTTTCAAAAATTTCGACTATTTTCAAGTTTTCCAATATTCGCAGTATTTCAGAAAGGTACGTCAAGCGACTCAACAAGTAATATTCAATCATAATCTCAATTAAATTGATACCATTGCAAATGAAATTCAGTCAACCTACCTAAAGCCAATTTGTGGCAGTCCAAATACACCTTCAAATTATTTATTACAGTTAGTTGTAATAGAGTATTATTTAGTAGTTGCTAAAACACATAGAGAAGCAAATAAGCCCTCTCCTGAAACCATACGCCTTAATTCCGTAAAAAAATTGTTTTTAGTTTGTGCGAAACGCTAGGAATCCAAAAATTTACTGTATTTATAACTATTTAACTTTGAACAACTAAGTGCATGAAAAATATAACAAGTAACATGATCGCATGAGAGCCAACAATGAACAGCAAATAAAACGCAATTGCTTCATTTATCCCTCACGTTACAATGTCTCGGTAAATATGCGAGGAGACAAAACCCCATCCCGTTAGCATTTCACTGTTACTTGTTTCCCAAATCATTAGAGCATGATCTTTCCATCCAATACTGCGTGTCATCTTGCCATAATTCTGTAGGCAGTTGCGAAGTGAATATACATCGACACGACGGAGCATCTCAAATCTATTTTGACGTCAAATTTGTGAACAATCATCAATGTTTTAACGAGTACTGATGAGAACTGTGGTCAAACCTTCACAGACAATAGAATAGCTTTTACTAACGCCAGAAATGCCTATTGGCGTGTTTTTTATATTTTTTATCATATTTTCTGAGTTTAGAATAAAATTATTCTTATCTTCTATCAAATTGTCGAGTTTAAGAGCAAATGATTATAGAGATTTTCTACTATTTGGAAATAATACAATACAAAATAGATTCACATATTTTATTATAAATAAATAAATATATTTTCTATGCAAGTTCAAATAGATAAGTAACAATTCTCGTAATGATTCATTTTCAATTAAACAGTGTGTTCTGGAAAATATACTAACATCACTATATGATTAGATTAATACTTAATTCCTTAAAACTACTATACAACGTTACAACACTAAAAACTGTCAAGTAGATCCACTCTTAATGTAAACTGCCTTGGATATGCCTGCACATTAAACATAAAAATAGTGGTATGTTATCGCAAAGTATTTTGTTGACATCAGGTTGGCATATTCCTGACTGAGTTGTGAAATTTCAGCAATACAAAAAATGGCAAACACTATAAACTAAAATTTGAAAGGGTATTAATGGCTCATTGGCTGTAAAATCATTTAACAAAATTTGGAGGAAAAACTACCTGTTGGCTGTAGAGGCAACTGAAACTGTAATGAAGTTCTTTCTATAGACATATGGATTCATTATTATCCAGATAAAGCTACAATAATTGAGTAGGGAAAAAGTTTGTTCTCTTAACGAATTTCCTATGAGCCTTAACGGAATTTTGACACATCAAGTGTGGAAAATGAGAAGCTAGACTGCCGGTTAAGCTAAGTAATACGGGAAAATCATGTATTGAAAAACAAGCCGGTTTTGGAGGAGATCCTCTGCATGATATACTTAAAGTTATAAAATCGTGAAATAGAAAGACAGCCAATCCAAAAGTATATGTATTATAAACAATGATATATTTGTACAAATTGAACAGTCCATTTTTCATCGAAAGCGATCGTCTAAGTTTGTATTCGTTTATTTTCTTAATGCTTCATATATGCGTGAAAAAAATGGAAAATATGTAGGTTCCTCAGTATTCGAGTCAGACATTGTAAAATGGAGGCATTGATTGCTAACCGATCCCTGAAATTTCAACATATTTTTTGACTGCGGTCGCTTATTAACACCACGTACGATTGACTGGATAATTTTAATCAAATACTCGACAACTTCTATCTACCTAAATTTATAATATGAAAATTTCAATTTTGAAATTAATAATGACGATTTTTTTTGTGCAACTATACAATATCTGCGGATTGGTTTTCATATAGTTTATACTTGGAATCACAGTGCTGTATGTTTCTTTTCATTGTGCATTGTTTCGCGTGGGCATGCTTTATATCCCTTTTTTATTGATAGTTTTAATATTTCATACTGAAGTCTTGTTTGGAAACAAAAGTTTTCCCACAACAAATGTCAGTCATTACAATATCAAAAATATGTTTTTCTCGTTTTGTACTTTGATACAGACTACCAATGAAGCTGAAATTTTAATAAAATTCAGTCAAATAAGCAGCAATTTTACGTCTTTTCTCATAATTATGCATTTCAGTAATTGATTGAGACAATGCTTACTTTTTACCAAATGTCAACTCTATAATTGGTTATTGCTTTTTTGTCTGGTCTTCTCATTCTCCACTTGAATTGATCCAAACATACACATTATTTTAGATTCACACATTAAATTAAATAAATATTTGGCTTAATTTATAACGTTAACTAATATGACTATGACTTGACGATGACTAAAATGAAAAATAATAGTATAACGGTGGCGGCGAGAACAATGATAGCACACATTTTCCTATTTTTCCTCTGGTAAGCGTCCGCTTTTTGCAGTTGCTTGAATCCCTCATGCACTTGAATGGCACTCTGCTCTATGTTGTAATCTATCCGGTCCAGGACTGTGCCCTGATCCACTACAATCTGGCTGAGGTCCTTGAAGATCTCGTTCAGGTCCAGAATGGACCTCATGATCGAGTTGACTTCTCGCTCTCGCTCCTGCGCGAATTTCGTGTTCTCTTCTTCTAGCATCAGTAGTTGCTGTTGGGATACCTGTCAAATGATCGGTATAATACATATATAACAAAAAATCCTGAGCTTTACGAGTATGCTTGAAATAGAAATTGATAATTAAAAAAAGTTCGTAGTTTTGAAGAGTTGTGAAATAACTACGTATTATGAAATTACTCATTTTGGTCAGACTGTGATATTTGCAGGATAAGCACTGGCCAGGCGTGTCTTGTCATTCGTTTACCATAGATATTTGATGAATTTGGAATATTTTGGAAACAACAAGGTTTCTTAAGTAGGTAATTGTTTTGTTCCTTCATATTTGTTGTGAAAATATGCTCCTAATTGCTTTTTTTGAGTTGTGAAACCTTGTGTTTAAATTACAAACTTTTCTTGATGATGGAAGAGTTTCACCCACTGAGAGCATCAATAATTTACATTTAAAGTGTTATAAACTCTTTGCAATTGTAATAAAATGATATTTTTTTTGTTTTACTGAGAAAAATGTCATAACAGATGGTGTTAAAAGGTTTTAGCAAATTATGTAATATTGTCAATTATTTTTTGACTCTTTCAAAGTTAAGACACAAAATATCCAGACATTTTAGATAAAGCATATCTTCTTCATATAATGAATAATTATATAATTAAAAATAATATTAAAGAAGCATTATGATTACCTTGGAAGTTAAAAAATAGTTGTCAATCTCTTCTGTTTCTTGGCTATACATATCATCCATCTCAATATTTTTGTCAAAGTACATCCTTGATCTATCTTCTCGTGATTGTATCTGCCTTAGATAGCTATTTTGTGTTGATCTAAAGAGGGTTGATAATTCTTGCATTGTTTGAGCTAAAGAATGGTAAGCATTTACAGTCAGTCTCCGTTCTTTGGGCAAACCCTCAGATGCATGACTTTTTATTATTTGGACTAGGCGGTGACATTCATGAAACATCCTAAAAAAATAAGAATTGACAGAAGCACAAAAATTATGAAGTAGGGATGTCTTATCAATAAAGGACTGAAGCAGTGTTATTGGGTACACTGACATACCAACTTGAAAACATATCTACAAAAATAATAAAAACTGTGCAGGAGCACTGACACAACATATTAGAGGAACCTTGGAAAAGTGCTGTGGTTCGTTTGCTATATAAAAAGGCAGAAAACAGAGCCATCATATTTTCTTCCATTACATTGTCTTCTGAGCACATTCCATTATACTAAGAAAACTATAAAACAGCGATCATCACTTGTTTATATCATATACTTCCCCAAATTTAATTAACATGCTTTTTACACAAAAAAAGCTCACTAGAGTAGACGAAAACAAATATGAGGAAAACATTTTGCTTTCAGAAAGAAAAACAGTATTAAGTATCAAGCAATATAAAACCCTTTGATTAAAAATTAATATTGAATAGAATTAGTCAATGCCGAAACCCAAGGTTGAGGACCAGTAGTTTGAGACAACATTGAACTCAAATTATACCTTGGACTTTTGCATTGCTTTTGTTATTGAATAATCAATTTTTATAGATACTAATATTGCTTTATGTCTAAAATTAAATTGGCCAGTTATTAATATTTTTCCTCAATACCTAGTGATCTCATGAGTGCAATTTTCAATAGCCACCTCATCATCATCAGTCTCGTCAAACGTGGATCTATGTAAATGTTTGGAATGTAGCAGTTTTAAGTCGTTGATTTTGGCTTTTAACTTGGGAATGATCATTTGGGCCTTTTCCAGATAGTCGATCCATATCGGTGGCATTCGTTGCTCATTTCTATCATATATTCCTTCTTCCACATCATTGAGGGAGACCAAGTGCATTCGTTCAGAAGCATCCTGAAGAAGATTAAAGTGTTAGTAAAGAGCCAGAATCATTCAACAAGTATAAACCTGGTCAGGATAGATGTGTCTGCTGCGAATGGCATTGTTTCGCATGAGTAAGAATACGTCTGTTAGGCTTCTTGAAGCCATTCTGACAGTTAAACGCCGCCCCTTCGACTGATTTATTTATGAAAAAAGGCCTTTTTTACCTTCCCATATGATATACCAATCATGTAAATATCATATTAAGGAAATAGGGTTAGGATTAGTTGTCACTGTCACTTTGACAATTTAATCCACGACATACGTAATCACTTGCATGCGCCTATCTTCATTCTTCTCAACGTAATAAATGTCAATAGTATGGAATTTGGTCATTATGTTTAAATCTAGAATTCAGTTTTATTTTTGATTATGTCGTGTTTAAAACTATTCATATTCATAGGGATAATATGTCTATGATGAACGAAGCATCAACAGTCGTATCCTTCGAAGATTTCCCAAACATCTGTAGGGCATGTTTAGGAAAAAACGATTTGAAACCCTTACAAACCTTAAAATATATTAATATATACCATATTTTAATTGAGTCAAAGGTAGAATTTAATTCCATATCAATTAAGTAGAATTTTTAGAGTGTGTATCTGCTACAGGTTTTACAAGATGCGTTGCCTCATCAGATGTGTGTAAATTGTACTGACAAGTTAGAAGACATATCTGCATTTGCAACAATCTGCAAGAACAATGAACTTCATCTCAGAAAAATTTGGTCAGAAAGACAGAAGGTACAATCTGAAAGTGTGTTGATTCAGATAGAAGATGAAGAATGTCCTGAACTGCTTTCTCCGAGAAATACAGGTAATTCTAAGTTTCTTATGCAGTATTGTGAGGCCATTTTAAAAATGAACACAGAATTATACCAAAGAGATAACAAAGTATATAAAAAATTAGATTCAAAGAAATACTCAAAAAAATGCTTCACTTGTCTATGAACTGAACTAAAGCTGAAATATACATCAGTGTGCCACTTTTTTGATAAACATGACAATATGAAATTATACTTAGCCTTAAAATATACAGTAATATTAACCAAACTGAACCTAGTCTGTAAAGTACATCAAAGCTTAAGATATATGGATATCAAATTTCATACAAATGACTAGACATATTATTGTTTAAACTAGAGGGAAGATTAGAAACACAATCTTAATTTCAGATGAAGATGGAGTTAATGAAGAATCAACCTCAAGAGTCAAAAAAACCAATCACTCCAGAAAGCCTCAACTTTCTAATTGTGAAACCTGCCAAAGCACCTTCAAAACAAAAAAGGCATTATTGATTCATCAATTGCAAAACCCAACATGCAAAGTCAAAAATCACAAATGTTCTTCATGCAGCAAGGCTTTTTTTACAAAATCTAAATTGTTGATTCATATTAGGACACATACATCTGATAAACCATTTGAATGCAAGAACTGCTTCAAGAGATTTAGGCATCAGTCCAGTTTGAAAAGACATGTAGATATTGTTCATGAGGGATTGAAACCATTCAAGTGTGAGACCTGTCAAAAAGGTAAGGAAATAGTCTGTATTCTGAAAAACTCTGCTATTTCCATATTATGGATATAATTTCTGTGTACTATTGTCTATGAAGGTATTTAGCCAACATTTAATGGTTTTAGTACCACTATAAAAATGCTACCAATATCAGTCAGACTAGGAAGCTTTTGGATAACCGATGTAAGAAAGGTTATACAGATCATCCAAACTGCACAAACAAAATATACAGGATCATCATTCATTTAGATTTGGGGATTATTATTGTTATTGCAGAAATAAGTTTTAATGATGCTGCTAGTAATTCAATCTTCCTATAATATAAGGATGCAAAGACACTACAGGACAGCAATTTTTCTCTTCCAGAGTTTTCATCACAGAAAGCGAAGACAGACCATGTGCATATCCATAGAGGTGTTCAGCCATACCCTTGCTCTTTTTGCAAAAGTCAGTTCACAACATACTCTGAGCAGTTCTGTCATGAATCTCTTCATAAAGTGCAAACTGGTGAAACACCCAGCCGACACTTTAAATTGCTGAATGCAGAAAAGTCAGAACTTCAATGTACAATATGCTTAAAGACATTCACTTCAGCAAAATCCATTTATCAGCACACTCATGGGCAATCTGGATGGAAATTTCTGTGCAACAAGTGTGGAAGGCCTTTTACTAAAAAAGCTCATCTTGAGGAGCATGTTAGAATACATTTAGATGTGAAGCCTTTTGAGTGCAAAACATGCAAAAAGGCTTTTAGACATCTAAGTACATTCAAAAGTCATACTATCATACACAGTGGTGTTAAACCACATCAGTGCAACATTTGTTCCAAAAATTTTGGGCAAAGTGAGCACCTCAAGCAGCATATGAGAATCCACACTGGAGAGAAACCTTACATTTGTTCATTTTGTGGCAAGAAGTTCACTATGAAGTGTAACTTGGTGGTACATGGTCGAATACATACTGGGGAAACACCCTACAAATGCTTGGTGTGTGGAAAGGGATTTTATAACTCCACTGGTTTGAGGAGACATCAAAATATGCATGAGAAGACTGCAAAAAATGAGCAAAATATCTGATAGAAGCTTACAATTATCTGTTTGAGGGTAATGTTTTTTAACAGTGGTATTTTAATAATTTACACTGTCCATCTTATATGTTATTATCATGAAAAGAAAGAGCAACTGCCTTTTTGTGGAACTTATGACACTTTGACTGCCTCTTCAGTTCATTATATTTTCTACTGGTAGCTAATTGAAACTAATTACAATTAACTCAAATATCTTTACCAATGTTTAGGTAGTCTCACCAGCCTTTATCAAAGTACAAAGTATGAAAAATTTAAATTGGAAATTATAATGACAATGAGCAGTGTGACTCCAAGGCAACAATATAATATCTCCCCATTTGGGATCCAAGAACAAGCCATGATTATGGTCCATCTGAAGGTTTTGAGACCATTGATTAAATTCTTACCAGAAGTATACTCAACCAAATTGGGATACAGTTTACTGAGGAATTACAAATACAATCAATAATTCGCCTGTAGGTTTGGAGAGCATTTGATCTTTCCCTGAAGCATCCTTAACCCAACTGGGTCAGAAACTACTAATGAATTGGAAAATAATGATATTGTCTTTCTAATTTCTCAGTAGACTGTGACCCAGTTTGGATGGTATGCTTCAGGGAATGATCTAACCAATAGTGTCCAAGCCTACAGATAGCGCATTTGTTATTGCAGCTTTCGCTACATTACAACGAGTGACTGAACACATCCATATCCACACAGGAGAACGCCCATATTCCTGTAGTTACTGTGGCTTATCTTTCAAAAAACATTCCACTAGGCATGCACACGAAATTAGACACCGGGTGAAGAACGGCGAGTTGCCTCCCTCCAGTGAGCCTACAAAAAGGTACCCCAGGAAGCCGCCCAAAGATCCGTCGGAGCTGGAATGTGGTTTGTGCATGAAAAGGTTCACCACAAAACAGGCAGCCAAGGTGCACCAAAGGATACATTTGGGGGAGAAATTGTTCTTGTGCAATGTTTGCGGAAAGGGATTCTTGAGGTAGGTATAAACCATGGAGAAGACCTAACACATTTTGAATGTCTCAAATCCAGACCTATGGCGGGTCATAGGACTCACGGAAGTTATGGTACGGATTGAAATGTAAAATATTGTATGGGAACAGTTTTTTATTTTGATTTTTTTTGACAAAAAAATTAAATCCTTCAAAATACAACAAAATTATCAGCCATTTTTTTTATGTTCTAGACTCTGGAAGTCCCCTGTATGGCCACGAGCATTTAGCAAACGTAGCATTCTTTTCTAGACCGTGTCCAGTGTGCCTCCAAGCACATCTTCACACATTCAAGCAGTATTCCAGCAATGATCAGATCTGCCCATTGTATTTTAGTAGCTGTTCTGATTAGTACAATTTTTTGGAGCAAAAAAAATCTCAACTTCAGGGAAACCGACCTAGCAAGGTCGTGCCAGGACATGTTGATATTAATCCCCAAAAGCTTGATGAAAGATGACTGAAGTATTAGCCGTCTCTCAATATCTATGGCTATCAAAATATCAGAAACAATGATTAGAAGCTCATGATTTCCTAGTAACATATTCACCCAAGGTTTCAATGGTACACCAATATTATTCCAGGAAAAACCACCTAGAGGTTCATAGCCGTATCCATACAGGAGAACGGCCCTACAAATGTACTACATGTGGGAAGCGTTTTCGACAGCCAGGATGTTACCGTGATCATCTCTCCATACACGAAGGCAAAAGGAAGCATCAGTGTGAGGTGTGCCAGAGGAACTTTGTGCAGATTGGACACCTGCAAAGTCATATGAAGACGCACACTGGAGAGAAGCCCTTCAAGTGTTCTTTTTGTGATAAAGGTATTGTACCTTATGTTTTGTAAATTTTTCGACCATGACAAGTTAATTCGATGATTTGCAAATTTTGATCAGTGCAACAGAAAAATATTTTAAATGTAGTGAACAGTGAAATACAGTTACTCCGAATTTTCCATACTACAATTACTTCCTCTCTCTACATAAGAGAAGCATAAAAATGTGTTAGTATATTGTTTTGTTTAGCTTCGTGCGAGTAGGGTTTCAATATCCAATATAAGATTGTTTGATAATCAGTTAACCCATTAAGAATGTAATGTGGTGTCATAATAAAGGACTGCATTGTAACTTTCATGCCATGCCGTGATAAGATTAAATATTTTTCATTTTTGTACTTTCAAAAAGATCGCCGTAGTAGCCGAAACGTCAGTGAAGATATTCATTCATATGTGGTTTCATTTAGTATAGATAAAAAATAAAACTTTCTATTAAGGGAATTTTGTTTTTGAAAGACGAAAATATTTTAGATCTGACGATAATTGGTATAGTGGAAATAATAAAACAACCTATATACAAAGATTTTTTTTTTCAGCTTTTGCTCATAATGGAAACCTGAAAGTGCATATCAGGATCCATACAGGGGAACGAAGTTATCAATGTGATATCTGTCATCTAGGTTTTTGTGATTCAAATGGACTCAAAAAACATAAGACACATGAATGTATCGGAGACGATGTAATAAGCTAACAAAAAATAGGAAATAAAAATGTGTTTGTCTTACTCTGGATTTCACTCATTCGACCAAATTCAAATTACTCTAGAAACAAAAACTTTTAATACAGAAATAGCAGTGCGTAAATCGGAAAAGTAATGGGAAAACTGGTTTAAATTATATTTGGATACCATCAAACCATTAAATATGTATTATTTGGTCAAAGATGTATTGAAATTGAGATTGAAACGCTATTTCTCGTAAAGTTATTTATTTAGAAATCATCACAAATCACTGCATTTGCATAATCACAATAACATCTGTGTTATAACATATAAATCGGTAAAGCTGGATGTGACCATATTCACGGTAGCTGGTAATATAATGTACATACTTGAAATTTAGATTAAAATATTAATCTTTATAAATATGTCGATGAATACACAGTCCAAAAATGAAGTAAGCATAGATGCTGTAAAAAAGCATGTCTAAAATAATTAATACAATTCATATTTCTGTGACAATTGTTCCAATACTAAAAAAGATTCTATTTATTCTTTCCATCACTGCTGTGATAGACAATGATGTTATCTATTCTTATGAAGTTGTAGCAATACTGGGTGTCAGATTGATCAACTTGTTACTATTTTCAACCAACTCGCTAATTGATACTCTACCCCTTTGTCTTATGAACTTTGCTACTGCTTCCATCTCTTCAGGGCATACATAAATGAACTTTCCCCGGTCATCTATAACGCCAGTCAGCAAATCGTCTTTCTGCAAGTCTTTTATCCTGTCAATTGCAGCCTGTGTCTTCAGTTTGAAGTGTGCTGCTAAATCTTCTATGACTACCACTTTGTTGTTTTTTATATAATCGACGAATTTCTGCAGGAGGTTCTGTTCTTCTTCTTGTTCACCTTCTTCATAACCTTCTTCATCTATGGAAAAGGCTTCTTTCATCTTCAGGTATTCTTCATATTCTTTGCGCTCTTGTTCTTCCTGGATGGATAACAATTATTATGAGTCATATTGCAGAGATGTTGCAAATTAACTGAAAATAGTTTATAGGATTTGTTACTTCTGAACATAATCATAAATAAATTTAATTTCAATCATTTCATCACTGCAAAGAACATCAAATTACACTAAATCACACTTTTAAGTTGAATATGAAATTTCATTTCTTCTTCAAAAAAAGATATTTACTTCATTTAAAAAAACTTTACTCATGTAAGATTAAATCTAAATTATTTCATGTATAGTGATAACATTTGTAAATATAACATTTTCCCCTAATAGAAGAATTATTTTTAGCATAAAATGCAATATGAATTTTGTGCAGGACAAATCATTGTACTTGAATTTGCTCAACTCCATTGTTTTCAGCCACAAATTGATAGTACCTTAGAAAAAATTGATTTTCTGATATGAATCATTACTCAAATAGTAATAGATAATAAATTGTACTGAATGCCAGTAACAAGTATATGAGAAAAGATATATCAGTGTCTAACACCTTTGCTTTTTTTTCTGCTTCTTCCCTTATTTTCTCCTCTAATTTTTCCTTCTCCTCTATTTTCCTTCGCTCCTCCTCAGCCTGCTCCTGCTTCTTTTTTCTTTCAGATCTCAGATGTTCTTCAGCTTCCCTTGCAGCCTTTTTCTCTGCTTTGGCCTCTAACTTTGCTCTTTTCTTTGCCCCAATTTTCCCCTCTGCCACATCTACAGTATCATTCTCAACCTCATCTATTACATCTTCAGCATTTGCCTCTTGATGATCTGCTGTTTTGTAACATATATTTTATATTAAATTTGATCATTTATCCTATAGAACTGAATCAATTCTTTTTGCTAGATAACTTATTTACAGTAACTTTGTAATTTGCTGTAATAAGCTTCTAGTTTGCAAGATTACTACAGAAGATGAAAGTCCTCCTTTTAGTATGTTTTCATGATTTAAAGAAGTTTTTTATGCACTGCTTCTACCTTATGTAGCACAAAATATTTTAAGTGTAATATTCATTGGCACATGATTATTTCGTTAATATATAAATATAAAATATTTGCAAAATATGTAAACATTTACCATCTGTAGCAAGGTTAGCCCTTTGCCTAGCACCTCTATTCCTAAGCATCTGAGCTCTTCTCGGAGCTCCATCTCGTACTCTATTTGCAGCTGGTCTTGGCCTTTCAGGAACTAAAATAATACACAATAAATAGTGTTCTAGTTGCAATTGAAGTGGTGCCCTATAAAGGCATATTTAAGTGAGCAATATGATAAAATACTGTTAAAAACATTGTGAACTAACTTTTGATTTTGAGTATGCAACAACTAAACGTAAAATCTGCGACAGCCGCCAATAACCTAATATATATAATACATCAGTCTTGCAATATGTTATGCAAAAAGTACCTTTTTCATTTTTGCCTAATTTAAGGTATATGGCTAGGCAAATTATTACAAGTGCTATAGCTGAAGCTAAAGCTAACAATATTGTAATATCCATATTGTATATCAGCTCCAAATATTTTGTTTATGCACTACTGACATGTTGATTTTTCAGAAAAATTATTATTTGTTGACGTCCTGGTGACGTACACTGACGTTTTTTTGACTTTTCCAGAAACGTTAAACAATTCGCACGTGGTTGAATGAGGGGTGAGTTCAGTATTTTCTTCGATTTTTACTGATGACGTAAGTCTGTGATTAATTTCTTAGGATGAAGGATGAAGAAGAATTGATGTCAAATTCTCCCTCAGGAGAGCATTGTTCTCCTCAAGGATGAGGTTTTTGCTCTTTTAATTCAGCCACTAGATCCTGCAGCAGTTTTATTTCTGTATTTTTAGCTTCATCATTTGAGGTTATGGCAACATACATGTTAGAGAAACATATTGTCTAAGCATCCAAAAATAGGATCAGATAAGTATTTCATTATCTATTGTCTACTGTTTGTTCAACTATTGAAGATAAGCACTCTTATACACAAAAGCTCACTTTAAATCTCCCGCGCTTTACATACAACCAATAGGAACACGCAAATCACGTCTCAGTTCTGACCAATAAAATCTTGGAATGTATCGCGGTTTTTAACGCCTCGTCCATATTCTCCGTTTCATACAATAAAATTCATTACTACTCCATCTACCAATTGTCATTGGCGACACTGCTTACAAGCTCTACGAAAGTGACAGAACCTGACACGTCTATGTTTTGTTGATTGCCGAATTCATATTCAATTAAATATTTTGTACAATATTTAGAAAAACTTGATGTACGTGTTGCATATTTGACCTTATATATGTTCCAGTGAAATTTATATATTGTATCGTTGGTGTGTCAGTTACAAGAATCTTACAATTAGTTGCCTAAAAATGAGTGCTGTGGAACAACCCTGTTATACCATTATCAATCTACCAACAGATGCAGAACCATACAATGAGATGCAGCTCAAGGTGGATCTGGGTATGTATCCTGCTTAATTGATTTCCAGAATATATTAAGCCTGAAAATCATTGTGCACACTGCATGTGTCATGTGTATATCTGTACTTTCCACACCAGATCAAAATGTATATGTACGTGGGCCCCAACATTAGTATCAACATTGGCTAACAGTAGTTTTGTCCGACCAGTAAGACCCAATGCAGGATGTCTGATATAAACATTACTGTAGGTGTTATTACTTATAATTATGAATCTTCATTGCAAGAAACAGCAAGACGGCATAGTTTAGTCAGCAACTATTTCCAACCTGCCATAAACATCATCTGTAGCTTAGACCTGTCAATATAGGGAGCACTTTCGTAGTATATACCTAACAGATAGTAAATTATTTTCCTTTTTCAAAAGCAAAATATCTATAGGTATAATGAGCAAGCTAGTTATACACTATTAGTGTTATCTTTCATGATTTTTCACATTCCTGTGCAATCAGGCTATGGAGATAAAACAGTTCTATTCTATCGATATGTGATGGCCAACTACCCAAACTTGCATCAGTATTTCTGCCAACATAATTAAAGAAAAATGTGTGTTGATGATATATACAATGCTCTTTTTTAGAAAAAGGAGATGTGAAAGTGAAAATACGGGCATTGGAAAAAATTATTCATATGATTCTGCAAGGTGAACGATTACCAAATGGTATCTTATTTACAATTATCAGATATGTATTGCCATTGCAAGATCACCTAGCTAAAAAGTTACTGCTTATTTTCTGGGAAATTGTCCCAAAAATGACCCCAGATGGGAAGCTACTTCAGGAAATGATTTTGGTTTGTGATGCCTACCGCAAGGACTTGCAACATCCCAATGAATTTGTTAGAGGATCAACTTTGAGGTTTGTGATTTTATATCTCCCTGTGCTTTACTCAATGTGTGTTTGATCCAGGAATTAAAAAAATGTATTTATTTCAGATTTCTATGTAAACTGCGGGAACCAGAACTACTAGAACCAATAATGCCATCAATACGAGCCTGTCTTGAACACAGACATAGCTATGTAAGAAGAAATGCTGTTCTGGCAATTTTTACCATTTACAAGAACTTTGAGTTTTTGATTCCGGATGCTCCTGAGCTTATCTCAAACTTTCTAGATGGAGAACAAGACATGTCATGTAAACGAAATGCTTTTTTGATGCTGTTACATGCTGATCAGGACAGAGCACTATCTTATCTAGCTTCTTGTTTAGACCAAGTAACGTCGTTTGGAGACATTTTGCAACTGGTCATTGTTGAACTCATTTACAAGGTAATTTAAATAAAACTAAAAAAAAACCTGTGTTATGATACAACTTTTATTGAATGTACACTACCTCTTTGGTATTATATAAGTATCGATGGATTGAAAAAGCAATAATAAAGATTTAAAAACTCTGTCTGAATATAGTTCTTTCTAAGATCTAATGATTTAACTTAGATGAGATTGTGCCATGCAGTAATTTTTCATCTCAGATTAGATCATTTTTTCATATGTTAAAAAGAACTGTTGAAAATTGTGTAGCTTATTTTATTTATTTAATTCAGTGTATAAGTTTTGTGTTTTGTACATAAAATGATCCCAGTGGTCAGTTTGAGCTTGCACTTTTTTATTGATATCCTTTTCTGGTTTATTGACTGTTTGTAAGACTTAAAAAATGTTTTTCAACTGTAGGTGTGTCATACAAATCCTGCTGAACGGTCAAGGTTTATCAGATGTATCTACAACTTGTTGAATTCCAGTAGTCCTGCTGTGCGATATGAAGCGGCTGGTACTTTGGTAACTCTGTCCAGTGCCCCTACTGCTATCAAAGCAGCAGCCAGCTGCTATATTGAGTTGATTGTTAAAGAAAGTGACAATAATGTCAAACTTATTGTGCTGGATAGATTGATTGCGTTGAAGGATCATCCTAGCCATGAACGAGTATTGCAGGTATGAATCTTGCCTTTAAACTGCCTATGTAATCAAATTTTCATATGAATGCTTTTTGACAGCAATATAGTGAATTTTCTTCCATTCATGATTCTGTAATGTACTGCTACTCCTGTAAAAATAATTTACATTCAAATTGCTCATGGCGACATATATTGAAATAGATGTCTGCTAAGTAGTCCAAATACTGTATCAGGAGAATTTTGAACATAGGTTTTGCAGGAATTTCTTTTTAATTAAATTTGAACTATAGAGGAGATCATCTGTTTTTTGTTTGACAGGATTTGGTGATGGATATACTTCGAGTTCTTCAAAGCCCTGACCTAGAAGTGAGGAAGAAAACACTAAACTTAGCTATGGAACTAGTCTCATCGAGGAATATTGAAGAGATGGTATTGGTCTTGAAAAAAGAAGTTTCTAAAACATTAGATTCTGAACAGGAGGATACTGGAAAGTACAGGCAGTTACTGGTTCGCACTTTGCATTCTTGCTGCATCAAATTCCCTGATGTTGCTGTCACTGTTATTCCTGTTTTGATGGAGTTTCTCTCAGATACTAATGAGTTGGCTGCCACTGATGTTTTGGTTTTCATCAGAGAGGCCATTCAGAAGTTTGACAATCTACAGCCCTTGATTATAGAAGTAAGTGTATACTTCAATGTAAAACTCTTGGATGATATATTTTTCTTTATTATTCACCATATTTATCCAGACATTCCAGTTAACTTTATAATTATACACAATTCAGTTAAGATTTATATTACTAACATTTTGTATTGTACTCAATCCTTCATGAAATAAAGTAATATGTTACATAATAGTTCTTAATCAGTGGTTGTAGGCACCAATAGATCTATATTCTTATCCATTCACAGAAACTGCTAGAAGCTTTCAGAACCATAAAATCCCCCAAGGTACATCGCGCAGCGTTATGGATCCTAGGAGAATATGCCAACTCTATACCAGACATTGAGGCTGTCCTAAAAGAAATCAACAACACTCTGGGCGAAGGTCCACTGGTGGATGCGGAGCAGAAACTCATAGCTGGCGAGGTGGATGAGAACAACGCGGTGGCGGGAACTGGGGGTACAGTAACTTTGGTCACTTCTGATGGAACATATGCTACCCAATCAGCATTCAACACCACAAGGTATTGCGTTTTGGAACTGCATGAATAGTAATACGTGTAGAGCAGTTACAATAGGGTAGATCATTAGGATAAATGTCGTTTTATTGTGACATGTTTCACCTCAATTCTTAAAGCATTGTCAAACTATCAAAATTGATTGCTTGAAAAGGCTTGCCAGATTACCCATCAACTAGCTAAACAAGTCCTATCATGAATACAAAACTAGAGCTCTCAAGTCTAGCAATATATTTTTACTAATTAGCTTTTGTTTCACTATTTATATGCATCATACTGTTTTGTGTATTACCACAACACTCAATTTTGTCTGTCAACAATCGTGTTATTACTTTGCGTTTTACTTCCATTTGATCTGTAATATTTTTTTTAGTAAATCAGCTACCGAACAAAGACCTGCACTTCGTCAGTATCTTATGGACGGTGATTTCTTTATTGGGGCATGTTTGGCTTCAACTTTAACTAAACTGGCTCTGAAGTTTGGTGAAATTGCGACCCCCCCACAAAAGAACAGGTTTGATGCCGAAGTTATGCTGATTATGGCTGGCATCATACATTTAGGAAAGTCTGGTGAGTACAAAACTCATCTGTTCAGTGATTTATTATACTATTTATTCGTTAGTTTTATAAAATACGTACAGTAATTTAAGGGAGATTAAAGACACCATTCCTGGAGTGATATTAAATAAATTTATCTTTTTCAGGGCTGCCAACAAAGCCGATAACCAACGACGACTGCGACCATATCCTGTTCTGTCTGCGTACCCTGTCTGACCGACCGGTCAACGTAGTGCCTGTATTCGAACAGCTGTGTAGGAAAGCGCTCAGCGAGATGCTGGCCGCCAAGGAGGCCGAGGAGGAGGCGGCACTGAAAGAGGCGCGCGAGAAACAGCCCGGTGGAGGAGGCGGCAAGACGGCGCAGGCGCAGGCCGATGATCCAGTCGGGTTTGCGCAGCTGGAGGCGGCGGAGAACAGGGAACTCGGCGAGGATGTATTCGAGATGGCACTGTCCAGGGCGGTGGTCGGTGAGTCATAACGCTGTGTGTTTCTTCATAGACATACTTATGTATAGTCTACTGGCTAGCTTCCTTCTTGATTGAGTCCAATAGTTGTGCTGGCCGCCATACATGTTATTGACGAAATATCCTTACTAACGTTTCGGCTGCCACAAAGTACAAAAATGCAAAATTAGTTTTTTACTCTTATCACTTCGCTGTACTATCAACATCGAATTCCTTCCAGGTGGTAGAGGCGGGCCTTCCGATCCCCCAACCGGTCTGAACAAGCTGAACAAAATCACTCAACTAACCGGTTTTTCGGATCCTGTGTACGCTGAGGCCTACGTCCATGTCAACCAATACGACATCGTCCTAGACGTCCTGATCGTCAATCAAACTAATGATACGCTCCAAAACTGTACGTTGGAGTTGGCGACGTTGGGAGACTTGAAGCTGGTGGAGAAACCGCAACCAGTAGTTTTGGCGCCGAAGGACTTTTGCAATATCAAGGCAAACGTAAAAGTAAGACTCTCCTTATGAAGTTGACAGCATTTTTGTACTTGTATTTCTCACGTTGTAATGGTACAAGCTTTGGCGGAACCAGAAGGAAAAACTGGGGAAATGTCCATTTCCCAAGATTTAAACATTATGGTAGTAATTTGAGAAAATGGCGCCAAGTAGTTTAAGATTGGTATTTCGGTAATGCACTTTATTTTTGGGAATCTTCGCATTGGCGACGAATTCATTAACAAAAACAAAGTTTTGATCAGGAATCTAAATTACATATTAATGATTCTCATGAAGGGAAAATGTAAGAATCTGTTGTTGTACTAGTAATTGCTGCTTAAACAGAAACTAAGCCCTAAAGTGCCGTACAATTTTTGTTACTGTAAATAATACTATTTGTCTAACAAGTAGTAACAAGTAGAAAGTATTTTATAGATAATAAAATGTGTTTATTTTTTTGGATGATCAGTGGTCTTGTAAACGTTTAAAAAAGAAGATGGAGCGTTTTTTTTCGTATTTTGAGAATAACTCCGCCGCATTTCAAACAATTTTCGAAAAATACAAAGCTTTTTCGTCACAGTAGTAACCTAATTTCAAAGTTTTATCAACATCCGGAAAGCATTTCACGAATTATAGAGAGTCCAAGGATTACTAGAATACAGACAGGTAGCGAGAAGGAAATGATTGACTTCGGTTTTCTCTATATGTGTGATAAAACTTGGTAAAAAATCTCGAATTCGAGCGATTGCAGTACTTCTCGGTCCATTGGCGAGGTCAAAAAAGTTCACTGAGAAAGGTTACCGTTTTTTTGTGAAAAAGTCTACACCCTTCCACTGTCCTCCAAATTGTTTTTGGATCCGCCCTTCTATAATTTGAGAGTGCGACGCTTCCAAATAAACCAAAACGCATCTATTTTAGACATTTTGGTTTGTTAAAATTTGCGTAAATACTAGCAAAAAAAAATCGAAGCGATGGAAGATTTCCACCAATTAAGCACATTTACAATCTTTTCAGGTTGCCTCAACGGAAAATGGAATCATATTTGGTAATATCGTCTATGATGTCACAGGTGCCGCTTCAGATAGAAACGTTGTCGTTTTGAATGATATCCACATCGACATTATGGACTATATTGTACCAGCTAGCTGCAGTGACCAAGAGTTCATGAGAATGTGGGCTGAATTCGAATGGGAAAATAAGGTAAATTCCAATCAGTTGGTTGTAACATATATTAAATTTATCAATTATAAACGACGGAGTCCAATTTCATACGGATTTTGCAATTCTTTGGTCGTATTATCTGAGCATGTATTTTTTAGCTATATTAATATTTGTTATTCCAGCAACCCCGAACATCTTCAGGTAAAAAAATATTTTCAATACCCTGAGACCAAGGTAACAAAAATCTGAAAAAGATTTTGTTAAAATAGCGAAAGAAACGAGAGCTGAATCAAAAACTGAATCTAAAAGCATATCTTCTTTCCAGGTGACTGTAAACACTCCTCTAACAGACCTCTCAGATTATCTGAAACATCTTCTGAAAAGCACCAACATGAAATGTCTGACACCAGAGAAAGCGCTAAGTGGCCAATGTGGCTTCATGGCAGCCAACATGTACGCGAAGTCTATATTCGGTGAAGATGCGCTGGCCAATTTGAGCATAGAGAAACCATTCAATAAACCAGAAGCTCCAGTACAAGGGCATATCAGGATCAGAGCGAAGAGTCAGGTAGGTGTGAAGAATGTCCAAACCATAGCTGGTTTCCATTTTTTCTTCATTAAGTAAAACAAAGATTTCATAATGTAACTTGTGAACTGTCGTTGTCTGCCTTGATTAATTATATTTTCCGCTGGCTGCTAATTGAAACTACATACGTATGAACGAATATATTTACTGACGAAAGATTTGATTTTGAAAATTAATGAATTTTTTTTTGCGACTCGTGGGTTTTTGTAGTAACCTGAGAAAAACTCGTACTTTCGAGGGCAATATTGTCACCGCTAACTTTTTTGAATATGAACCGTTTAACTTCTCACACCAATACGCGAAGAGGTATTGTAATCTTAATGTCGACATTGAGATTTTATGTTTTCTTAATGTTTGATAACTTTGAAAAACCATGTGCCTCACTTTCGTCGATCCTTCTGTCCAGTAATGCTTGGCCTAACTATAACTCGAAAAGCACCATTCGGATTTTGATGACACTAGAAGAGTTCTGTACTTTGGAAACCGTTGCCCAGAAAGTCGAAACGTTAGTGAGTATATATCATGCAATCGTATGTAGTTTTAATTGATCGCCAGTAAAAAATATAATGAACCAGAAAGATAGCCGCAGGAAAGTTGTAGAAGTTGCATACAAGAATAATACTATGAAAAGAACATATTTGTGGTTTTCCAAAATCGGTTCAGTGGCAGCGGAATAGTCGTCAAAATAAAATACTAATAATTTGAAAACCTCAAAAATCTGTTTTTGAACGTTTTTGACCTACTTGACGCCATTTATTATGTTTTATATATAATTACTTATATATTTTTTTGTTCTAGGGAATGGCCCTCAGTTTGGGAGACAAAATAAATATGACACAAAAAGGGACTCAAAGCAAAATTATAACTGCATAATTTTTGTATTTTTATTCATATGGAATTAAATCCAATTGTACATTATAATATGTTTGATGATATGGTAGACTTAAGTGGAGTATTTTATGTTGATATAGTTTTTCAAAAAATGTTTCCCCTTATCTTGTATTATGTATATTGATGAATAAAAATATGAGTTTATATTTTTGTTTTTAATACCTTCAATTGAACTTCCACATTGTGAAAAATCAGGGAATGTTCTAAGATTGTCATGGAAAAACGTTGTCATTAGAAAATTCAGTGAAAACGCTGATAATTTTGAGAAAAAGAACGCATACCTATAATTGAAAGTTACCTTGATAATAAAAACGTTCTACCTGTCATAAATTTAGAAATATCCAACTCATTTAGAGTCTGCATAACGCAAAACTACTTTGTGTGGAACAATAAACATTATATCCGGAATGAAGGCCTACCAATGGATGGTCCCATTTCACCTCTTTTAGCAGATTTATTCATGGATAACATAGAACAAAACATAATCAGAAAAATACCGACATATTCTATCATGGTACAGAATGTGGATATCATTGCATTTTTTAAAGGAAATGACAATGAGTCAACAGACTTCCTCCAGTTCCCAAATTTCATTCGTAATAACATCAAATACACGGTAGAGGAAGAATTGTCTGGACTATTTAAACTCAAATATAACCATATAGCTAGGCAAACTGAATTTTTCAATATATAAAATCTACATAGCGGTACCTATTCATCCTCATGTGCACTATATACCGTTTTACGTTGATACCACAGGTTGCTACTATGTTATATGACCTGGAACGACCACAGTCTGCATCGTGACCAACAGATGACGACTGTGTAGCTAAGAGATTTCTATATGGTAATTACCGTATGTTAGCTCGTCGCTTAAATTTTATTTCCATAGATGGACGGCCCACCTAGAACCTCATGAAATGATGATTAGTAGTTTTATTCACAGTAAGTTGAATTACATTGAATAAAGCATATTCTGTATTTGTTTATTAGCTTGAATTGCTATACTGCATTTTCCGTTAATACTGGATATAATTTATCAAATAATATATTTTGATGCGACATCTATCATTGAATAGTAGAAGCAGATACGTATCGCTTGCAGTGCTGTCATATTAAGGAGTTTTTCATGTAAATTGGGACTTTATTAGATTACTCTTTCATTGCAAAGACTAACCTATTGTGGTTTTGTGGAGTATTGTCACAGTCACATCTATACAATTTTCGCGGATACTTCCTACCGATTTGACAGCAACAAATGATTAGCTAATATGCTCTGAATTTTTATTCTACCAAAAATACTATTGACTACGCCAACAATTCCAACTGAAAGTTCGTTTGTATAGTAATTTTCCAAATTTCGTTCATAAAAGTTTCTACAAAATTTTTAACTTATATCAAATTAACCTAAAAGTTTCAAATCGGACGGATAGGTATATGCGAAAATATTATACCTCTAATGTGAAACAATAATCACATTAAAATTCGTTACAACTCCTTACTTTCCTTTGTCTTTTGTGAAGTATGCAAAAAATACAAATTTATGGACTATGCAGCGAAACAGGTTTTCCATAGATTACCTAAGATAAAGTAGCTTTCTTTTGCTTTTCAGGTTATTCCAAATTTTATATTCCTCCCTCGGTCTATGCTTATTATATTTGTTTGTTAATTAATTTGATAGTCCTGTAGCTACCCAACCCTAGGTACGCCAATGAATAGCTTTTTAATAGAATTTTTGTTGAAAATAGTATTGGTCATTTGATGCGTATGTTTGAGTTACTACAATTGAAATTAAACATGCTCCATATTTCCTTGCGGACCCTTCGAGAGAAGGCAAAAGTTATTTATCGCCTCTATCCTGTATCAGGGCCTTGGAAGCTAGGGACTGACTATTTTTGTAATTTACATAGCATTTTTGTTCTTCTCTTTTGTATGTATTGAATCTGAAAGGTAATAAAAAAGTGTTAGAGGAGCTCGTTCGTTGACCGTTGCAGTCGCACTTGTCACAACACGCAGGGTTCTAACAAAAAAGTTGCCTTGCCCAGAGACTAAAAGATATTTATAGTACTCTACTTTATTTAGTGTACACCATGTTATGATTAAAAAACGAATAAATCTCTAAAATACCTCAAAATATAACTTTATAATTTACTACCTAAAGTCAACTTCTAACACTGAAGATTGAATAAGAATTATATTATAACAAGTTGAGAAATTTCCTAGATTTTTCTGGATTTTATCAGGGAACTTTACGGACCGATCTGGCAACCATGCCTGTTTGTATGACAAACTACAGACAGCGTAAGTCAAAGTCGGTCTGTCAAAATTGCTTCCTACTACTTTCGGAAAAAGCGTCATAAACAAAAATCGATAAACATGGTGGTTAGTGTTCTCCTGTGCGAAAGGTTGAAGATAGTTTTTAGGAAATAAGGTGAGTTATCATCTTTTTTTATACCCTAAGGTACACTTTTTTGCTTCTCCTCCTTTTCGTCTCTCAAAATGCAGAAACTTTGAATACTGTTATTTCATTATATTCTTTAAAATCATTGACATATTCTGGTATAGGATGTGGGCGTATTAATGTCAAAGTGTTCAAAGGCATATTTTCCCAACTTTTGCTGAAACTACTCGTCTAATACTCACTTCTGGAATATGTTCCGTTTGTACCAGTAGTATACTACGAAATTCTCACGAGTTCACTTTGGACTTTGTCAGATACAACTGTTTTTGAGCATTCTACTAGCTTACTAGAGCTGTAGGATCTTGATGGATTAGAAGTGTTCGTGTATATCCATAAACCGATCACAGATTATTTTTTTATACCTCATCACAACATAAATATACTCTCATGGGAAGAAATTTTCAAATTGAAGTAATCCTAAAAGACCAGAACTGTTCTTATCCAGGAATCTCATGCACACTCTCCAAATACTAGTCAAAGTGACTGTTCGTTAACAGTAAATAGGAAACAATGCTTATGTTGAAAACTCCTTAGGCTTGAGGCAAAACATATTGTAATGTTCTTAATCACACATAAGCTAATTTATATCCACAATTTCTATTTCTTAAGAATTTGATGTCTGACCACTGACTGACTGCTGTCACTGTGTGATGCTGGAATATATACAAAAAATGCCCATCTTGAATGTTTCATAACCAATCCACAACAAACTGACATATTTGAGATGTCTTTTGACAGCTGCACACATGTTCTGGACGATTTGCATACAGGGTAATCTTTTCTGGCTGCTGCTGGCCACTGATCTCATGGCAATATTAAAAGATGTAAAGGTAAAGCTGCTCTCTTGTTCAGTAAACATTTCATATATTGTAATAATAACAGTACTACTAATAATATGTGTCTATAAATATGGGCCATGAGAAATGTGGTGCATCTAAGTGACAGGCATGGGATAAGTGTCAGAACATTTATCGATTATTTCTGTGAACTTTACCATGTATTGAAATCGATTTTCATCAAGGTTTTCCCATGTTAAATGTGTTAATTAATTTTTCTTGACAGCAATCAATATGAATGAATCATTTGCAAGGTAGTAAAAAGCTCATAAAATGTCTTCATGTACAAGCCATAATACAACTACTTAAAACCAGTGTGAAAAAAGAACAAAGCCACATTTTCACTAGGTTTTAACTGTATTTCATCTATTTTACTATTTATCTGTTTTTATTTTTAGTTGGCTAGGAATTTACTATTTTGAAATTTATTGTTGTGCTGTTTGTCACCAGTTCTCAGCATTTTAAAATGGTCGGGTAGCCCGCATATTGCGAAGTTCACTTTATTGCTGATCGTAAACTTTATTGATGGGCATTCTCTGACTTTCTTATTCGTGAAAAGGACTCTTTGTCTTACATAATCAGTACGAAAACTTATATTTTTACGTTGAAACTGATGATTTTGAGCTACAAATTTTATTGTGAAATAAAAGAAAACAGGTGTTCGCAGATCTCCAAAATTGCGACAATGTCCTTAAAATCATTTGCGTGCATAGAATAAATCGCATGGAGTAATTTTTCGATACCATTTACACAAGAATATGTGTTTACAGCCAATACAAAAAATGGGGTCCCGCGGATCAAGTCATTACTCCATGGTATGTTTCTTTGCGTATAGCGATATCGTGTTCTGCTGGCTGAAATAACCATTGTCTGTCAAATTGCACGTATGGTATTTCTAATCCTGTGGATAGGGTGTCCAGCGACAGGGAAAAACGGGAATTAGCGGGAAAATTAGGGCTTTTTTATCGGTAAAATAAGGTAAAGCATCGCGCACTGGTAGCGGGAACGTTATGTGTATTCCTATAATCCCCTTCCACCATCCTCTTTCTCTCGACTGGGTTTTGAAAATATCTGCTTGATTAGATTGTTGACGCTTTTTTTTAACCGTTTTAACCGTTCTTGCAAAATGCCTTGAGTAACATGGTCAATGATTGCCCGAGAAGTACAGTTAATGAGGACCTCCTGAACTTAAAACCACTTCAGATAATAGATTTTAGTGACAAATCATCTAACAACCAAAGAGATCAACATTGCATATGCAACCGGTTAAGCACTGGAAAAATGTGTCTGATAAGGATTTGTAGATTTTCCATATTGAATCTAGAGACATCATCAGCAGTCATATCTAAAAACTGGTGATGTGCTGGTGATCTGCTCTTTCCTATCTTATCATTAGAAAACTGGTTAAAGGATAGACCTGTGATGTTGGTCTGGACCAAAAAATTTGAGTAGCTCGGAAGCTTTTTACATCGTGGCGATGTCAGCCTTGAAGGGAATTTTATATAAATAAGGGCTTTATTATGGAAGGACAAACCGAACAGTCTCTTGTTACACAACGTTATATTGTGGTTCCGGTGAAGGCCTGTGATGAAAAAGAGACTCTCATTCACGGCTTCAGAAATGCCCATAAATGGTATGAATAAGGTTTATCTAGTCAAAAAGGCCGAAAATTAAGGAAAATGAATAATTGTGTACCTGACACAGTTTTACAAATAAAACTCTTTTTTACAGTGACGCCTTTCGATTTATATTAAAATCATCGCAGGACTCTTAGATTTGACTGTTCATGTATTTAGTGTTAAAGTAAAATTTTCTAACTAGCTATTAGTTATTGTTTCTTATCTTATTCGTTTAGTATGTTGTATAAGAGTAGTAGTAGTGCTCCTACTATAGTACATACATATACTATATATGTAGTATATCTCAATGTACTGCATTAAGTAGCTTTACCTAAACAAACATGGTCATTTTTTGATTTTGTTCTACAGACTGAATAAATGTAACTTTTAAAATTTATCTACACAGTTTACATAAAAGGAAATGGGAAAAAAAAGTTTGAAAAAAGCTTGTATAGCCACTTCGAAACATATTCGTAAACATTTTCGTAAATAAATTTGGTATGACTACGACCGAATATGATTGGAAACCGGAGAAACATACAACGAAACTTGGAGGAGTTCAGCTTTTTCATTTGAGGCCAATGTCTTCAGCGAAAGCAAAATTGGTGCAGCGGTTACTGAGAATACATGGTGGAAAGATGGTCGGAAATGTGTGACATACATTTTCGTGATGTAAACGTCAAAAATATGTTTACTATCCGACAAATTAATGAACAGAGGTTCGAGTTACTAATAAATGGAATATATCTACGCTATCAAAATTAGTTTAATATCTAAAAAACGGGGGTCGCTAAGAAGCATAAGAACTTATTATTCTTGGCGAGGATTTTATACCAATTTTAAAACAATTAGGCTTATTCGTGTGGGAAGTAAATAGTAAACCATTTAATTCGCTGTCATGTAATAATTACATAACTGCATCTGTCTTTTTTCAAGTTGATTTCCCAGTTTTGGACACTTCGAACATTAAGCGCTACCCTGAAATATTTTTTTAGGACGTCACTGCGTTTTGCGAAACCTGTTCGATTATTCTCCTGTTTTATTTTCTTTAATACAGGATGACCTTCGCGCATATATATTAAACAGACAGAAAACATTCAGATTCCTACGAATTCTATAAATAACCGCATCTTCTTGTTCCCAAGCGTTGGCCGTCGGTTGGTGTTGTTCCGAAGATGGTCGTTTGTGGAAAATCCACTGCGCTAGTCACGAAGATGCCTTCCATTAGCTTTTAATGAACACTGGAACTGTCAAGATCAAGACACAAGAATATCAGATATAACCTTAAATTAACCTTATGCATTTGGAGGTGGAAAACGTAATTTTTAACAAAAGTCAGTCGATAGAGCATGCGATTTGGTTCTCAAAGATAGTTTCTGGAGAGCAAACAGAAATGTTTTCTGGCTTACGTAATTTGAGGTTAGCTTTGTTGTAATTGCCTTGTGAAAAAGGGTTATACACGTATTGACGATCCAAAAGCTCAAGTTAGAGGTCTTGTATTTCTATCTAGTCCTAAATAACGGTGTATTTCTATCTAGTCCTAAATAACGGTTTATAAGTCTTGACAGTAATTTTTGACAATGACGTTTGTATATAGCACAGACCGAAAAGTGGCCCAGAATAACATTTTCTATAAATATCTGGATGATATTAGAAGTAGTTAAATTGTGGTGGCGCTAGTGTAGCACGTGTGTAAATTTTAAAAGAAGCGCCGAAAGACTAAAGTAGGATAGATAAGTAAACAGGGAAAGAATAACCTATACAAGTTTCATATCAGTAAGCACTATAAAATACAAAAAAATATTAATCGCTCACGAAAATTGATCACTCTCCACGCTATCGCGCAGCTATTTTTTAGGTTACATTTACCAAATCATTTTGAACTACGTGAATAATTGAGGTTTTGTATATTGTAGTTCTAGTAACTACTCGAGTCGCCAAACTACTCTGGAGGGATTCAGAACTATTATTTACTGCTTACAGCTGGACACTTTTATAACAGATCCCTCTTGCGAACATGGTGAAATGTGTAAAATATTATATTTGTTTTCTATAAGTTTCATCGAGGTTAGGATACGCAATGCGCTATATGAGAAAGAACCTTAGAATAACCCTACCCGTTTGGAGTTTGCTACAAAAGTTGCGAAAATCGTCACTTCTTCAACAGAGGTCAGTCATGAGATTTTATTTTTATCAAGCGTTTATTCACTTTTACATAAATCAAGAATGAAAAATCTGGTAATACGATTAAATCTAATATTAACATCGCAATGATTATTTGTTATTTTGATGGCAATACAATCATTTGGTGAATGGCTACACTAGTTTTCTTCGTGAATCAAATTGATTCATTATACTATTAGAGATTAAGGAAAACACTAACATGGAATATACTGGGACTTTTAGGGTTAGACAGAGATGTAGTAAATAAAAAAAAATCAGCTAACAAGGCAACGGCTATCGTAGATGTTTAAGTTATTAGCTTAATCTTCCTCATTTTCCGGTCGTTCATACAAACTAAATTTGTGACCACTGAACGAACTTCACTAACTTTTCAGCTGCCTGCCCTTTTTTTTTAATTCCTTGCATTTATTCCAGTATATATTTATATCTATTATCCAATTAGTAATTATTATATTATAGAGCTTATTAAGTAGCTTTTAACATTCCGCCATACTAACATTTAATAACTCTTAATTTATTATTGCCATATTATGCATTATTTTGAATTGGCTGGAAAGAATTGTAAATAACGATTGGAAATGTCGATATAAACAATTTCCTAATTAGTTATTAGAAATATGTAACTATCGCTTATTAATTTTGGTTATAATTACTATATGCGAACGGTTGTGCTGTTATCATTTATCAACCAAATAAGGATTATTGACTGCATGGCAACCATTACAAGTGTACTTTGTTACCTAACCTTTTAAGTGCATCTCATTTGAGGAATACTCAATACATCTATGTATTTTAACATGGAGATTTCCAGAGGTTAGTACGTTTCATCTGAGGCCACATTTTGTCCAACTATTCTAGGTGTCCAATAGTTCCATAGTTCCAATATTACTAAAACTTCAAATGAATCATTATTTCCGATAAAAATCTTCAATAAACTTACACAGAGTCAACCTACTTGACACTATGTTTTATGACGCTAAATAACACTTGTAATCTGTGATTGATAGTTGGAGTATAAACTAGTCCCCTAAGATGCCTATACAGTAAAAAAAAATTGAATTGCTTAACCCCCCCTTATGCAAAACCCAAAGCGCGAAAAAAACTCAATGCTGAAGGACATTTCACGCCCTTTCAGCCCACGATTTTGCTGTCGTAGCGCGGGTCCCGGTCACCCAACCCTAGCTACGACACTGATAAGACCCCATAGATCCACATTGGTGTGCAGTATTGTATCCAATGGTAGCTGTAATGCGAGTATCGATATCTGAACATTATGAAATCTTATTGCAGTTGTTTTTTTCACAATTAATTGATAAATTTTCCTTAATTCATTTATTGATGGTCGAAATAAGCTGTTGCAGTCATTAACTAACACTGCATTACCTGTGCCAGATATAATCACGGATATATCATTGGCATATAACGTGTGTTCTAGGAAACGATTCCTCAAAGGTATTTATGTAGAGGGAAAACAGCACCGGACCAGGTATAGATCCTTGTGGTACACCTATATCTGCATTTACCTTATCTAATTGTGAGCTAATAACAAATATATATATTTATATTTGTCAACAGGATGCTCTCGTTAACCTTAACATGCTTGACCAGTTTTCGAAAAAAGAATGATATGCATTTATTGTTTGCGCTGCCAAAAACCATTGATCGGTGACAGTATGTAATGACATAGGTAATGATCTCGGTTAGATTGAATGTCGTACTCCGATAAGAAATTCTATTTGAATCCGCCAGCACATATGCCACAAATCCGCCTACATAGAATTTCATATAGCTATTATGCGTTTGAACGCCATTGAACTCGAATCATTACAGCATGACCTGAGGAGTTGTTAGTCATTTTATTCTTTGTGAGATTTTAATTAGGTGTACATGGTTTTTATGCTTTTGTTGATTGGATATTTATGCTGACATACAATATGGACGTTATTGTCACGTATGGCAAATCTATTTTTTTTCCTCTTGATTTTTGACCTTCGTTGATCAGTGGGGTAATATTGCAACATTTCGCTACATGAAATTATGAAGAAGTATAATTTGAAAAACAAAAAAAAAACGTTTAAATAGCAAAAAATATTTCCTAATAATTACTATGATTTTTTTCGATAACGATAGAAAATTCACTTAATATAATTAAATTATTTAATAGATTTAAAATAAGAATAAAGTGATTAACGAAAAAAATATTACTTTTACATTTACTATATTTTCACAATAACTCTAGTCTTACAAATAGCTGCCAATAAAATATTTACGCAACTTGATAACTCCTCACGCTTTTTATAATAATTTTGTTTGTGAATCATTATTCTTCGCCGATACTAACCGATTACTGGACCGAATACAGACAGATCGATGAAAGTCGTGATGTATATGTCACGAAACATCAACATCTAGAAAACACAATATCTTGACTTCGAAATTTGAATATTATTTGCCTGATTCAATCGAAATTGTATCTATGACGACAATGATTAAGCGATTGATTTGGTATACACTGTTTATATATAGGGTGTTTCCTAAGTACCGTCCGTAATTCCAAGAGCACATTCCTGACCCAAATTCAAGTTACAAAGTTCATATTCACATGTGTTCTATAAAGTCTGGATTTCAAGCGAAATGGTGTCAAAAATTGATTTTTATTAATACCTCAGAGATCCTCATCCCTATTACGATGAAATGTGGCAGTGTGGTTTATTGTAATAAGACGACACTGTCTATAAGATAATTACGAATTTCAGTGATGTCTTGGGGGGCAGTCACACGAATAATATTGGCAAAAAAATGTACGTCACTGACTTTTTTTAAATAAAATATATATTTTTTCGTATATCGCTATAAATACAACTCATTTGTCTTTTCTCTTTGTATTTCACTTCGTTTTCGAGGAAAAAATGAAAACCACTTCATTTCATCTCGACGATTTTGTTTCAACTATTTTTCTACATGCAACATCCTGTATATCTATGGTGATTGGGAAGCAATCACAATAATTTGAACTGATAAGCTTAGCAATGAGAGAAGTACAGCAGAAAATGAGAGGAAGCAATTTACGTGTACATCCTCTGTCAGTGATTCACCTTTTCATGCAAACCAAACTATATCGCCAAACCGGTCAGTTTAAAAGACCATTACCATTTTCCCGGAAATACCAAAATTAACTTCACATGCAGTGATTGGCTGTAATTAGAATGTGCCGTGATTTTCCTTTGAAACAAGTTAACTGCATACATCGTACAGAGATCTGTACACGATCCATAACTAATAACCTTTACCAACACCAACCTTTCTAAAACGTTTATTATCTTATGCAATTTGTTGCGAGTAACAAAAGATCAACGTCTAGAAGGTTGATTCTATCGTTCAGATTGAAATTGTAAAATAGCAACATAACGTTCTAGCATGAAACTTGAAAAAATTGTGTTGCGCGTTTCACTTTATTGAATAGCATTGTCGTACTATCTAGTTCTTAATAACTGACTTGGTCGCAAAATAGTTTTTGCTGCATACTCTCTAAATTGTTTAGACAGTTGTGAAACATTTATGTATGAAGTCACTACAAACACTACAAAATTTATTAACTACGACCGAAAATGGTTCCAAACATTACATGAAAAGTGGCATCACAGGTAGGTTGACACTATCTCAATGTTAGAAATAGGATTTGCATAGGGTTTTGGAAGAATAAAGAAGAACTGAATATTTCAAATTTGCAAAATATTCCATATTTCCAAAAGTTCGTTCAAGTGGATAAGCAGCTTTGAAACTGATACAATTGCACTTAAATTACAGAAACAACTCACTTGACTCCATTTTTCAAGACTTAATAACAATGTTCTCATTATTCGAGATCCCTATTGAGTGAAAATGCAGTAATGTGTAGTGAAACTGATAAAACAGAAAGGGAACGAATTAGTCACCTTAAAAATAAAGCTAACTATTCTATATTTATCTCAGCCCACCACTTTTACTCGCTGTCATGTCAAAAAACTGAACTTAAGCATAATGAATTAGTCGGCTTTGTTTGTTTTCCCATCTTTGCGAAATTATTTTCGAAAACATCTACAAAAGCATGAGACCGGACGTCACTGTGTCGCTATCGACTGCTTGCCCTGAAACGCTGGCGAAAAAGACTGAAAGCCAAAACTCTTCCAATTTTGACCTTTCAATTGAATTATGATCACGTGTCTCCGAAACGTCCAAAAGCCTACTTTGCGTGTTTTCCACTTATTTTGTTTTTTGACGATAACTCCGCCGCCACTGTTCCGGTTTGCGAAAATTACGAAGTGCTTTCTTCCTTGTCACAGTAGGAATCTAGTGTCAAGGTATTATCAAAACCAGAAAAGTACTTGCCGAGTTATACAAGGATTACCTGACAGACAGACCGACCGAAACGAGAGACATGATTTTTCGTGATGTATTAAAATATTTCCCATTGGATAGGAGGTAAAAAAAGAATTCTCATAGCATACGCATATATTTCAGAATAATAAAATACCATTGTGTACCACGGGTCCTTACCATATTAGTGCTGCACACCATATCCCGATCCTTTTAAATCCGAATCAGAACTGGATATGATCTATAAATTTTTAAAACATCCCAATCAGGTTCCTGTCTTCTGTTCCTTCCTCTAGGGATCACGGATCCGTCAAAAGCTTGGATCCGTATCCATAATCAATACCGGTACATTGGTTACTGAGGCTACGCAGGGTCGATAACTGCAACCAATGGACCGACAGCAATAAGTGACGTCATTTTAGTGATTTATACAAATCCATCAAAACCTTAGAGAAACATTTTACTCCAAATTATAAAATGTTTGACATCTGCTATGGTGTGGAAAGTAAAACAGAACGTTAGTGTGCGTAATATTCTGTATCGCTATAACTTCACATGACGGATAGTAGTAAAAGAAATCGAAAACAAACCTTGCGACATTTTCTTATTTCAATCTGGTCATTCGCCTTTGCCGAAGAGCAGGGTATTTAGTCCTTGTGTGCGGTTGTAGCTGGATGACATGGATCGCGAAGAATGTTACCAACCGGAACCAGTCGTGTGGCTGTTGCTGCTGCTGTTTGTTTTCTTGTTGCTTGCAGCTTTTGCTAGAGATGGGTGGATTTGAATTGGTTGCATACGACGGAATGATTCATGTAATAAAGCGGGCAGAAATATGTGAAATCAATCGGTTGTTATTCTTGTTCAGTACATGTTGCTTCAGAAAAATGGGCTAATTCCGGTTTTTGAATAAGAGCGGAATCGAGTTAAATCTTGAAGGCCTCGGCATCAGTTTCGAGCACTGAGTGACGTCAGAATAATGACGCATCTTCAAAATCAGTGATTACTAGAGGGAACGGCCCCTCAGTAAAACCTGATAACCAGTGCTGACTGGCGACACCTGTTTTGTATGCTTGGCCAATGATGATGAAAAATTTTGGGATGTCAATGATTGATCGAATAAATCAAACAACAGGTTATTTGGAACTGAATAACCTGTTATTATCGTTATTTTTTGTATAGGTTTGTACCGGTTTCTACTTGTTATATTACACGACCAGAAAAATCCGCTGTTTTTCCTTAGGATTCATCAAAAAACGAACCTATAACTAAATCGGTATCATATTGACAGGAATTGAAAATAAGTATCTAAGAATAATCAAGTCGAAAACGTCGTCACTAATTTGTTTAGAGGGGTCAAAAATTCGGTGTTTGTGATTGGAGGTAATGCATCTTACTTCTTAGATATAGAACATTATTTATACATCTGCCTTTAAAACAAATAAATGAGATTTTTTTTCAATAGCTGATCCAAAATCTTTTTTTTTCTAAACTGATATCATTGTGTGGGAAGTGAAGCGTTAGCAGCTACAAACGCGAAGTCTAACTGTGACTGATATAAAGACGTTTTATTTGCAAATCTATAATTATACTCCAGATTTACGATATAGTTACATTATTCATGAAATTACTTTGTTGCTGCGTTTCTTTGATCTCTAAGATGAATCAAATTCCAAATCTCTAGCTGGTTGCCGTTTAAGAGAGAGATTATTTGAACGCGAATTGACCACGAGTATGATCTCTGCTGTGTTGCCAGATATCTCTTACTGTAATCGTCGTTTATTGATCTTTATAGAATCTACAGCAATTGTTTGTTTGGTCTCACGAGTGTAGTTGTACGAGCTAGACATACATTACAGATCGTTAAGAACTTGTTATGTAGTTTCATATTAATGTAAACTATTACAATGCTTTTCATATTCATGATATTTCATGGCGTAGTTAGCTTTTGTAAATGAAAACAAATTTCAGGTACATGGAGAAGTTAATTTATTACCTTTAAGGTTCTTTATAACTTTACATCTGTGGCTTGATGGCAGATGAGGTGGGATTTGTTATGGGCTTGATAAATTATATATATTATTAGCGTTTATAATTTAACTGAATCAATGGTTTCCTAATTCAAAAATTAATTTTTAGACGATGAATGGATAGTATTTTTGGTGGTGCACAATCACCTCAAGATATCGCTTTCAGTAGCCCTTGCTTTGAAGCTCATTGCTTTTCTTGCTCGGCCCCCAGATATATCGTACTGTCGAAACGTCGTCATATATGATTGTTTGCAAGGATATAACAAGGTGGTAGTGCCTAACGTTGTTCATATTATTGGAAGTTGCCACAGTTGCATGAATTAGTCACCTCTATATTCAACGCATTATGAATTTGAAATTATAACAAAAACATCTGTTCCAGATATTATCAGTCTTCGGTCAGTCCTCATATATGGTGAAAGTGAAAGAGGACCTCCCTCTCGGGATGAGTGATCCGCTGCCCTCCGCGCCGGCCTCTGTCGCCCCGCCCACCTCGGGCGTCGTCGCCCACGCGCCCCGCAAGCAACGCCCGCCTTTCGGCGGAGGCGGTGCTACTAACCAACACGCCCACCTCCACCATCATCACCATCATGGGTCGTTCCAGCACTACGGGCACTATCATCGATGCTCCTTCCCCGCTGATGGTAAGTTGACGCTTTTTAGTTGTAAAGCGGTTAGGGTTAGGGATAAATTGTAAAACGTCTCCGACCATGACCTCATTAGTTCGATTGTAATATTCAATAACTTAATTAACTAATAATTCACTATCTACTCGACCTAATTTTCTCGACTAGAATTCAAATCCTCAACGTTCTGGCTCATTCTTTCGCAGGTGGCGACGTGCCTAACGGGGCTTCCCCGGCAAAATTTCATTTCGGTCCTGGGTTTGAACCCCAGCAACAAAGCAGCTATGGCCCCGGTCCCAGTCAGAACCAGGGCAATGAGTACATCGTGTTCTTCCACGTCAATCCAGGCGTCACCATCAGCTTCCAGATGGGAGAGAACTTGGAGATACTCAGAGGTAAGTCTGTAAGACATCATCACTTGTGTAGATTGTTGATATTCTTGGTGGAACTGGTGATGGTTTAACTTGGTTGGAACTATTCTTCAGCGAAGCAGCCGAAACGTTGGTGAAGGTATTCAGTCACTTGTATGTGGTTTTAATTAGCGGCCAGTAGAAAATATAAGATGAACACCTCATATCAGTAGCCAATTAGTTCCTCTTTACTAGCATTTTCCGTTATTGTTCAACGGTATTTTTTTGCTTGACCGTTTTGTAATTTATCTCAAAAACTAATTTCGCAAGATGATATTTTGAGCTTAGATTTGAATTCATTTTTTATTTTACGTTGTTTTGTGGAAATGACGAAGCCCTTCGACAATGATGAGAAATTTCAATCTAGCCTATTTCTAACACACACTGTAGAATTTTACCATACATACGTCATAACAACATTGTTGATTTTCAGTGTATTTTGAATGTCTGGAAATTTGGGATAAATTTAAACTACTTACATATTTTTTTATGTTGTACGGTATTTTACAACGTAGTGAGCTTTCAATTTCACACGCCAATGGGCGGGGAAGTATTCTAATCCCGAAAAATATCCAATTCATGATATTGTGTTTTCTTGATGTTTTATGACATATCCATCACGAAAAACTATGCCACTCATTTCCGTCGGTCTGTCTGTTTGTCTGTCTGTATTATTGGCATCTCTATAACTCCAAAATTACTGTTTGGATTTTGAGAAAACTTTGACACTAGGTTACTAGTGTGACAAGAACGGAAAAGCTTTGTAGCGTTTAAAAATTGGTTCAGTGACGGCGGAGAAATAGTCAAAAAACGAAAAAAAATAAAACAATAAGGGTAATAAACAATATTACAAAAGTCATATTCAGCCTTTCAAAATAACGTCAAGTAGGTTGACTCTGTATTTCATGCAGTGTCAGTTTCCTAATCCTTATCGAATTTAAAATCTGTTAACTCAGCAGAAGTAAGTTTTTGAAGTCTTGGTGCTGATCCAATTGAACTTAATTTCGTAAATATTGACTACTTCAAAATTTTTGGAATTTTGGTATAATAAAACATTGATACTTACAATATTTTTTAAGTTCCAACTGTCAACCGTTTTTCAATCCGATCTTAATCCTTATCTTTAAACTAATACCATCAACCTACTTGTCATTTTTTTATACAAATGGCTATGTATATACATTGTTCAAACAATTCAATAAAACAGCTGGTATGAACTGTGTTCTCATTTGGTGTAATTACTACTACCGAATCACTAAAACGCTTTTTTCGTTGGGTAATAATATCATTAACGTTGGTAATACCTCTTTAATTGGATTATAAAATTAATAGATTATTTTTTCTCTCCATATATTCGTTATAGAATGAACTTGATTCGGGTATGTTCAAGGTGATATCTCCAGATATGTACGATTTTTTATCACAGGATACAGGAACTAATTAAACGCCTCGGTTATATCCATGCGGTGATAAGAGTTCGACATTTTTTTACCGTTACGTAGAGGTCAAAAATTTTTATAATTTATCTGTTGCAGTTAATTTGAAAAGCGTAGATGTTTCATATTTTATTTATGTGCCGGGTTTCCATTGTCTATACAATTTTTGAGATCACAACATTTCCTCAATTGTGATCAGGTATTGCCGTCAACCGGTAATTTTTTCATCCCACCATTTTTTTGTTTTTATTTGACAAGCGGTTCAATTCCATGGCAAATGTGTGAATAATATGAATATCTAACAAGCACAGAAGATTATCTGGACATACATTCATATATGTTAAAACCTCTTTTTCCAACGACAATTTCTTTGAGTTCTCCTCCTCCTAACAACTCACCTTCAGTTCTTGACCCTCCAAAAAAATAAAAATCAAAATGATCATTGACATCGGAAACGTCCAAATGAAACGTTCGAGCTTTATTTTGAATATATCTCCGCTGGCACTGCCCCGATTTTTTGAAGTTGCAAAGCTTTTTTGTCATTGCCATAGTAGTAATATTTTGTCAAAATTTAATGAAAATATAAATGGTAGTTTTCGACAGACAGAAGACCGTCGAAATGGTTTTTGAAATTTTTCGTGATTACAAGAATTTCCCCACCTATTAGCATGGGAAGTAAAAACCATCGTTTACCTAAAGACGACTGAAGATAACATTGACCGAAACTTTATGAATTTTCAAGGATTCTATAGACAATGGAATATTTTTTTTTTATGAAAACTATTAGAAATGTCTCAAATCTATTTATCATGGGAAAATACATTCTTTGTGATCTCTCTATGTGTTCTTTTACATCAGATTAAACGATGAAAATGACAAAAATGAAAATGGTACAAGGTGACGCTGTACTTTTCACGCAATGGTTTTGAGGAATAGACATCATGATCAGATTTTGGAACTGTTGGTCTTCTGGAATTATATTCAATGACTTATTAATTTTTTGGATTTTAACATTTTTCCAAAATGTCCATAATTTACAGTATTTTATAAACTTGTGTGTCAATAAAGTGATACCACCGTATGTAAAATACAGAGTTAATCTACTTTACACCATCTTCAAAAGAAGCTAAGTAACACTTTTTATTATTTACGATTCTCATCCAGTTAAAATGCACTAATCGGTAGTAGTTAAAATGGAAGCAGAACAATTTGAGATCGTTTGGAAAAAATTTAACTACACCTTAAAACGCCATATAACTTGTAAAAAAAAAATTAAATGGTTCACCAACAGGGTCAAAAGTTTATTGATGCTTTTACCAACTCCATTATCAACGAATTGAAGATCTAACCTGTGATTTATGATTTACGCTAAAAAAATGACGTCAAGTAGGTTGACGCTGTACTTACCACATAATGGTATCACTTTGGGAATAAGTACTTGAATCGGAGTTTGGAGGTGTTGATCTTTTGAATTTATATATAAAAACATGGGAACTACTAAAAGACTAAATTTTTATGATAAAATTCCCAAAATGTCAGTATTTTCGAAAATGTCCACCACTTACTTCAACTGGATTCCTATAAGAATATTTAGTTAACTGATATTACTGGACAGAAGACTAAAAACCATTTTTGTAATGTTGTATCATCCTCATTCAGTTAGAATGTATCAGCATTTATTGGAACAGAAATATGTCAAACTAGACTGTTAAAGTAAATGTGTCAACCTGACAAGTCGGGAGCGTCTATCTATACTATATTTTTAGACTCCTACTCCGACCGTTCGTCAGTATTGCTCGAACGGTAGACTGCGATTGTTCACTTCTCCACCCCTCAAACCCTATATTTGAATTACATAATATCATTAAAAAATATCAGGGGCATATGAAACGTCTAAAAACAAAGTTTTGGCGTTTTTGTTTGTATTAATGTCAAAGTTTCATCATAATTCAACGAGTACTTCCAGAGCTTCAGATTACCGGACAGAGTACGGAGAGACAGAACGACGGAAATGAGTATTTTATGAAACATCAAGCAAACAAAATATCTTGAACTCGAAATTTTTCGCCATCACAATACTTGCCTGCCAATTGGCATGGGGATTGATACAGAAAAAGGCTAGAAATGCGGTTTTGCACTGAATGAGGTGCTACTTTTTAATGAAGCCTTATAAGGCTTTTGTTGACCTTCCAAACACGCTGTATAACGTGAAAGCAAAATTTTGCAGTGTCGGTACGACCACGATTCAATTATTAGGTAGTTCGGAGAACGGTGTAAATGTCAAGGTGGCCTTAACATTTTCTTTCGAGCCGCCTGTCTGTGGGAAGCGTACGTACGCCGTTCGGCCTAAAGACGAAGTTGGCTGTGACGAAGTGGATTTTAATTGTTTTAATCGCAGGCTGCCGTGTGTGTGTCTGACTGGTCCGCCGTTCGTTCGGCTTTGTCAGGTTTGCGCGAAATCTGAAAAGGAGAACGTTGTGGTACTGCAAGGCCGTTGCCAGCTCGCCGGCTCTTTTATTACCTGTATTCGCGAATAATTTCGAATTCGAAATATTGCATTTGTTATGTTTTGTATTAAAAACTATGTTGATTACAACAAATGAATGGTTTGGAACTTCACTAAATCTGACCAAACCAATTTCAGCTTTCCCATAATTCGAATTCAAAGTAGAGAACCTTTTAGGTCACGATACACGTACACCGGTATGGTGATTTGCCTGCACAAATTTGTTCTGGCCGTGCTTTTACGACACGATGGAAGGAGTGGGGCAGTATGTGATGGAAGGCGCCGAGGCAAACTCAAGCGCGCTGATAGGAGTAGTAAGCGCATTACGACATCGGAGGCATACATGATTTTTGGTCGCTTGTAATTTTATCTCCTGTGACGTCACATGAAATGAGACCGTCATGTCGACGGCATACAGGTTTGAGGTAGTTCTTCCTCTGGTTATGTCGTACGAACCGGCAACACTGCGTTCTCTTTCTCTTTCTATCTTTCTGGCTGCCTCACTCAATCCTATACTTTTAGCGTTCCGATCGATACAGCCTCAATCTCACTTTCTTAGTAGCTGTTGTTTTTTTTAAAATAATATTTCACAATGTCGGGGATTGTGTGGTTCAAATGACGGTTCCGGAAAAATAATATTGCGTAAAGAGAAATGCTCCAGAAGGTGTTCCCTTATCAACTGTTAGAATTTCGTAATGCCTCTCACGGCCGGACCTACAGAGGGGGCAGCGTTGCCACATTTCGTAATGACACCTAAAAGTGGTCTAATTTCTCCTTGGATAGAAAAATAAGACGTTGTAGTTAATTGATTTCGTACTAACGGGAAATGTTTAGTCGCCCGGTCTTTGATATAAAATTCATTTTTGGTGAAATTCTATAGTTCACTGCACTAACTATCACGAAAAAAACAGGAAAAATGCATCACTGAAATCTATTTTGTTCAGCGGCTCAACGTATACTTCAGTTTCCTATCAACTATGATATTGATAGATTTAAGATTTAGCAGTTTACTGTCAATAACAAATTTGATGTGTATCTACAGAAAATGAACGACCTTGATGCGATGTTTCCATCAACGATTTAAATGATTCTGAACTATTCCACAGTTCCACAATTTGGTCGGAATTATTCATTCTGAATCAGTTTGACAAGTTACCTAACCTATATTTTTTGTTTCCAATGAAAAATCACATCAAAATCCAAATAGACGGTAGAAACTAATCCCTACACCGAAACTTGCGATATAAATATGATATGCCAGACGACTATACTTTCAGTTATGTATTTCCTTACTTTGTTTGTGATTTTATAGGTTATAGCGAAAAATCGGAAATCTCATTGATTCTAAGTCGTTCAAACACTGAGCTATGCCACGTAACCGGGCCACTATTGATATGATTATAATTGCGCTACAATCTCGGCTGATCCGTGTGTTTTACGATTCGTCAAAATCTTTTGCAATACGACTCAAAGCTAGATTAAACGTCGACGTCGTTCTGATTGTTTATATTCTTTATGTGGTACCTATTGGTATTGTTCGAAAAAATACATGTACACCGTAATCAGTGATTGATGCAGCGAGGAATTAGTTTTTGAGAAGCGTGTTATGATGTGTTAGGTAATAGTTCACGTCCATTGTGTATTGTTCTGCACTGTGTCAAGATTTTCTCATTGTGCAATTACTTTCTGAAGAGAGTGTTGATCGGTTACTTATCGAGAAAACTCGGAAACGTTCTATTCCGCGAAGCACATACAAAATTATTATTGTATACAGGGTGTTCCAGAATATGTCAGCGAGATTCATATGAAAAATAAATATCGGCAAATAATATGACAATAAAGCCCCTAAAGGACGCCACCGTGAATTGGTTTTTTGGAATGAAATATTTTTTCAACATACGTACGCATCTGTATATTACCTATTTTGATGATAAGCAAGGAAGTAGTGGTCGCGGTCGAAGATCTTTACTGACCCAAACATTGGTTGTATCTTGAAATGCGAAAAACGTGCTCATTTTGTAATTTGGAATAAACTTCTTAAATATTCTTACTCATAGTACTTAATCGTTTTTGTAATACGATTTTTTTGACAAGTAGCTGTACAAGCGACAAGTATGTCTTTCGTTCTATCAGTCTGTCACTAGCTCAGTTTTTTCTTCAATTTTCAATCTGTAACTAGTCCTACGATTTTGATGCTTTGAATCAGACATAATGTGGGTTATTCAATGCAACCTACTTTCAAATTCGGTCCATTTTCGGCTCATAATTGAATAAAGTAATGATGAAAATTTTTTAATCCGAGATATTATCTTGCTTATTTTAGAGCGTAGTGGAAAAAGTGCATTTCTCCATTTTCGTATCTCTATCAATTTCCCGTACACTACGGGTAGCAAACGTAGTTTGTGTTATTTAATTGTAGCGAAAAAAAAACAACATTTTTATTGCATTATTTAAAATGAGTTTTATCCCAAATAAACAACATTTGCGGGAAGTAATGTTACATTACTTTGTTGCAAAAAAAGTGCGGCCAAAATATATCGTTTGCTCAGTGAAGTTTACGGTGAGCATTCTCCGTCCTAAACAACTTGTAAAGAATTGTTCCGTCGGTTTTAAAGTGGAGATTTTGATGTTAAGGACAAAGAACACGGAAAACCACGAACAAAAGTTAAAGATGCAGAATTATAAGAATTACTCGATCAAGACCCGTGTTAAACGCAAGAGGAGCTCGCAGCATCATTGCATGTTGATCAATCAACCATGTCCAGGCGTTTGAAGGCCCTTAGATTCATCCAGAAACTTGGAAATTGGGTACCACATGAATTGTCGCTAAAAGATATGGGAAGGCGGTTTTGCATGCTCCTCCAGCGCTACAAAAAAAAAGAGTTTTTTGCACCGAATTGTGACTGGTGATGAAAAATCGATAATCCGAAACGAAAAAAATTGTATGTGAAACCCGGCCAACCAGCAAAATCAACGCCAAAGCAAAATATTCATAGCGCCTAAATAATGCTTTGTATTTGGTGGGATCAAAACGGTATCCTGTATTATGAGCTGCTAAAATCGGGTGAAACGATCACAGGAGGACGCTATCGACAACAACTCATCAAACTGAAGCGAGCAATTAACGAAAAAGGGCCAGTATATGCAACCAGACACAATGGCATAATTTTCCATCATGACAACGCTCGGCCTCATATTGCTATACCGGTTAAAAACTATTTGGCAAACATTGGATGGGAAGTCTTGCCTCACCCGCCTTATAGCCCAGACTTGGCCCCGTCTGATTTCCATTTGTTTAGATCGATGCAAAACGCGCTCACTGGAATACGCTTCACTTCAGGACAGGGCACCAGATTGGTTGGATTCGTTTTTGGCCGCAAAAAAAAGGAATTCTATTGGCGCGGAATTCATCTCTTACCCGAAAGATGGAAAAAAGCTGTAGCTAGCGATGGCCAATACTTTGAATAAATTGTTTTTTTATTTTCCAATTAAATGAACTGGTTTTTTCATTGAAAAAAAGGCGGAATCATATAATAAGATATTCATTCATTCTTATGTGGTTTCAATTATCGGCCAGTGGAAAATATATGGGAATCGTTTAATTATATTGAGTTAGGGTTCTTGTAAACGATAATTCATTTTATATGTCTTAGTTTTGAAACGGATTCAAATGTAATAATAACCAGAAGACTATTTTGGTCAGCATACAGCCGTGAACCCATTTCATTTTTGAAAATATTTTTTTTTCTAAATTTTTAGTTCATAGTTTGAATTTTTCGTCAAATTTAATTATTCATTATTAATTATTCATATCAAAATATCTGAAAAACTATTCTCTAAATTTTTTATTTGAAATTCGGATTCCTGTACTAAAAAAATGATATTCAATTTCAAATCAAATCGGTCCTTGATACTTGTATAAATTCTCAAATAAATCGGAAGTCTTGAAGTTGGTGAAATTTACATTGAAAGATTTCGTAGATACATAAATACTTCAGGTGAAACCAGTGAAACATATTTATGAATATTTAATTCAACAACTCTATTTGCGTATCATGCCAGCATTAGCAATCTTCAGTATTTATCATAGTGCAGTATTTTCTTCCAGGAAGAGGCTCACCGGAAGCGGAACGGTATCAGCTTCAGCAAGCACGGCGTCTAGATAAAACAGCCTCCCATTCATCTGCGTTCTATTTTGTAACAGTGAATGTGTGGTATTCATGTTTCTACTATCATATTTCTAGTGTGCATGTGCCCATTACAACATTCAACAGCGTGTTGTTATAAACGATCTGATTAGGCATTAAAGAAACATTATATAATATAATATATACAGTGTCAGTAGATCTTACAATATGGGATTACTCTAAAAAGAGAGCTAGTGAGAAAATAATAAAGTAAATTAGATTGATTTAGTAGTTCCCGCGCTATTCATCCTTTTGTCTTTTCTTATTTAAATTATGTACATACAATAATTTTAAACACCTTCGGTGATGCTATAGATTCTTAAGAATATATTTTTTTCAAAATCTGATTTTCCAATGATTTGTTGAATGCACCGTTACATGTCCGAAATTTGACATGCAAAGTGTTAAAAACGAAATGTGACCTTTTTACATCGCGTACTGCGCTCCCATAAAGTTACCTGTCTGAATAGGAACGGTTATGAAAAAGAAGTGACGTTAAGGGAGCTCTTTCACTGACCACGTCACTAGACGATTCTTATTTTTATACTAACACATCCCTGCCCGGAGCGGCAACACGGCGTTCCCTATATCTTTCTATCTTTCTTGCAGTATCACTCACTCCTATACTCTTAGCGTTCAGACCAACATTACCTCAATCTCTCTTTGACAGCTGATGTTGTTCGTCGTAAAGAATATTACACAAAAATTATGATGCAGTTTCGCCTTGGTATGATGAATTTTAGTGGACTAGGTCAATGAAAAACAGATTTAATATATTTCTTTAAGCCACGTTTCGGCGAACATATAGTCATCCTCAGGCATCTGAATGTCTAAGTTTCCATCGTTTCGTGGAACATGGTAGAGGAGTTTGGCCAGATATTAAAACGCTGCATAATTAAAATATGAAATTAAAAAAAACAACTAGCACACTACAACGAAAGTCAGCACCAGACAAAAGGAGGAAAATGAATAACAAAAAATTATTACAAAATGTCGGATTTCATGGATCGGTTCCGGAAAGTTTTCAGTATCGCCACTCGCGGCGGACCTACAAAGGGAGGCAGCGTTGCCACATTTGGTAGTGACACCTAAAATTGGTCTACTTTCACTTTGGATAGAAAAAAACGGTGCTGTTAATCGACTTCGCACTGACGCGAAAAGTTTAGCCGCATGTTCTTTTATATAAAATTCATATTTGGTGCAAACCTATAGTTGAATGCATTGGCGATCACGAAGAAGCATGAAAAATGCACCATTTTTCCGTGGTCAACGGCTCAGCTTAGACTTCAATTTTCCAAAAAAAAAAAAACTGTACTGCGATAGATTTGAGATTTTTCACAGTTGGTCCAGTATCAATTTATTGTCATAATGACAAATTTGATACAAATCTACAGAAAATGGGTTTCATAAACACCGTAACACCGTCAATGTGTGTTAGATGATGGCGGCGCCTATTTACCTGGAGATCAGAAGGAATTAACCATAAAAGGCCGGCCTTCCAGTCCTGTTACTATTTACCAGTTATTAAGCAGATACATATCTTGATTTTGAATGAGAAACCAAATCGGTTTCTCATTCCAGCTATCACTTCATAAAATATTTATTCGAAATCATCACTAAATTATACTGAATATTATGCAAAAGATGTATTTCACAAAGATAATTATTTTTGTAAACTATAACAATAATATCAGGGTCCTATTAAGTGGGGATATGAATAATACCTTCTCCCCAAATCCATGGTACTGAATGTTGCACTTATTTCTCTGCGAAACATATATACTCAATATTATATTTATAGACGTCTAATCCGGCCGTTCGTCAGTATCAACAGTATCGCCTGAACGGTAGAGTGGGAATGTTCACGCGTTGTTATATGAATAATTAACTTCATCGTATGACTGCTGCCACTTTCAATATCTCAAAAAGTACACAATACTACTGGGGTCAAAATTTTATAGATAATAGAACGTCTTTGAACAGCACTATTTTTTTTTGAATATCCTCTCTCACCATAATCCACCCCAATCCCAATTTTTTTTTAGAAAATGGTCAGGATGTTAGAGCTTTTTTTATTTTTTTCGTTTTTTGACGATGAGTCGGCCGCCACCAAACCGCATTTCAAAAACTACAAAGCCTTCCCTACATTGTCACACCTTATTGTGGAAGTAACAATACTTTCCCGATGATTGACGTGGAAAGTAAAATGAAGTTTTGTGAAGAGGCATTGATATCGGATTAGCGAATCGAATATTTCGCGCTCATATTGCTGTAAATATTGAAACGATTGGCGAACGAACTGAGAACGCTGGGGTCGGCGACCTCCGGATTCTAGACGAAATTCGAAAGAAATCAGACAGACGGAGCCGGTCGCAAGCGGTAAACCACGACACGTCACGCATCTCCTCAAGAAAAAACGAACCCGATGAGAAAAATGAGGAAAACAAACACAATGTCGGTTTTGCGATCTGTGTGTTGCGTTGCTTCGTGTGCACTTTCGAATCGATCCGGTCGGGTTTTTACCCACCGTACCACCACATTCTGTACCGCAACATTATATTACTGGGTTTTCGCAAGTGAAATAATAGTACGGCAGTGCAATCGAATGCAGGTGGTGAAAGTCACTCTGTATAGGTTAGATTACACGGTGGCGATGTTGCCGATATTACCTATGGAGCAAGAATCATGAGATTTATTCGATGATATCCTGATTTCTGATCTGAAATATAATCTTCCGAAGTTAATGATTAAAGATCCTTACAGCATGTTCTTTCCAGCAGTTTTTGTCACGTGTACTTTCGCCAGCCAGGCCAAAAAATACTATACGCTGGGCGTAACTCTCCAGCAAAGTTTAACTGGCCAACTGTAAAATTTTGTGGATGGCTGCAACTGCAACATAGTGTCAATTTTTATCCTTATTACAATTCCTCTCCCGACAAGCTTATAGGGTCTAAAGTCAACAATAACTTGACCTAGTACGATCATGTTGCCGAACTTGCTAAATCGGTGTGTCAGAAGCTGGGGGTCCTCTTCGGCTGCGGAAAATTGTATTCACTGGAACAGTTAGAAGGCTCAGATTATACCATCATTGGAATACTACACGTATTGCTTTTTTCTGAATTCCAGAAGTTTCAGGGAGTGTTTTGGAAGAGCACATTCCCACACATGCAAGCAGCATTCCAAAGATGGTCTGAAGTGAGTCTTGTTGTTCCGGTGAATACACGTTTCTGCAGCGGGAAAGAACTGTCCTGCTTTTGGAACGCCAGCCCAGCAATGCTAGCAACTTGTTCGTGTCAGGTCATTTTCTTGTTTTTGATAACCCTCAAAAGCTTGATGGACGATGGCTGGAGGAGTACTGGGCTTCGATCTATGTTGAACGGCTGGCTGGCACTCCAGCGTGTGATTCCCTTGTTAGCGTAATTGCCCCAGTCTTTCTTTTGGGATGGTTGTAGTTTACCAGGTTTTATCCAGGATATGAGGAAGCGGCTATTTGCGAAGTTATACATTACATAAGATATGATCCAATAACTCGTTGCTGTACTGCTAGAATATATTTCGAGAGAGAACAGATCACTGGAAAAAGCCGATCGGAAGCATATGCATTAACCATCACGAATAGGGATTACTTACTAAGTAAACTATCCAGCAATTGCCATATACTTTGAGATATATCGATGCAATGACTCAAGACTCTCCATGGAGTTCTCTTGCTATGTTCAAAATGTAGATAACGTAGGCTAGAACGTCTTCTGTCAGTCTCTCATTACGGAAACCGTACCGGCGATCATTGATAATGTTTTTGTCCCTTTACTACAGAAGCTGCACTTTAATGACAGCCTCCATGGATATGATGCATAGCAGCGTCAGAGATCTACAGTTGCTGGGCATGTTTTTTCTCCCCTTTTTAGGAATGGGTTGCACGCACTTGGAATTGGGGATATACAAACAGAGTTCAGTTTAATTCGCAGAAGACTCAGACATTAATCCTGTCAAAGAAGTCGCATGCTGGTCTGCCAGCCGTGGAGATGGAGGGACACCAAATACTTGAATCATCTTCCATTAAGCTTCTGGGAATTAACATGTCATGGCACGATCATGTTGCCGGCCTCGCGAGGTCGGCGTCCCAGGCTTGAGGACATTATATTCTCGGAACAGCTTTTGCTACTATACAAGGCCCAGATCAGACCATTGCTGGAGTACTGCTCGCTTGTGTGGAGATGCGCTCCAAAGCATTCCCTGAAACTTCTATATATATAATCTAGAAACGAGTAATACGTCTAGTTGATACGCCTCACCTCACAAACGACCTGTATAGCCTGGAACATCGAAGAAGGGTGGCTGACCTCTCCCTATTCTATAGTTATGCCATGGCAGATGTTCGGCCGAGCTATCTAGCAAAGACTAGAGGACCTCAAAGAGCGCATCCTCGAACAAGCCTCTTCTAAAGTCCGTTCTTTTGGAGAACCTCGGCGTTGTAGGATGAGCTACTGGGGACTTTATTCACCAATGTTTAGAATCTACAGCGTTTTAAAGTGAATAAACATTTATTCTTTCGCAGTGCTTATGAAGCGCGATAAGCTCTCTGCCTTTGAGTGAGGTTATCTATAAAAAAGACCCTTCTTGCCATCCAGGATGGGACAAGTTGAATGAAAGCCTAAGTAATATCAACAGCAATGATCCTCTCCAAGCAACTGGTTGAATTCTCTCCATAATTGTGCGATGTAAACAACGAGGTCCACAGTAGATCTCTGGTGTCCAAATCCATATTGTCCGTCAGTAGGTGGTAATCGTTTGAAATAATTTAGAAGTTTACGTTTGATACACTTCTCAATCGCCTTGTTGATTACAGAAGTCAATGATTGCGTAAACCGTGCATATCTTGTCGAGTCACCCTCTACATGCGATTTTCTCTCATCCATTAAATCGGATAATAAAAGTACGAATTCCAGAGCCTCGCATGATGCACAGCATAGAAGAGTCCGCCGGCCATCCAGCGCCCGCAGCCTCAGATGTGGACGGTGTGTAGGCCGGCAAGTACACAAGTCGTTTATTATAGACATGCAATTCCTTTAGTCGCTGCTATGCGAGCTTAATGAACACATCCTGTTTTTTCTGAATGACACACACATACGTACACAAGTAAACGATCTAAATGTAAAATGGACACCGTACCGGCGTGTTTTCGTGTTAGGTGATAGAAGTGGCACGATTTTAAGATCGGGGTCAATTTATGAGTTCATACGGATGTTTACTTATACGAAAAGTATTGACGATAGAAATGACGTCAAGTAGGCTAACTGCATATATTTTCCATGCATTTCGCAAGGTTCGAACAAATTCACACCATTTGTTGACAAGTTTTACAGCATATAAGGGCATAATTCGTCTAATTCTGGATAATTTTTTCTGCGTCTTTTTTAGCAACTGTTACTACAAATTAGTGCATTTTAACTTAATAAGAATTACAAATATAATTACTTATGTATTATTTCGCCTCGTGGTAAAATCAAGTAGATTTACTCCAGGCCCGTCCTGTGTGGGGGGAGGGGGAGGGGGTGCTCAGCGTAGGACCGTCGAAAATAAATCCGGTTTCTATCAGGATGTCATCCTGGCCCACCTGAAGACGAAAATAATAATAACAACAGAAAGCCCTCAGAAAACAGGAAATAAAAAAAGGGTCGTAACACCAAAAACATGTGAAATTTGATTTCCATTCGCCGGTCTCTCTTCAAAGACGTCTGTTTCCAAAAACCTGCTCCTCACAGAGATGATTGACTCTGTCACATGTCACTACGTTACTCATTTCCGTCTGTCTGTCTTTCTGACTGGCAATTCGTGACACTTATAACGATGAAAGTATCATTTAGATTTTGATTACATTTTGACTCACTCCTCCAACCTTTGTGTTTGAAGGTTTCTGAGGCCAATGATCGATTTTCAATGTATTAGGGGTGAGTGGGTGGGGGGGCACCTCAAAATCTTCAGGAACTACTTTACTAATGTAGATATAACTTCATTTTAATTGTATGAGGCTCATAATTGATCACGAAATTGCGGTTCACTATTTCGAAAAAAGGATAAGTTGGTTGACTCAGTTCATTAAACATTTTGGCCGGATCCAGGTTATCTACTTGACTTTTTTTGCAATCGTAGCCTCATTTTTATTCGATTAGTCTGAGCAACCGTTGATGTATGCGCGTATCTCAATGAATATATTACGAGAGTTTGAAACTTAATAATCGAAGAACAAGTTTCGATGTCTAAACACAAGCTAGATTTATTTTTTCTGCACATGCTGAACACTAGAAAAAAGCGGTTTTACGGATGTCTCGAACATATTAAAATTCGGTTGTAATTTACGTGTATGCTAATTTAGCGATTTGGTAGACTGAGTAATTGAGTATTGCTTAGCAGTGGCGTGCGTCACGAAAAAACCCATGATTCAAACACACCGTAATTTTACCTGGACTTATCACGTAGTAAAGTCGCAGATAGCATTTTTGTTTAAGATTGAACAGCAGCTGTGAACCGTATGTGAAAAAGGAAAAATATATATTAGAGAAGAGAAATAGCTAAAACGGATACAATGCAAAAAATAAATGGCGCCCTACCTTTCGGCTGTTCTTCACTTCCTTACCCATTCAAATGATGAAATTATGTGAACATTGTGATATGGAATTTTGGATACGCTACCATTGTGTCTGGTGTGTAGAATTTTTCCACGTTCGGTCATCTACCACTCCCATTAAGTGTAGGTGGTGGTTGATGGTGTTATGGCCTAACGTCAGTCTCACAGACAATTTTAAATATCTCCTATCGAAAGAAAGAGGCAAAATCTTCCCTCACGGTCTCCAGACTCTGAAATGAGTTCCTGTACCTTACGGAGATATTCGCAAATATTAATCCACCACAGAAAGTGTTGATTTTGAACTCGCCCCCTCCCCCTTGTCCTGATTCTGCTTGCGGCTAACCCTAGAGCTGGTTCAGGGCCTTCTCTTTGATCCCCTCCACGCGGATCCATTCGTTATGCATTTCGTTGCAATCTGGTTGAGAGCCTTCTTGCTGTGCAAAATGAGTCTCGAGTGAAATACTTGTTCTTGAGTTTAATGGATGCCTCCTCAGTTACTCATTTCTTGTTGTGAATTTGCAATAAAAGCGATATGTAGGAGATATAATGTCACTCCTGGTTGTTAGTGCCTCTCTGATAGAATGTTGGTGTGGCCTTTACTTGGATTCACAAAGGCCCAACTGCTTCGACTCCATACGTTCACAGAAATTGCATATATTGCGCTTGTCATACAGACATAAATCGAGCGGTCCTAATATCCTTTGTCCTTACGCAGGGCCATCATGCTAAGGCGCCATGTAATAGGGACGGTCTTACTACTTTTGTGTAGAGCCAATAAACCACTTTTGGGTTCTTACTACAGGCCTATAACACGTTGCGGGGCTCTTACAACTTAGTATTGACTGTTCAAATATAGGATATTGAAACACTTACCTCATTCAGTACTTTTGCTTGGTCATAATTGCTGTTCGATGATTACACATATTACCGCTATAAATTGAGGATAGTCTTAGTAAATATCTCAGTCAAATTTTTAGTTTTAATAGATAATCCATCGCGCTCTAGAAGCGCTACGATGTACATTTATACAGATATACCTCAAAACACTGTAAATTGTAAAGTGTCAGATCTGGAGGTTCTTTGTAAGGCGAGGCGTATGTCTCTTTTCTGGATTGAACTCAGAAGCTTCAGTAAGTGCTTTGGAGCGCTTCCAACACATGCGAGCTGTATTATAGATGTGGTGTGATCAGAACCTTGTAGAGTAGGAGTATTGCTGTTCCGGTGAGTACATTTTTTTGTGGCGGAAGAGACCCACAGTTTCTGGGACACCAACCTAGCAAGCTCCGCAACATAATCTTTTCAGGACATGTTTTATTGTTGATCTTAATCCCCAGGAGCTTAATGGGAGATGTCTCGGGTGTTGGGCGTCCCCCCATCTCCACGGCTGCCTCCAACTTCTGTATACCAGCCTGGAACTTTGATATTTAGGCTCCTTCTACGTGTCTGACGAGGTTAAAAAACGGTCAAGTGAAATGAATGAGCAAAAAAAAACAGCCAATGCAGAGCAGAGCGTATCATGAAATTTTGTCGAACGTCCTTGCCAGTAACGGCGACGCTACACCGCCGCTTGTGGCTGCGCGACTAGTGAAAGTTGTACATTTTTGACGCTTTGCCGTTCTATTCACCACTACGCTGCTATTATTCATTACAATCTCGCGGAATTGGGTTATTACGACGTTCTTTTTTAGTTCGGTCAAACTGGAAAGTGCCGGTTCTTTCTAGAAACCAAAAGACCTATTCCAGATTTCATGCGAAATTTCGATATTGGGCGAAAAGTCCTTGAAACTATGTGCGCCATCTGTCGAACCAAAAGTCAGTTTACCGAGTCTCACAAGATGCAAGTCACTTTACGAGGGTATAGCAAAATGCCAGTCCTTGTTGCGGACATCATTTTTGACTCTTGACAGTTCGAATGCAAAACATGGCGTCAAGTAGGATTGGTGCTTTTTTCCCCTGCTATGAGCTGTTGATATTTTGGGATTCAATTTAAAAAATACTGAAAAACTGAATTATTCTTAATTCAAAAATCTCTAAGTTTTTCAAAATACACATATTCATACCCAAATTGCAATATTCACAAAACTGACTAGAACTAGATAAAAGCTTATAAAATCCGATAAAAATCTTCAATAAACTGGATTCCTGAGATTTTTTGCTCTCAGTAGGAAGACTCATTTCCTGTGTAATTTCAATTTTTGACCCCCATTTTTTGTCTAGAATATTGTTAGGATCATCGGAAACACAGATTTTTTTATTATTTTTTTTTTCATGATGATTCCACCGTCACCTAACCGGTTTTAGTGTCAAAGTTTGATCAAAATCCAAAAAGTACTTCGACAGAATACAGACAGATGAAAATGAGTAACATGGTCTGTCGTTGAAGCTGTAGTTTCCACGCAATGTTATCTACTTAAACATATGGATTAGGATCGGATTTTTCCACTGTTGATCAAGGTTGGAAGCCTCCCTATTATTTTTTTTGTTCTTATGACTTAATGTAATTATACTAGACGTCTCATTCCAACATTTACCATAGTAGGATCTATAGCATTGGAACAGATCGGCGGCAACATTTATTCGATGATCCAGACTATGGAAATCCTTTCCAAGGTCAGGTGCTTCCACCAGGCATACTGCTCTTTTCTGGATTTAGTTTATAAAAGCGGTTCCCCACACATGTTTCAGGACATGTTTTATTATTGATTTTTATCTCGAGAACTCTAACGGAAGATGCCTCGAATCTGGGTATTTTTCCTTCTCCACAGCTTACTATAATTTCTGAATACCAGCCTAGAAACTTGATATGGCTCATGCTCTGTGTCTGATGAGCTTAAAAAACAATTAAGTGAAATGAATGAAAGAACAGAGAACCCCGAACTTCTGGGATGCAAACCTAGGAATGTCAGTAAATGCTATTGTTGATTAAGTGCATGCTCCTCCACTATGCTTCAGACTTGCTATAGACATGCATGTTTCGTCTTTAACCTAGACTCGTCAGTATAGTGTTTACGGAGAACAAGGGATGTCGCTGTAAATCAGTTGTTGACAGATGTCGTAAGGGTCATCTGTCACCGCTTCAAGGCAGTCCAGGTGTGAGGACCTTTGACTTCGTAAGTTGCCAATGGGTAACGCCATAGTGCGCGACGCTTGGAGATAAGTGTTGTTATTGTTGATGTTAATCCTGAGGCTGGATCATGGATTACCCGAGTATTATGCGTCCTTCATCTCTACATACACTACATATCTGCATGTGATATTCGTGTCAAGAATCTTACTAATATGTTATGAATTACATTTGATGATCCCTATTCTACATTTCTACCCCAGCCTAGAATGTCTACAAACTGTGTAGTCCGCTGATCAACGCAACAGAGGTTTGCAGTGTGATGCAGCCAGACTATAACAATATTGCTTCAATGATATCGATTTTGTGAGCAACACCCACAAGTAGATATAAGCGTTAGACCGTATTCACCGTTCTATATTCTCGTCGGACGTTCGTTTTTCAGATCTGATGCAATCCGGGCATATTCATGTAACTGACAGTCAGGCGGCAATTACACTTTGGCGATAATTAAAATGGCGTCAATTACCTCTGCGTCAAACAGACCGTTCGTTATTATTATTTTATAATGTCACACTTTTTCTGGTCAGAGGATGACTTTTATGGGCGATAGACGCCGCGTTTACACATAAAAAGGTCCTTTACCTGGATATTGTAACATTGTAGTCTAGTTGAATGCATAGATAGCTGTAGTAATATGACGTGAATGTATACTTCACCGGGTTTCGATATTGACGCCTCTATATGTGAGGAGCAACTGTCCAAAATGCATCAAATCCATAATATGCTGTTTTAAGTAAAACTAAAAAAATGGCAATAAGAGAGAAACTACAATTTTCGTCTAGTGCAAAATTATTGGAATAATAGATTTGCAAATAAATATTTCCAGTTTAAGTTAAATTAAGCGATATTCACGTCGATAATTATATTTTTTCAATTGATTTATTTGGTTTTGCTCAACCAGACTGTGGACTTATGCAATTTTGCTTAGTTAGTGTGGATTTATTTTTCTTTGCTTAATTCTCATTTGGATTTATTGCGTTTCGTTTAAAGTAATTAATTTTAGATGATTTTTTAGGTGAATGACATTTAAAACCTCAGTCAGAAATATTTTATCAAGATTAACAAACAAAAATTGAATGTTCAAACCAACATTTTACTCTAGCGAGTGACAGGTAAATCTTTTTTATAGATTCATTGCGCTTTGTTTAAGAGCGGATTCTACCTAGAATAAAAGACGTATTATATGGGTTTCCGCGCCCACTTTTCAAGATATTTGAACGATTTTTTTTTTGAAAATGATAGAGAAAGGACGGGTCTATTCCCTTTTATTGATATTTTGATTCAAAAATATTCGAAATGAGTCAAAAATCGTCAATATTCATGTGGCAATATCTGAAATTTTTTATCAAATATTGCAAAAAAGTTCCGTTATCTTGAAAAATGGGCGCTGGAAACGAAATTTCGGAAATCCATGCCAAACGCCGTTTATTCTAGGTCCCCTCTGAAACACGACTGGATTTAATGCATAGTGATTAACTGAAAAATGGATTCAATGCTTTCAGCTTAGTGCCATGACTATTTCTAGATCAAATGCATTTTGTTCGAACTAGATTGTATAATGTTAGAATTATTAAAGTGCTCTACATTTTAATAGTTACATAAAAAATTATAGAAAAATTGATTAATGCGGTTTGGACAGTAGTTCCTCAAGTATTAATCATATTCGAATGTTGATATATTTATGTTTTTAGCTGGACTTTATTAGCTTGGTTTCTATGTATGTATAACATTTTTCATAACAAATACGTACAAGAAGTATCAAATAAAACTACGATAAAAAAATCGAAGCACTAATTTATTTTGCGATGGTGCTGATATGACGCCTGAGCGTAAATGTCCGACGCGTGAAATATTTCATTTTATTTTATTTTTATAATAACAATTTTGAACCTAACCGCTGGTTCCAATACATGATCCATCCGTGATTTGGCGTCGGTAAATATTATGTAACCAAGACAAATGTAATAGTCATGTCTGTGGTACTTTCCAAACGAATATTTTTCATTAGTGCATCCAAAGTGGTTTTAGTTTAATGTCTTCCGACTATCACATCTAATTGCCTCTTAAGATACCAGGTTAATTGTCAAACGTCCAAAGTTTTTTTACTAACAACATATTATTTGTTTTAGGTGAGTAAATATTCCATAACAACTTGTAATCTACGCTGTTAGTGATTAATAATGGTGAGTGATTTAAGCTTTTTTGTTTTTTTGTATAGTCTAAATGAGAAAATAGGCTTTATGTTAAAGCTTTCATGAAATATGGCTTCTAAGTTCAACCGATTCTGAAGCATATGATGGAGAGGAACAAAGCGGTTAACCATAAGTGCATGTAAACTGATATTTAAAAAAAGCAACTGCAGATATTTAGATAGGTGGGACGGAACCCACCACGATGAAATGCGTCAATCACTATTGTGGTGTAATCCATGTCGGACGATCTAGGTGTTTTCGTGGATATCCATAATTTTAGGAAAGTTTCACACTTCAGGAGAATGAGCCTGAAGAACATGACGTAAAAAATGGAGTCAAGTGGCTTGACTCAGTAGTTTTCTGCGGTCATGTTCCTTTGTAGCGCGTAGCCAAAGTATCATAATGCAGTAACTTATAATTTTATGTTTTCATTATTTTATTGGTTGTTTTTCGTCGATGGTTTTTATTGATTCGTACGGTAGGATTTTTATATTCAATATAAGAGACTGAGACAAAAACGGCAACTGACATGCAAACCGATATCCACGCAGAGTATCGAAAAAAACACTCAAAACATCTTTGAGCACGTATGAGGTGTTTTTAAGCTTTGAAAAAGAATGTTTCAGGTGCGACAGAAAACTGAAACTCTAGAATCATTAAAAAGCCAAGTTTATACGAGTTCCTTCTATTCATTTTGCTCATAACTACGCCGCCAATGTACCGATTCCAAAATTACCAATCAGGAGAACTTATCATATCAGCGGTGACAAAAATCTAGAGAGATATACATACCGACAGATAAACTGATCGAAATGAATGATTCATAATTTTTGGTTGCTTGTGCGTGAAAAGTGAAACATTGAGTTACTTTTCCAACGAACATCGTATCTTGACGGTAGTTCTCGCGGACGTGGTACATAAAGAAAGGACCAGCCTTCACGCGGGTTTAAGAACCGGAAATTATCCGATTCAACAATGGGCAAAAAAATGGCGCTGTGTTTCCTACGCAATGGTTAAAGCAAATAAAGATTTGAATCGAATTTTGGAAGTTGGAATCTTTTGGAAATAAATTAACAAAATATTGATGGTTGATCTCGCCGACAAAATTTTTGTTGTTTTCCAGAATATTCGTTCATATCAAATATTTCCGAAACTAACTCTAATTTGATCAATAGTTTTAAATTCAATCAAAACATTTATTAATCTGATATCATTACACGTGAAATACGCTAATTTTCAATTGGATATAACGCAGTTTCCGAATTGTTTATGATTTTTATCAGTTGAAATGCAGAAATCTATAGTAGTAGTTGCCGTAACAGAAGGGGAGCAAATTCTTAGAAAAAATTAATTACGCTCTAAAATGCCCAAAAAATGGTTTAAATTTGTATTAAAAGCATTTAATTACAATATATTTATCCAGTGGCCTTTTAATTGCTCGCTGTTCAATAAAATCTCAATAATTGGAAAATTAATTATTACTTTTTAGCGCCGTTTGTTATTAAAGCGTATTTTTTTGTTGTAAAGTATAATTTATTTTCGTTTCAAGCGAAAAACGATTGCCTACTATTTTTTTTTGTATTTCAAAACTAGTTCAGACAAACATTTTAGTATATAATATTAGTTTTTAGCTTTATCGATGTGAAACAATAAAAATGGAGTTCAGCTATGTTTACGAAAACACAACGAATTACTAGTGTATTCGCTATACACAACGCATGTTGTACAACACACAGTGCATGTGTATGTATAGACATAGTGGTTTTCTGTCTGAGAACCAGCACGGTTAACGGGATTTAAAATGACAACACCCGGTAGGTAAGGAAAGTATGTCGGACATTCAACATTCTTCGGTGAAAAACGTTGATGATATGACGGCGATGACTTGCCTTCCAGTTATGTCATACGCACCGTGCACTAGCGGATATTCAACTGGTGCACCAGCATCAGCTCAGCGCTTTCTGTTGTCAATCTAAAAAAAATTTCTTCAAGAAGAATGGTTCAGATCGGGATGTGGACTCGTTATGTTTGAATTAAATTTCTAAAATATTGAATCATTTGCGATTTCAAATATTTTTTTCATTTTTGTTTTTCCGAATATTTTAAAAATATTGGCGTGGGATGCACTTACGTTATGTAGTTTTTATACGCGGAAGATAATGCACGTCTTTCCAGCAATTGATTAGAAAATAACTATTGCTCTTAGATATTTTTAACGCTATTGTACCAATGCAGTCTCTTGCGCGTGAAATCATCATAAACAAAAAGTAACAATGAGAGGAAACGATACAACCTTACCTATTGTGTTGTGGGTATATGTGTAAGCGGATGCAAAATATAGAGGATGGAACGAAAATATACCATATAGTATAAATCAACAGCGCAAATACACAAATATGCATTCAAAAATTCGGAAAAAACTAACGTTCTGCGGGATTCGAGTCACACATCTTATGATTGCCAATTGAGCCAAGTAGACTTTCCGCTCACGCGATCTAGAGCGGAATGCCTACCAAACTCAGTTGGCAGATTCACTCTAGCTTCTGATCGGCATTCAGAAGGTGTGTGGTTCGATCCCGCGGTATGACAATTTTTCCCGAGTGAGTTTCCAAATACGAATTTCTGTATCAACTTCCATCTTTCGGTTCGGAAAGTATAATTTTCTCAAAAATGCAGGTGACCAAAAACATAAAACATTTGTTTTAGTGGCATTGAAAAACTGTTGTGGCCCTTTGGAGACGAAGAAACTTTATTGTTCATAGATAACCTCTCGCGTAGGCAGGTAGTCTATGTCACTCCTCAAGCGCTGCGAGAGGATGAATGTATATTAATATTGACCTTAAAACGCTGTAAATTTCAACTGTTACCTAATTTCACAGCATTGAAGTCCTCAAAAAGGGTGAGTTTTTAGACTTGTTTGAGGTGTTAGAAGTTCGACTTGGTGAGGACGGGCCCGTTAAGTTTTCTAATATTTGTTGTATTGATGGCCCTTTGGTATCCACCCTCTGGAAACTCAGGGAAAAGTCAGTTATGCAAAATTGTGGTCAGGAAATAGTCAGGTATTGTCAGGGAAAATGTTAGAAGTCATTCAAAAATTCAAGGAAAAATTCAATATTTATATCATATATTAGGATTGTATGGAAAATCATTTTATTACAATTTTTCTTATTAAATATTATTTTCGAGATTTCATATTACGAATGGTGAAATCAATTTCTTTCGATACATCGATAACAGTATCAATGTCTTTCATATTTTGGGCATTCCTAAATGATGGTAAGCAAAACACCTTGGTTAGCATGTTAGCATATCCATCCTCCATCACGAATAAGGATAATAATATGGAAGACAATAAAATTCATGTCTGTGTACGTATCCTTCCTTCAGATTTTCCTTGTGACAAGTTACACCAGATGCAGCTGTCGAAGGCTCTTGCTTGAGTAGATCGCCGTCAGTGCAGATAGATGTTTCCGATATGAGAATTCGTGCACCGGACTTAGTTAATGGTAAACATGTTTACAGGTTTAAAAAGGCGATGCGTAGGAGAGGCCGGCATAGACGTGTACTGCACTTTGTACGCAAAAAATTGTATGCTGTACGTTGGTTGTCTTCCAGTGGGTGTATTCGCGATGCAGGAAAGTTACAGGGGAGAGCCGATAGCTAATGACTAGTGCTCTGAGAGAAACAAGGTTTTTAGTTCCTGGACGTGAACGAGGCTAGTATTGTGATCGCGAATTTGAGATAATACATTTTTTGTATTTTATGGCATCACCTGTCTGTTGGTCTCTGCCTGTTTTCGTTTTTCTCACTGCGTGCATCGTGTAATCGATGGAATCTACTATATGCTCTCCACTACAAGACCTGCTGTAGATAAGTATGTTTCGTCTTTAGCCTAGACTCGTCAGTATAGCCTAGCGGTTTAACTGTAGAGAGCAATTGGGTATTATATACGTAACCCAGTCAAGGCTGTGATAGTTACATCAATACTCATCTCCATGCGTCGCGCAGGTTGGCGCTGCCCATTGTCATCGTACGAAATCGAGGTCCTAACACGCGCGCGACGCTTTGAGATGAATGTTGCTGTTCGTGTTTATATTTTGGCGATTACCAAATCCTCATGTTTGCATGTTCCACACATTCCTAATCAGTTTAGGACGTGATGATTTTTTTTATAGCGTCAAACTTATTAAGATTCATTAAATTTCATTTTTGAACATGTTGAGAGCGAATCTTCCCTCGAAACTGCCTGTCAATCGGTTTGCATCTTAGTTGCCGTTATTGTCACCGCGTAATCGTAGTGACCCCTTTATCGAATTTGAAGAAATTTGTGGATGGATGCTGTGGGTCTAGAACGATCTTATATCGAATATTAAAACACTTACGCAAAATTCAGTATAGAAAACAACGAAAAACAATAAATACATGTACATATCATCTACTCGTTGTTGATGTCTCATGATACAACACGAAAAACCATGTCACTCATTTCCTTCCGCCTGTTTATTTGTCTGTCTGTCTGTCTGTCTGTACTCTGTCCGGTAAACCTTGACCCTTCCATAATTTATTCTGAAAATACTTTTTAGATTAAACTTTGACACTAAGTTATCAAGGACGAAATATAATTTCCTATAAAAAAATGGGGGGTAAAAAATTGGGATTAATAGGTGACGGATGGGGAGAGGGAAAAAATTGTTGTTGGTAAAAGACAAGAGAGAAGTGGCGGCAGAGTAGTATTGAAGCTATGTATCTGGTCAGTCTATTGTTCAAGCGATACTGACGAACAGTGGGATTAGATTTCCATAAATATAATATAGATAGACGCTACCGGCTTTTCTCAGGTTGCACTGTTTTAGTGATATTTTAGTCCTTTAGTTTGAAGTAGGTTGACCCTGTATTTCTTGTGCAGTGTTATCGGTTTACTGAATTTGTTTATCGGCTTCATAATTGTTACTTCAATTGGAGTAAGTTTTCGAGATCTTGGAATTTTTTCATAAATTTTAGGATTTTTTAATAATGGAAAAATCAAAGTATTTCGGTAGTTCTAATATATTTTCATGGAAATTCTCAAGATCAACAACTTCAAAATCCGATTCAATCCTTTATTTCCAAAGTGATACCTTGCGTGTAAGGCCTAGAATCAACCTCCTTGACACCATTTTTTTCTTATCAAATCCATCAGTTAATATCGTTATTAAGAATACAATGTAGAATTCATAGACAAGGTTTCATAAATAAAATTTGGATTTTTGTGAGACATCGTTTAAATCTTCAAATATAATCTATAATCTACAGTCTACGTACTTCATATACGAGTACTATTTCTGCTTGTTCTAAATTCCTGTAAACCACCGATCTGCCATGTAGTTCTGAAAAAGCAAATCCAAGCTTGATAATAACCGATTGTTCTCACGTCTGTAACCTCGATAGGTGATTCACATCCACTGTAATGACTGATTTAAAGCAACCCGAATGTGAAATACACTCATGCACGTAACACATATCGAGCATGTTTCCATAGGAAAACCCAAAGGTCGAATCATTGTTAATAGCGAATTATATTTTTAGTTCAAGATATTCTATGCGCTTTCTTAGAAATGTTGCCATAACATTGGCAGCTGCGGCCGCATTTCGAACAGTCCATCAAATTATAGAGGCAAATATTTTGAATTTGGGTACTTACTGTATATGGGGGAAGTTTATTTTGTTTTTGATTGCCAAAAATATCACACTCCTCAAATATTCATTAGGATGGTGTAGTTTTATTGGAAGCAATGATGAGTAGATAGAATTCACCATTTTTGGGAGCGGTCAAGGCACTTTTTTGGAGGGCTCAAAAAATGTAATTCGAATTGATTTGAAAATCGATTTATATCAATGCGTGGAAAAGTATATTGGAAAATTTCGAATCTGAGGTAATAAGTTGTTTTTGGTGTTTCAGAATGTTTCTGTGTGTATAGTTTTACCCCATAAGAAAACTGCTTTGACCGCCAAAAAATGATACAGTCTCGAAAAACAAACAAAACCCACTTCTTCATCTCTTCACACCCTACACATTGCACCAAAGCAACTTTGTTCCGCTTTTGTCAAAATAGTGGTTGATGTAGATAAAAAGTTGTGTAATTATTACACAGTTTCACAAATAAGAGTTTCACCAAGTAAGAGCATCTACAATCTACATGAAAATAGTACTTGACATATAATGTTTTCCTCTTCCGCCTGATCACCGTTATCATCATGTAGCTCTCTATATCATCTGACTCATCTGTATTGCTACAAAATGACCTCTTCCGTTTCGCGGAATGTGTACTACCTGTTTTTTTTTGTTTGTTGAAGTTTCCATTTTGTCAATAACTGTGTGTTTAAGTACACAATCTTTTCTTCTGCGTAATGAAAAGCAGTATGAATCATGCATTGTTATCGAATATTTGATTTACTCTTTGATAATCAACCTTCTTAAACAAAAGACCAAATCAGAACAGAAACTTAGTCCAAAAAAGCTGTTTTCCTGTTGGAGCAAATTTGCATGATTATTGTTTTACCATAGCATTCAGGTTGAGACTGTTGAGACGTTTATATCGGTGCTATTTTTATATGAAGTTCTCACAAATGTACTAAAGCGGATTTATCGGTTTTCGTACAATTTGGTGTGCTCGTTGGTAACAGTGGAACGAAAAAAACCACCAATTTAATTTGTATGTTTAACACATGATTGAACAAACCGAGTGCAAGTAACTCTCTCTTATATAATTATTGCACGTTTTGAAACAACATGTTTCTTGAAGCAGTGATAACGCTTTTTATATCTTTACCAACGCTAGAGATTTAAGAATTTTTTAGAACGATTTGAATTTCTTTAATGGATAACCTCTTACAAATGCACTGAATAAAAAATATATGGTCGCATTAGTCATATTACCTTCATTTCTATTCTTGTCTGTTTGAATAGAAAATAACTCGTCAATAATTGTAGTTGTTTGACACTAATCAGAATTCTAAAAAAATAGTCGTCATAGGACAGAACACAACGCAACAGTTCAAAAGTACATTAATCAAAGAAGACCTTGCAATTGTCTGCATTAACATTATTACAAATCGTTTAGTCACTCTGATCTACTTACATCGTACATTGCCATGGCATTTGTTACCGCGTCAGTTCCTTGCAAGTGGAGTGTTGGAGAAAGAACATATCCTTGAGGAACGTCGGTTGATTTTGAATACTTCACGGGAATATCAAACCACTACCACGTATATGGAACGATCCATGAGAAAACTAACCATTGTTATGCATTCGGTGGCAGCACATAGGCAGCAAGCTTTTCCAGAATTTCCTCATACCACAACTTTCCCATCTATTGAGTGCGATGACACCAGTCTCTGTTTTTTCATTTATCTTTGATAATTTTTTACAAAATTTTGATGATCTTTATCAAATCCATAGTGATGTGAATATAAAAATTCTATCTCTAAATCTAGTGAAACAAAATGTTTCCAGTGGGCAAAATTATCCTGTGTTGGTGTTGGATAATAATCGATCAGGTTTAGTTTTAAAAGTGATATTCACGTAGCAAATTTGAATGTTCCTAACCCCAAACTCCATAAATTTTAATCTGTGTTGTTCTGATCACATAGTCTTGAAGGTGTCTGATTTGTTTTTAATGACCTACTAGATTGGTATTTGCCCAGAGAATTTGAGAGGTAAACAACTTTCTTTGTTCGCATGGTCAGTGAATGGTTTTTGGCGTTGGCATGATTGATTTGTAATTATTGTCTTAATTTTTCGTGAATAATAATAATACTAATATTTATTTACTACAAGTAAGCAGAAGATTAAATTAGTATGGAAGTATCGATAAAAGGATTATGCTTACACATGGACTAATAAAATGTGTATATACATATATACACACGCGTACAGATATATACTTGATAGATTCAATATGTTATAGTAGAATGAAAGTTGAAAATCATTTTATCATCAGTAATTAGTATAAATATTTGCTTTTATTGACAAATTTTTTCGATAAGCGTAAAACATCAATTTCTGCATCCCTGGATATAAGTTTTGATTAAATCTTTATTTTCTTAATTCCTTCCAATTATATCGCTCAAAAAATTATTAATTTATTGTGTAGCTTACTATCAATAAGTTAATTCCTTTTGGTCCCAACAACTTCCTGCGTTCAATACATAGTCATATAGAGTAAGATCCTCAAATCGCCAGACTTGCTACAACTTAATTGAGCTAATACCTTGAAAGTAATGCTTTTATTTACGCTCTTCACTTTTGGCTTTTGGTCACAATCTCATGCCATTGTCATGGTATATTTTAGCAACTACTACTTCAGGTTACTGTATTTTCACTGAATAAATATCAAGAACAATTACGTACGTTCAAGTACGTTTTATCTTCTTGAAAAATGGCAGTAGATTGTCGATTGGTCTAGTGGTATCAGTTTGATCAAAGTTTTAATTGAGCTTGGCAACTATTAATCCTCTTGAAGTAAGATTTTTTAAATAATTTGGAAAACTCTAATAGGTTATCAACCAGATAAGTTTTTCAATACATGTAATCAATATTTTCCAAAATTGATTCTCGTATTCGGTCCAAATCTTCATTTGTAAACTGATATAGGTTCAACCTATCGAATACTACGTACTTGAAAACAATATTGAAATATTTATGGTCAAAACATTACGTTTTCTAAAATGTCGTTGGTCTGGAGGCTTCGGGATCTTGGTCCATTAATTTGGTGCATCAATATCATCACTGAGGAATTCTTGGCGATATGAACATAATTTAGATAGCAGTGTTGTGATAAAGGTGTATGATGAATGAAGTGATTCAGACAAAATTATTTGAACACAAACATATGATTAGTACAGGATGGCACATCAAAATTCATGATGAATCGTTATCAGTTAATGTTGCAATATATTCAATCAGGATGAGGAAGTAAAAGTCTTAGAGATTGTTTTATCTATTAAAAATGTTTATATTCAGTATTTATGCAAATATGCAGTTTTTTTGCTTGGAAATATTCGGATTAATTCAATTCTTGATAGCTGTTGTTTTGGAATTCGTTAAACTATTGCCTTGGAATATACACTGAAATAATGGAAGCTCTTTTTACTAGCGATCACAATCATGTATATTATACTTAAATCTTGAGATCGAAAAAACACCATATATAACAACCTCATCCAGTCTTTAAAGAGAATGATAATCTTTTCAATGAAATTTGTTGGGTTGAGGTCTGCTTCGGCTGTCAAAAGGACTCTACTACATTTTTATTTATATTCAATGCATTATCAGATTTTAAATGCAAATATTTATTGGTATGTGTTGGTTTTTTATATAGCATTAGGAAAGAACCACTGTTTATTTCTATATAAATGTCTAGAAAAGGGAAATTTTTCCTTCTTACATCTTTATTTGATTGTTGAGTTTTTCGTATTTATTTCATCGTAGTGGACTTCAATTCGAAAAGAGTGTGACATAAAAAGTTTTGACAAAGCTTATAAGTTTACTGTTTGTCAGTAGATTTTGATTGAATTTGGTATAAACATATATTATTATTATTATTATTATTTTTAAAATAGGATTTTTTATATTATATAAAGCACCAAGATTATGGATTTCCCGTTTGTTGAAATCGCACCAATAATCTGCCTCCATATCAGTCAGTTAAGCATACGCGGGTGCCTATCACGGTACTTGAAATTTTTCTCAAGGGTGCCAAGGAAAAAGTGGCTTAAGAAGCGCTGCATTAGACGGATTGCTTCCGGGTTCTGGAAAAAATGAATTTATTAATTTCAAACAATCATGATAATCGCTTCTCAAAATTGATCTTTTTGAACGTGGTCGAAGCTACTTAGCTACTTCAGTGATAGAACGAGATCAGCGTTGATAATTAGGATGTAATGAGACGATCTGTTTAGGTGGGCGATCATCGTACTAGTTCTTTTAAGGGTTATAGAAAATCGTGTAATTTTTTGTTCCTTAGGTTTTTCTCACGTGGAAGTCAGTAGAATGTTTATAACCATAAACCTCCCTTAAAAGTATATCACTTGAAACATCTACGTCGTCTTGTTTAACAAACAAATAATCATAACTGTGACCCGGTATAGCAAATCAAATAAACCGCAAGATATTTTGAATATGATACGAATATTCCTATATTCGATTCCGACGGATCCTCTGATTCGGAGCCTCCCACCTCTATCTCGCGAGAGAAAGAGCTGGCCGCCGCCGCCGCCATCGCCGTCGTCGTCGTCGCCGGCGGCGACTCCCAACAATCTCCAACTCTGATCGGCCAGCCAGTCGCACAACGGCTATCGCGTGGAGAACGTGTTACGTGCTGTTGTATCTCTAAACCGCGCGCGAGCCGGATCTCCGTCGTGTCCAAATTCCCAAAGGCACGCACGCCACTGGATACTCGATCACATTCGCGGTGCAGTGCGATCGGCCGTATCGAAGGAGGCGCCGAAAGGTACACGGCCTCCCTACGATTTTTATTGCAGTGATTTTCAGTGACGGTGATTGCAAACGGTGACCATGATGCGATTACTTAGGCTTATTTGATTGTAGCAGTGTGATTCGTTTTTCAGTCAGATTTGGATATAAATTGATAAAATGCATATCGTATGACACCAAAACATTTAAAAGCAGCACTGTTAATAAAAAAAACGTTTTTATTTCTAACAAATCAAGATTCGTATTATTTCACCCATGTGAATCTCAAGCGAAATATTCATTCCAAACATATCGAAAAATTTTGTTACTTTAAGTAAATAGTAAAACTCTTACTTGTAAATATGAACTCATGATCAGAAAAGCGGAGAAAGTCTTGATTCCAGCGGGACTTGAACCCACATAACCAGCTGCTCCTTACAGATATGTGAAAATCTGAATAGGTTGCCTAAATCTCTTACTTTCTAATTATTATAGTTGAATTGGATACCTATCAAATTGTTTCATGCCACCCTCGTTGACATATATGTAACAAAGTACTTTTGAGTAGCCAAGCCTTGTCTCTCTGTAATAAATTCTAGATTCATTTAGGAGCCGATATCCAAGGGGTCAGGAGGGCTCTTTAGAACAATGGCTCCTCAGTAAAAAATCACTGAAATACGCATTGTGTCGTGAGGGGCATCTGTCAACGCTATTAGGCAGAGTCTAAGCTGCTAGGACCTTTGAATTCGTATAGATCCGAATGGGCAGAGCTACGTTGCTTGATACTTGAAGATAATTGTTACTATCACACCCTTACCTGAGTTAGGAGAATACAACCTATATTAATTACTCTCTGCTGTCAGACCGCCAACCAATACTGGCCAGTCTAGGCTAAAGACACATGTTTGCAGCAGATCACATGTATAATGGAGATCATACACTCAGTTCCTTGTAAAACGTATCCACTAGATGTATTGCTATTTTCTGGATTGAATTCAAGAGATGTTCAGCTTCAGTTTTGTATATCTTCAAGTTTCTGGTTATCATAAAAAATATTACAAAAATATATTTCATAATACTGCGTGTACATTTTTTCCACTTCTAATATTTAACAAAATCATGGTCGCTGTTTGATCCTGCGCGTCGCAGTCACTATCGGTGATCCGAATCACCGTTAGTGACTCTTACCCGCTTTCCTAAAGGCGACCACCGACGTTAGTGAAGTGATAGTGCAACAGCCTCCCGACTACTCTGCATACTATTACGGCGTTCCGGGTCCCGACGGGATGGTGGCCAGCCAGAGTGGCGCAGCGGACGCCACACCCCCAGGTGGGCATCACAGCGCCCATCACAATGCTCTCAGCCACAACCACCATCATCACCAGCCCCCATCTGTCGCCGAGATGTACGGCGTGCATCCGCCTCCCTACGGCGATTACTTCCACGATTACTACATGCACGCGGCCGCCCATCACCATCATCCTCATGAAATGTGCCCCGCGCATCATCTGTGTCACATCCAGGGAGAGTTCGGTAAGCGTATGACCACCTTTAGTTCTCACGCTGATTGCGTACAATCATTTTTAGTAAAAAATGACGTCTGTGAAAAGTAGGATTAACTTTTGTTCGAAAATAGACTGAGAATGTCTGTCAGTGGCAAAATGTATCGTATGGCCACCTTTAGTTGCAGCGGGTAGATTAAGCTCGTATGTAGTTCGAAAATATTGCATGGTTGAGCTTACTCGAGAAACTAACAGTGGATCTACGCCTTCAGTCTGGAAATATGATTGTATAATCGTCTTTAATTGGACAATTCTTGTATGGTTACCTTTAGCTCGAATGTTATAGTAAACGGTTTCCTTCAGGTCGAAAAAACAAGAGTGTAATACACCTTAGACTGAAAATTCATATTGTATGAGCGGTTCTAGTTGAAATATCCATAATGTATGGTAGCCTTCATTCCTGAAAATCAAAGCTTACGAATTTGGAGTATGTTTTGGCAACTTTAATCAGAAAATTTAAGGCGGTAAATCTACAATAATAAGATAGTGTGATTATTTTTAGTTCGAAAAATAATGATGCCTCAGAGTTTGAAACATGGGCTCCTTCAGTGCAAAATTTGGAGTGTATGACCACTTTTAGTTTGCCATTCGAGTTTTAATTGCAGTATGCCGGTCAGTACAAAACGCGCCATGCGTATGCTCACATTTACAGTGAAAATCGTTATATAAGCGTCAGTTTCGAGATTGTATGCATGCCCTTATTCCAAAAATTCAAAGGGTATTACGTTCTTGATTGCGTTGTTGATAAAACAAATTGCTCAAGAAATTTCAGGAAGTAAGGGTATGAACACAGCGAAAAAATGAAGTCCGCTTCCAGAATACAAATAATGTCTGTGCTATTCAAGCCAAAAAAATTTGAGGTCATTTCGTTCACTTTTTCAATTTCGAGTGAGCTAAATTTTAGCTCTCATCAGTATGATCGTGATCATCTGCCTTGGTGGTGGTCTGACGTTGTCGACTCGCATATCTTTTAAATTCTCCGTAATTGTACAATCTACATTATATACTTATAATATTTCGGCAAACCCAATTTATTTAATAAAGCACAAATGCCGCTTCGTTAACAAAATTCACCTACGACAATCAAAATTTCTCTTGGTAATTGAATAACATAACTGTACGCTTTTCAGCATCTGTTTGGTAACGTTATAACAGGGCAATTGCAAGTCTGACAATAATTACCCCTCGCCATCATTACGACAGTTAATTAGGGTTGACCTTTTTTTTGAAATCTACTCAGACGGCAGATTGACAGAGTGAATTAATGGAATATCTTTTGGCTGGTATTTAATTGCAAATAAGATTGACGGAATGACGATTGGATGCACTGACTGAGGGAAACTCTGGTAAATACGAATTCTGGACTGATCAACGCTCACCGTAAAAACTTCTTTTGACAAATCGTTTCAAATTCTTCACAGCTTAAGTACAAAGGAGATATCGTATTAGCCAGTTCTTGATACTAATAAAGGACGGATGAGTTGGAATGATGAGCAGTTGTCTGGCCAGTCCATCTAGTAGGTTCAGACAGCTGCTGAATCATGAAGGAGAGTACATAATAATAGATTCCTTTGACCTATCTGTAGGAAAGAGTCAAGTCACCTGTTATCAGCTTGATGATTTCCCAAACATGAAAGAAGTAATCTAGGATCTGTCTTCCACTGGACCAGAACCAGCATACGGTGGTGGTTTTTCAGAGTACACTCCACACATACATCACAAGAACCATGTCACTCATTTACGTCGGCATTTATGTTGGTCGGTCTGTGTGTCTGTTAGTGCTTTAGTGAAGAAATCTGACATTGTCATGTGGTGGCTCAATGTTTTTTCTTTTTTGGAGCGTATCAAATCGTGGCATTGGCGGCAAATTTCTTTATTGAATATGTACCAAGATAATCTAACAATTATAAGTTTTGATCAGTTTTGAAGTTTTCCTAACAATATTTAATCTTTTGTCGTATCCTTGGGATACCTTACAAGCCTGAGCTATATTTCTGATCTTTCCAAGGCGCAGCAAATAAAAATTTTGAAGTATCCTCCTCTCAACGGCACCCTCAATAACTGACCCTTCCAATAAAATTTTAAAAATGATCAGTGGCCTTAGAAACGTAAAAACCGAGTTCGATTTAGTTACAAGACGATATCTTATGCGATTTTTTGTCATTGTCTCATTAGTAATTTTCATGAAAATGCAAAAAGCACTTTTCGAGTCCGGCTGAGGAGTACAGACAAAGAGACAGACCATCGGAAATCGGAATTTGTGATGTATATATGTCATGAAATACAAAATTTCGAATTCAAAATTGTTCGCAATCACAATACTTACTCGGCAATTGGCGTGAAAAGTAAACTTGGCAACATTGAACTAAATTAGAATATGATTAATTATTACAGATTTAGAATATATATATATATATAATATTAATAATACCCGAAAACCATAGCGAAAGCAATCTGTCCTATCATTCGATTATATTTCCCTTTGAAGCATAGTGATATCGAGCTGTCTGATTACGAGCCTGATTTGATCAAGCTTCTTTGCTGTCACGAACATTAAAGCACCTCATCTTTGATACAAGTAGGTATCCCAACTCCACTTAGCTCCTCACGATTTCAGTAATTAATTTTGGGATCGTTTCTTTGTTTCAAGATTATATATATTCTTGTTCGTGTGTGCCAATGGAATATTAATTATTACGAGATTCCGACCGGCGGGGGAATAACTTGGATCACTCTGAAAGCATTATATGATTATTACATTTCGCTTTGAATATGTGAGCTGTTATAATACAAGATGTGGAAGATTTGCTTCAAGTTTTAGTAACGCTCTTTCAGTTCTCACCTAAAGCCATCATACATTCAATACCAGATTGATTATGCCAAATTTTACTAATTATTAGCAAGAAAAATTGTCTCGCCTGTGGGGATCGAACCCACAACCTGCTACATTCAAGACAGGCGCTTTAGCGTTCAGCTAAGTTGAGACTGTCAAGCAGTGCTATGGAAGGTACCGCCCTATAACTTTCTTACCGGTACATGGTTATGGTCATAGTTTTCAGATGCAATTTTGCCTATTCAACTAGACTTCTATCATGGGTAATAAGAAGGTTTCGTTGCTGTCTGTTCATGCGAAACGTCTACCTGTACAGTGATTTAATTCAATTACTGTATTGATAATATTACTGGTCATTTAGATACGCCTGAGTTCCTACGATGTAGTGTGTACAGGGAGAGCCCTATTAGAATAGGGGCTGATATTAGGCTCATTATCGTATATTGTTAGAGAGTACAATGTAATAGAATATTTTATTGGCGTTTCAGGTCAAATTAAATGATCTGAAACGTATCTAGATAGTTCCTTTGAGCTTCATTCCCGTTTTCACGAATACGACCTTTTCATGAATTATAAATTTGAGTGGCAAAGAATTTAGTCCTATTCTTCTAAGCTTCTTTGTGCTTCCATTAGGAAACTTTGTGCTCAAAAACTATTGCAACTTTTTTGTCTCTATCAACTTGACCTATTAAGACTTACCAATAACTGATGATGATAATTGATTAATTCAAAAAGCAGTTGACGTGTTATAAAAATTAGACTGCAAAATTTTAAATGAGAAATTAAAAAGGCATTTTGAAAATAATTTCAGTAATATTAAACCAAATTTTAGAATAATTTTTTCAAAAGTAAAAAAAATTTGGAAAAAATATTTGCTAAAAAAGATTAAAAATAAATTTAAGTGTAAAAGGATAAAAACACGCTCCAATGATAAACCGCACTAAAAAGCAGAAACATATTTTTTTATCTATTAAGATTTCGTTAAACAGCTGTATACAGTCCAATTACATATTTATTAAATGATTTATAAATTTAAAATAAGAATAGTGTGCGTGTTATCAACATGTATGAATATTTTATTGGTAGTTATTTGTAAAAATGGAGTCAGTATAAAAATATATTAAAAAGCACCCATCATTTTATACAATAAAAAACCGTTTAATCAGCTAATACGTCTTTTAAACTTAATAAGGATTATCTATTAGTCTTTTGAGGTTATTAAAAAGAAATTAATTATATATGGTAAGTGGGCTTTCTCTCGTTGTTGAACAAAACCTTGATAATTATGAATAATTTTTTACTTTTTAATGCAGTTTGTCTTTAAGTCAATTACAAAATTTGTATTTTTTTGTTTACTTATCAGATATCACAGATTAACACACTGAATGGACTCCCATTATATATGTAGGTATACATTCAACAGCCTAAAATGATCGAGAGACTGAAAGTGAGCGCCAGATAAATTCGTTATTCAGGTTGCATCCCGATTAAGCGAATGACCTAAATGTTAATCTAGGAAGTCCTTAAAATCGGTTGCGCGACACAGGGTCACATGACTGATCCACAAAAGATCCAGCTTGCCAGATGTCCTAACATTCACATACACGTACTACTCAAAACATGGCACACACAATAGAAATAAATAGAATTCTGTATACTTGTTGCATCCGTCCTGCTCTTTCTCGTTCCGAGTCCAGAAACGTAGGACTATTTTTAGCGACCAGAGGTACGGAAATAGTTCAAGTTTATTCTATTTTGCAAGTTTTCGGTCGGGATATAATGGTTAATGGCTGCTTCTGTAATCTCCGTACTTTGATGTTGGATAGTGATTTAGTAATGGGTTCGCCCATGATCAACAATACTGAATTGCATCGAAAATTAATTCTTGTATCTCGTAACAACCGAGGGAAATAGTGTCAGAAAAAAAATTGTAAACTTGAGATAATGCATTTTTTATACGTTTTTAGAGGGCTTCGTCACAAACATCATCACTTTTTGACTTAATAGTAATCGTTTTGGCCCTCATTTGATCTCAGTAACCGTTGCGCCGACTTTAATAATATTTAGAGGGTGTTCATTCAACATTTATTTCCTTCGTAACAATTACAAAACAAAATTGTCGGAGAAAAAACAAAACAAAAATAATGATGATCTATACTTTGTTTTTGGACGTTTCCGAGGCCCCTGATCAAATTCAAGAAAATTGAAAAGGCTTAGGTCAACACTAAAAATGGTTTGAGGGAAAACTATATGAATTTTTTGAATTGCTGAAAGGATTTCGTCATCTTTAAATTTTTCTTTGACAATAATTCATAATACTTGTTAGAGGTAGGTAGATCGTTGTTCACATATCTGCCCTCAAAATGAAAATAAAAATAGATTTATTTCAGTAGCCGTAGACTCTTACTCAATTTTCGATACATTTCGAATGCTACAAACAATTTGAATCCATTAAATTCTTTTTTATTGTGCTGAATTTTAGGGTCTAGTAACTCTTTCCTGAAGTGGGTTAACTTATTCCGCTTCTGTTGAAGTAACCATTACTACAGAGGATTACCTTTTAACAACATTGGGATCTGAAATAATTACTAAACTCCTAGTTAGCATTTTATAAAATGGCGTCAAGCAGGTGGACTCCACATTTCACGTGCCATGAATACCATTGTGTTGAAGTGTCGTTTAAACGAAAAATAAAAACGTAATTAAAAAAATAAAGTGGCTTAAGGCCTCATTTCAGCTCCGTTCATTTACGATCTCGTATGATCTGGTAAGATAATTGCAAAACCAGCTTCAAGACGTCCAGCTCTGCGTCCTTGTCGGTAGCGCATGCAAACAGCGAAAATCGAACGTCTTAATTATAGCTTTATTCCTCTCTACTCGCAGTTCCTTTCTCCATATACATAATGTGCTTCTAGTAATCAATATTATTGAAGTAATAGGTTGTTCAGATATACCGAGTTTCTATATAGTGAGAATTCGTTAACGTTTGCCGTTCTTCTCTGGCCATTTTGTTTAGAGTGCAGTTGGATACGGATAAGCAGTCATAAAGACCAAGCAAATGTTCAACAATACAAACTTCCCACGACAATTGGTATGTTTAAGGTAAGAGGGTGGGTTTTTGGCTCCGTATAACAATTCGCCCTCGCCTAATGGAGGACTATAAAAAAGCCTCGCTTTTAATGCATCGCGACCGGAAATGATTAGATGCTCATTGAAAATATCATAAATTACACGAATGCATCTGAAACTAGTCGGCCAAGCAATTTGAGCTTCGATATCAAAACAACATACCGGTGCATAGCCATAGCATACAATGTGAAAATCACTCAGTGAGCAGTCATATCCACATCCTCAATTATATGTATTTATAATGAATTTCAACGTACTAAGCTGATATGTATATGTAATTACTTGTAGATAACCGACAGCCTCCAAACTCCGGTTTCATTGACACACTATTTAGGATTTTCCTCAGTCCGTCTCTCTCTCTATCGCATTTGTTCATCATAAGCGCAATATACGTCGTTGGTATTTTTATAGTGCGAGGATTTTAGGCTTGTTCATTACAGAAACAAATATTGGACCCTATGTACTTGACGAAAAACAACAATAAACTTGAATCTCTAATGGCATCCAAATTATTTAACTTGGTGATTGGCGACTGATCGGATATAATCGGGCGCACAAAGATAGGTTGATGGTGAGGGGTGAAGGGGGTTGTTTGTGTCTGACGAGGGTGCAGACACACATTTTTTTAACTTTTCGAACTTGTGAGCCAGATCTTTTGGATGTAGTCCTTTTTATTTTCTATTCAGGTCTTTAGAGGTGCCCTGGATTCCAGATAGTCCAAAAAACCGGATTTTCTCTCGACGTCCTGTCCACGGTGCATGATAAATTGGTTACTACTGGCTTCTTTGCCACCTTTACTTTCGCAATTATTTTTTCTTATGAACCATTGAAATGGGTTGCTTTTAAAAATAAAACCTTATCAGCTTTGATCGACTGTCATATGTTTGATAAAGAACTGTTTGACCGTTGTATGGAGAACCGCTGAGCTGACAGAAGTTAAACATGATACATACTGCAATTTCATTGTCAGTGAATGTGACCATGTTTCCAATGGGAGGTATCAAAATGCCTACCCCCTCCCTCTCCTCATAACGCGGGTCCATTCCATCTGAGGCCGCAAACCTAGGCCTGATGTGTGATCCAAATCAACCAGGAAACAAGCATGTTTCAAATTGAAAGATGTGATTTTTTTTGGAACCACTTGGAATTGCACCCCTTCGTTTTTTTTAGAAAGGAACATTGAAGTCAGAGCACACCATTGCATTCAGGGAAACTTTTCTGTCCGAACATATTAATGGGATGCTGCTTTTTCGCGCTGAAATTCGAGGTCGGGAGTAAGCGAAAGTCATCAAGATTCGATATTATTTCCTAGCAACACGGAAATTTGTTTCCTGGGTAATTCCGGGCCGCTGATCATCTACTCAGCCTTTAGTTCGGACCCTATGGGTTATTTTGTGAAGATGTCAAGGCACTTGCCCTCTCTAAATAGAATATCAGTGACTCACCAAAGTAGTCTGGGATGTCATTCAGGTAAGGGGCGAAAGTGGAAGCTGGATTCGTTATTGTGACCCCCAAGTTACACAGGAAATATGTTTCTATCATATTTGAAGGTAAACAAAATTTTAACCTAATAACCCCAGATTCGCATTCTCCCAAAAAAACATTTTGTCCGGAGATCCTGATGTCATAGCGCAAATCTGAGCACACCATTCAGCGGAAAACAGGGGATACGTATTTTTCGCCCCAACATGCCTTTTCTCCCCGCTTGTCCCCTAGGCGAGTAGATATAAGGACATCATCAAAATTTTACGAATGTTGTTTAGGATAGATGTTCAGTACAATGAGATACTTGATATTTTTTCGATCTTGGAGATTCCAACTGTATTAATTTCCTTCATATTTCCACATCTAATATCCCTAGACTACGGTGTCGATTTCTCGAGACTCCACTGACGCATTTTTCCTCATAACTGTTTATCCGTTGATTTTTATGGTAAACAACGTTCGGACATGGCTGAGAGGTCACTCGACTGCTTCCAGAAAGTACACTTGCCTACATAATAACATCTATTACGTCAAATCGAGGGTGTCTATCAGCTCTGTCGTTACTGTAGTTTGAAATTTATAGAGTACTTTGAACTTTCGTTGTCTTGAAATTTTGTGTTTCACCACGTTCAGATCGATATGATATCTTCAATCGATCGTCTTCAAAATCGAAATCGTCTTCGGTTCTTGGGACATTATATCATAAATCAGTTCAGTTGGCAGATCTAGTTACTGAGATACCTGAAAAAGGAATGGAAAAGAGTGGATGAAAGAAGAAGAGCAACGACATGCGCCTTAGGTGGATAACAAAATTACTAGGCATTGTTAATTTTGATTTCTGTTTCTTCTAGATACCACTAAAGCTTTTGATACAAATCATTCACTTCTGGTATAAAAAAGTAGATATTTGCGCGCATATCTCCAGAAATAAAACACAAAAAATCAGTGCAGGCGTACCACAGAGATCCGTCCTAGTACCTTTATTGTTTATTATCATTATACCGTCATTTTTTGTTTTGGAAATATAATAAAATCAGATGTTGGCATTTAAAATAGATTATAGAAGCAAATATAAAGTAAAATATTCAAACGTCTTTATTAAATAGTTATTAAGGAAATTTCATCACAAGCTTTCTCTGAAATACCTAGATACTTAAATATCAACCTCCTAATTAACAGACATAACAAAAGCCAACAAAAATCTACAAACAAAATGTTTCTCTTTCCGAAATCAACAAGTCAATTCAAACATGTTAGTTAAATGTAGACTGCTTTAATGTAGACTAATCGAATCGAGATGTGTCACCTTTGATCTATGACAGAAAAATAAAGAGGACAACAATTCCAAGTATTCTATCTCAATGAGGTGATGAAACCTTGGCGTAACCGAACGAACAGTGATGGGACAAACGCTACTTGGATGTTTCAGTATTCGAATGCATCCTATTGAAATTAATCAGTTGAAGGGAGCTGGAATAAGATTAATGTAATTCGAAGTTCTCCTGGGGTGGTAACTCTGTCATCTTATACTTGAACTGGCCGCTAATTAAAACTAAATGTTTTTGGGAAACAACTTTATGTATAGGTGATCTCTACTATATTCTGTCTGTCTGCGGCCTGATAGTAGGGGGTTGTATCTATACAGGTTAGGGTGAAGTAACATTTTTTCTACACGTGGCGCTGCCCATTGGCATCATTATAAAATCAAATGGTCCCAGCAGATTGGACTCGCCTAATAGCGGCTCTAAGTTGAGGCAGCTAGTAGCTTCCAAGATATAAGAGCGATATTTGCAATCCAGAATTCGGGCTTCGTACGTGTAAAGTTTTATGATGAAATACTTATAGCAGAATGGATATCCTAGATTTTTTACAGCAGCTGAGATCTCATGCCAAACGTTTCGGTTGACTCGGCGATACAAAATATGACAAAAATGTCAATATAGTTTGAACGTCAGTGAAGCTGTTCAGTAATAAATAAGATTTCTTTGCTATAAGATAAACTTCAATTGTTACATTAATGAAGATTTGAAATAATGCTGGAGCTAAGAAGAATTCCTGTCATTCACCATCCACCACGACTGATATTATATGATGAATAAATTAAAAGTAAAAAAAGCTTCTATTTAAATACACTAAAAAGAATTATTCCTTTAAAAATCTTACTATAAACTTAGTAAGGTCATTAGACAATGTATATGATATAAAAGCTTGTCGTTCCTAGGAGAGAGCTGGTGACCTGGTAAGGATAACTCTTGGTGTTATTATGCGAGATAGCTCAAACATTTAACATGGTAGAATTTATTGAATATGGATAAATCAGCTACTTTCCTCCCATGTTGCAAACTATTGAGGTCCTTTGTACGGCTCTGGCTCATCCACTATAAGTATTACTTTTTTCGGGATTGCATCCAGAGGCTGATCCTGCCAGAATTGTGGAGAGGAAATCTAATTTACAGAAGGGGGCAAATCACAGTGACAATGCGCTCCCTCACCTTCCTTTATCTATCCATGTGATTCTATCAATCAACCAATTTATAAATAGCAGAGCTATGGGAGTTAGCAGAAACATTTAAAGACTGCGCACATAAGAAGTTGAAATTGAACCATACAAAAAATGAGAGAAAGCCTGAGGCCTTCCTGGCCCGTCAAGCTTAAGGAAAACAAATTATTGAGCATGGTCTGGTGGTACGTACATACATAAACGTAATCCGCGCGTTGTAAAATGCGAGGTCAGTGGACATGAGAAGTCGAGAACGGGTAGGCGCGGTAGCGTCGAGAGCAGGGCAGAGGACATCGCCACCGACGCCAAGGTCACCGACGTCTCCAGCCAAGAACACCATGCAAGCGCCACGTTGCCATATCGACGGAGGAACATCGCATACTAGGGAAGTTCTCTGCGCCAATTCTCAGTGTGTCAATAGCCGAGGAGCATGGCAGAATTTGAGTGTCATTTGATTTCAGTGTTATTTTCCTTACTACAGTTTTTGATGATGATACTTTAGCTAGCAGAAAGCAGTATGAAAATGTGGAGAGAACTAAGTTAATCCATTTGATTCTTTTTTTTTAGGCTAGGGTGAGGCTTTGCGTATCGTTTTTTTTGGCTTACGTTCTACATAGTATTTTCTTAAGGTTAAGAGTTGTACTAAAATTATTCAGAGAGAAATACTATGACAGATTAAGATATCGAGATACATGACCGACTGAGAATCCCACTTCTGATAATTTTCTTCCTGCATTCAAAATATAATAAGTAAGTACCAGTTCTCACTTCTGATATTTGTAAGGAAATTATTGTGAGAGGTATATTAGCTTGATTGGATATTATTACCGTTATTTGAAAGGTCTGTTAGATTCGACAATAAAAAATTACCATGTCAATTTCAGCGTTGGAACAGGGGGTCAGCAAAAAGGGCCAAAGATGAACTGCTTGCCATTCTTCGTCTCCCACCACCACTATTATTGTTATGACAACGAATATGGTATTACTCAATAAATTGCACTTTTGTGGATTTATCTTACACCGTCAGACTTTCTCTCTCTATTTTTGTTGTAGGCCATAATGTTCCCATAAGAACACGTCGAGCGTGTTGAAACAATACCATTGACTCGGTTAAATTCCAGTCGCGATTACATCACATCATTTCATTTTAAATTAAAAACGAAATCTATTGTTTCTGCTACGCCGCAGGATTCACCACGAAATATTTTACAAGACGTGCAACGTTTGTATCTTCTCTTGTTTATTTTCTGTCGTCTGCATAGACTCTCAACGTATATTGTAGGCTCGTCTCACAGTGGAACGAATTGGGCGACAACCGAACGATCTTAAGCTCTCAGATTGAAGTGTATAGTTTTTCCAAAGTCTATCGAAGATCCTAAAGATTTTTATACTCCAGGAAAGCTAGTGGTCCAGACCAAATACCAGCAATTCTCCTGAAACATTACGCTACAGAGCTTAGGTTTTCGAAAACTATTTAATCTCCCCTAGCAACAAGGATTGTTCCTTACTGGGTGGAAAATCGGTCGAGTGCAACCTATACCTAAGAAGGGCAGGAAATATATACCCAGCAACTATAGACCTATGAGTCTGGTCTGCATCATGTCCAAGGTTATGGAGACTGTTATTGACATGCAGCTGCTGGTTTCCGCAAGTACAGATCCACGGGAGTCACACATGAGATACTTTTGATTAACCTTGCTGCCTATGGGGTCTGTGCCAGTGGTTGGATAGTTTTCTAAGGGATGGCCCCTTATTTGTGGTAGTGGATGGATATGCATCCGATGCGTTTACTCAGTGTGGGTGTTCCTCAAGGATCTTTCCTTTCTTCAATGCTCTTCTTACTGTACATCAACGGACTTTTGGAAATAGCATCAACGCTTCGCAGATGACAGGGCCCTTATTCCCTGCATGGAACAGGGAAAACCTAATAGCATCTGGAGAGACCTGATTTGGGGTAGGGCACCATGGTGTTCAGATTAATTAGGACGTTGAGAGAATTGAGGAAACGGGATATACAGATGAAGTTCAGTCTAATGCGTAGAAGACTCTGTAAACAACTCATCCTGAAAAAGAAGTCTTATGCATGAAGGCCGCACAATGCTTGAATCATCTTCCATCAAGCTTCTGGGAGTTCACCTCAACAACAATAACATGTTGCCGTCCTCGTTAGGTTGGCGTACCAGAAGCTGGGGATTCTGTTCCGTTCCAGGAAATTGTATTCTGCCAAACTGCTTTTGGACAGGAACGAAAAATACACATAGTTGATGCACCTGACCTTACAAAGGATCTCTACAGTCCAGAACATCTCGAAAAGAAGGGTGGCTGATATCTATTGTATGAATATTATCATGGCAAATGTTCGACAGACCTGTCTCGCATAATAACACCAGGAATTTCGCCTGATAAATAGGGTTGAAGTTCAAGCCCTAATAGCGTTCAAGAAAATTGCAATAAAACACAAATAATTGTATTATCATTGGCCCTTGATACGTGTGCAAATGTTAATTGAATAGACGTCTGTGAAAATTAGGTTAAAACATTCCTTTATAAAGGTATGTGTACATAAAAATTAAGCATGTCAAAACATTGAGCCTTCTCGTATGATTTTTAGACAGAATGAGTAAGCCAATGACTACAATAATATTTTCTCGTGCACATATCAGAGAAATATGTATGAGAAAGGGCAGCGCAATCCAGTTTGCGAGGAATTATCAATAAATTTTTCCGATGGCCGTCTCGAGACTTTGTTAACAGTTGTCTTGGCACCGCGCCAGTCGCCTTCAGACCATCGCCCGATGCCAGTGAGTTGTCCAAATTCCCATTTGGCACATTCACCCGCCACATACACCAAGTTCCTTTAAAATGTTCCGCTTTCTGACTTTTTAAGATGCATTTATCGATAGCACCTTCCAATCTGGCCGCTCAACGGACGCGCTGGATGCAACTCTTTTACTTCCCACGCCAATGGCGGAGAAGTGTTGTAACTACGAAAAATTTCGAATTCGAGATCTTGTGTTTTCCTGTTGTTCCATGACACATAGATCACAAAAAACCAGGTTTTTCTTTTCCATCTGTCTGTCTGTCCTGTAATCCTTGACTACTCTATAACTCAAAAAGTAATTTTCGAATTTCTATGAAATTTTGACACTACACCACTCTGTTGAGGATGAAGATTATAGTTTGTGAAAATCGGCGGCTAATTTATCATACAAAAATTTAAAATGCTAAAAAAAAATTCATTGAAAAAAATTATTTGGGAACATGAAATCTCTAATAGGTTATTCCAAAATGTTTCTTTATTTTCGAGTTTTCCATACTTTCAATAATCTTCAAGTGGATTTTTTTACAACAACGATTGAAAATCAAATCATCTAAATCAATCGATTCTGACCTGAATGTTGATGGCAAAACACAACACGACCTATACCAACAAACGTAACAGTATGGAAATATTTACAATATGATAACAGCGCAACAAAGTGGGTTTGGTGAACTCACAAGATGCAGCCGGTATATTTAGTTTGAAAAATGTTACGTACAACCACTTATAAAACTTTCCACCCCGACGTGACGGCGACGTCGGATCACTTGAAAAGAGGCTGTCTCGATTTTTCAAAAATATTATGCCGGACTTCCACTGTTCAGAGTTTTCAGTGTCGCAACGTTTCCATTGATGTATGATCTTCAGGTTAAATGGCGATCATGTTTTTTTTCAGTTGATGACGATTACTCCGCTGCCACTGGACCTATTTTCAAAACTGCAAAACTTTTTTGTGCCTTGTCATAGTAGTAATCTAGTGTAATAGATCCATCAAAATCAGATTGGTGCTTTCCGAGTTCACAAATAAAAATAAATTCTCAGACCAGGAATATGTGCTTTCATTCAAGTATACGTACCATTTTTTCCTGTATGCGCAAAGCTATAATGATCTTGAAGTAAGAATACCGTATTTTTTTATCATATAGAGTAAATTTAAGTAAATATATTCGATAAAACTTGGGAAAGTCTTGGAAGTGCGAATACCAAAAACTCAAATTGAGCATATCATAATCTTGGCACAAAACAGAGAAAATCTACCTAGAAAAATACTATAGTGTTGACTGAAGCATTTCATGATCTTGATGCAAATAGTTCAACTTCATTATACAATTTATCGTTGGTATGAACTTTCTGTAATTTTGAAGCTGCATTTTAATGATAGTTCATAAACGTGGATGCAGAGCAGCATCACGAGTCTATAGTTGCTGGGTACATTTTTTCAGGCCTCATTAGGGATGGATTACATTCGACAGATCTTCCATCCAGTAGAGAACACTCTTCTCTGGTATGATATTTCAAAAAGTTCATGTTATATCCGTTATAAAAACAAATACCCGCATATAAGATAAGATTGTCACTAGAAAAATATGTACTTTCACCCATGCTGACTGGACAAGGATACTTGCTAATCCGACTAGCCTACCATGTAAATCACATGTCTTAAAACACCTTAGAAGAAGTATTCGAAGAACTTTCTGACACTCCCACTATGTGTTAATGCACGTAAAGGTGAATGCGAAGACGCGCAATGCTACATTTACAATAAAGACATTAACTCAAAATAAGGAGTGACATGAAGGTTCAGACGTTTACGGTATAATTTGAACGTTGATAAAATGTTTGTGGAATGAATCAAGTTGAATAAACATTTGCATTTCGCAAGGATACATTCTTATATACACCTGCTTTGTTGGAATGTGCAAAAATCTACATATTATGGTTAGATATTCCTGATTATGATTCATTGGGGCTGTTTCATTGGCAGTCTGGCTTTGGTACGTGCCTGATGACATTCAACATTGGGGATTTTTTACGAGTACTTCCCAAAGTAGTTTAGGGTTCAAAAAGATTTCGAGTGAATTTTGGATCTGTTAATATTTTGAAGTGCATTTGAAAAATAATGGATTGAAAATTTTCAAATGATTCAAAATCCCATAATATTCGAGTATCAAAAGTTCCAAGATTCCCAATATTATTTTTAAGCGGATCAACAGTTTCGAATTCGATCATAAACGTCGATGAGGGCACTTTGGATGTGCAAGGACTTATGTGCCATTTTTTGCCTCCCTATTTGGCGCCATTTGTTTTATCTGATGTTGCAGCCAGCGTGTGAACAAATGATTTGGAGCACAACACATTTAAAAGGCGGCATACATTATTGGGGTACTACTGAAATCGAAACGCGTCGCTGAATGGAAGAGAGTTTGATTTGTGAAACCTCTGTGACAAACACTTAATTTCTTCTCTGAATGGTTGAAAGTTTCACCAAGTAAGAAACTCTGCATTCCACATGATCTTTTGATTAAATGTTTTCTGGCCGGATGAAGCCATCCGAATTATTCTCGTAAATCTGTTTACTGATTCGAATACGCTCTGACCGGGCCGACCGGCTAAATATTGATCTTAAATTACCGACGGGGGCCAATAAAAGGTGAACAAACAATTGAACAGAGGCTAACAGACAGTTACGAATTTTCATTCGCGGCCGATCCCACTTACCTGCCGCAAGGCCTCTAGAACGGCGCGGCGCGGTGTCTAATTTAACTGTCGGAAACTGTTCGGTACATTTACAGCTTTTAGCTTTTAGTTTAGACGTCATACTCTCTCTCACTACCGAAGTTAATTCTGTGGATTTTCTCGAATAATGAAATGAAAAAATTGCTATTAGTTAGGCTGTAGGTCTAAATAGATGTACGCAGCTTATAATTGCTTGAAATTTTTATCATTGGTTTCTTTTCTTGACCATACATTTATATTTGAAATTTGAGCAATAAGTGAAATTTCAGAAAACAACACAAAAAAAAAACACAAAAACAATGTCACTCATTCTGTCTGTCCGTCTGTCTGTCTGTCCCATAATGCTAGGCCCCTTTATGAACCAAAGAGAAATAAGCTCATGGTTTCGCTTGAAACGCTATATTTGTATAACCAGAATAAATTACACTTGTAATCTTGCAGATGTAGTAGTCAAAGTTTGAATCTGAAACGTAGAACTGTATTGTCTCATGGTACGTTATTTCAGTGTTCTGTTACAATGTCACCAAATTCTTCTATTCATTGGTGAGGTGATTCTATTAACATCCCAAAATATTCGATCTAATCTAATATTTTATTTAATCTTAGATGATAGTTTTCCTAGGTCTATTGGTGTTAGATGAGGATCCTAGATCATATTATCTATGAACTTTTGACTCCGGTTATCAACCGTATTTGTTAAACATGATGATTCTTGGAACATGTTCCTTTGAAACACAAATGTCTCATTTTCAATAGCTATGGACTTATAATCTTTCAATGCATTCGACTCATGAACATACCAAATCTTCGATTTATTTGGAATGTTCTACAGATTATTGTATTTTGAGTGTAAGTATCATGAATAATTGATGAAGGTGCTATTTAGCATCTTAAAAAATGTCGTCAGAAATTTTGGAAAACCTGATAGTATCTGTTATTTTTTTGGGATACAGAGCCATCCTACTTGACTTATTTTTAGCTACGTGTCATTCATTCGGTAAATCCAATGATCCTGTATTCTTTTGTATCTTTGGCACCTTCGCTAAGTGGTAGTCGTAGTAATGGGGAGCCAAAGCCTGGCAAGTCGGCCACCTTTGGCCCTTCACTAGAACTATGGCACAGATGGTAGTTCCTTAGTGTCGAACCTTCCAGACCTTTTAATCAAGGTCATGATGTCCTATCATTCCGTTAGGTAGCACTCTTCGTTGTCAAACTCTGCTGTGCCGAACACTTCAGCCCTAAGGCCGCTGTATACGGCACACTCACCCAGGAAGTGGAACGAGGTCTCGTACTCCTCCCAGTACTTCTTACAGATTGGGTCTTTGACCACTCCTATGAGTGTCTTGTGCCTTTTCAATCTGCAGTGACCTGTGAGGATCCCTACTAACAAGTGGAGTGAATCCCTTCTCGGGTTCAATAGCAATAGCTCCTTACGTTTGTTGGATCCTGCTATGAACCTCTTGGACTGCCTGCAGTCATCTCGCTCCATCCACTGTTTCGCAAGATCGTTATATGCCCAAACATCTGGGGCATTACTGACCTGGCCTCTTCTAACACCTAGCAAGGGTTCAGGGTCAATGCATGTGCCCCTTGCTCTCATTCTCGCCAGGCTTTCTCTGCTTTCTCGTTACCTGGCACTCCGCCGTCACCAAGAACCCACATGAGAGTCACGTTCTTGGATTGGGCTAAGCGTTGGAGGGCGGCGCCTTCGCCAAATTCTCGGGTAGCTTTAATTCCAATACGAATAGTTTGCAATATTTCATAAAGAAAATCAGTCTACATTCTATAAGAATCCTGATTTTGACAATGGCTGCTTCAACATACAACAGATATGTATATTCATTCTCATACATTTCTTTGTATTAATTTTCGCCCCCTCTCCTCAAAAAAATATGGAGGATCCTGCATGTAGCATCCAAAAATCTCAATGTATGAATTTTTGTTGTTTGAAACTTGTAGACAAGGTGGATTTATGAAAAGTTTGATTTCGGACTTCCATTGTCTATAAAATTTTGAGTATCACGACGTTTCGATTGATGTGCTATCTTCAATCGGCAGTTCACCTGAAGACGATTGAAGATAGCACATCAATCGAAACGTCGTGATACTCAAAATTTTATAGACAATGGAAGTCCGAAATCAAACTTTTCGTATACATTTTTCGCTATACCAATATATTCTAGCAAAGCGATTAACGGAAAGTCCAGACACTAATATGATGCATAGTACAGCTGATTTCTTTGTTAAATAACTAATTTGATGGATCGTCGAGAAAGGCTCTCGCTATATCAAACCATGCATCCATCAAATTGCAAATCTGAACAATGTACTCTCACAATCGCATCTTCACGATGCGTTTCCTGGTTGTGGTGCGCTCGTAACGTCGACGTAGCAACATTTTTGCGTCACTCTTTTTCGAACAATGCACGCAGAACCAACCGACTTGATTTTTTTCCTACAAACTGAATCGATTGGTTGTTGCTTTCACTTAATTGGACAGCCATTGTGTCGGAAAATTGCCATAGAAATTGAATTTGAACGTTCGAAAGTGAAGGATAATACCCGTGGTTGACAGCTGAATAGACGGATCACTTAGTTCCCTAATGCCCGGTGATTTCGAATATGTCGAAATATGGCGGCTGATTTGGTGACATTTTTCTTATAGATAACTTCTTGCGAAGTGAGTGATTAGATTTTGTTATTTAGGATACAATATAGTTGACACATGGTCCAGTCTTACAAAATAAGAACTCGTATTTATAAAGCAAAAAATGCCTTGAGCCGCCAACGAAAAGTTCTCTGCAATCTCTGGTCAAACATCGATTTACGATCAACTCATCTTCAAGTATCGCCCGCTCTGGGGACGGCCATTGGCAACTTACGAAGTCAAAGGTCCTCACACCTGGACTGCCTTGAAGCGGCAACGGATGACCCTCACGACATCTGTCAACAAGGGTGAAAATGATTCACAGCGACATCCCTTGTTCTTCGTAAACACTATTCACGATGTACCGTTATCTCGGCTCATTCACATCAGAAGCAGACAACTGGTATTGAGTGTATGCTCTCCACTATGCTATAGACATACATGTTTCGTCTTTAGCCTAGACTTGTTAGTATAGCTTGGCGGTCTAACTGTAGAGAGCAATCGGGTGGTATATACGTAACCCAGTCCAAGTGTCGCCCTCTATGGGGACGCCCATTGGCAACTTACGAAGTCAAAGGTCCTAACACCTGGACTGCCTCACTTATATACCACCCGATTGCTCTCTACAGCTAGACCACCAGGTTCTATTGACGAGTCTAGGCTAAAGACGAAACATACATGTCTATAGCAAGTCTGATGAATAGTGGAGAGTATACACTTGATCGATACACGAATCGGAGTTGTTCGATGCTTTGTGATCTCTGTGTTTTCATATGGTGCAGAAAGTGGGAGCCCAACTGGAAATGCCTGTAAGCGATTTGAAGTATTCGAAATGTGGTGCTACCAGCGAGTGTCAGATCACCAATGACTCTATACTGTATAGTCTGTGAAAAGACAGGTAAATCTTCAACACGATTAAATGCAGAAAAGCGGCATACTTTGGACATATTTGACACAACGCGAAGTACCGATTACTGCAGTCGATCGTACAAGGCAAAATCAACAGCAAGAGAGGCCCCAGACGCACGCACATTTCCTGGCTAGCAAATCTCAGAAAATGATGGCAGTGAACAAAGTACGGGCTTATGTGATCGCCAACATGATTGGACGATAGGACATGAAAGAAAAAGAAAGTGAGTTTGCATTGCGCTCCCAAAGCTTTGTGAAAGCCTAAATAACTTTAAACGTTGATTTCAATTTAAATCATCGCGGGAGAACATTCAGCAGCCCAGACCACAATACTGAGGTTTTTCAAAATATTTACATTAGGAGAAGGCGCCCTGGTGTGTATGCGCCTGTCGGGCCCCTCGATACTGTTTGTTTTACTGATGATTCTTGTTATGCCAGACTGCTCGGTCGAACATTTACCATGGTAGAATCTATAGTACAGAGACAGATCATTCACCTTTCTACGATCTTCTAGACTATGAAAGCCTTTTTTAAGGTCAAGCGCGTTCACCACGCGTACTGCTCTTTCCTGCATCTGAGTCCAGAAGCTTCAGGGGGTGCTTCGAAAATATAAAGTGATTGCTGTTTTTTTCGCTATTCATTGTCGGCCCTCGGTCACGACCTCAAGTCTTTCCTGAGCTTCCTTTGTAATTCTCCATGAATTATTTCTGAGCCTTGCACGGAATTTCGTTATGTATCCCGACTTATGAACATGGTAAATTTACGTTGCATTCAAACTGATTCCGACAAACTAAAACCGTATAATTTCATAAGGCATTTTAAGTTCTCTTATTTTGGCAACTACTACTACATTGTAATTGAATAAAGGTGATGAATAAATATGCAAGTGCGATTTCGCCTATTAAGAGATGGCGCCAGGTAAGTTTTTCGATGCTTACAATAACTATATTTTTCGAACCTAATTACAAAATCAGCTCCAAATCTTCATTTATAAACACGCCATTTTTTTTAAATTGAATATCATTGATAACTGCATGCACCTGCTTAGTAAGTACAAGATAATAACATAAGATTTCTGATAAACTTCGGAATATACATTTTACGGCCAATATTGGCAACGTGATATGGAAATTCGAGTAAAATTCTGTTTTATTGCATACGACATGCAAAATGCAGCTATATTCGAGCGTATTATTTTTGAATGTACAAAAGGCGGGGCCTCGTTGTTGCTCGTCCGTAAATACATAATTTATGGGTGATTTTATCAAGCACCGAACGCGTCTATTAGTGTTCGACGTAGTAAAATGTGCAGTCCTAGCTTATACAAGGTGTAACATAACGGGTGAGAATAATTTAAACAGTGCATTTTTTTGTAAAAAATATATTTTCTTCTTACGGTGTTGTCTTTTTCCAAGCTACAGCTAAAGAAAGTCAATAAAGTTAGTAGTTTTCTATAACTTGCCAACATAGTGGAGCAAAATTTTAGTCATAGCTCAATTTGGAAAAAGATTTACTTCCTAAGTTACTCAGTGGCCTGCGGACGGATTGTACCGAGAGGCTTTTTGAAGAAAAAAAAATTGTATGCCACTGGAATATAATTTTTTGGACCATATTTTAGGATCCAATTTTTATTCGATTTCCCTTCTTGCAACCATAGGAAAACACCAGAGGATTACTGGTTTGAACCGCGTGTTCTCCAGATCATGTAAGGTTGGAGTGAGGGCGGCTGCGGCGTCAGTACCAAATGCTGAAGAACCTCAAAATAATTTTTGGATTGTTTTTTAATAAAATTGATGTCTTCCATCATCATTAATAGTGAAATAAGTGAAAAAAAATCAGTTTCAGTTTTCCACTATCATGAAGTGAATTTTTGCATCGCTACATGAAGATCCACACGTACATAGCCATTACGAATACATTATTATGTGGTATGTGACTCATGAGTTGGAATACTCACCAAAAATGCATTCTGTTCAGACTGACAAAAAAAAATGTTGGCTGTTAATACAATTTGACATAATAAATCATCTTTAAAATATGATATAACGACGACAACAGTCTTTGACAAAAACCATTATTCACTATTAGTGCCAAGGCAAATCGTAACAGCGGCGTGTCATTACGAGCTTGAGTGTGAATGATACCCTGGCGTCGGAAGTTATAACGTCATAGCATCTTGAGTAAAGACAGGCTAAACAGTGGTAAACCTACATTCGTAATACCTTCATCATCAGCAGCCTTATAAAATGAAGTTGCTGAGTAACTTCCAGATGAACGACTCCAGGTATTCTGTTATTTCAATGTCTTATGTGATCCCGTATGTGATATTGCAAAATTAAGCAATTATAAAAAAAAGCTTTACATTGAAATGGTCCTCACAGCAATGCTTTCCTTGTTTTTATGATTTCTTGACAAAGTAATAAAAAAGATATCAGGGTTGTTGCCAGTAGTGCTTTTACATTGTGGAACTAAACAGTATGTATGTATAATTCTTCTTTGTTGCAATATAATTTCAAAAGCTTATTGTGTAGTTGCCTCTCTGCTTAATTATATTTTCCATAAAAGCCGCTGATTAAAACCACATACGATTGACTGAAATATCTTTACTAACGTTTCGCCTGCCTCGGCAGTTTTTTTCAAAATACGGAATAGAGAAAATCTAATTTAGAAACGACAATGATATTGACGTCTTTCATTGCTTCTAGGGAAACAATTTGTTTTCAAATGATACCTTAGCATCAACTGTTATAAAAGGCTAGAATACAGATGATGATATCTCAGTTACACATATGTGGTTTTATTTCTGTGTTCAACGTTCATCATTATGCTGAATGAAATAAATATTGAAAGTCTAGTAAACAACCAATATATGATTCAAGAGGCAAGCATCCATTTCTACCGGATACAAATTCTAAACTAAAACTTTAGAACCATATCCGTTGCACGCGGTGCGGTGTTACTGTTCACCCAGCACCCGTACGATGAGCGAGATGCAGTGACGTCATCGCTGCATACCTGAGAATGCGGCGTGCTTTAAATTTACACAACTGATAAACTCAACACGCTCTTTTATAAAATGCAGTGAAAATGTATTGAAAGAGCCTATTCACCGAAATGTTGTTCCCGCGTCGAACTACGACACTGTTTCTGAGCCAAGCTACATGGCTCAGGCTCTTGTCAAGAAATTATATGTCTATGGCACATAGACGTACATATTTCCCACCAATAAAAAATACCCTTCGGAGCTTGTGGGATGGGTGCGTTGTGAAAATTGGTGGTAAAGGCTAATATTACGGTTATATTACGTAAGTTGCCTAATATCACCGAAGGTGGGACACTAGGTGGAACATTTTCGCCTCCCTCCCTAACCCGAAGATATATAATTCAATTACAAAGATGTCATAAATTATATATCTTATAAAAACTCATCAGAATAAAACGTATAATGTATATAAATATATTTCAATTTAACATTCATCATTGTTTATTGCAGCATTAGATAATTATATTTTTCTCTAGCCAAGACTTCAGCAGACTAGTTAATTATTACATCGATTCTTTATTTCTCTAAATCTAAACCTTTTATGTGGATTACCTTGATATTGTGTTTTTTTTATTGCTATAAAATGGCATTTTATAGTTATACCATTAGAAAAAAAATTATCGCCGAAGCATCTCGATCTAAGATGTCGATATAGATATGTTAGATAAAAATACACAACGATTTAAAATAAAATCTATTATCATTTTTGTGTTCTAAAGTCAAACCTATGTATAACAAATACTGAGGGTTGATAGAACATCTTTCACCAACTCCAAAATTTACTATTCCTTATTTTAATAAATATTTAAAATACTCGTAAAAATAAAATATTCTATTTTACTTCAGTTTATACTCATATTACTTAATGTAATGCGGTCTCTTTTCTTCTTCAAGAAAAATGGGGGGCGTTTGTTGCTCTTTTCATCTTCCGTGATTTTTATCGATGATCTTATAATGTTCAGATGTTTGAACAACGTCTTAACCTAGTTACCTGCATTTTTCCATTTTATTAATGTATCGTCTACATACGACTCCATAGTCCATGATTTTTCTATAATAATATAATCCTCGCACCACTCCATATATATAGGCTAAAAAAACGGTGATAAAGGCATGCCTTCTTTTTGCACGTAGAAGTCTTTTTTTAAGTAGTTATTTTTAAGTCGTAACTCATATTACGCCATGAGACATGTTGTCCAGTTCACCTAAAGACGACCGCATATTACCGGTATATAATTACCGGTAATTCACCATCACCAGTAGCGAATGTATTAATATCAATATTCATCGTACTACTACTCTATATACATAACTTCCATGAGCTACTGTATCTGACTAATACGATATTTTATTATTAGAAAAATTAACAGCGGCATGCATTGTGGGCGTTTGTATGAGGTCAAGTGTCGTCTGCTGACGGGCGTATGGCTTTTCATACACTATCATGCTCTCATGTACATTGTATAATTTAGATACCAGACATATCATATTGCTATCGAGCTGTGGATATATTATTTAACTCTGGAGCAGACTTTGAAAGCGTTACAAACCACCTTCGATGTATTTACCATCAACACCCAAGCATCTTTTCTCCCTCCAACGTTATTCTTCCTGTACACCAGTGAACTTTTGGATATTCAATCCATCAAATCCAATTTACAGCTTCACGGATGGCAGCAACCTTATAATCTGTAACATATGTACTCAGGTAAATCACTATCACCCCGACAAACCTTACATGTGGTGTAGCATCATGCTTTTCACCAACGAAGACATCTAAACAATAATTGTTGAATGAGGATCTCCAAGTAGAGTCGAGTCTGACGACTACCCTTGAAGTCACAAGCTGGTCTGGCAGTTGAGGAGATTGACTATAGAGTCATCTTCCATCAAGATTTCGGGTTTAACATGTCGTGATCATGTTGCTAGTCTTTTTTAAGTTAGAGGTCCAAAAGCTGTTGGCTTCTTTTCTGTTGCAGACAATTGTATCCACTGGACGATCGGAATTCATAATAATTGGTTCCACCACTGTGGTACGCCGACTCTAGAATTATAGTTTCCCGCATGGGTTCTAAGCAATTATTGTTCATAAAGCGCCAAACACCAAAGAACTCTCTGTTGAAAGAACGTATTGTATCCATGTACTAGTTATCATTAACGATGTGTTTATATTGTTACAGGTCCGGTGACAGTACCAATGGTGTCAACGAATTCCTCTCCGCCCATAGCGATGCCGGTCCAGGTACCACCGGGTCACATGGTGCAGCAGATCGTGGATGAAAGCGGTACCTTACGTCATGTGATACTTTCCCCTCAACACCCCCCGAATATGGTGCCACTGCCCTCACATAATCCACAACACTTTGTAAGTTAATTTTTTATATTACAAAGGGGGCATCCATTAATTACGTGAGGGTTTTTTTTGACTATTTCTAATATTCAAGTATTTAAGATTGCTTACTTTGATTGTAGTCGACCAAACAATCGGAGGGTTACTGTGCTGTTTTGCGGCGGTCGGATAAGAACGATAAATATTATCATTTCGGATTTTGTAGTATTTTTATCAAAAAACATGTTTTACTTTAATTTTACTCAATTTCCTTGCAATTTAATAATTTTTCCGAGTAAATAATTACGTAGTATTTGTCGAAACCTCCCTCACCCCTGCGTGAGATTCAGCTTGACCCCCTTCCCCCTGGACACCTCACGTAACTAATGGACGCCCCTAACGGTACTTCTTTTTTTTGGAGTGTAGCCTAAATGGAATATTTGTTTTTGAATGTAACGTGTTTTTTTATAAACAACTACAGTACTGTTGAAACACGACAATGCTATAGTTATTATTTTTTCTCAGACATACACAACTTAAAGAAATGACATCAAGTGCATTGACGTTCTATTTTTTAATTCTTTATATATCCACAATTCCCAGAAATTTCGATTTCAAATTGTTCCGATATCCGATCATTATATTTAATAAACTGATAATACTGCACGTGAAATAGAAAGTCAGCCTTTTTGCTATTATTTCTGATAATTAGCCAGCTGAAATGCATTAATCTATAGTAGCAGTATGAAAAATAGGAGGGGAACAAGTTGACCTCTTCAGAAAACTATCAACTACGTTTGAGTGCTGTACAACGTGCAAAAATAATGGTTTAAATTTGTTTAAAAAATAAACATATCAACTCCCTTGTATATTGTTCATTCACTAAAGCGCACGATTTTGAACATATTTTTTATGCCCGTGCGAAGCTCTTTTCTTGATATATTGATTACCAGACGGTTGAAAAAAACATCCGGAATCATTCAAAAAATGTCAATATTCATGTGACAATGTCTAAAATTTTGTATAAAAAATTGCAAAATGGACTTCGCACGAACATAGAACCAAGGTTGCTCGATCATTTACAAAAAAAAACATTACATTATTCTGAAAAATGAACACCGGAAACGAAATATTAGAAACCCTAGCGAAACGCCTTTTATTGTAGGAGAGTCCCCCTTAAGATGAAATGACGTGGATTAAACACAAGGTTTTCCAAATATAAGACGTTCTTTATGACGCATTTCGATTCAATGTTTGAATCATCTTTTTGTTAAAATTGACTCTTTACAAAGGTTACTTTCAAATAGTTAACTGAGCCCTGTCACAGATTTAAAGCTGCACTTATCAAATCTAGCATTATATTTATCCTATTTAGCTAATATTCTATTGAATTCATTCATCTTTCCTTTGGCTTAGGGAAATATGGTTTTGGCGTGAAATATCTTAAGCTCATTTTGACTTAAAATAATTTAATACAACAAAAGCCAGGCAGGAATGCAAGATGTACGAGCCCGTTTTATATTCATGATAGGAGTAAATTATCTAGTTGATAGCTAGTCTAGCTTTTTTTAAAGTTTTGACAATCTGACCATAAATTTAAACATTGAATCTAAACCTTTCACAAACAACTTGTGGTTAAATTACACAATTTTACCTCAATGATGGAAGGGTTTCGTCAAGTAAGAATATCTACAATTTACAAGACAAACAATTTTTGATTCAGCGCTACAAACTTTTACTAAATCCGTTATATTATAATATATATATATATATATATATATATATATATATATATATATATATATATATATATATATATATATATATATATCAGGCAGAAAAACTGTGGCTATCTACATACTTCACTCAAAACTTTTATTTGCTTGGTCTATAGTAATAGGTTGTAGCGAGAACAGTACAAGTTGAAAGTATTTTACTAGTTAGCAATAGAAAAGCGGATGTTTACTTTCTTTTAAAATTTAAATAAAACATGCCGCATCATTTTCTCTTCGGCTGACGCAGAGCGATCATTTATTAAACAATGTACTGGGTGGGTCTGATACGAGGTCTGTTAACTAAAAATGAACTCAAATAATTGATTTGCTTCTCACCGTATTTCTTTAAAAGAAATTATTACCGGGTATAGTGAAACCAAAATTCTAAAGGTCGCCGTCGTAGATCTTCAAAGTGGACTAGCTAGTTTTTTCACTTTTTGCGAGTCTCTGGTCAATATTTGTGCAGTTTTGTAGAGTTAGTATGAAAATACGATATGCATACACCGGTATGCTGATTTGGCTGCACAAATTCTTTCTGGCTGCGCATCTACGGCACGATGGAAGCCGTCGAGGCAAACTCAAGCGCCCTTATAGGAATAGTGGATGCATTTCGGCGCTGGATGCATTTATTATTGATTGCTTGTAATTTTATCTTCTTTAACGGAACGAGATCGACAGCGTCGCAGTTTTCTACATACTGCATTCATTTCAATAATATTAATATAAAAAAAAATCATCTGTCTTTAAATTATCGATTTCGTCGTAATGTTTGTAAGAACGACCAGAAATAGACTTTTATCACAAGCTAGCAGGGAACACGATTTTTTTGATTATAAACATACTTTTTTCTGTTCATCAACGACTAACCATTCGACATGTTATTATCCATAATTTCCTAATAACAACAAGCAAAACTGAACCTTCGTCGTTTTTATTATGCAATAAAAGATTTAACGTTTGTATTTCTTGTTCTCTGCCTTGTTTTCATTTGCAGAAGTTATGAATCAGCTATTTCGCAATATTTGCTATGATTTATTGATTTGTCTAGTTTTATGGGCTCTTTAAGAATAGTTGTTTTGATAGGTGGAAAAAAAGAACTGTTTTGTTTATTGTTTCGTAACAGTTTGTACAACGAATTGAAGACCCTTGCAAGTTTTTGATAGAGTGTAGTGGACGGGCTTCAGCAGTGAAAAATTCGATCAACCAGATGTATTGATCGTTTTTGGATTGAGTCCAGAAGTTACAAGGAGTGCTTCGGAGTGCATCTCCTCACATGAGATCAGTACTCTGATCTGATTCATTTAGAGTAGCAGGAGCTGTTCCGGAGAATATAATTTCCTAAGGCGGAAAAGAGCCCCCAGTTATCGTTGATTTTATTCCCAGAAGTTTGATGGCTGTCCATCTATATGGCTGGCAGACCAGACTCAGGATTGTTGCCTGGGTCTTTTGCGCGTTAAACTGAACTCCGTTTGTAGATTACAATTGTCTCAATGTCCTCATTGATGCAGCATGCTGCCCTCGACCAAATATGGTCTTTCGAGATGGTGGTGGTTTGCCCGGTTCGGAAATAAGGGTGCTGTCATCTGCGAAGTTGTAGCAACACTTCGTGGATCTACAGCAAGAAGAGCATGGAAGCATTTGGGATATATTGCTAAAACAAGTAAACCTCTTGCTGTAGACTTCTCTGCACGATTATCTATATCGACATAGATATTCTTCATCCCTGAATATCTCGAAAGGTTTTTCTATATATTTTTGGTATGCGATCAGTATCACTAACACGATTTATAAAATCCACGTACCTACTACCTCAAAGACACCTTAAGGTTGCAACCAAACTACCTTCAAGGACGCTTTGATGACGCCTTTTCTTACCATAAACCCATGATCATCATCCTTAGCCTTCAAGGCGGTCTTAAGGAAAGTCCATGAATACGGCCTTATGAAAGACCTTGGACTCGGCAGATTGAACGAAAAATCTTCTAGCAGCTACGGCAACGTTGGATGGCTCTATGAACCGAATCGTTGGAAGAGCGAGTCTGTGGCACGGTGGTACCGCGGTACCACGGTGTGGGTCGACTACCGCCGCGGTGCTACCGGTGCGAAATTCCGACGCAGCCAGCCGCGTCATCGCAGTACCTTGGCGTCACGTCGCCGGGCGGCCTACAATAACGGGACACCCTGTACACTGAAGAATTCGCCAGTTCGCGAGTCCAACGCACTGAGCGTTAACGCGAACGCGAGTGGATTTCATTAAGATTTTGTTGTACATTTCTTCCAAAGTAAATTGAAGATATTTAAAGTCATTATTTGCAGTCGTTTCATCATGTGTACTCATTGAACGCCTAAATGCGATCCAGGCCAAATAATGCCATGTGCTGGCCTTAAAGATACTGTAGTGTTTGACTGATCAACTGATTCTTTTGTGGGCGGCATTATGATGATTGTTCAGCACAACATCTAGAGAGAGAGAGAGAGTGTGCATTGGATTGCGTTGCGAAATTAAACGTTTTTCTGTTATTCGGGGTTCTTACTAATACTAAACCTAAGCTAAAGTTCTTAGATTTGGTTTTCTTAAACACCGTTCTGAATACACTAAGATGTCTCCTTTGCAAAACATAGCATAAAATGAAAATATAGATACTAAAAATTCAATATATAAAATAGAATGTCTATGGCAAATCTTAGATTGGTGGGTTTTCTAGTGCCGAATCACAGAACATTAAAATTATATATAGCTGATAGAGAAACGTCCAATTTAGCACTCAGTGAAGACGTTTGGGAAACGGCATAGACGTAAATAAGAGCAAGTTTCTACTTGTGTTTCTACTTCACTAAAAGGACAACAATTTCAAAATGGTCAAAAAAGCTGCTTTTATAAAGTTGAACGATTGTATTTCTAATGTCTAGTAGACTGTCATCCAGTTACATTGAGTGTGATTCAGCGAAAGATCTAATCAATGTTCCCAAAACCTGCAGACGGATCATAAGTTCTTCTCCGGGTTTGTAAGGGTTTGCTCTTGGATCCCAAATTGGGGTACATTGCATTGCTGGCTTGGAATCACACTGCTGCAAGTTTTGTTTCACCTCATAGGAAAGGCAGCTTGGTGCACTATGTTATTTATTCTGGATCTATCCACAATGTAAATGCATGATTTGTAAACGAGCCTTCCATGACATGCTAAGATCTTGTTTGAAAGCAAAACTGCTCCCCTGATCTACTGGGCGTTAATTGAAACCGCATACGATTAACCGAAATATCTTCACAACCGTTTCAGCTGCTATGGCAGCTTTTTTCAAGTTGTACTTTGATAATGGCTACGGAGGCTACCAAACCGTTAGTAAAAATGTTACATTTAATCATATGTGGTTTCATTTCAATAAGCGATGAGTAGAAAATGTAATGAACGCAGAAAATCCTGCAGGTCCAGGTTGTCGATGTCCCAAAAAATGATGTATTTGTTGCCCAGTATTCCCCCCCCCCCTAGCACACCACTGCTGGACTGCCACGTTTTTGGTGAGCGGGCGCAGTCCACGGTTCACGTACCAGTGTTGCCAAATGTCTATGTTGAAATTTCGTTACAGTAGGACTGTAAAAATCGGTCAATTTGATAAGCAGTCGATAATTTATTCTTAATATCGAATTTGAAGCTCTAATTTATATTGGTATGTTTATCACTCAAAATTTTCCGATAAGTGACGTGATTGATGGTTGTTTCGTTATATTTTGAATCATATTATGAAATTGTCGTGTTTTCTGTTCAATTAGCGGCGTCCGTACCACTAGTTATATTATTATGTTTATCACAGGCTTTGCATCTTACGTATGAACTTTCTTTCAAACGATGCGTTAGCCAGTGTTAACTTCGCTATATTATTCTTATGCCCATACTTGCAACCCTCAACATCATTGTCTCCATCACTCATATTTTTAAGAAATACCCAAACAATCTGTTATGCATGCGCTAAGCGACTATACCTTTACAAACCACAAACCTAATACGTTCTATGCATTGGGTTTATTTATTATCAAATTTTGATAGTTCCACTCATTTCTTCATTAGCACCTCTATAAATCCTCGTCAATCCAGTTACCGTTTACACATCCATAAAGTGTATGTGTAACTGAAACAATATGTGAACTTCGGAAATTCTCCGATTCCGTGTCCACATCATTAACAACACAAAGAACGTTGAAACATACCCTGAGCAATTTAAATATTATTGAATTATCAATCTAACCATCTGAATTATTTTCATACAATTATATGAAGTTAAAAAAATATAGGTATAATGTCTATTCAAATAGATCGATAGATTTAGCGATGAAACGGTAGCTCTGGCATCATTGCCGCGTAAAGAAAAGCAGAGACCGAACGCGAACGCAGCAGAGGTGATTGACCAGCAGAACCGCCACGCTGCGCAGTGAAGGGGCAACGAGATCGTGGCTGCAGCATAGGAATGTCCGTCCCACAATCTAGGCGGATTCCCAACAACTGTAAAGGCAAATATAACACAATAAGAATAAAAATATGAGTTACCTCATAGTCAGGATAACTCCAGTCATTTTGCAAATTCAGTAGTCCTCGGTACCGTGTTGTTTCCCAATTTGGAGTGCTATTGTATATATTCACGTCACTTCAAAAATCAACTTCATATTTTCAAAGAATAAACCAAATACTACATGGTCAACAGTGTTATTAAAAAACGGAAAATCCCGGTAGTAAAGCTCAGCAGCTATTGTTTTAAAATATTGTTATAATTCTTTTTTAGACTAGATAGTTTGGGTGTGTTCATTTTTTTCCCCCTGGAATACGTACGATTTATGTTCCTACTTTTCAAAAAATACTTTGGAAAGGCCCGGTGTCATGCCTGCTTTGTAATTTTTTTTGTGACGATGTACTTACTGCCTAAAATCATTTTCCTTTTATCAAGTACAGTATTTTTCAGGATACTTAAGTCTGATCTGCAGACAGAATATTATTTTTGGTAAAAAAATAATCTAATAGTGTAACCGGTAATCAGCTGATGACACCATGTCTGAACTATCCAGGCATGGCATGGAGCATACTCCAAAGTACACAAATACATCTTGGATGACCACGTGAACTGCAGTTGAACTCCCGACAAAGGAATATTTAACAATTGTTGTCTTCCACAACACAAAATTTCGAATTCGAGATATTGTGTTTTCTTGATGGTTCACTAATTTCCGTTGTCTGTCTCTCTGTATTCGGCCTGGTAATTCTGGCCCTCGATATCTCAGAATGTACCATTCGGATTTTGCTGAAATTATCACTATAGCAAAACAAAGAAACGAGAGAAAAAAACGCTGAAATTCATTTTGTACGATTATAAGATAAGACAAATTTTGGAGAATAACAATAAGCTAGGTGGGGAGTTGGGGTAAGGGGGACAACTCAATGATCCAATCAAAGTACAAATAAGGCAGACTACTAGACCACATTCGACATCTAGGCTGAACTGCAGCGGCTCCACTAAGACGGTATCAGTGGTGGATTGCTGCCTGTGATGCAACGTCGTGCATGAAATGGAAAAGTTACCAAATAATAACGAAGGAGCTGATTTTTTGTTTTAGGAACTGCAACTGCAGATTATTTATTTTAATTAAACAAGAGTCATAAATGATGAAGAAATCGCATTTTTGACATTCCTCAATCAACCATATAATCTTATTTATATATGGCATGCACAGGGTATTGATATACACGTAGGTCAACAAACAACTGCAAGTAAGGGAAAACATCGTGAGCGAAGGCAGGCACGTTGCACGTATTGTAACGTATCGTAGCCTTGAAGCGTTGCAACAGATCATGTAGGAAATTGTGTAATGATTCCGCAAAAAAGTTGAATAATTAGCGCGGCATTACGCCGTACTTATACTTTTATTATGTTGTTCTATTATTATTTTTGCCGCTTATGATGGAAAATATGAATATTTATTTTTTTAAATCTCATAATCACAAGTATCGACAATGGTTTTTATGTGAACTAGATTCGTGAGAGCTGTGCTTGGTTTTAGAAATTGACGGATGTTTGTTGGAAATGTCAGTGACATTGTTATCGTTGTATGTTTTGTTATAATCTATGTTGAGGAATGATTGAAACGAATCTTGTTTTTGATTACTGTCAATATACATAGTTGTATTAAACATCATTTTTACCGAATAGTTACTATGGTTAGGCTGATAGCTATCATTCCTTAATATTGTTATGTCTAAAGAATCAAAAATATTAGTGTCAAGTAGATTGACTCTGTACTTAAGTGTATGCTCTCCACTGTGCATCAGACCTGCTATAGACATGTTGACTTTGTAAGTTGACAATGGGCAGCGCCATAGTGCGCGACGCTTGGAGATGAGTGTTGACTCTGTACTTGACTTTGTACTAGTCACTCTGCAATGACAGTTTTCGGCTTGGAAATATTTGAATTAGTGAAACACTATCTTTCTAAAAGATAATAAAGCTTTCGAAAGGCCAGCATTTTGTTGGAGAAATTTAACAGGAGTTGTCTATCAAGGATAAAGAGAATTATCCACAGTTGAAGAGTTGAAGAAAGCAATTATTGAAAATGTAAAAATATCATTCGACACAATTAAAAAGTTATGTGACAGCTCACTATATCTAATTATTGTAGTCATAAGTAAAAGTGGTGGATCTACTGAATATTAAAATAAATAATTGCTCTTTTTTATATTTCTTTTGAGATTCTCAGATTAAAAACAACATTAATTGGTAGTTTGACGGGATTTTTTGATTACGCCCTCAATTGATGAGAACCTTGCAGACACTTTTGAATACTCAAAAAAATGCAGCTTTTACTTATACTACGCGACAAAAACGCCGTCAGACAGATTTGAGGAAATTAGTGACTGTTAAAACGTTGGGGAAAAACTTATCTCGAACTCAAACATTATCACGATCACATAACTTCTGTCTTGGAAAGTCATTTATCATTTCACCCTGATAGGTACATTTAACATTAAGTTGAAGCTAAATTTGGTTTTGGTGTTGAAATAAATAACTCATCGAGCTCATAAAAATGTCGATGTTTTATAGTCACAGTCTCGCCGTACGCACGGTTTGCTGTAATTCGTTTATGATCTGTAAAAAAGTTAAATTCAAACCAAAACAATTGGATTATCTGAATGAATAAAATTTAAGTAGTTTTTCGATTTTTTTTTCAATCTAAATATATGATAAATATCGCTGTTATAATTGCTTTTTTGAAACGTATTCTCTAAAGATTCACATAAAAAAAATTAATCTGAGAGACCAATTTGTTCAGGCGAATTCGGGCGTAATTTGACGAGCGAATCTCATGCAATATAACTACAACCTTTACCCGTGCAGTTTTTTTAAATATTGTATAAAATAAAAAAAATAAAAAATATATTAAATGCGAAATTTTAGCGTTCTGCATTTTTATATACTAGTTACGTGTAGTTGTATCAGATCACATGCCATCGTTTCCATGTATAAACGATAAAATAGAATGAAAGCCAATCACAAAACAGCAACAAATAAATGAAACAATTCTGTATTCAACTTAAAAAGAATTACCGTTGTTCTAAATTTGAACAAAAAATGAACGAACATCTGATTAAACGCTATCAGTTCAAACAAAGTGACATTTTCACTTCGTATATTTACCATACCTGTCCTTTACTACGTCTACACCAAAATAACAATAAACGCACCCTTTGATCTTACCGACTTCTAGTAGAACGCTGACAAACACTGTCAAATGTTTACAAACGTTTGGATTTTAACTCCCCACAAAATGCGTTGTAAATGTTTGCAACCGTTTTGCGCGGTCTTTGAGTACCCATCCTCATATCTATGATATGAGGTTGATCGTTACTCCCCTGTGTACGGTGTACAGTATGTGTCTTAAAGGTTCGGTGAACTCGTATGGCCAGCTTAAGAGAGGCTCTCTTAAAAGAAAGCTTGTGTGGACCCTAGGGGGGGGGTTGCAAAGTAGTTGATTTTTTTTAACGTACAGATTCAATCTACTTGAATCTTCAATATTTTTCTAACCCTGATATACTCATTTCTCTCAGTATCAATTCACACATAAATGTATTTCTGATGACGCGGCTGAAACATGATTTGTTCACACTAGCATTGCTCATAGTTGAAAGTCTATGTATTTTTATTGCACAATTTTGCTGTGGTACGCAACACTCTTATCAATGTTGTTGCACACCTTTCGGTGAAATACAGCGCATATTTTATCACTAATGGGCAAATATTCCAGCAGGAAAGTTTTAATGGTCTTTTAAGGTACTCAAATAGCTGAAAGTGGATTGGAAGTTTGTCTGTAGCTAGTTGAGCTTGAAGTTGTTGATATGTGGCTGTTGAGAGAGAAATATACAGAGTAAATAGAATGGCATACGTCGCAAAATGTAATTATGCATAAAAAATGGCTGAGACTACAAGGAACGTTACTTACTGTATACTAATACTACACTGATAAAACAGACGAGATCAGCTCTCGATGAATAAGGATCTCGATCTCGACGACAGACAGTTGCGGATACATCGAGGGAGCGTCTTACAATATGTTTTAATTAGCAGAGAATAGAAATTTATAGTCAATCATATCATTTTCGACCACCTTAAAACGCAGCCCCCCCCCCTGATATGACCTCGATTCAATGCCAAATGCGCGATAATTCAATGATGTGATGGTGCGTTTATTTTTTAACGCTCCTCGTACAGAGGAAAATCATCAATGAAAGGAACAGCAATATTTCTGGCCTAGATAACAATGTTATGAGTTCCACATATGGAATGCGCTCAGACCTAGATTAGATATGGCAGTACGATCGTTTAGTTTTATTTTATTGTTTATGTACGCCGTTGTTATCTGCGCATGCTGGTTTTATCGTTGCACTCAGCATATTATGAAAATATAAACAGTTTTGCAAATTTTATATGTCAGTTTCATTCACTAGAAATGGCTGTGTTTATCGTTTCCATTATTAAGTGCTAATTGCCTTTTAGGAAGAAGTGGGAGAGATATACATATACTATTTAAAAAAATCGGAATTGTATACTTGATAAATAGAAATTGCAACACGAACAAATATCGCAAAATAATGAACTAGTCATAAGTCTAGTATTCTTCAGAAGAGTTGCATTTGTAGTAACTTTCAGATTAATAATGAAATACTCATTCGGTATCCCATAAAATTGCCTAATATAGTCAATTTGTTCTAATTCATCTTTATAATATCAATGAAGTGACATACGACAGAATTCCAACCACGTACCTCCAGATGAGGCAGATTAAAGAAAATTTTGTGGTATGAGCGGGACTTTTTTCTCCAGGTATGAGGAGGCTCTTAAAGTATATTCCTAACTTCTAGACTACGTACATATTTTAAAAGTTGTATTTCGGTCTTCCATTGTCTATATAATTTTTTGAATGCAACGTTGTTGTGAACCAGTCCTCCTGAAGAGGATTGAAGAAAGTAAATGAATGAATATTTGAAACCCATCTGAAGCTTCTGATAGAATACGACGACTCGAGATTCTCATGTGTGTACTGGCGATCATTGATGATTTTTTAACGGTATTCTGCACGTGAATGACAAATCTTCATAACCTTGAACTTAATGCAGAACACAGTCATGTATTTATAGTTGTTATGCACGCATTTTCTACCCTTCTGGCATGGGTAGCACGCGACCTGCCTTCGAGACGGTGGGGAACAAGCTGATCGAAAGCCTTGAGGATATCAAGGGCAATGACGTCAATCTCTCCAAATGACTGGATGAATTTATTCCAGAATCGTTTGACGTAAACAACGAGGTCGGCAGTATATATCTGGTTGCGAAATCTACATTGTCAGATGTTTAAGAATATTTCAGAAAATCACATAAGATACATTTCCATCCCGATATCCAGACCGTTAGCTTAACCATTAGATCACACTACCCTGTTAGCACCGAAGAGGATATGTAGACGGATGCCGCCATAACTAAATGTATTCTCTGATTTTCTAATTATGTGTTTTTGCTTACAAGATGTCTCCCTCTTACGTATGAGAGTACAATCTTTTTGAATCGTTTCTCATCACAGTTTCGTTCGAAATAGACGTTGTACATTAAACCGCGAACTTTTAGAACGCAAATACCAAACTACTTTCTCCGTGGCTAACCTACTTTCAAAACGAAAAATAATTTACTACCATTTGCCGGTATTTAATTTTATTAAATAGCTATTGCTTGGTTATATAACGGACTCACAACGATGTTGCTTCGAAAACGTCCAATATTTCAGAGTGCCCTATTAAACTGTTGTATTTTTATAGAGAGGTCGCGTAATCTTTCATTATTTGCGGATGTGTTTTTGATTTTATTATGAGTTTATGTGAACTTGGAATGCAGTAATCGTTGGTTTTGAACCAACGCAAAGTGTAGTCAGAGAAGAAATTTAAATAATTAATTAATGAGACATTCTTTTAAGGTTTGAGGTTCAAAACTTGAGAAAAAAGTACAAAAATGTATTATACAACTTTTAAATTTAAGATCCTCAATACGGTAGATCCTGGTTATAATGTCTCTGGTTGCTGTGACTTTTTTAGCATCAAAATTTGGTTTGGTGAATTCTATTATTCGTACAATTGTTACAAATACGTACAAAATCATGAAGAGGTTCGTGGAACACATTAAAAAAATATGTAAATTTATTATTGCTGAAACCCCACTAATAACATCACCTTGTTATATAGCCAGCAATTCCAAGACCCAGTACTACCGTTATAACCGGGTTCTCATGTATTTGTTTAATCGTAAGTTCAAGTTAGCATTGATAAATTACCGTTTTTCAGTCAATTATTCGATATATTTTCCAATTATAACAATCACTTGCAAATCCACAAGATTGATGTGATACAAAAATTCAAATCTAGGAAAATCAGCAAAAACAACGTGACCCTATGCGGGAGTCGAACCGCACACCTTCAGGTTGCCGGTCGGACAATCTCACTTCTGAAATGAATGGACTTCTGCCCACTCGATTCATTGCGTTAATCATGGGCGAACTTTCCCAAAAGCCATTCTCAAAATTTCAGACTACGCTCGTATATCGAAAGCGAATCTGTGTATAGAATTCCATCTTGTGGATTAGCAAGAAAGTAATTGTTAAGATTGTTTCCCACATAGTGATATGATACTGTTCGATGTAAAGGTATCTTGTAAATAGCCGCGGTTAGAGATGTGTACCAATTCAAATACTGATGCTGCCGTTACCTCAAGATACGAACGACGCTGCACATTTTGGAATTTTATAAATGAATTGCCTTCCGGGGAATTCATCAAACATCGACAGTCTTAATCTAGTGTAGCGTTGTCCACTTAGGTTAGAGGAATGAGCTTCCGGCTAAAAATCTGAAGGTGTATGGTTCAAATCCCGCAGTTGTTGTGTGTTTTAATTTTTATATTTTTCAATGTTGCTATCCAAGTAGGTTTATAGATAGTAGAACATCTTTTATCGACGCCAAACAATTTTCTCATTAAATTAAAAAAAAATTGAAAAATGATCGGAGACCTCAAAAACTGTCGAAAACAAAGTTTAAATATTTTTTTATGTTTTTGACGATTACTCCGCCGCCAGTGGACCGGTTTTCAAAAGCTACAAAGCTTTTTTGTCCTTGCCATAGTAGTGAAATCTAGTTTAAAAATTCCAGCCGAAACATCGGTGAAGATATTTATTCCAACGTATGGGATTTCAATTAGCAGCCAGCGGAAAATATACTTTCCGAGTTAAGATGTGTCAAGGAATACCGGACAGACAGAGCGACGGAAATAAGTGACAAGGTTTTTCGTGAATGTCATGAAACATTAATAAAATACAATATCACGTATTCATAAATTTGAGCAATTATATTCAATATATATTATTTATATCCCGCGTTATTGACGTTAAAACTAAAACACAGAAGTAAATAATGAAAAAAATCATTTTACATTTAATATAGCCTTCGATTAGTGTCATGTTGGTTGTTCGCCATTTGAACTCCCCGCCTATACTCGATATTCCTTAATATTAAAACAATGTTTGTAAAATTACTAGTATCGAAATATAATCAAATCATAGTAATTAATATATTGATAGAGAAAACATTCTATTGTATATGCTTAAGAAGGCCATTATGGACCATACTACCATACTCTCAGTAAATATACAATCTTTCCAACCTAGATATAAATATATTATTGTCTACACTCTACATGACTGTCAACAATTCCTGTTCCTTTTTGTATGTACTACGGCCTTTTATGTCGGTCTATTTATCATTATATAAATTGCATCAATCTAGTACACATGAGTTATAATAATAAAAACAGTTGTATAAATTTCTCCCGACTCGGTTCCATACAATACAAACAATTTGTACATTCCTCAATATATCAATAAACGGGGTCAATGATAAGATACAACTATTTATCACAATTCTATAACACAACTGATATTAAACGTCTAGTCATCAGTTTTAACGTAAAACTGAACATTTTTCAAGTTCACATAGCAGAAACTGGCATCGAAATTATTAATTGAAGAATATCCGGACAGAATACAGACAGACCGACGTAAATGAGACATGGCGTGACGTATGCATCACGAAACCTCAAGAACATACAATATATCGAATTCAACATTTTTGCGATTATAATACTTCCCCGTCTATTAGCGCGGGTAGTAAAAATATCCTATCCTGCTTTGTAGTAGATTCAGACGGATGTTTTACGCAGTTGTCCATCTAATAGGTCTGAGATATGTTATAAATGACGTTTTTATTGCGTACAGCGAAAGATAAGGCGAGTTATCGAGTAGATACCGCCAAATTTACCGTTTCTGTGATTCCCCCAGATGCATCGATCGGTTGGGAGGTTATACAATAGTTATTTTTATATTATTCTCACACGTTTTTCTCACAAAATCTATTACCATATGTACGATATTGTACAGGTCGTCGTCGAGAAAGGTGAGGAAGGGCGGTCATTTGAAGCGCAAAAATAGAATAGCAAGCTTTTTGTACTACTTCGAAAATGTTAACAATAGTCGACGCTCATTGTTCAGGAGGGCACTTTTTAACGCGTTATTATTGTACGTGATTTTCATCGACAAAAGTTTCATTAATTTTTTTTTTAAATATATTTTAATCACGTTGTTAGGGCTTGATTTTGATTTATCGCGGTAATGTCGAAGTAATCTGAATCGATTTGACATGTAATCTGTGACTTTCAGAGGTCTGACATGCTTTTACGAGTATTAGCTTCACCTGTATGTATGTATGTATGTATGTTCGTATGTATGTCCGTATGTATGTATAATGTAACGTAACTTCCACAGACTTAAAAAGGCGTCTGATTAATTAGAAAATTTGCTCACATATTAATGACCAATGGCCATACATTAATAAAAAAATAATGAAACTTGATTTTTTTTTTAAATTACTAGTAAAAAATGCTTGGAAATAATTTAATTCACAGAATGTAATGGGTTCTCGGTTTTTGCTGTCCGAAAAAATTAATCTTCTGGTTACTATCACATTTAGATTCGTTTTAAGACTAAATGATAAAAAACACATTATAGTTGAAAAATATGCTTGAATGGCAAACTACATTACAGAGGAATGCATAATATTTGATAATCAAAATTTCATTGACGATTTTATGGTAAAAATGCTTGGGCTGCTTGATATCAACTGGTATTAATATTTTATTACTAGCTATTTATAGAAGTATAGTGTAAAAATATAGTAAAAATTACTCCACCAATTAAAAAAACTCAACAAAACCTTGGTGTTTAAAAATAATTTTTCACTTTTGAGTACGGTTCGTTATTAATGCGTGATTTTTGTTTTTTAAACTATAATGTATGCGATTGCCGGCTATTCAGTCAATCACCGTGGTTTCAGTGAGCGTCCAGTAAAAAATATAAGATGAGTCTTTAAATGCATTGCATGATTTGATTGAAAATGGTATGTGTTGATTGATTCTCTCTATAGATATTTTAGGAATCGCAAAAATCCATCTTTTCCACTTCAAGAGATGTTTTTCTGAATCCGACCCTGTTTAGCAATTCATCATATCAAACCCGCTTACGTATACATGGAGTGTTGAAATCCACCAATCACAAGTATTATGAGCTGGCTTTTGGCAGTTCCATATGTGTACCATGTCAGTTTGTCGAATCTGTCGATATGAATTAGTGCAATCATTTTTGGATCTGTAAGGCATATATTCAATTCGGGATCTTCTAACTAGTTGCAGTATGGAACAGGTAACTATTTTGTTCCCATGAATGAATTACGTACATATGATTTATGATTATCTTGTTGAAATAAAAACATATGTTTCATGTGCACTGATTAGGAACATTCATACCCACGTATCATGTCTGTGTAGTGTCACTAGTTGTGCTTCAATAGCGTTGCTTTGAACAGAGGGGGAAGTACCCAATATGTGTATTAATGGTAATAACAAAAATAATTTATAATCTAATAAATATCATTTATTTTTCCATCTATATAAAAACCACGTAGTAGTAGTAGTAGTAAATATTTCAAAATGCAATGAATGCGCACAAAAGGCGTTTTTTTAACCTTAATACAAATTTGAAAAAACATCTATCTAGATTAGATTTGAAAACAAAGGTATCAATAAAACTTACGAAATAATACTCAGTAATATTGATATAACAATGGCGATTCACGTCTATGCCATTGCACGAATGGTCTGACAAAATATAGAGTGTGAAGTAAAATAGTTGGATACAGAGATAAAACGTTCAACAAAACAATTTTTGAATATAAATGAATAAACTATGTCTTAACAGGTACGGAGATATACTGGGATGTACAAATTTAACCAATGCAAAAATGTGGATGCAACCACCTTCCTCCATCCCCCAACCCAAAGTTACTCCTCAAAAATATTTTAGAATGCTCAGATGCCTCTGAAACGCCCTAAAACAAAGTTTTTTGGCGATAACTCTACCGCCACGTAACCGATTTTCAAAAAGTACAAACCTTTTTGGCTACAGTAATTAATGTTAGTTTCATCAAAAGTACCCGACCGACGGACATGACTTTTCTGGATGTGTATGTCAAGAAATATCAAGAAAACACTCGAAATATTCCGTGTTTACGTCCATATGAGTGAGAAGTAAATGAGTTCTCCCAAAAGAATTGTATGAATTCGTAGCTTCAAAAAAATTCAAGAATAACGTTTGACAAATTTCAGAATTTTAGTGCCCCTTGAAATCTCACTGTATGCCACAATTTCGCCATAATTTAAGAATATAGAGATTGATAACTAGGCTAAATCAATAACCTCCATCTATAAAAAAAACAAAAGCTATTATTACGTTTGGAATTCCCGAGATGTGACGTTGGCTCCTGAATTAAGTTGGATAATAAAATGAGTTATGGTCCATAAAACGAACATTCAGTGTGTATGGTGTACACGTAGACTAAAATAAACAGTGAAGGAATAATTGGAACTGTCTGGAGAGGCGCTTGAGATGTGGATAATATTTATCTATGCTTAAGAGTATTTACCCGTGACTTCAATCAGTGATGTGATGGGTGGGATTTTATATGAGCTTCATTCGTAGAGTCTGCGAATATTGAGGGATTCTGGACTACACAGATCTAATCAGTGTCCCCACGAATGAATGAATCAATCTTTTCATCATGTTGCTATCTTATTTTTTGAATTGTTGTACATTTAACTGTAACTGAAAATTTGTCTTTTCGTCAAAGCAACAATTGTACGATACAAACATTTTGACGCAGCATCAGGAAATACAAGAAACAATAATACTTTCCAAAACTTCTTTTCCCCACGCATCATGAGTGAAACTGACCTGCAGGCAGCTACTTTGATGATCACCGTTCCTGAATTTGACTGTAGTATGAAGGCAATTTTGTGAAATACTAAACCATGACTTTTGTTGTGTAAATGCCGTCTCTAGCAATAGTCCTTTTGGAATATTCTATTTTGTTGAATTCTTTATAGTACGTTGAGCGAAAGGTTTTTATTTCATTGGCGTTTTGTAGTTGTAATTTCCTTCCCATTTCATCCGAAAATTTTGCAATGCTGTATCCCGTCTATCTCTATCTTTATACACTAGACAGAGTTTCCTTTAGCATGTAGAATCAATGTGTAATAAAAAGACACAACGTGAAACACAAATGTTAGATTAGTTGCAAAAATCTCCCAATGCGTGACAACGCTGCACTTTTGTATGCTTGCGTTATAGTCTAGTAAAATTAGTATTTCAAATGATCAACATTTGTACGCAAGATGAACGTAACGAATTGGAAATGTTTTTGTTAAATGAACTTATAAATATAAAAGGTCTTTGTACCAAAATACTGATAAATCTATATGTGTGAAGATGCACTCCTGAAGCTACTGGACTAAATAAAAAAAAAGAGCAATATGCCTCATGCATACCCGCCTGATACCACAAACATCTAAGTCTGGAACATCGAAGACAATTGGTTGATCTGTCCCTATTCTATAGATTGTACTATGATAATTGTCCAATTATAGAAATTGGCCAAGTTGTTTCAAATAATAACATCAGGAGCCGTTGAGTACAACAAATAACCGGAAGTGCCAAATGGGCTGATCTCCACCTGACCGAACTTCCAACATCTCGATTCAGCCGCTTGATAAGTGAGCCTTCCTAATAAGCGGTCACATAATAAAAATCATACCAAAATTGACATTATTATCATTCTCGTGTTTAGAAGGATAACTTTTCCCTTAGTGAAAAATTGTTTCTACTCCACCAGAATAACCAGTCCTTACTGCGTTAAAATTTTCCGAATTAATTTTAATCGGTATTAAAATATTGTAGTTACGCAGAAGGAACAAAAACCCAAATACGTATTCTGAGAAGCAGAAGTCATTTTTCAATGTAACCATCCAGTTATTAACTTATCAATAGATGATAAAAGCTAGTTAACGAACTAATTTTCTTAAAATTGTACATATAATTGATGACAAAGTTTAGTGTGGGAACGATTATCACCGAAAGGAACTGCCTTGAGCGCATATTTGTTATTCCAAAATCACAGGAAACAATGAAAGATATGATTTTGTTCCAAGAGTAACAAATAATTCGTGAAAAATAAACTTGTTGAACAAATAACTAACACTTTGCACTTTGGACTTTCTCAAACGCTCTCATCATTGAAGTTGGTTTATGCGTTTTACCTCCAATGACAATAGACCGCATAAAATATACATCACGAAAAAATATGTCACTCATCTCCCTCTCTCATCTGTACTCTGTCCGGTAATTCTTGGCGCCTTTCTTAACTAGGCAGATAATATTCGAATTTTGATGAAATTCAAAATTCGGTAAAGTGGCGGCAATAATAGTCAAATAACAAAATAAACAAAAAAGAAAAGCATCCCATTTATACTTTTATGTGGCTTACGATTGTTTTTAAAAACTTTTTGGGTGGGCACCAAATTGGGGGTGGGCAGTTATATAAAAAAAAAAAATTTAAAAAAAACGTTCAAACTTCACTTTTGGATGTTTTTGAGGTACATGTTAATTTTTATTTTGGGAGGTGTCCAAAGTTCGAAGTTAGTTATTTTTTTGCTTGAGTAAAAGTCTATCAATCTTCTGTAAACTTTTGACCCCGGTATTCCTTCGTACCTGTTAGATATAGATGATTTTTCACAATTTCACAACAAATAGAAATTACAGATAGGTGGGACTTTTACGGTACGATTTAACCATCCATCTGATGAACGTTGTGAATTTTCGATACATCAAAAAGTGAATAACTTGACCATGCACTTTTTTTCTAATTTTATAACATTTTATGGGACTAGTGATATTTTTTTGTAGACTTTGTTCTGCTTTTGTTTCAATATCTCTACAGGTTACAACATTTTAACGACTAAAATGATAAATATTGACGTAGGTGCTAATTAACCTTCTTCAAAATAGCGTCAAGTAGGTTGTCTCTATATTTCACGTGCTGTGACCATGACCATATTCACTTTGAAAGTTGATATTTTTGTGCAGTGAACAAAGAAATAATGCAGCCATATTCATGCTCATTTTATTTGTAATTGTAAATTACTACTAATAGATATGTTTTGTTGCTTGTTGCAGAGCTCTGGTCCTCAAGGCGGTACCAATCAATCGCAGTACTACACGACGACTGGGGGCGGTGCCTTTTCACCGGGACCGCCCAGCTCCGGTCAGCCCCCCCACTTTCACGGCGGCATGCCCCCTCCCGGCGGGGGAACGGCCGGAGGGGGTGGGGGGGTGCCCAGTCCGACTCATCAAGGCCATTCGCCGCCCCCACCGCCTCAGACGGTCGTCATCGCTGCCCATCCCCAGACCCAACAGGTAGGTACACATTTCAGTGTCACGATAAATGATGTTTCCATAGGTAAGGAAGATTGATGGGACGACCCACCATCCGTAACTCTATAAACATGAGAAAGGGTAATCCAATATACAGTTGGAGTGATAAAATCAATTTTTTTACTTACGGGACTTGAACCCGTTTACCCAGCTAGGACTTTAGTGTTACAAAACCATCTAATTTTAGCATAAGTACGCGGTCATTTACTTGGATGACAGGGGTTGAGATATGGATGGCGTGAACGGAGTGTACCTTAAAAGACAAAATTTTATTCACTAGAAAATTGAGTCTTTAGTCTGTGTTTAAACGGTTACGGATGGTGACAATTTCATGCTAGTTCTGTACGTGGTGTAAACACACGCGACATAACACAACGGAGACACATAATTATGCTCTCTTCAATGGCCAGAGATTTACTTGCCTTGTTGGCATGATCTTCAAGTTGGGCGCGGTTTGGAGTGGGAAAAACTTACAGAGAAGAACATGGGTTTTAGTTCCATACGTACCAAAATGATTATGGATTCGGTGAAATTCAATATTGTAGCATTAGTCTGCACTATTTTGGACCTCCGGCCTATTGTCGAATTGTTGTTAGTTTATGTATGTTTATGTATGTGTTTTCCCGCATTGATATGACGCTTGGTATTGATTTTCAGGTGCCACCACCCGCTTACTTTAGAGATGAAAGGACCCATCGGCAGCATATCAAGTTAAGAAGGAAATTAAGCGAAAAACAGAAAAATAATAACGGGGTCGAGGTTAGTATTGTCATTCATAACACGATTAGATTGGAGATTTTTATTGAAGAATCATGGAAACTTCTCATAATATAACAAAAATTGGAATGTGTTTTCGGCTGATTAAGAAAAATATTATTTTATGGTATAAAATTATGTTTGTATTCCAGAAGTCGGACGCAATCATAAGGAAAGACTTCGTGAATGGCTTGAAACGTAGTAGCGAAGGAAAAGAGAAGGGAATGAACAGCGTAGGGACAAGTGAAGATGGTGAAGAGAGTAGTGTACCAGATGAAGAGGATCCCTACCCAGCTGTCATCGATGTATTATCTTCCGTCCAGGCACCCAAGGTAAACTCAATGTCACGCTACGTCCAAGGTTACTGACATCGTCGCCAATCTTACAACTCATTTTTAAGGTCGTACATCATACGCTATAAGGATACCGTTTTTCGATCGAAAATATAATTCCTTGATAGATTGGCGTTAGAACATCTAAATGGACCAATTGAAATGGCTTAAAAATCATACAAAATTTGAGTAGATTCGGAAACATTTGATTCCTCTTAATTTTTTTAGTTTTGTACTGAGCCCTAAAAGGATTAGAAATTAGAATGCCGTGAAAAAACAATGTTTTGAAAAATTTTGAGTCAAACATTTTTTTATTGCAATGCATAAATCCGAAGTTTGAGGTTGTTTTGATATTCCTTTTCAAAAATAGTTCAGCATTACCCACTATTAGCACGGCATATCACTCTCCAAATTTCATCAAAACCGTTGCAATACTTACTGAGATTACGCGGTGACAAAAATAGCTACGGAAGGAATCAACTTACAGACAGCCTGACGGAAACAACTGACATGGATTTCCGTGATGTAGACATCATGAAACTCCCAAAAAATGTAGTATCTCAAATTCCTACATTCTCTTTCCGAGGTAGCCAAAATGTTCAAAGCTTTTTGTCAGTCATATGTGATTTTTATTAGCGGCGAGTGGAAAAATATGAAATTAATCATGTCATCATCATGTCGTCTTAAAGATTATATCCTACGATGCATGAATAACTTCCTATAAAATTAATAATATTTGCTACATGACGAACACTGAGTATGATACAATCAAGGAAGGCAGCAGCTGGAATACTGTTATGCTATTAAGATGCAGTGTCCTTGGCTGTTGCCGCATGAAAAAGTTTCGAAAACGTTATGATATGACACACACATATGCCGTGCGTAGATTTTATACGGTGTAATTATCATTCAATTAACTATATGACATCCAAGTGACTCACTAATAATACAGAAAACATTCACGCTAGATATGTGGGCGGATTGTGTGACCTTTTGCCACTTACGGTTATTGACGGCTGTACTTGTAGAGATATAATTCATTGTTCCGATTATTTTTTATAAGTCCAGCTAGGGAAAGCTACCATAACCCCGATCACGATATCAAGATTATAGATAACCAAAAGATTTGTTTGAGAGACTTCACCTTTATCATTCGTATCGACAATCCAGTTATCGTTATTCATTATTTCAATCATTTGATTTCAAAGATGAAAATCTCTATTCCAAGACGGTGAGGATAACGCTTTTGCGGTGACAATCATCACATGACATAAATACGGATCCGCTAACCAAAATAGCGCATTTTAGAAGCGCCAACCAAGCAGACTGGCGTCGTTCTGAAAAGTTAGACGCATCCCCAATGCCCATTGCTCTTTTCTGGATTGTGCTTCAGGGAGTGCTTGGAAGCGCACCCCCCATACATTGCGAGCAAGTTTTCAGCGTCTGGTCTGGTCCGAGCCTTGTAGAGTAACAGGTGTCTAAACAGACCTCACACGGTGCCAATACCGCTCTACAATGGACCTTATGATCTGTAGCTACTTCATGAATTCGTCAGTAGTGGTGCCTTATTATTATGATCTGTAACCGTTCATTCGGTAATTTATTGACGAATTCCTCTAAATTCGTGCAATCCTTTTTTCTTGCAGTGAATTGACCTCACTTAGTGCTTATTGTGAGAGGTTTTACTCAGTGAACTGTCCAATCCATAGCGAAAATCGCATGATCTTTGCTTTTGTTTCATGTCCGACTGTCACAGTATTTCCCCAAATCGTACACGTTTGTCCTTCAGCTGTTAGAAGTGACCTCACCAAGTCACCAAGTGACTAACTACCTCACCATTCTATTTTGTATTTATTAGCGTATAAATATATTCCTCCAAAACAATATTTTCACCTTGCAGGTGTCTGAACTGACCTCACGTAGTGCCTTACTGCAATGGGCTCCTCCCATTCGCCTGTCCGAGACGGCCAGCAGCGACAGTCACGACCTCGACATCCAGGAGTCCGACCTCAGATACGAGGTGTTGCTTAGCGACAAGAGCAAAGAGATGAAGTTTAAGTCCATCTATAGCGGCACTTCCCTCAGCTGTAGGATACAGGATCTAAAGCCCGGACAGGAGTATGCTGTTTGTCTACAGGTAAGGAAGCACTCCTACATAGATCCTTTGAAGTCTAGAGAAACTCTACGTTTCCAACAACATGTTTTTTTTTATTTTTTTCAGGTGCACCTGGACAAACTGCAAGGGTTCGCGACAGACCCGGTACGCTTTTCCACCCCACCATGTGAGCCGGACCAGCCCCAGCCTCCTAAGATCCTACACCGCACCAAGAACTCCCTTCAGCTGAGATGGAACGCGGTGAACGATAACGGTGCCCCAGTGCTGCACTACATGCTAGAATACAACGACAACAGCAAAGGCGGAACCGATTGGGTGGAATTCTATCGGGGGCGCGGCAAGACGCACACGCTTCAGAAGCTACAGCCCGCCACCGCTTATACCTTTAGGATGGCTGTGGTTAATGAGGTGAGAAAGTGACTTAGTTTTTTTAACATCTTGATTTGATTTTATAACTTTTGATCCACTTGAAGCATGTTTCTAAAATATGAGGAGTTACGGAGATTTTAGGAAGGCTCAAAATTTTGTGTATTTTGAAAACTGAACAAGGATTAATATTTTTCAATGTTACGTAGTTTATACTGTAGTCTATCGGTTTGGGAGCAGGATGTGTATGATTAGTAGGATTGGGCACAAGGTCATAGTTGTATTTACGAGAAAGTCCGGTCCCAGGAAGTTACGCGAATGGAGGCACCAAAGGCATCTTTAGATAGCCTATGCACCGATGACAAAAAAAACGCTCTATTTTTTTCTCAATTCATACATACAAACTTCAAGATATATTATATTTTCCAGGAAAGACATATCCTTTTTTCTTACTGCCTCCTTCCTTCTAGGTGGGAATGAGTTTGTACTCGGACTGCGTGACATACGCAACGTTCGACAACCCTCCAACACAGCCGGCCCCTCCGAGCTTGCTGGAGACGGGTGTCCACCGACTTAGCCTGGCGTGGCAGAAGCAGGCCAAGCGGGACGACGAGTTCCTGTTGCAAATGAACGATGTCGAGGCCAAGTACGGCTTCCTCAACGTCTACAACGGCAAGGAGAGCTACCATGTGTGCAGCGGACTGAACAGGTATGTATATAAATTTGTAATTAGGAAAGAGACGAAAAAAATTGCCTCTTGTGCTTCAAGGCTCACACGTTAGAACCGTCATGTCACTGTTATTGTATATACCGAATATCACACACAAGAAATTTTACGAAGAAAAATGTATCTTACATCTGTTTTGAGTTGGAGTTGAAATAAAACCTTTAACAATTGTTTTAATGTAACCCTAAACAATCTCATTTCTGCGTATCTAACGAATTTATTTATGGCTTGTAGGCCATAAACTCCATAAAACGCTTTCATAATTGAGATGAAATTCGATAGACAAATAGAAGTCGTTTTTGTGACTGTTTTCACTGAAACACCCTGAGACTGTAAAAATTGACTGTTTATACATGTCCTATCATTAATATGAAATCAGAGTTCTCTAATCTAGCATTTTATTTATCCTGCCTACCTATTCTATAATAATTTATAGGGTAGTTTCAAAGAGTAGTAGGACTGAAGGCAGTTGCCCCAAGTGGGCTTGGTAGTGGGGAGCCTTCCGAGGAGACAGATATTTTTTCCAGTCCCCTGTGGCAAACTCGAGAGTTAGCATATCGATTTTTGAGAACCTCTGTTGAAAAGTGTCGTCGTGAGAAATATCAAGCTGCGATAAGCCATTGAATTTTGCTTCAAACTCGCAAAACGTCGGAATGATGGAAGACTCCTACGGAGATGCTGCTATGAGTCGCTCAACATTGTTGGAGTGTAAAAATGCCAGAATTACCAAGTCAAAGGTCAAATCAATGCTCATCTGCTTTTTTGACCGTTGTAGTGTGGTGTCCAAGCATAGGGCTGACACGTTGCCCCCTCTACCGTCCAGATTTTGCTTTGCCGGAGTGCTTCCTCTCTCCTCGGCTCAAGCGGTACCTCGAGGAATACCGATACAGCTCTGTAGATTCACAAGGAGCAGTGACGGCATCTCTCAAGGGGATCCCGGAAAGCGAGTTCCACAAGGCGTATGCGTAGAAGGAAACGCGTTATACGCATTGTGTAAGGATTTTTACCGATTAGTTCAATAAAAAAATTAAATTAAATCAGTCCTACTACTTTTTGATCATTCCCTGTATCAGTTAGTCTGTGTACTAGGGTTTTTTTTGGCAACATATGCTTTGAGGTTTTTACGGGTTAAGGGAAACCCGTAGAAAACCATCACTGTCAAAATGTACTTAAGATGTTTCCTTCCTTGAGATATTTTATTTCTCAAACCTTAAACTATTTCATCCTTTTAATATATTTTATTACGATATATTTCAAAATTCAGCTAGTATTCTCAGAAATACTAGGAAACTTATGTATATAGTAGTATGTCGACAAAAAATGAGTTCAAAGGTCAGTCTGTTCATTGATAGTGCTCTCAAGATTTTGCAGATATTATTGAGTAGCATAACTGAATAAATTTTATACTAACTAGACAGCTGATACTGTCAAATCCATATTCCTGTGGAACTTATCGATCAATATGAAATCTGATGTACATGTTGTAACAACTTGTATATTCTTGTTTGCAGATCTAGTGATTACATATTTCGACTGCGAGTGAAGAATGAAGATGGAACGTCACCATGGTCGGAAGACGTGACTTATAGGACGTTACCCGATAGGCCTGCGAGGCCTTCCAAGCCTGTTGTTAAAGGTCGAATACACGCACATTCCTTTAAACTGAAATGGGAACCTCCTGCTGACACTGGCGGGGCGAAAATTACTAGGTAACTATTAAACTATCATATATTATCTACTCAATGATCATCAATCATTCAGTATTTTCGTTACACAAAATTCGAATGTGACGTTTCTTGTAACAGGTTTCGCAAAATAGCGCGTTTATTTTATACTATCGCCACCGTTCTGGGACTAGTACTCCATTCAACCCAACAATTGTGTCTCTTCAACGATCATACAAATTTCAAACCTTGGATTGAAACTGTTCCGTTTAATTCCGCCTTATTCTTGCCTTAATCCCTCATTTAATGCACAGGTATCTGTTGGAAGTGAACTCCGGGAGTGGTTACGAACCCGTTTACTCTGGCCCGGAAACCGAAGCGATTTGCGATCGTTTGACTCCAGGTACCACTTATCAACTGAGAGTTTGCTGTCAAAGTATAGGAGGGCAGAGCGACTATTCAGACCCGTGCACTGTAACGACGGACGCCATCAGTCCGGGCAGGTGTCCGCCCCCGCGACCAGTGGGCAGGCCCAGGCCTACCGCCGCCCATCTACGGTGGGCGGAGCCAGATTACAACGGAGGTGCGCCCGTCTTGGATTACGAGGTAATAATAAATTATTGATGATTAACATTATTGCACAGAATATGTTGTACGGCAAATGTTAGAATGGTGATGGGTGCCCATTAAGTGTCGAATGAAAGTACACAGAAATTATATAACTAAAGCAGACACGCGGACATAGAGTAGAATGGAAGCAAGTTTCTGCCTTAACAATTTGAAGAGGAAAATCAAAGAATCTGCCTTCATATAGTTAAACGATGAATTTATTTCTAATTCCTCGGTAGAGGGCTCTAGTCAGTATTCTTGAAACTTACAGATGATCCTTAAGTTTTTCTCCAGGATTCCTTATGGTTTATGCTGAGCTCCCAAGCGGAGGGTTAGTGTATTGTTGCCTTAGATCCCACCGCTGCTTTATGTTTTGCGTTTCTTGAATGGCAGTGCATCATATTTATTGTTTTGGGTTTATCAACAGTACAAACGCATCATCTGTATTATAGCCTTCCATGATCGTACATACTAACGTCTTGTTCGAAAACAAAACTGTTACTCTGGAAGCAGTCAAAGATATCAATGTCATTTGTACTTCGAAGAAAGCAGCCGAAACGTTAGTAAACATATTCCAGTCAATCGTATTTGGTTTCAATTAGTGGTCAGTAGAAAATATATTGAACCAAGTTGTCTATTTGATATGTGATCATTTTTTTTCAAGGTGGAAATGGTATCTCCGGACTCTTCGAGAAGCATCGTGTACAAGAACAAGGATTGCGAATGTCTAGTGACGGACCTGAGGCCCGGTTGCGACTACTTGTTCTCCGTGCGGGCGGTCAACCGTATCGGTCCCGGCCCGTGGTCGGAGACGTCGCACGTCACCAGCGGAGCGGCGCCCCCTGATACCCCCGAGGCGCCGAGGGTGGCCGCCAAGTCACCGTGGCATGTGGCCGTTGAGTGGAGCGAGCCTAGGTGAGCACATATTTCATCAAAAATATGAAGAACTTGATAAGCAATATTGACTATTCTCTTTAAATACCATATGGATCAAGTTTATTAACTTTTTTGTTCATCAGAAGATTTTGGTGAAATTTATATTGCACAGATGTTGAACTTTTTTTTAATCAATTCAATGAATTTCTTCAAGGATAAAAGAAAGCAATGGTTACTTAGTATACCAAGATCAAATCTTTTAGAAAAATTTATGTGATATGTAAAATGTTCTAGTAAAACTTTGTAATCTTAGTAAAATAAAGTAAATATTGGCTCTAGTTGCGCTTCATAACATTCAAAAGCTTTCCCAACTCATCTAATTTTTTTTTCGGGTTTAGGTGTAATGGAGCCTCTGTGACGGAGTATAAGCTGGAGATGAGCAGTAGTAGCGCCGAAGTGGAAGGAGAGGAGACTGAGGAGACGATAGCTGCCGCAATGAATGGAAAATTTGCCAGCGTCTATCAGGTTAGTATGCAAAATTGTACAAATATTGCAAAAGGGTGGGAACTGTTGGAACATAAGTTTCTTATTCATATTTTCTTACGGTTTGTGCTCAGATCCCGAATGTGGGAAGGTTTTGTTTCATTATATTGTTGTGCGTTCTTTCATCCAAACATAACTGTATTCGTACATCCTATAATCCTCATTTGAACAGGCTGAACAGACCAAAACAACTACGATGAGTCCAAAAAAACAGGAGTATTTTCAGAAGCTACATTGATTGAAAAAACTACAGCAGTTTTTCCTAAATACTATGTCTTTTTAGTGGAGTAACGGAGGCTTTACAAAAAGTATATGTAATTTATACGTTTACTCTGTCATTTATTGAATGCTAACTGCTAACCACGTGTTCGTAGGGCCCCTTGACCTGTTACGACCTGAAAACCTTGATCCAGCCTCACCATTGGTACGCCTTCCGCGTACAGGCTGCCAACTCGGCTGGTTGCTCCGCCCACAGTCCTCTGGCGACGGCGCGCACTCCAGCTGCTCCTCCTGCGGCGCCGCCCGCTCCCAAGGGCGAGCCCACGCCCACCAGCGTCCGGTTGCGATGGCAGCGCCCCAACGACAACGGCGCCCCGGTCACGCACTACAACGTCGAAATTGGTGACAGGACGATCGCCACCGAGGGAGCCACCACGGAGTTGACAGTTGATGGGTTGCAGCCCAACACTACTTACAAGGTAAAGTCGCGGACTGAGCTAGAGAAGATTTGTTCAGATTTTTTTTGGTTACCTCTTCCGCATCTCAGCAAAGAGCGGGCTGTGGACTACCGACGCCTGCGTCCAGAGCAAGCATTAGGAATTATTTGTAAAACAATCAATTAAGGAGGCAATGGAGGTTGCTTTACGTTTTTGAAAATATGTAGTTATGATTATAAGTAATGAATAATATTGTATTATCATCACCTTTACTTTGAAGGTACACTTAGTTTTAGTGTGATGCATCTGTGTTATTGAGGATTACTATGTTCAAATACCTAAATTCTAATATTGTTTTGAGAATGAAAATCTAGTTATATTAATATTTATCTCACAGGTCTAATGAATTTCATATTCTCATGTCACTTATTCTATATTGACGATAATATACAATACAACTGTATTTATTCCATGTAAATGATATTGAAGCACGCAATATAAAGGTGTATTTGATTTAATCCTATAAATGATTAAACCGGATTCTTTGGCCTATTCAATCACTAGAATATTTTACAGAAATGTGTCCTTGATTACCTATGTGGCACAGGGTCTTGAAAAGTAATATTTCGTTTCAGTTCTCTAGAAGTTTTTGATGTATCGATTACATGATGTCACTTTTTACTAGATCATGAGCATTTCAACCCCTCAAACCTCTTTGTGTAGCAAACATTTGTCTGGGCCACCTTCATCAAAAGTCCAAAATAATGCAGATCTAAATAGAACTTCATTCTCTAAGTATTAAGTGATGGTATAATCTATTTGACTCATTTTTTCAAATTTGTCCAGGTGAAAGTGCAAGCGGTGAATTCTGTGGCCGTCGGTCCGTTCTCCCCCTCCGCGAAGATCACCACGTTGCGACTGCCCCCCTCGCCACCAAAACTGGAATGCTCAGCGGCCGGTCACAACTACCTGAAACTGAAGTGGGGCGAGGGCCGAAACGTCGACTACGTCCAGTATACGGTAGAGATGGAGAACCACCGTACCAGGGAGTACCAGTGTGTTTACAAGGGCACTGCGCTCACATGCAAGGTCAACAAACTGCACGAGACCACCACATACAGGTTGGTTTATTTCACAGTTTACTCTAAAGTAAAATAGAGCTTGATACAAACTTTTATTGGATTCAACTCGTTTTTTTATCTTCCAGCTTAAGGATAAACGCCACCAACGACGCCGGCGTGGGTAACTTTTCGGACGTGTACCAATTCAGCACGATTCTGGCTCCCCCGGCTGCTGTGAAAATGCCCAAAGTAACTGAGGTGGAAAGGACAGCATGCACGCTGGAATGGTTGCCTGCAAAAAACCCTTTTGCCGATCCTGTTGTCTACCTGGTGTTGTTGGCCAGGGGCAAGGAGCAGACCTTTAAAACGGTGAGTTAAATTTACGGCTTTGCAGATAACACTTTTCCTCCTGCCAACCAAGCAAACCACTACAATTCCTAGCGACCTTACATCGGTGGTAATATATATAACATGTTAGTTAGATTAAGAATATATTGGAAGAATTCAGTTCAATGCTGGTCTGCCAGTCGTGGAGATGGAGGATGGCCACTACACGAGCCATCTTTCATCAAGCTTCTGATCGCTGCAGGCCTTCGGCGTCTCAGAAGCTTGGAGCTCTCCTCCGCTCCGAAAAATTGTATTCACTGAAACAGCTGCTACTACAAAGCACAGATCCGGCCATTTCTGGAGTACTACTAGCGTATTTAAAAAGGATATATATAGATTCTAACCATGGTTAGGTTTGGTCATCACTAAATAAACATTAGAGGGGCCCAACAGGCGAATCCTCAACCAGGTTTCCAAATCTCGAACGAGGCTCTAGCATAGGTCACTATTTTGGAGACTCTTAGCGTTGAGGAATGGGCTGTCGAGGAATCTTTTGTGTTTTTGGTCGGACATTATCTCGCAGCACTTCTGGAACACTCGATAGACATTGCAATATTGCTTAAGGTCATCTATAAGAAAGCGCAGAATGTAGCTAGGTTCTTGTTTGAAGCTTGGTTTGGCATTGTGACTAGAATAGTCGAGTAAATCTTTGAAAACATGGGACATACATGATATTTTGGCTTAGCCAGGATTATAAACCGTAATCCTCGAATAGACTTTAGGAGTGTCAGTACCTACACCATATCAGCCTCAAGTAAACTGTTTATTATTTGTATTTGCAGGTGCATAGAACCTTCGAATCGAAACATCAACTGGAACACCTGGATTCGGGTATCGAATATCATGCTCGCATCGTACCAGTTCGCCTTTCAGGAGACACCGAATTGCCAGGTCCTCCGTCGCCTTCAGTCACTTTCACCACCTTAGCCTCCACGGAACCATCCAGTACTACCACTGCGACGGGTACCGCATCAGCTGCCCAGTCTAGTACGGCGGTTCATCACAAACGAGGTACTTTTGATTTTGCCCTTTTTCATTTTAAGGACGATGTTTTATTCAATCTATTTCTGATCAAACTCACTCGCTAAACCACTTTTCTGCGATTGCAATACTTCCCCGCCTATTGGCGTAGGATGTAAAAAGACAATGGGAAAGACAACGATTAACCAAGGGAAATCCATATCCTTATGCAAACTTGTACCTCCATAAGTAAGCAATTGAAAGAGTGTAATTTTTCAAATATTTTGGTGTTCATGTCATGGAGCAAATGGAGCCTGATGAAGAAATCAGACATAGAATTGAGCTGGCTCATTCATCTTCGTCAAAACAAAATCCTCCTTTTGCATTGATATCATCAATCTCGCTACAACAGAGGATGGTGAAATGCTACATATGGTCTACGATCTTCCATGGTACTGAGAAGAACAAAAAAACGCTACTTATACCATGGATTGCAAAATGACCGAATGAATAAGTTCCACAAAGAACTAACACTATTCAAGAACTCTTAACAACCATTAAATGTGGGTCACATTTTTCGAGGTAACCATCAGTATCGTATCTTGTAAGTAATAGTAAAAGGCAAGATAGAAGGACGAAGATGAGTTAGTAGAAAATAAGCATAATGCTTGAATAACATTCGCACTGTCGACCAATTAATTAAACTTACGTAGCATCGAGAAAAAATCACCAGAATCATTGTCAACGTCATCAAGACCGGATAGGAAGGAAGCAGAACCCAGGAAAAACTAGAATATCGTTCAAAATCTACTGTCCAGTCCCTCCTAAATGTTGATCCATATGCTCCCAAGCTTTCTAAATGTACATTTGTAAGATCTTTGTTTGATGACGTATTTACAATATCTTTGTTCTCGTTCCAGGTGGTACCGTGACGATGGGTCTGTATCATTCCATTAGCAAGTGCGTGACCGCCGTGACCGACGAGTACCGCACTTTCGCCTACGTGGTACTGATCACCTTGCTGGGGATCCTTATCTCGCTGGGCATAGAAGCGATGCTGTAGACTGATGGAAAGACGGAAGATGGTCGAGTAAGTGTCGCGGACGAGCCGCTTTCTAATTTCATGTGTTTGTGGTTGATTTCCGTTTGGTGTTAAGTCTGAGGTGTCTATGCCTAAATCGTAGTGTTGATAGGTTTCGTTTCCTTTGGTATTGAAAATATTGAATATGAGTTTTGTATGACTCCTTTTTCCGTGAAAAGTTTGGTTTATTGCTTCAAGATTGGTGAAAATCGTTTTCTTCACGACCACACGCTGGTTAGAAGATCTTTTTTCATCTAAGACTAGTTCCATCAAATTCAACTGATCGCCGATTGGTTGATCTAGGACTATTTTATTCGCAATTATGTTCTGTTTCACCAGTCAAAATAGAAGTGGGATTAACCAACTCCTAGTCTCATAATATTTTTTGGCAACCCTGTAAAAAAGTAGGGAATCTAGACATCTTAAGTCATAGGTTGAAACCAGCTGGCGGTATCTTTCATTTTTTTTATGATCTACTTACGCTGACGCCGTAGTGCTGGATTGAATATTTGATCACATCACAGCATTTCGTATTGATTGATATCATATCAGTGTCCAATATTCTTTCAGAAATAACGTACGGCTTTTGTATCCAATGAAGAGTATTTTATCAATATGTTTCTATCTAAACTAGATGTATGATGAGATTTACAATTTCGAGCACTGCAGGATCATGATTACGTGCAATAATCAGTCAGAAAAACCTTTATTACCAAAAAAATCAGGTAACAGTTTTTATGAATATGTAGAACAAAATATTCATCTACTTATAAAACCAAGGACCGAAAAATGAGAAAACACAAAAAAGACATTTCTAATAAAATCTATTCCATCTATACATGAATAATTGCCGTTAGTCTACGGTCTAGTACATTCAATTTGTAAAAATAATTAGTACAGCATCCAAGTATTATAGGAAAATGGAAGTTGCTTATGCTATTCATATTGAAACGCATTTCACATAGTATGACAAACATATACCAAAATGTATATTTTTGACAAGTCCGAGCCTTTTTGTACGGATAGTGCTTGAGTTGAATCAATTCTATGATATCATAATCTGTATCATCAGACAGAAATTATTGATTTTCAGTCAGAAATATTCTTCTTGTTACTTTCCAAAGGAAACGAGGCCAAGTTATTCAACTGAGATCATGAGATGATTTGTTTGTTGCAGATTTGTGATGGTACGGATTGAATAAACCGAATAATTTGTAACGGGAAAACCGAAAAAATGTCAATTTGTAACCCTAAAAAATAGTATGGCGTGTGAGTAAGCTGTAATTCCATTTTCATTTTTGTAGTAGGAAGCAAGAATCTATATAAACTGTTGTTATTATGATCCTTGGTGATTATTTTTACTTTTGTGTATCATGTTATATTTTTGTATGAAATACTGAGAGAGAGATTAGTCGTTTATATATTGTATACCAGATTTTAATTTGTAGCTATATATATTTACATGTTTTTTAAATAGTCGTTTAAAAATATATTTTTTTATATACACTTGGCTTATGTAGTTTTTTCAGATATAGGATTCTAATAGGTTCCAAGAATGGCGTGGTACCGTGGTGAAATTGAAAGCGGTTCTTCGCAAGAAATCGCTAACCTACTAGGAATTAAACAGATTGGGATGCACTTTCCATGCTTTTCTTAAGATATTTTTCGAGAAACTTTGCAGTCAAATGTTGCGTTGTGTGACCCAACTGTTGTTAGTTTTTATAACTCTTTATATTACGTCAGGTTAAAACATATTTTCTTGCATATCGAACTTTTGTTTAAATAACTATAAAATATGTAGAAAATATTACAAATACCGTGGAAAATCAATAGCATTTTCAGTTTAAATAAAATTTCGATAAAAAGCTCTTTGTTGAATGCTTTCGATATCACAGCTTGTCTATCTACACGTGAATCTTGCTAAGTTTGATTTCCAATAATATTCCATTATTTATTCTTACAGAGTATTGAACCGTTCAACAAGTTTGCTTGATATGTTAAGTTCTTAAGAAAATGTCTGGAAATCGTATGGAGCTGCATCCAAAAATTCTAGAGTATTATTAAACAGGGCTTTTTATTATGAATTTGTTATATATATTATATATATTAGAGGACCAAAGCGATATGTGGCGTTTTGGTATTTTTATACATTTTCCTCCGTACTTTCGGTGTGGTGCTATCAAAAAACCCTATTTGGACAACCTACTGGCTACAATAATTGTGAAGTGAAAACTGTGCGATTTGACGTAACGATGATTGGAGATTGAGAAGTGTCGCCAAATTTTTGGAAGATATTACTATAAAAATGTACGTGTCGTATCAGATCTTGCAGCCCTATGATTTCTATATATAATAGCAAACTAGTATAAACGTGAAATTTTACAATACTCCCATTTATGAGGACTTATTCTAAAAAAAATAGATCTCGGAAGGCTTTGAATTTTTCCCACATCATTCGTTCAGTCTTATCGGCATCCTCACTGATTAAAACATGGCCATTGTGCCATCTAAGGAATAAAATGTGTAGTCGTAAGTTGTGTAAACCGGGTGTCACTAAGATGTGATGTAGACGACATGTAATTAATATCTATAATTTGCTTTTTGTATGTTGATATATTCCAGTCATAAGTTAAAGTACGTTCAAGCACATCTGCAAGATCAGATTTGTCGTGATATTTTTTTACTCCAACTTTTTCATGTACCCAAATGATTGTGCTTTTTTTTGATACGGGAATTTTGTAGTGCTGATCTGAGTTTTGGAAATTTGATTTGAACGGAAGTAGTATGATATTTCACTAAAATCATACTAAAATGGAGAAGATCAGTTACAACAGGATCCTAACTTTTGCAGATGTATTGAATCTTTATGCATATATTGTGAAAAGGGAACGATTTTTTGATCATTTTTTGGAGTGTGTGATGCTCTGGGTCTGTTTCATTTCAAGAAAATCACTGCCAGAGTCCATCAAGTCAATATGCGTGAGCCATATCAAATTTATAAGTCTGTTGTCGAATATCTATCATGCTGAAGTTATTGACAAGATATCAGTAACTTCCATGTATTGTCGAATTCACTATGCAAAGCATATCCTGCTTATCCTGCTTCAGTATAGATATACTGCATGTTATTGAACTAGTGTCGCTATTTACATCTAAGTAAATGTAGCACTAGGTAATTGTCTGTCTGCGATAACACTGATGAAATTAAATCGGTCATCATTGTCACTGCTGACGGCCCTATGTTGTATAGATATGTCAACGGTCATTGTTATGTTGTTGACAGCTATCCCTTATGACTAACGAATCCTGTCATTTCTTTAATATATTTGTAATTATGAATTATTGCATTGTTGCGTAAAAAATTGCAGAATTGATCATGAGTCTTACCATTATTGGGTAAGTCCAATGCATCATACTTTATTTTTTCCTTATATTTTGGACATGCGTGTAAGTGACATATATGCCACCTACATTTTTTGTTTTAGAATTCTAATAATATTCAAGAAAAAAATCAAAATAATTCCGACTAAACGGCTTGACTACTATTTTCTCATGTTTTGTCAATGATGCTGTTGATTAAAATATATCCATTGTTATTGATCAATAAATGTTTAGTCATCAACTATGACATCATCGCTTAAATCAACCCCATGCCCTCCCCTGATAGAGGCTGTCAAACGTCAATTATTGTGATGACAGTTGACATTTCTGTATGACACCTACAATTAGTATTGGCATCACATCCTCTTGAGAATGAAGACAAAAATCATTTTTGATAATTGTAGTAACTATAAAATTATACGGTCGATGGTATTATTTAAAAACAGTGTTAGATGCTGGAAGATGAAATATGTACCTATAGACTAATTTTTTTTTGTAATTACAGATGTATAGGTTGAAGTAAAATCTTTTATAGTTTATGCAGGGTGTCTCAGATTTTTTGTGATGTGTTGATCTTTAACTTTTTTGATGAGTTATAGGTATCGATGTAGTTTTTCGGGCAGGCAAAATCAGTTGTGCGAATTTAATCGCAACATGAACTTATCATATAGATAAAATAGATCAATTGTCCTGCTTCATTATGCTGTATACAGGATTCAAACTAACCATTTAAATCACAGACATCGTATTCGAATTATTTCCTATTTTTTTTATTTAGCTTTCTAGAGTAGTTCCTGAATTGTCTACCATATTTGAAAACTATAAATAGCAGAGTTTTATATCCCTATATATTTTTTCATTTCCATACAGCCTAGTAAATTATCAACAATTTATCTAAAATTGTTGAAAGAATGTGATAATCAAGCTCAAGAAATAATGCAATGCTCATTTGATAAAACAATTCTGTATGTACAGACCGCTTCTAGTTGTGCCTTTAACAAACGATATAAAGCGACATTTCTTCTCCAAGTTGTAGTAAGCAAAGCATGTTATCAACTATTACATACAATCTTTTTGCACCCTGTATATTAATCGAATGTTTATGCAATTCTATTTGATCTAATCGTTATAATTTAGAGTTGGCTATAAAGGGATGTGTAATTTGATATGCTATCCAGGCACTAAGAAGAGATATATATTAATATATTATAGATACAATACCTATAAATAATAAATTCTATTATATTTTATGTACTAGTATCATGACTTTCTTTTATTTAAAAATATTGGAAATAAAAATCAAGTTACAAATATTCGTATTTTATTTAATTGAAATAACAAACCTTCATCGTAACTAAGTGCCCTTAAAAATAGGACATCAGAATTATCTCGTGATATATTTGGAACAAACAAACTACATCTTTCAGATACGGCCTTGAATGAAAAAAAAAATAGATTTCCAATAATAAGGGATCGTTTCATACAGCAAACACATACAATGATATGTTGACTTGCCGTAACCCACGTCAGAGTGGCCACCACGCGCTTGATACAAGCCTTAACGAGTCCGGCTACCACCTGAATATTTTTGGCATACATGTTTTTTTTTTATCAAGGTGGATATTATTCTCCTTTTCAATTATTTGTTCGTAATCACGCGTGATTAAATATTCAACTGACGCTCCTTGAAAGATGTCATTTGTTGAAAATATATCTTGAGAATGCGTAGAGGAACCCAATAAGTACTGGATTGATTTTTTCACAGATCAGAGGAAAATATTTCCGAACCAATGATATCTCTATGAGATAGTTACAAGAAAATCACTTTATGTGATCTTGATGTCAATGGAAAGAGAAGATATAACTTTGCCATATATCGGTAATTCGTTATCATATCTATATCGACAAAAATAGCCCGCAAAATAAATGTAGCAAGACTGCAATAGGATCCTGTTGCTACCCGCTACACCAGAAAGAAGCTGATTGCAATTTGCTACTCCTCAAAGAGCAGTAATAAATAAGCAAGTTTGTTTGTCAGAGACGGTGCATCCCCGAAAGTGCAAAGGCTTATATTGCAACTTAAGGGTGAAAACATATAATTTGATGAGAGCATGAAAGGGCCATACTGAGTCATTCTAACCACTTCAAGGGAGAAAGTAATTCACTCGGTGCTAGGGCTGAACAAAAAGAACCTCAAATACGCCAACACATGATCAGGTTGGACATGGCAAAAAATCCTGAAACCTGACTGTTCAGCATCAAGATCAAAACATTCGAAAGTGGGGGATAAATGGGACGAAATCATTTCCAGGACCATGTTGACGTACCTGCTTCTGAAGAAGCGCCCCAAAATCGAAGGCTTTATCAAATTATTCAACATTATTTTTGACAGATAACCTCGCAAAGGTAGAAAGCCCATCGTGCTCCAAAAGCAGTGCTGGAGGGTAATGGGCATAACTTATAATTGCCGTAAATTATAACTATGGGAAAACAAATATTCCACATTGTTTTTCGCCACTTTTACGTCGATTTTCTTTCTTCTCTCTCTGTTCTCTCCGCCCAGGTGAGAAATTTCCTTCTACAGCTGGTGCGTCAACGCCTGTAAGTAGATTTCATTTTTGCCAACCAATGTAAAAATATCTTTGGCTGATTCTATTGTCTTAGCAGCTTTTGTTAAGTGGGCCAGGAATTTGCCTTATTCACTGCTTACCAGTGGCGTAGCAAAAATATTGAGCGCCCAAGTAATGATATGCCAGTAAGTGAAATGTAATTATAGAATTGAAAAGTTGGTGCCAATTTGAATGAGAACCTCACACATTAGAACTTGCCACACCTCATGTGGTTAATGAGCTCATGTGGAGGCTTCTTTGTGATATTCCTTACTGTTATATGTTTGAATGTATGTGGCTTAAATACGAGCTGTCGATAAAATAATGTCGCTAATCTCATACATAAATGTATATAAAAATTGTTGTGGTTCCTTAAGTCCGTACTCAAACTCATACAGTTTCTTCTGATCTGGATTACGTATCGTATTACAAGATTTTAAGGTAATTTTTAGACATAGACTTATATCTTATTAAGCATCTACACAAAGTTGCCTTACGACTTACTATTTTAGAAATATCACAGAACCGCTTTGACGAATAATATAAAATCTAAACTAAATTATCTTAACGTTAACGTTGAAAACGGTAATTTGTCAATGATTATGAAGCATCGTTCATTGAAACTAAATTGATCAGAGAAGCGAATGGAAGACACAATTTTTAAATGAGAAAAATCTAAAAAAAGTTCAGATTTGGACGGGACTTAAACCCGTGTCTGCAGCATTTCCGTGCTGATGCCTTAAACCGCTAGACCATCGTGGCGTCGAGACGATCCAAGTCGTCTTGTTAAGGTACGTTCTCGCTCGCGGCATTATTTCTCATTCCAAAATTGTGTTTCTAAATCTCCCTTACCTGTATTTACATAGTTAGGGATTCTGATTCATCCGACTGGTTTTCCATAATCTGATAGGACTATGCTGCTATGACCAACAATCAAACAATGTATATAAGAATTCTGATGGTGTATAACAATAGACAAATCATAAGCCTGTTCGAAAATATACTTACATCTATATGTTTTAACTATCATTTACTATCAAAATACGTCAATAGCACTTCGTAGAAATGTTAACACTGACTTTAAATTTCTTTTTCATTTGTAACAGTTTTCACAAGTCCAACATTCTAAATAAGGTCAATTCCTCTTTTCAAAATTGTCGCATCTAAGATGACGAGTAGTTATATACATCTACATCTATTGCTATATGGTAATTACAGCTTTACAGTAAAAAAATAACATTCAAAATATTTGGAGATCTTCATTAAAATAAACTTACCGATATATGTGGTGAATTTGTACAGGTTGTCTTGATCACGATTGAAACCAATGGCGAATATAGGATGGTATTGGGGGGGAGGGGATCGCAAAGTCCCTGTTTCAGTGTCTGGGGAAAAGGGGCAGAGAGTAGGAGGTGGATAACTAGTTGAAATTTGTACACCTACTTCGAATTAGTTCGAAATACTTGGTTCATTTCATTGAAATTAGAGATACTACTTCCAATTCCCCAATTTGTTATTTTCAAATATAAGACAAATATCTGAAAATACAATAAATCCAGATAAATTTATAAAATATAAGACCTAATTAGGTAATTTGTTAAATGAATATAAAGTAAAAATTTTGAACAATGATCAGGGAACTTTGTAACGCTTGAATACTAAGTTTTTACATTTTCTTTCTTTGTTCTTTGCCACTGGATCAATTTTCGAAAATATCTAAGCTTTTTTCGTCTTTAGCGCTATAGAGGGGGTAACGATTATCCGTTTTTCGATTACTATTTTTCCGTCACGAAATTGGAATAGTAGTAATTTACTCTTAAAATCGTATTAAGATCGTATCAGTAATCAGATATATAATGAAAGTCGGATATCTATAGGGCAATGTAACATATTTTATAAATACAAAACATCTTACGAAACAAAATTTAGTTATGTAACAGAGTTACCTTTCATGACCACACATCGTATTCCCTCCCCAAATAACATCAGAATTGGTGCAGCTGTTAGTGTGATTACGTGGTGACAAAAACACCAACTGACCAACATGCGCATTATAAATCCTAAATATTCAAAAAACATATCTAACATCACTATACAAATTCACCAGTCTCACAAAACAGATTCGTCTTTTACTTTGTCCACATAAATACATCAAAAAAAACATATGCTTTTAGTTTATCCTTATACCTAATAACAACAAGATCACACTACGTGATCTCTCTTCCTGTAAGTAAGGTAGCGTTCCTGCCTCCAATTCGATTGGGGGCTAACAGTAAGCCTCACGTCCTTACGAATTTGTACACTACAGCAAACACTAGAATACTCACTAACACCAGAACCAACGCAGTCACTACCTGCAACAAAAATGGATTATTATTATATTATCCTTGTTTCATACCTCTTCCAATGTGATACCGTTTGTGCATCCGAAACTGAAATCGTTCTGGCGAACCTCAGAAAAGACGAAGCAATCATGTTTCGCTAATCTAATTGGTGAAACATCTTTTATATTCACCTGGCCGCTTATTATTATTAGTTTATACCGAGGTTGCTAAGATCTTGCTTAGAAATGGTATCCTCACCCCCAAAACCACTGGCCATTAAGTTCTTCAAAATGTCACCTCTCGGTGTTTTTAAGTAGGAACTGTGACACTTATGGCCAGTTCCTTGATTTGCGCCTCCATTGTGAACATTACCCAACCTCTTCGAATAACCTCAAGGGCAAACAAAACCTCTCAACTGAAAGCATTTCTCACTCTTTTGGAGCAAAAACGCCTTTCTTTTTTCATTATGTTCCCCGCGTTCTGTCTCCAGAATGTTTCACCCCCAAAACTTTGTCGATGCCAGGGTTTCTTAGGCTTCTTCGCCCCCTAATAGGATATCTATGCCCCCTGATTTTCTTGGAGTATTCTACCGTCCCCCTGAAAGTCTCATACGCCCAGATGAGGGCATTAGCACTCACATTGAGAAATTTCGAACATACGAGGGTAGATTGAAAAGTTTCCGGAATGGGCAAGAAAACGCAGTAATTGAACAGGGTTTTATTTTTATTTTTCAACATAGTCTCCTTGTAGGGCGATACACTTTTGTAAGCAGTGCTCCAACTTTTTTAAGCCCTCAGAAAAATATGATTTCGGGAACTCTGCAAAATAAGCATTCGTGGCGGCGATGACCTCCTCATTCGACGTGAAGCGCTTGCCCCCGAGCCAAGTCTTCATGTTTGGGAACAGAAAAAAGTCGCACGGAGCCAGGTCTGGAGAGTAGGAAGGATGCGGCACTACCTCGTAGCCCAATTCAACCAATTTAGCCGTGGAGATTCGGGATGAATGGGCCGGTGCGTTGTCGTGGTGGAAGAGCACTTTTTTCCGCTGCAAACGAGGCCGTTTCTCCTTCAATACGCCATCGAATCGACCCAATAAATCGCTGTAGTATTGCCCCGTGATCGTTCTTCCCGTCTGCAAAAAATCGATGTGGATCACACCTTGCGAATCCCAAAAAATGGTCGCCATGACCTTTCCGGCTGATGGAACAGTCTTTGCCTTCTTCGGAGCCGATTCGCCTGGAGAAATCCACTGTTTCGACTGCTGCTTCGTCTCTGGTGTGTAGTGGTGGATCCACGTTTCGTCCACGGTCACAAATCGGCGAAAAAAATCCGTGGGATTACGCTTCAAAAGGGCCAAACACTCTTTCGAAGTGGTCACGCGATTTCGCTTATTGTCCACAGTCAGCAAACGCGGCACCCATCGTGCCTACTTGCTTCACAAAACTGCCTGGTGAACAAGAACTGTACGACGTATCTGTCTGAAAATTTGACAGCTTCCCTAAAATAAGTTCGCCTTGTCAACCATCATAACAATTTGGCGACATGCGCGCCATCTCTTGCCCATTCCGGAAACTTTTCAATCTACCCTCGTATATGTCGAAGTAAATTATTTGAACGCAGGCAACAGCTAAAAATTCCACCTAAATCGTTGAAATCATCAACAATCTCTGGAGGTTATTGTTGATGATTCCCAAGCCAGGAAAGCCACCAAATGAAGTTAAATCTTATAGACCCATATCACTGTTGCCTATTATTTCAAAATTGTTTGAGAAGCTGCTACTCAAAAGACTTAAGCCACTTATTGAAAATAATGGTTTGATCCCTGATTATCAATTCGGATTCAGAGATAAGCACTTCACCATTGATCAAGTTCATCGCATCACGAACATCATAGAATCAACTTTGGAGGAAAAAGAATATTGCACTGCATTATTTCTAGACGTCGCCCAGGCTTTTGACAAAGTCTGGCATGAAGGACTCATCAACAAATTAAAAATACTCCTTCCTAACCAATATGTAGAAGTTATCAGGTCATATATTCCTGATAGAACTTTCAGAGTCAAGCAAGAAAATGAGTATTCTGATGGATATCAAAGCTGGAGTACCTCAAGGAAGTGTCCTGGGCCCAATATTATACCTATTGTATATTTGTGATATTCCAACGATGAGGGATGTAACGGTTGCAACCTTTGCAGACGACACAGCTTTGATTGCAACTTACAAAAATCTTGCTTTGTCTACTAACAAAGTTCAGACAGCTGCCAACGAATTAGTGACTTGGTCACAAAAGTGGAAAATCAACCTAAATGAATTAAAATCGATCCATGTCTGCTTTTCTAACCGAAGACAGATAAATCCTCCTCCAATAAGCATTACCACGAGAAGCTAACGCTAAGTACCTAGGTATGACCCTTGATACAAGACTGAAATGGAAACATCACATCAAAAAAAGCGGGAAGAACTCAATCTTCGCTACAAACAATACTACTGGTTATTGGGAAGATCCTCAAAACTGTCCCTCTATAACAAAATCATGATCTATAATCAGATTCTCAAACCTGTTTGGCTCTACGGTTGTCAACTGTGGGGTTGTTCGAAAGATTCTAACATCAAGATTATACAAAGATTCCAAAATAAAGTTTTAAGAGCTATTGTTAATGCCCCTTGGTACATTCGTAATAAGGATATTCATCGCGATTTGAATATACCTCTGGTAGTCGATGAGATCAAGAGAATGGCGGCCAGGCATGAAGAAAGGCTCCATCACCACCCAAACGCAGAAGCTCTTCAGCTGCTGGACAACCACAACGCTGTCCGACGATTGAAGAGAACCAAGCCATACGAATTAGTGTAGTGCTTTGGTGCATAGAGCAGAGCATGTGCACGAATTTGTAGTTATAGTGTTAACGTAATCTAAAGGACATCGATGGATTTACTTTAGTGATAAGTATTAGTTTGTAAGAGTTCAAAGGAAAATTAATGGTTGATCAGTTTGATCAGTTTTAATACGAAAAAAAATTGTTGATAGATCACACATACAGGTATGTATACGGACGTTTACAAGTATGATGTATATTTTTCGCTGAGGTATTCGGCATAACTACTACTACCATCTAACCTCTTTCAAAAGTTTGATATGGGACTTGCATTATCTAGAAAATGTTTTGAGTATCACAACGTTTCGATTTATGTACTATCTTCAATCGTCTTCAGGTGAACTGTGATACTCAAAAACATTTTATAGACAATGGAAGTCCGGAATCAAACTTTTGAAAAATCCACCTTGTCTACAAGTTTCAAGCACCATCTAACCTCATTCCACCATGATATGTATAAATTTATGTATGATGGATGCCTACCTTAGCGAAACTGTTGAGGCCACTCTCGGATGGATTGAGAGGTCTCCTGTGTCCCGCTTGTTGCGATCTTCTCCGCTTTCCGGCCAAACCTCTCGCTAGTGCGGGAAACGCGAGACTTTGAGTGAACGTCAGTTTATGTAAACTCTCCGAAAGAGAGTAGGGGCCTACACTGCCTCTTGCAGCTGCTCGCAGTAAGGCGTATTCCAAGTCTATGGCATCGAATAAGGAATATCTGCAATAATGTTAGAATTGGAGATATTCATTAACTAGTTGCTGCTTCGGACCTAAATCGTGTATATAAGTTAGGTTTTATTATTCTATATCTGATATGACTTGGGCTTAAACTGACTGTCGCTAACGTCGTACACAGAAGACCACATTGGAATATCTAAAATTGCTGTGCTCTCCTTGAGTTTAAATTGAGGAATAAATAGAGGTCATGCATACCTGGGAACCGTATTTTGAAGCATGATACTCGGATTGCTATTTTGTTCTTTTTCATCGTCCAACTTTTTTATAATTAATAACTCTCCAATACCTCAATACTGTAGAAAAAGGCACATTTGATCCAGGTACAAAACTCAGTCTAAAGTCTAAACAATTGGCTATTGTTACTACTCAATACACAGTTTCACAATTAAAACTGTCATTGTTTCGACATATATTTAAACGCGTTTCGATTTATATTTAAATCATCGTCGGACTGTCAGAATTGACTGCTAACAAGGCTACCCAGATTACTTGCCAACTAGCGAACTAGATCCTATCATGGATACAAACCTAGAGCTCTCAAATCTAGCATTCTATTGATTCTATCTAGCGATTTTTCTAATAAATTATTTTTTCCTTTCTTGTGTCTGTATTAGGGGAAATATATTTTTTTTGGCGACTGAATTTACACTAGTTTCAAGGGAAACCCCTAAAAAAACCTTCGACCACTATCGCCGTCAAAATGTCCTTAAACTATTTCATGTGATAAACTATTTTATTTCTTATGATATTTCACGTTTTGAGATATTTTATTCTTAAAGTTATGCATTCTTCTTAATACATTCTGTAACATAAGATATTTCAGCAGTAAGTTAACCTAGAATACAAATAGATTGTAACTTATAGTAATGTATCGATAAAAATGGAGAAAGAAAATATTCCCCTAAGACTGACAGACACAATAAAGGGGAAAATAATTTAGAAGAAAAATAGCTAGACAGGTTAAATAGTATGCTAGATTTGAGAGCTCTAGTTTTTTATCCATGATAGGAATAGTTAGTTGGCAAGTAATCTGGGTAGCCTTGTTAGCAGTCAAATCTGACAGGAACCTGTGTGTTAATTACACAAGCTTTTTATCTGTATTGTTACTACAATCAAAACAGCGATGTATTTAGTGAAAATAGATAACTTCATTGTAGTATTTTTTTACCTGTGTCCTTGACTCATTTTTTTTTTGATATTACAAACATGACAAAATAAGCAGATAATTCATGGAGTACATGGCCTCCAATATCGCCTCATCTTGACCCAGCCGATTGCTTTGGCTTTGGTTATTTGAAAAATGTTGTATTTAGAACACTTATTAATTTATTAGACCTTATTAGGTAGCAAATTGCTGCAATCCAACCCCAAATTCTAAATAATATTGTGTACAATTTAGAGGTATGGATGGTGATCGTACTGTAACAAAATGGATAACATCGCCCATTTGAGTTATCCACTGTTGGACATAAGAAATTCCATTATCTAAGCAACCGAATTTTTTTCACATCCTGTTGTTAATTGGTATATACTATAAGCTGAAATATATCTCTCATTTAATGATGACTTAATCACTTTTGTAACATTCTGTAACAAACTTAATGCGATCTACCTTGCAGTCATTGTGGAGGATCTCCTACGACCATCGGAACTATCGCTGGTTCTGGAGTTACAGTTGACAGCCGCTGCAGCTACCGAAGCCAATGATGACGTTGTAGAAGATGAAGGCGTGGGTGCATGGTTGTTGTGCTGACTGCCGAAGGCTGAAACGTAGAAGATTAATTATCGTTTCGCTAACGCGAAGTTAGCAGAGTATCACTTGGATACGTTGGGTAGTAACACTAGAAACTATAGATCTTTGATACTGATTGCTATATATACAGTTTGAATTTATTTATATATTTGAATAAATCAGTGCTGACATTGATTTTAAAACGCGGGAAAGTGTAACCATCGAAGGAAAAGCTTCCCAGAGCTCGTTCCACAACGCGCTGGAGTTGTCTGAAAGTTTGACTTTTGAGGTTAATTTGAGGTATTTGACCTGGTGACAATGCTCCCGTTGGGCCCATCTAGTATTTGTTGCACTGATCCATCACACGGTGTTTTAGTTGAAACTTTACAACAAAATCAAGCAGATCTTACCGTAACTCTTGTCGTTGGTATCAGACATATCCTCGGTGGAACTGTGAACGGGCGACGATGGAGGGTGAAGCCTGAACAGCCTGGCGTGATCTGGATGCAGGAAGGAACAGGAAGGCCTCCTTGGAGTGGGCGATTGTAGCGGGGTTGCCAAAGGGGACATTGGAAGCGTTGAACCACCGGCAGTAGATGAAGGCAGTGGAGAAACCTAGCGACGATTCATGATTAGATTGCTTTTATTAAATTGACCTCTATGTATGTGTGTGTAACGGGAAATTTTCACAGACTTCAAAAGGTCTAATTAATTGTAAAATTTAGACAAGCATTAAGGATAGATGACAATACAATAATTTGATGAATATGTGTCCTAATATCCTGACCAGGATAATAAAGCACTAATTTTACAGATTATAAACATGTAACAATCCATAGAAAAATGGCAATAAAATATTCTCATTCTCTATGGAAGTCACTAGAATGCATCCAAATAGAAGAACTTGATTGCTCAAAGCTATGAGTAGTGAAGGGAGTTCCATGTAATGGTGAAGTTTAAAATGAGAATAAAGTGATTTAGAAAAAATATTATATTGTAAAGAAACATTGGTTGTGGGTGTAGATATTACATAGATAGCTATTTATAAGCAGAGTATAAAAATATAGTAATAAAACACCCCACCCTTTTTCGTCAATAAGATATTTTTTGTTAATTCCTCTATTTTTATTTTAAACTTAATATAAATCATTTAATTATATTGAGTTAGTGGGCTTTCTATTACTGTTGTAAAAAATCTTAATAATCAATAATTAATTGTTACTTTATATTTCGATTTGCTATCCAACGTTGGTCTTTCAGCTTTTTTTACGCTATGATTTATTTTATATTTGGTACAAGCAAAATTGGATTGAGAGAATTCCGAAAAAAATGTCTTATAGACCAGGATTTGAACCCTGGAACTTTTCTTATATATGTTCATCATAATCGTTGATGATCATTCAGGTGCTATGCCGTTGAGGTTCGTTATGCTTTGTAATACATCTATTTGATGAGTAATGTATTGTGACTGTAATACATTATATTTTAATATAATTAAATGGTTTTAAATGAGAATAAAGTAAGAGCTATTTCGGTAAGATAAGAAATCCGACCATAGGTCAGTTTTTCAGATTCTAAATTTAAATTTGTATGATTAATGTCTCTATCTTGAGGATTAGCCATGGAATAAACTGTCTAACGTAAGCTAGAAATGGTTAATTCAAAATTTGAAATTTTAGAATCATTCAAATTCATAGGATGTAAATACATTTCTTATTACAAAGCTACGGACACCGAAGTGATGTGTCTCGAACATTAAAATAAAATATTGAACTAGAAAACGCTTCACAGACTATATATTAGTGTGAAGTGTAAATAAGAGAATATATTCCTAAATTTCTGCCATCTTCAGTGAGTTTCCTGATGGTTTTTGTTATAATATTGTACATTTTGTTACTATTTCAGAATTTGAATGTACATGTTGATATCTGGACAGTTCTTCTGGATTCCTTCTCACCCAAAATTCATGACTTTTCTAAATAAATATTGTTACATGTATTATTTACCACTCAATAAAGCTTCAATTTCAAAATATAATAAAATATTCAATTTCGTCAATGTGCTTAGCTTTTCTCCCCAAAACTCCCGCATACAATGGAATCGAATCTCATTGCACTCAGCTGTCTCTGTGAATCCCCGCAAAGCAGCCAAATTCCCGATCCCGGATAAGAATGTGGCGACAAAAGATGTGAGTGCACGTAGCGCCGCGTCACCGGTCCGGTGGTAGCAGCGCCGCTGCGTCCACTCCGGACAAATCCGGGAGGGCTGCCAAGTGCAGATTGCGGCGTGGTGGATGCAGCGACATTCCTTGGTTTTATCTTGCCTGTAGCGGGACTGTTCGGAGTCATGAAGGGGGCTCGTACAAGATGTTAGTTATTAAGTTCATCTTAAACAGGCTTTTATCATCAGTCGCATGTGGTTTTAATTAGTAGTCAGTACAAACTCATATAAGATGAACTATAGATAAACAACTGTACGGTGAGTTTCATGAGTTACATCAGTTTGTTACCAAACTTCACGGAGAGAAATTATTTACTGTACTTTTGAACATGGAGTGAAGTGGATCGACTCAGTTCTTCCTTTGTATTCTGTTCCTTTAGAACGCGTAACAATATCATATATTCTATTGGCTGAGGTATCGTTGTCCGTCACAATACAGTGACAGAATTTTATGGGATTCCCTTGTATACCATTTCCTCTTTCTAAGTGAAAAAGCCACTTTAATATTTCTACAAAGCTGAGAATCTTTTCGAGGAGTTGGAAGTTTGAAACTGTGATGATGAGCTCGTTATCGCTCTGTAGTGTTTCTTGTACTGGTGGTTCTCTGTGTTATAATTATTAATATACAGCATGGGGGCAGATTAGCCACTTTGCTTCAATGCTCTAAATTGTGGAGGTACTTTGTAAGGTCAATAACGTCAACCAGGCGTACTGCCCTCCTCTTGACTAACTTCAGAAGATTCAGTATTCCAATGAGTCTGGTCTGAGCCTTGTAGAGTCGCAGTAGCTGGTCCGGTGAATACAATTTTCTAGAGCGGGAGAGCATCCCCATCTAGCACTTATACCAGCAGTATAAGATTATTTAGAGACTAGTCAGCCGAGATTTAAATGAAGCAGTATTATTGGCCCACAGGATATCACCACCACCATCGTTTGTTTTAATGTTCAACTGATCAAAATCGAATAGATGGTAATACTGATTGTGATCCCTAGAACACTTATCAAGCAAAGAAATAAATGCCTCCTTTATTTTCATTTCATATGGTTCAGTCGCAACCTTGCATTTGTCCCGCCCATGTGCCTCTCTGGTCCTTTTGTGTTCCCGGGTACTGGAGACAGAAAAAAATTGTCGGAATGCTCAGCTCACTGCATTGAAACGTCTTTTATGTGTCTCGATGCCGGGTCTTGACAAGAGGTTTTGCAGCAACGATATCCGGGAATAGCGATTGGAAAACTGTATGGTGGTGTGCTGTATGGTTACATATCGGAAGATAGTGCGTCTAGCAGTTCGACGCTGTACGTACCACGCAATTATATTAGTTGGGAAATTAATATTTGTAATTTGCTTTAGAATCTTTTGTAATCAACTGTGAAAAAATGCAAATAATGGAAAATATTGATCTTTTCACAATTTCCACTGCCTAAAAATTTGTCCCTTCCTTCAACTCCTAATTTTTGTTCCCTCCCAAATTTCTTTGATTTATGATTAGGAGGAAAATGGGTCACAGTGTATTGAGTTTGAGTAACTAGAAATATAATCATATTTAGATTTTATGAAGGCAGAATCTTTGACATTCCTCTTGACATTGTTAACATCTTTGTGTAGTATCGAAACTTACACCCGTTCTACTACAATGTTTCCCAATTGTGTTTACTGAGTGCACATCATTTTCCCTTTATTATAATTTTTTTTTGTTTTTAGATCCGATACTTGATAGGTCTAGAAGATTCACCAATATACAATAAATGCTACACACATTCCATTTAATATATTGAATTTTTGTCTATACATCATTTTTTTACTTTGTGTGGCAAATAAATGAAAATACGATATAATGAACCGGAGACAACCACATGATACATTTCAGAAATTGAATAATTATTACACAATAATACATCAAATATAAACTTATATATGTTAAGAAGGTTTTTAATAATTCTATGAAATAAGTCTGCTTTGATTTCAAATATTCTCGACGAACCTTGAATGGATCATCTGTTCAATAAATGGTGGATGTGCCAACAGACAAACGGTGGCACTTTCGCATAATTTGCTAAACTATCACGACTGAGAACAATGATTTTCAGGAATATCACTTGTTTTGTTCGAGTTTTTTTTGTTAATTCAATGCAAGAAGCATTTTTTGTTAGATTTGACTGTTTACAAAGACTACCCAGGTTACTTGTCAACCAGCTATCTAGATTCTATAATGAGAAGACAATCAAAGTTCTCAAATCTGCCATACTATTATCCATTACTATTTACATTGTCCAGCTTTTGCTCTATTAAATTATTTTTTCCTTTGTCTGTCTCAGAGGAAATATATTTTTGCCGACTGCATTTGCTCTAGACAAAACCCCTGGAAAATCTTATCTGTCGCCGTCAGGATTCATTCTTTTCGAGAGATTCCATGACAATATATTTCAAGGGTAAGTTAACATAGAACACAAATAGATGGAAACTTATAATAGTTTATCGATAAAAGTTGAGTTCAAAAGAATGGTGGAAGAGTTTCACTGAATAATGGCATCTACAATCTACATAATTCAGTTTATCTGAACTTGAATATCTTGTTTCAGTGTGCAACACCACCATATTCCGATTTCTGCATTTTTCCATACGCATTTATTATCAATACTTGATAATTGGAAATGTAAATGTAAATTGTGAAATAATATTACAATATGCTAATTATGTATTGATGATTGTATAATGCCTATTAATATTTGAAATCGAGAGACACGAATCAAAATATTACATATGTATACTCAACCAAGAGCTGCCCTATGAACATTTTAATAAATTAATTTTCCACCATGACAAGTGAGATAAATTATTATTTGTTAACAGCAAATGGAACCACAATTTATATTTCGGGTTGGTTAGGGTTTAAAACACCTATGGATAGTATTTCCTTTCCCTGTTTTATTATTTTGAATGAATTTGTATAAAAAAAGTGCTACATCAAATATGAAAAACTATCAATCTGGTACTGGTGAGATTTGAACACATCTTTAGTTACTACTTGATTTAAATGACAACATTGGATATAGGATATGTAATTGGACATCACGTTGGTTGAACCTGAATTTTTCTGAATCGTTCGATTTGATCAACCACTTTTTATTATTACCTAAGTACAGATTTCATAACTGACTAAATTGCACTCCAAAAGTTGTTGTTGAACTGCTCCCATCTCTCATGTATATTTTGACTTCAGTTTTTTGCTGACATCTTTATGAAGACAGATGCTTGATTTTGAAACAAATTCTCTGAGAATCGTTACTTATTTCTAAATTGCCTAATTGTTTCCTAAACCATGTCACATTTAAACGCCTTCAAAAAGTATTATTGTTAATTCCGCCTTCCTTGAACTACCGTAGTTAAAAATGGAAGAAACATATGGATTCTATATGCTTATTTACAGTCATGAACTTGTGCAGACATCAAAATAACTCTTTCTCTCGCAATATACATTCTGGAAACTCAAGAAGATTGTTTAAAATATTGACTAGGCCACTTCACAGGACATCTTTTATTAACAATAGTTTCACATACAATGCTGTTAAGCTGTACAATGCCTAATCAACTATTTGATAAAGATATGTCAATAAAAAAGTTTAATCTATCATTAAATTGCATATATTGGATCAATAAGCCACAAATATATTCAATAAATCTGGTTTTTCCTGCTTATTTGAAAACGCTTTTTCGTTGTTTGGTTTTTATTTGCTCGTACACAGTACGGTAGCTACATACAGTATATGTCAGATATAGATTAATTTTACAATTCTTCATCTTATAAGTATAAAAGTTATTTTATTTATTAATTTTTCTAACAGTTGTATGGCATTATCTGATGTTTCAAAAGGGTTGAGTGGAAACATAGCCCCGGCTATAACCTCTTTAGTAGACACCTTTGTTATTATATGAGCCCTTTGGTCTGTCAATCCACAACACCTTGTGAATAAACCAATCAAAATGACAATATGAAAAGTCTACCAAGCAGATTGTAAACCTCTCTTCAAACTACACATAGGTAGACCTAGAGACATCTAGTGGCAGTTTATGTCAATCTAAACCGGGGATGGCATTTTTGTCCCTTTGCGGATTGAGAGCTAATTAACATAATAATGCCAGATTGTATAGATTTTGAATGTTTCTTGTTACCTGGTTGGAATCGATGCCGGAGTCATGGAAATTGATTGTATCCAAGCAAGTGGAGATTTGGGAAGTTGCATCCTCAGCACAAGCTGGAAACACGAAACTTTGGCCATCTGCTTCACCTCGTGGCGAGTCAGAACTCGGCCAGACCTGGAATTTAGGGTATATTTATCACTGTATTTATATCTAAACGATTATAAATGCACAAGCACAATATAGAAATGATATGGTTGTATGAGTTTTGTTTAAGTGTCAATAAAAATCTAAATGCATAAAAATTATGCCTTTATCTCGATCCCGATAGGCGAAACATTTGTATAAAATGATCAGGCGGCTTCAGGACTGTCCTAAAACAAGGTTTGACTGTTTTCTTTTCGACATACAGACAGATGAATATAAGTTACCCGGTTTTTCGAGATGTATACTTCATGAAACATCAAGAAAACACAATATTTCGGATTCTGCTCTGCACATTTTCGCGGTAAGTTAAATTGGACCCAAAAGTTGTAGAAAGGTACAGAAAGCCGTATGTTGATTTTCCGGGACATATTTAAATAGAGACGACAAATATTTTGCTGGTGTATGTACATTCCTGAACACCACGAAACTTTCAGGAGCGTATATAGTCGCCCTAAATCTAGAGCTCAAGATTTCCTTACAAAGTTGGAGTTCATCACTTGTTGCCCTAAATTCCGTATAGATATAATCTCCTAGTTGTCCTTGAGTTTCGACCCAGTTCTCTTCAGGATGCGTGAAACGAGATTTATACAGTTGATTTACGACCTACGTCATTGACCCGTCCGAAGAGATTTTTAGGGCGGGGATTATTGCTTTTCCGATATAAGTTGCAGAGGTCCTTGTTTGCTTCATATCCTTCGTCTTTGACCGATATTTATGTATCTGAGAGGATCCAGGATTTGTAGTGTTTTTGCTTCATTTATAGGTGCTACCTCTTAGTCTTATCCTCAAGGTATTAGTCAATAGGTGTGGTACTACTTACAGTACTTACGCGCCTTCAGTTTAGCGTTGCATCTCTGGCCAATCAATGGGTATGTGATGGTATCGCGAAGAATCGATAGAAATATTTTTTTATTACTGTAACAAAGGTTTTATAATTTTCGAAAATCTGTTCAGTGGCGGCGAAGTTATCTTCAAAAAAACGAGAAACGCTCTGTTTTCGGAAATTCCGAGGTTCCTGATTATTTTTAATTTTTTGGGGGTTTGATGATTGGGGATCTCAATTTTATGATGTTGGTAAACTATAAAATTCAAAAATTACCAAAATTCACAGGTTTTCCATCATTTGAAATATTTAGTTACTTCTAATAATTTTCAAAATCAATTTGAAATACGAATCTAGCACTTTCTACGCATATCATACGCCTCCTGAAATTGTTTCAAAAATGGTACTGCACTTACTGAAATTACGCTGTGATAAGAACGCCTGCACACGTACCGACAAAAATGAGTGTCAAGGCCATTCGTTATATAAGAAAACATAAAAAAACTAATCTATCTTAAATTCAAATATTTCCACGATCACAATGCTTCCCTTGCTTCTGCGTAGGAGAAAATCAATCAACAAGCTTACAGACACAAACAACTTGTAGAAAACAAAGGATTGCGAATATAATAAAATCACAACAATCGTATATATGTACAAGTATACAATGTATGAAATTACATTTAAAGAATTAAATAATCTTAGAGCAAGTGAACATTGTATTTATTCTATCTAGAAATACTTTCAGGTCCAATCAGCAACTGATTGTAATCGCAACTCAAAGGTGATCTGGAGTTTATGACGTGTGATGCAATCCTAATCCTAGGTGGAAACTTAGTAATGATTGTTTTTCATTAAGGTGTAATGAAGAAAACTGGAAAAATTAGGAAAGTTTTTAAATAAGCTCGTGTACCTTTGAACCACCATACTATAAGTGTGTCACCACTGTATTAATGTCCCGTTTTACGCCCCGAATCGAGACCATGTCCTTTTATGATATTCCATAACTTCTACACTGAAAGTTATTCGAGTCAGGGTTGACGAGATGTTTATTGATGCCGAGTTAATTTTGGATATATCTCCATGCCCTAGATATGCATTGCTCCAAATTTAAATAACCCCAAGGTCCACTGTTGCACAAGAGTGGTTCATATTGAGTAACAGGAGCAGCCAGCAAATTCCATCAACAATCTTGGAACGCTACTTCAAGACAAGTGATGTCATGTTGATTGTAGATGTTTCTACTTGGAGAAACTCTTCCATCATGCAGATAAAATAATTATGTATTCAACTCTTTTTTACAAATAAAACTCTCTTTATTACAGTGACGTGAAATTATTCTTTAGGTATTTTCCGAATACGTATCAAAAATCCATAATTCTGCTTTTCAATTTCGGAATACACACAGATGACTCTTTCACCATATTCTTAACAGTGCATCTCGGAGACGAAATCTGATAAATTTCCTCCCGGAGACGAAAAACGCTCCGTCTGCCTCAGTTGCAGGCGTAGACAGGAATTTTGACAAATAGTCCCTAATGGCGGAAACTTTCCTGGGACATAATTAGTGGAAGTTCCACTCGAGCCTGAAATAAATTTCCACTTGCCTGCTTCCGGAACTCGTCCGCCTCAAAGGACCAAATAATGTGTTTTTCATTTTAGATCTGATCGAGCGACATAAGCCTGATGAAATAAGGAGAGACGGGCACATGGGTTGTTATTTAATTATTATTCTTTCCATCAAAATCATGTTTTTCTTTTTACGGTGTGTTTTTGTCGCAGTGGTATAGCGCGTAACTGTTCTGGCAGGAACGCACAAGCTATATTGAAAAATAAATGAAACTGAATATAAATTTGACGATTTAAAATGTAAATATCATCACAGTTATAATGGAAATATAGTTCCAATAAATGTTTGTGATCTTACACAGCTTGGCACTTACTAGATTTTCTCGCTTCAGCGTCAGAATTTCTAAGGCCATAAAATTAAATTTTTTTCGAAATAGTATTTTCAAGACTTAAGCTGATCACGCTGCTCCTTAATATTACGTGACCCATTTTTAAAAGGAAGTAACACTTCTTCTTTTATTATTCCCAATCAGCTGACATGGAGTAATATCTAGTAGTAGTTGCTGAACGAGATGGCAACAAAGTAGCTGCCAATGAATAACAAAGATAAATATCCCGTAACATGCAATTAATTCTCGAAAATTCTAGTTTCATTCGAAATTTGTTGTGCGATATATATTGTAAGAGTCCACAGTTATTGTAAATGAATCTATCATTTCTGTTTTGTCTATGTCTAACAGATAAGGAACATCAAGGACCTCAAAAGCACCCAATGTCATATATTTTAACCCTTTAAAAATTCTTATAAAAATGATAGATTGTGTCAGGAGCATCCAAAAATTTTCATTCATCTTATTGACGATAACTGCATGAATTGCATTCCCGCCAAGTCAAAATAACCACGGATGCTCTATTGTTAAGTTCTCATGTACGGGTTGACCTTTTGTGGCGTCCAGTCTAGTCTCGTACGCTCCAAGCAAAAATATTTTCTTTTAATCATGGTGCATCAGTGCCGGATCTTAAAAGGGCAACATTTTTATATAAAAGGCAGCGTTTTATTTCGTGACGCTATATTTTCTCATTCTGGGGCTATGAACAATGCAAATGCATCATTTTTGTTTGACATTCCATGATGGTGGCAAGGCCTGAGATTTCAAACCATTGTTACCATGTCAGCAACGTCAAATCAAGTCAGTTGATGTCAAACATTGATGAAGGTACAAATATGAGAATGCACCAGACTCCAAAGGATTCTCTTACAGGTCAATAAATACGCTAAAAACCGAAAATGGTGTATTTAAACTTCCTGAGTTCAGTAATTTAGTCCAGTAATCCAGTAATCGGTCAATAGAAGCATGACAACTTTGCGATCGAACGCCAAATTTTGATTTGACGTGGCGTAAATGAAATTTGAATAGGGTATAGTGTCCGAATGGTAACTTCTAAGTGATACAGAGGCCAAAGAAAACCGGATCGTTTTTCGTGTTGTATGTCATAATAACTCAGATTCGAATTTTTCACGACTACAAAACTTTCGCCGTCTATTGGCGGTGGAAGTAGAAACGTGTACAAGTCCCAAAATGATTTAATCGCATATAATTTCATGAATATAAAGTCGCACACTGAAGCAATCTATTGCAAGATACAAAAGCGTCCCCTTTTTTCATCGACGCCGACAACGCATTAAATTGTGGCTCTATTCCCTGCATGACTCTACTTGTGAATAATCTAGTAGTCAGCTCACATTTCAGCTTTTTATTAATTTACGCGAAAAGTGCTTTTGCGGTGACGAATGCGCTTCAAAGATCATGCGTTTTACCGTAATTAATGTTTTCTGGGACGCGACGAATCCTTTCATTTATTATGTATAGTCCATGACATTATAATTTTCATGACGGCTATTTGCAGGTAAGCCTGGAAATTTGCTCAAATTGCATTCATAAGCTCTTTTTTGGTGGTGGTAGGTAGAGAAGTATGAAATCGCGTTACTAATGGAATTCGGAATATAACGTTTCCTTGTTGTTTCATAACCTGCTCACCATAAAAAATCCTGTAGAATCGTTAATCTGCCTTCTTTTCATCTGTATGTTCAGTAATCCTTTGACTCTCTCTAAACTGACCTTTCCTTTATCTTTTCAAATAACTTTTGAAAATAATGTAACGTGGATATTCAATTTTTTCACGTTTCTCAAAGTTCTAATCATTGGGAGCATAGTTAAATGAAATTTGAATACTAAATTGTATCATAGCTTGTTCATCAATTATTCTCAATTCTAGGCCGTACATAGGTTTATTCACCCAGAGTGTATCCTTTCGCAGTTTTATTTATTTGTCTTTATTGCCCTGGTTGTCAAATGAAACCACAAATGACTACTAAAAAAAATATTTTGGGCTGCCTCAGCAAAGGAAAGAAAACCATTTCGTACTCTGATGAAGGTTAAGCTAGCCGAAACGTCAATATGGTCCGTTTAATAATTATATGTGATTTCAATTAACAGCTGTGATAAGTCAATATGAAAATAATATGTGGGAAGTCACAGCTCAAACTATTTGATTTATTTTTTTCTGTGATATCAAACTTCATGAGAAAAAAACAGCTACAATAAGCTACAACCACAGTAATCAAATTGAAGTTGAATTTTTAAAATACTTATCTGTTATAGTTAATTGATACCATGGCTACCAAAAAAACGTTAGTAATGTTTGGCTGCTTCCGCAAACGAAATAGATTAATTTTGTACATTGCTGAAGCAGCCGAAACCTCAGTAAACTTCTTTCAGTAATTATACGTAGTTTCATTTATCGCCCAAGTCAAGTACATATAAGAAAAATGTGTTCTCAAATTTTTGAAAAATCAGTGAGCATTAACGCCACAATATTTCATTTTTTGTGATACCTAAGTTCATGATGAACAGTCAGTTAAAACAGGTGACATCAAACCAATTGAACTGAAGTACATTTTTTGTTGCTTCCATGAAATTATGAGTTAAATAAAAATAAATAAATGTTTATGGAATCATGAAAAAAGTATATGTATATTACGGCCCTCTTTTCTCAATCCCATCGGTAAAAAATGTCTGCATCTTTCATAACATGCGGGATATTTATAAACTTTTTTCAAACGGAGTTACAGAAGCGAAAACATATTAAAAGTTTGTGTTGCAAACGAAATTTTTCATAATTACATGCTTGGCAGCGTCAGTGAAGTTTTTGACTCGAAGCAGGATTTTCATGATTAGAACAAAACGCTTCCTCTAAACTTTGTCAACTTTTTCGTTTGGAAAGTTTTATAAACCAGAATTTTTATATACCTATATATAGTATACCTATAGTATGCATGCATGGGACAAAATACAGTGGCTTATGTCACATTTACTGATCGATATCTTAGAGGCGAGCCAGTCCAAATATTGCTATACCCCTAAAGATACTCCAGTGTTTGATTGGACAACTGTAGTTTTTTTTGGAAATCATTTGACAAACTAGCTGTACTAATCTTCTTCAACCGAATCGAAAGATATAAACATATATGGTGTTCCATTAAAAAGTTCAAGTTTTAGGACATTTCTAGTTAAATTCATAATGTCATGATGTCAATAGAAATTTGTGTGAAATATCCATGCCAAATTCTACCAGAAACATTTCAAAAACAAAAATAGTATGAGCTTGACAAAGTTTTTGAGTCACCCAGCATATTATAAACAAACTGTGGATGGCCCGATAAAAAATTAATGGTACTGAGATATCAATGGAAATCGGTTTTTGGTTTTTGACTACTAAAGTAGTAGTAATAGAAGTGTGGGCGCGATGCCTGTCAAGTAGTCTACTTTTAGCCCTTTTTGCCGTCCCTCCGAATCAACACTGAAAGTAAGATGGTGATTTCTTAGTGTCGAACCTACCTGGCTACTAAAATAAAGAAACAACTTTATTTCTTAAGTCTGTGTGTAACTAGAGACTGTGTCTAACAATTTTTAACAAAAAGAAGCTCTCATGAAGGATTATAATTTCCCGAAACGTCGCCATATTACCAAAGATCAACTCCAATTAATTTAAAGGAAGGGGTTGCCAGAAGAATAATATCAATGTTAACCTCTTTGCCTGTGATACTCCGTAACATTGAAACTGTAAGATCAACCTTACTTTCGAGTACATTGTTAACCGAATCAGAAATCTTATTTCATTTCCAACTTCTAGTTACATCAACAAAATATATGAGATAGTTCCACTAACATGGCATAAAATGATCGTTTATTTTCAAAACAGAATGACACGATTAGTTTATTAAAACTACAAAAAAAACAAATAAGTATTGTTTGTCATCGGCAAGGGTCAAACCTGATTAATAATTAATCGCTGCTTATATGCATACGTAAAGAATTGTTTAAGGCTAGTTTGGACCAAATTTTTTAGACATCCCATTTTCAGAATGGAGAAAGGGGAAAAGTCTTGTAAGATCCTCCTCATTCGCGTTAATATCTCTATGTGTTTCTCTCACTCCCAATCCCACACGGTTTGCCGGTTCGTTTATATGTTATTTTTTATTAGAAATACTTTCAGATAGGTAAAGGTATGCATTTTGTATTGCCTCCTAATATCACGGGATCGCAATTGCCATATCACAGCAGCAACACGTTGAGTGATTTATCCATGTCTTCATAGAAGACTGATCGCCCATTTATCTCTGTAGAGAGTTCTCCGATGTTCGGGAAACGTTGAATTTTCCACGGAAACTCCCAAGGGCAATGGAGTATTAAGTACAGGCTGGTCAGCGATGTGACTTGACTTGAGAAGATTGATGAGTCCTTCAATCCTAGTTAGGATGTTTAAGTACATTAGCGATTTGTATCTATTTAGAGAGGAATTAGAGCCTTAAATGTCATTGATATCAGTTTACTTTCCACGCTTATAGACCAAGAAGGCTATTTAAATATACATCACGAAAAAACATGTCATTAATCTCTCTCGCTGTCTATCTCCATGTCGTCGGTCTGTCCGTTGATCCTTGGCCCCTCTATAATTGAGGAATTACCATGCTGATTCCGATAAAAAAATGTATAGTAAATTAATGCTATACCAATTTTACTGTTAACGTCAATTGGCGGAGAAGTACGATTTCGCCAAAAATTTGGAATTCGAGTTATTGTGTTTTCTTGATGTTTAATGATACATACATCAGATAAACCAGATGGTTTTCCGCCTGTCCGGTAATCGTAGTCTCATATACTTTCTGGATTTTAATCAAATTTTGATACAAGCAAACTAGATTCCAATACCTTGATCATTTGAAAAGATTGGAGAGGTAAAAAGTTTGAGTTGAGGTGTGGTGAGGAGGAGATCTAAAGAATGATAGCAGAATACATACTTATCATCTATAAAATTTTGAGCCCGAAAGTACTACGAACTTTTTTAATATCGATCTAATGCCAGCAGAGTGATACCAGAGCTAAGCATCCACATAGCACAAGCGAAAATATATCTGGTGAACATTTTCAGTGTATCGTTTGAGAGATACTGACAAATGGTCGTATTAGAACTCTACTAATAATATAAGGATCATGAAACATTACAAAGGTGATATTTAGCCTTTAAAAAAGCAGTTCAAATAAATTGACTGTGTATTTCATGTGATATCAGTTTATTAAATATTATCTTATTTAATCTGATTTCAGAATTGCTAATTCAGTCGAAGTAAGTCTTGAAAATCTTGGAAATTTTGAAAAACTTTGAAAATGTCTTGAATCATGAAAAATATCCTAAGATCTCCTTCCAATATTCTTTTTATCGAAATTCAAAAGCTCAACAGCTCTGAAATCTGACTTTGTTTCCACTGTGTGAGAATTACAGCTTCAACCTTCTTGACACCATTTTTTTAAATCGGTTTAGTGGCGAAAAATATAGACTACGATTAAATGCCGTTCTTGGACGTTTTCGAGTCTTCTGCTCATTTTCTAAAACCAATTTGGAGATGTCAAAATTTAAAAGTAGACCAAGAGGGGGGTTAGGGGGGAAGGAAATGGTTTTTTTGAAGTTCATAAAGACGATCTACCATCTATAAAATTATGACTATTGTAATCCTCTGTACTACATTCAAAAGACATAAATGATACATTCATTTAGAACTTTTCTATGCATTTGACTTATGAACATAATAAGTTTCCGATTAAATTAAGCAAATTAATTTTTATACACCTGGTGCTACATGTTTGGGGCGGTTAATGTTTTCCTGAAGAGAACCAATTTGTTTCGTTAATATTTAGCAACTACTACCACAAGTACTACATTTTTTCTGAACTGGAATCATACATCGTTACGAAAACTCTATTTAGCCTCTTGAACAAATGACTCGGTACTTCCTACGCAAACACGTATTGAAAATATTTCAGTTTATCGGTCAATTATTAGAATAATTTTTGCAGCATCTCGACCAAAAAAAAGAGCCGAATAATTTAAAATATGATATTTAGAGTGGATGTTCCCAAAAAATTGTACATGAAGCCTTGAGATGTTTTGATCAAATTGTTATAAAAGACCCGCTTTAGTCAATAAATATTTCGTAGTTATCATTCAAAAAATTAATGCTTTGCTATCTACTGCTGAATTTGGCATCGACATTATATAATTTTGGTACAGAAGTAACTTCTGTCGAACGATCAAAGGCGTCAGGTTCCAGGAAATAACTCTGTATATCCAGCATTTGCTTCATTTACTGAATCGGAATGATCTAACAAAGTGTTCAGTATAGCCAGTAGCTATTACTCTAAACGACATAAAAGACTCTGAGAAGGACGATACAATACCCACAATGGCGTTTTGTACTTTCCTTGAAAGTCTTTTACAACGATTCCAATTTCCTATACGAGTCACTAGGTTTCTGTTTGGTAGCCTTTAGCACTCTGAGCTTGAAAACAATTTGCTTGTGTTTGATGGCGGGTGTATGGTTGAAGCTTTTTTCAGTTTGGAATATTACTACGTAATCTCTTTTGCAAGAATGTTACTTCTGATGCTAATAGGTGGAGGAAATGTTGTTATGTTACTCATTTCTGTCGGTCTGTCTGTCTATTTGTCCTTGTCCCCCTCGGAAAATATAATTCGGGTGTTGATGACATTTTGACACTAGCTATGGCATCGACGAAAAAGCTTTGTAGCTTTTGAAAATTAATGCACTAGTCGCCGAATCACAAACAAAAAAAACAAAAAACAATGCAAACTTCAGACAGTCTCCATTACTTTGAATGTCATTCAGGTTTCACGTCTGTAGCTGTTGGGTGTATTTTCCTCCTTTTTAGGAGGCTTGCACACAATGTCGACCAGAGTCGTATGCAAGGGAGGGGGAATAACAGGAGTAATTACTCCCCACCCCAAAGGTTTTGCTTCTATTGTGACGGCTCAGTAAAAATGCAAGCTCGCCTTTAGCCGGTTGTTTTCAACAAAATTGGTTAGGGCTTAATTGATTTTCATGAAATGCTAAAGACTTCACTGTTTCACTAGCTATTCATCTTCTCCCTCTCAATTATAATACTATTAACATACATCAACTACCTCGACCGAGGTATTACAAAAATGGTGAAAGCATACACAAACTTCATGCCTGGCTACCCCCATCTCAAGACTGAGGTCTTGGTGTCACAGGGGTGTCAAAGGAAGGGCCAGTCATTTTCTGGGGACCCGATGGAAGTTCGATTATTTTTCTGATTTTGTATCGACAACAAAGGCAGGTTCAGGAAAAACCTGAACATTCAGACTCCTCGTGAAAACACCTGGAGAGCGACAAAAACAACCCTCTTCTGAAGGCCTCAAAAGAACAGGAACACTGATTGCCCACCTAACCATTCCGCACTGTGTGGCATATAGTTAAACTCGTAAAGGGCTATTTCTCATTTTAGAGGGGAGGTCGGAAATAATTTTGGAGTTGCCCAAGCCATCCTATCGCCCCTAGCGTCCCCTCTGGCGCTGCACGTGACCGATATTCCTCCCAGTAGGAAACCCGCCTCGCAGGTATAACGTTATAAAAAATGTGTAGAAGACTGGTATTTCACTGTGCGACGCTACGTTTCAGATGGGTTGTTGCTTTCTAGACAAAATACATATCTGTAATTCTTACAAGCTATTGCAACAAGTAAAATTTCGTACATATTCCATAAATGAAAATACACATTTTACACTGCCTCGATGACAGTGCACTGTATACACCGAAAAGTAGTAGTCTTCCGCCATTGCTAATGTGTAAAAAATCATTGATAAATTATAAGAAAACTGAAAAAAAACACGCTTTAGTAGCAAACCAAATTAAAAAGTGTAAAATAATTTTTGGTAAATAACTATTTTATTGACGGGGAGTTTATGACCCAACAGTTACCATTTACAACAAACACAAACACAACAAATATTTAATTTCGGTTGAAAATGCTCATAGACATAGATTTCAGAGTTTTATTGAAATATAAAATGTCGCTTTTTAGGAAAATACAAATTCAAATTTCAATATCTCGGAACCAAAAGAGTCCTTAATCAAAGGAAATATCCCTTCATTGTTGATTTCCACCATGAGAGAAAATAATCACAGAGATAGAGCGTCAGAATAAAATTCAAAACGAAAAATATCTTGCGTTGCTTTCAGAGGGGGGTCGAGTTCCCCCTCCTCCTCCCAAACGACGCCCATGCTTCTATGTGTTGTTCTTCTTCATGGTCTCAAAAAGTGAAACTCAGCAGCCTTTCAAATGTGGCTTAAGACTTTTTGCATTCTAGTAATGAAGAGATATTTGGTGGTCTAAACGGAACCTTTTTGCTGTCTTAACTCGGAAACTTTTTTTTTCAACATCTCAGTCGTCAGCTATGAACATGTGACGTATAAGCTAGTAATATTAGGTCGGTAAAGTAAGTACACCCTGTACATTGCTGTGTAAATAGTCACCTGAAGCAATGGAAGAGAGCAGTGTGGTCCTCGCTTGACGTCATCTACAGGAGAATCGTCTGCAACTCCCTGGTCGCATTGCGAACTCGAACTGCTGTTGGAAGACTTCACGGCTGACCAAAATCGTCTCAAGCCCAGCTCGCGACGCTGTTTCTGAAACAAAAGTATATAATATATAATATGATTTAAATCGCCTTTTAGAAACAATTGTTTAATAACGTAAATGTCGATAAACGATGGGAAATAGGAAGTTCTCCGTAATCACGAAACTGACAGAACTACAAGAAACGCTGTTTAGCTTGGTAGACATATATTTGATCTGTTGATGGTGTTGAAACATTGTAAGAGTGTCTGTGGCTGAGTTCAAGGATGACTTTAATCATATAGGTGCAAGAAAATAATTCAACAAATTTTTAGACAGCAAATCCTTTGATTACGTCTAAATAAAAAGACTTGCGTAACAGCTATTCCACCTCGGTTGCAAAGTTTAACGAGCTCCAGAGTATTAGTATGGATTAATTTAACTTCTTCTCTGCAACTTTTTTGATTTGTAATATTTTGCCAATCCAAAGCCAATGTTTTCTAAAATGGCATTTCCATGATAAAATATTTAACTTGAAATAAAACAGGTCCAGGTGCTTCTAACATCATCTTTTTACCATCGATCAGAGGCGTATACATGGGAGGGTAACAGGGGTAACTACCCCCCCCCCCAAGATATTTGACCAAAAGTGTAATCCAATTATTATTCCCCAAGGAAGAATGGTTCATATCTAAATTAGAGTTACCTAATATTCGTATTGTTAATTCTGTATCTATTCCTATATATTGCGTTTCAAATAAAAATAGCAGATCAATACATGATTTTAGTATATTTTGTGCACTGCCGTTGCCGTTTTTTTCGTATTTTTGAACAACTTTGAACCTTGCGATAAATCAAAATCAATTGCATGATTCTTATACGATTTCCGAAATCCTATAGCGTAATTGAAACTAAAAGTCGGCTTAAGGTAAACGCGCATTTGTACGTTAGAGACCAGACGGGATCAACAAAAAAAGCTCTTTTTCAAATGAGCTAAAACACAGCATTTATCGCATTTGTTGATTGTTTTCAAGAATATTGATTCGTGGATCAATCAATATTTTATTTTATGGTCAAAGCATACACAATATTCATCGTGCTCTCCCCCCTAAGACAAATACCTGGATTATATTAACACTATCGTTAGAAAATATATTGATCCCTTAATATAATAACATTTCATAATAAAAGTTTGAAGATGATTAGTGAAATATACCCTATAAAGAGTGTCCAGTATCGCTCGAAACATGCTCCCGTAAATACGGCTGTAGAAAATTAGTCGTCATCGGGGGCGTAGCTCAGATGGTAGAGCGCTCGCTTAGCATGCGAGAGGTACCGGGATCGATGCCCGGCGCCTCCACTTTTTTTTTAAACATACACGAACATTATATTTAATCATTTTACCTTGAAAGTAGCACGTCATTATTATATTGAACCATGCAGAGTGTAATTTATAGATTACTTTTCTACTTTAATTAAACTCAATACGATTTTAATGTGGTTTCCAGGAATAAGGACGAATTTGGGATAATAGGTCTCTGTCTGAAATGTTTGTCAAGAGAATATCGTGGGTTCACAGCATTTAGTTTATTTTGTACTAGCCCCTAATATACATACGATTGACCAGGAGCGATCACAATACTTTTGGAGTGGGAGGCTGAAAGCTGTTTTTTAAATTTTTTTTTAGGTGCTGCATGAGAATCGAGAGCTTACTCGTGACACAACGGTAGAAGATGCAATTACTTATGGTATTTTGGAGTGAATAACAAGTATATTTTTATCCAAGATGAAGTTGATGAATGAAAGATTCCCAAATGTGAAAATTGGGATGTGCATTAATTTACAAGGAAATACATATATGCAGGATAACTGTGTATTCATTCCCTCACATTTTTCTCAGAATTCTTTTTCTATTAAATTACTTTCATGAACGCAACGTAGTAGCTATAATAAGAAATTTCATTCTTTGCCTCATTACTCTTTTCTTCACAAGCCGTAATTCGCTTATTATTTGTTCACTGGGTATGCATGTTTCATTATACAAGCAACAACGTCATTTACTGTAAAAATATGATGTCATTATTAGTTTCCAACAAACATCATTCAAATTTCAAATCATCAAATGATTTTGAACTGAAAAGATATGTCCTTAGGTAAAGTATCCTTCACCTTTTCAAAACTTATTATATGATCTACAATTAAAGGGAAAATCAGAGATGGGGTACAACTTAACTTAGCGCGGTACGTCGATTATTGAATTTTTTACTCAAATGGGTAGATTTACATGTAATTCGAACTATAACACGTTTTTTTGCTTAGGAAATGTATACATTCGGATTTTTTACTGTACTTACAATTTTTTGAACCGGCAATATGAAGCCCCTGCTAATCAGCCATATAAGTTATTTTCTCACTATTTACCACCTCCTCAAAATGAAGTCATATTTACCCAGCCTACTTTTTCCCTCCTCCACCATCTATTTTGGGTAAATCTATACTATTTCAAAGAAAACTCAGTCATAATGATGCTTTCCAACTGGAAATGGTCCACTTTAGATGAATTAAATAGAAATACTGATGCCAAAGTACCTTTAACATTATTTCATTAATCCTTCTAATCATTTCTAACATTAATTCATTGATAACAGTGCCAGTATAGGACTCGTTCATACACTACTTACAGATAATCTTATTTCTTCTATCTTTCATTTTCTTTCGGAAAAACATCATTACAAAACTAAGTTTTCATTGGAACGGTACTACGGCAGTTATATCAAAATCTCGTTTTCAGTTTTTTTTCTATTTTTGATGAATTTCAACAAAAGCTATGTTTTATCAAATTGGTTTAAATTATTTATTATTATAAAGTTGAACTGTCGTAACTTTAGCATGTGTACTATTGATACGTCTCCCGTAGTCGATTATTCAGTTATTACAAAAAAATATATTTGGCAACATCGCAATCTGGTTCGCTGTTTAAGGGACATATGTCAGATTTGACATATCTCCCACAATCTTGAGAGCAGGTTGATAGTTTTTAAAGTATCCCATTTTTCTGATTTCAGTATAATTACACAGGAAACTTACACTGTTTTCCAAAGAAAATCGCCGAAAATCTATCTAAATACTGACAAACCAGAATTTTATATACGTATACTACAGTAAACACCACTTAAAAACGTAAGTATTTCTATTTATGAATTCACCTCAAATTGATGACTTTATGAGCCAGGGCTGCGACAAAAAGCGTTTTCTAACAAGATCCTGTCGATTCCACTTGAAAATCGTCGAAATCTACCCATTTCGTCAACTTTTTTTCAAATTTTGCCTACCGCGCTAAGTTAAAGTGTTACCTCAGAGATGTGATAAGATAAATCATTTCAAAAAAAGAAGGATTAAATTCAATGGTTTTCTTAGTGTAAATTGTTTGAACTATATATCATTTTACGATTTGTGAATGAAATTAATGAAAATAGTTCCAAGACTATAACTAATTATTTTGGTGTCGGTCGATTATTTATAAGCTTCTAACCGTACTTGTTAGACATAGATGATTGGTTACATATAAAAGTTCGCAAACCTTGCGATAACTCAAAATCAATCACATAATTCTTGTGTGATTTCCGGAATCCCATAGCGTGACTGGAACTAAAGTCGGCTTAAGGTAAGCGTGCATTTTTAAATTAATATCAGTGATACGAGACGAAGGAACATGATTCTTTGTCCTTTTTCAAATGAGCTGGAACACATTGTATCTATCTACTTTATCTCGTTTGCTTACCTTTAGCCGGTTGTTTCCAAGAAAATTGATTAGTGTATCAATCTATGTTTCATTTCGTCTTTATAGAATGCAAAAGACTCAACTGTTCCACTTGCTGCTTATGTTGCCCTTCTTAATCAAAATACTATTAACATACCTCTTTCTGAGGTCTAGATATGCCCTTGTCCGGTATACGGAAGACTTCAAAAAGATAACATGGTAACTTTCGATATTTGACTTTGACCCCCACCCACCCATTTGTTAAAATTCTAGATCCAACGCAAATTGTAGAAGTAGAATGAACGGATCTATATAAACCACTATATCGTTTTATAAACCTGGCAATATTATAGTGCATGTCTTTAGAATAATCACATACATTAAATCGTTTTCAAACTCATAAAAGGGGCGATATAGCGGTGCACGTATGTAAAATAATAAGTTGTATTTCATGTAGATCTAATTGTGTGTATTTATAGCCGTAGAACAACGCGTCTGAATGCGGCATAGGGCAAAACTGTCGCAGTCGATTGTTCGCCCTTAACAAGGTGGAAAATGTCCCACCCAACCACCGTACACAATGCGGTGGGCAATATTTAATTATCTCGAATAAATCGGGGTGTAGCCGTGGAAAATTGGAAGTTAAACACTGTAATTTGAAGCCGTAACAAGTCACAGCAATTATACGTACTGGCAGATGTGAGTTTCTGATTTTGAATTGCCCTGCCTATTGGAGTGGGACGTATTGTAATCGCGATTAATTTGGAAGTCGAGATAGTATGTTTTTTAATGTTTCACAACCACCATTTCACTATTTTTCGTCGGCCTGTCTGTCGTCTGTCTGTTTGTCCGGCCTTTCTTCAACTCAGATTCGGATTTTGATCAAATTTAAAGGCTACTAATGGTAAGGACGAAAATGTTTTCTGATTTTTGAAAATCGGTGCAGTGGCGGCAGAGTTGAGAATACTACTTAATCTTCGTTGTTGGATGTTTCTGATCATTTTCCAACAAATGTTTGTGGTATCAAAAATGGAGTTTGGGAGGTTGGAGATGAAGAAAATATCTCCATTTCTTTCATAAGTGTAACTTTTCGCCCAGTAATCGTTCACACTTAAAAATAAATACTTCTTCACCTATTTGCATTCAGAATACATATTTTTTTTAATATAATCAGACTTATTAGTTTCCGATGCACTCCAAATTTCAATCAAATTTTAACGAATTTATAAAATACTGGATATTATGTAATTTTTCTAAAACTCAGTAATTTTGTGAAATTTTGAAATTAAATAGTGGAAGTAAAATTTGGAAATATCAATAAATATGTAAATTTTTCAAAATTCAAATCTTTTTTTATTATAAATGACAACATTCTCCAATTCAATATTCTTAAAATTCAATAAAAAAAAACAGATATTATATTTAAAATCTTCACGTATCTACCACTCATTTAAAAAAGTACATCAGACGAAGTTCAAACAATGAACTGGACGATATTCTCACGTCTCCAGGAACTTATGACATTCAAGTTCTTTGTTAGTGAGTCGATCGTTGCCAGATTGTTCTGGAAAGTTGGTGAATATGTAGCAGCAACAATGTTGTAGCTGGTGGTTATCTTCCACCTCAAGAAATTGTTTCCACCTGAACAGCTGCTACTACTACAAGGCTCAGATCAGACCATTGCTGGAAGGCTGTTCGCATATATGGGGACGCACCCCGAGGCGCTCCCTCAATATTCTGGGCACAATCCACAAAAGAAAATCATGTTTAGTAGATGCGAATGACTTTTCAAAGGACCTCCACAGGCTAGAACATCGAAAAAGCATGACTGATTTGCTCCTGTTCTTCAGATTCTACGATGATAAATGATCGACTCAACTGTCTTCGTAATAACCCCAGAAATAGACATGTATCTTCTTGCAGCAAGTTGTCTAGTGTGCATGCCGCTCAAAAGTTCAGCAACATTGTGAAACCCTTCTAAAATAGAGTAAGGAATCGCCACTGATCCGAAATCTTGGATGAGCTTCTAGGTGTACTTAAAAAACCCATTAGTGAAACGCAGTACGGTAGGGATGCCTTTGCAGATGCTGCGAACAAAATCGATCTAAATGCAAAGCATAATTCATCGGGAAATAGCCCGGCGACACAGAAATGTGAGACTACTTGGTCAATTTATATTCATTAGTAAGTCTCATATTTGGACGCAAATTTAGGTTGAACATGATAATGTTTACTCTTCCAAGGAGAAAACATAGCTAAGCAAAAGATCTAAAAAGCTTCTTCTAGAATCTATACAGTACGGAAGATCAGCCACTTTTCCTCGATGTTCCAGACTATGGAGGTCCTTTGTAAGGTCAAGATCATCCATTAGAGCTACAGCTCCTTTCCAGTCTGAGTCAAAAAGTTTCAGGGAGTGTTTCGAAGAGCATTTCGACACTTGTGATCAGTATTCCTGAAATGGCCTGATCTGAGCCTCATCGAATATTAGTACCTGCTCCGGTGCATAACATTTTCTGGAGCGGTGAAGCCAGTGTGCAAGAAAAAGGCTTCTTGTGACACTGTGAATGAGAAGGTTACATGAGAAACCCAGTCTCGAAGGTGTGGAGTCTGATTTGAGGATCAAGGTTGGACTCAACGCTATCTTTGATTTCAGTTATTGGGGGTACCACAATAAATTCGTTAGGGGTGCAGTGGTATAGGTCATCAGTTAGATGCCCCCACGAATATAATCTGATCTAATCTCATCTGATCTGATCTGATCTAATCTAGTATCTAGATTCAAAACTGTGACACAAATTGACACGTAGTATCAGGATTTCAGTTTTATTGAAAAATTATATAATTAAATATAACTGGACGCCTATCAAACCGTGCCTGCACGTGCTTTAACAAGTCTAAGTTTACACATGGTACCGTTAACTGATTTAAACAACCTGCATTAACAAGCAACAGAATGACATAAAACTTGGAGGAAAATTTAATGTACTTAATAATAACTTCCGACTAAACCGTTTGAGGTTTCCTACTTACTACTTGACGAAAAGTCCCTCGAGCTAAATGTTCAAAGTTTTCACGCTCATAGAAATAACGGGCAACGTGGTTTCAACTTCTCGACAGATGTTTTGGCTTGCTGTCTTCGCATTTATTTGGAAGAGGCAGTTGCAACATACAGGGCGTAGAGAAAATTGAAGCCTAAAAGTGTCAAAAGTGAGGTTGTAGATTGTATTCTGAAGAGATGCAATAATTGTGACCCGTGAGTAAAAATGTGAAATACACAGCATGAGAATGGCAACGAAAAGTGGGTTCAAAAACGACACTCTACGTGATGGAGAAAAATCTTCCGTCATATCTGTCAGTCACTAGAACATATTTGAGATCTAATCTTAGAGTTTAGTCTCTAAACTCTAACCACTGGCGAACAAGCTCGACCCGACGGCGGCTCATGCTACAATGCCAAAGTTTTCCAAATGAAAGACTCGGCGTTATAAGCTCGACCTGATGAGGATGCACCTATTGAGCTCCTATATCTTCCGTCAAGTTGTGAATGGGCAGCGCCACCATACGCGACGCTTGGAGATTATCAATTATATAATAATAATGTAGGAAATCTTCCCAGGGGAACTACATGCTATTGATCTAATATTAACTGACGATATGTTTCTTCTTTGTACAATAAAAGTCTTTAGTAAGACTTCTGCTACTACACATTTTATTGGGAGAAAAATTTCAATCGATTTATTGCTCACGCATCCAGTGTAGTAAAATAACGTATAGTTCTGTAAAAAATTGAGGGACCTTGAGTTAATGTACATATTGTGACCTTCGAGTGTAAAAAGAAATCTATCTGGTCATGAATATTTTACGATAAATACAACTCATAAAAGAGTAATGAAATATATTAGTCCCAGCCTGTTTTATGTGCAGAGCCTTTTATTATACTACCTTCAGTAGATTGTATCGTAAAATGGTTATCCCAGAAAATTGAGGAAAATGTCCAAAGGAGTCGATTTGTTAATTGTATTATTCAGGAGTCTTAGTAGATTCAATAAGAACTTTCCAAGGATTCTCAAGGAACTTGGTAAATGTAATTCTTAAAATTCTGAATCTAATAAAGCTTTTCAATTGATTTCAAGTAGGCGAAAGAGACTAACTTAGAGATCTATTGCGACTGAAGATATTAAAGAGACTAGGCAACTCTTCGATTCCGCATTGAATATGCGTTTGATTTGCTTTGAATGTATGGTTATAGTTCCCAAATGCATGAAATATTATCGGGGCACTCATAACCAAGATGATAGAGATTCCACCAAATGCTCGTAAATGAGACAGTGACTTGAGGCGTTAAGGGAATGTCTCAAGTGGCATAAAGGAAGCGAAAAGCAGGGTGAGGCGCTTCTTCTAACTCCATGGATCCAAGTCACAATTGAGGCTCATAAAGAGTTTAGAGCCATCGAGCACGATATATAGAAAGCTTTCGATAGGATATGGCATAAGAGACTTTTGGATACTGGTTGGATAGTTTCCTCTGGGATCGCATTTTATTTGTGGTGGTGGATGGATATGCTTTCGATGTGTTTGCCATCAATACGAATGTTCCTCAAGGATCTGTCCTTTCTTCAACGCTCTTGTTGCTGTACATCAACCATTTGTAGGAAATAATATCTAATCATATCTACAGCATCGCAGCTTCCTTATGTAACCGAGCAAACCTCTACCATCCTGAGAGACAAGCATGCTGTTCAGATAATTGAGGATATTAAGATAATTGTGGACTGGAGATCTACAAATAGAGTTCAGTTTAACAACAACCCTGACAAAGGAATCGAATGCTGGTCTGCCAACCATGGAGGATGGACGCACGAATTAACATCATAGCATGTCATGGCACGATCATATTGCTGGCCTCGACGTTTCTACTGGGGTTCTCTTCCGCTCCAGAAAATTGCATTCTCTGAAACAGCTCCTAGTGCTCCACAAGGCCCAGATCATCGCTGGAGTACTGCTCACATGTGTGGGAATGTGCTATGAAGCTCTCCCTAAAGCTTATGGAAAAAATTGCGAAACGAGCAATACGTCTAGTTGATGCGCCCGACCGCACAAAGAAGTTGTAGATGTTCTACCCAGCTGTCTCGGATAATAATACCATGAGTCGCCAGTACAACAACACTAGAGGAGCCCAAAGGAAGCATTTTCACCAGGTTGATCTAAGGACGCCTCGAACGAGAATTTTGCAAACGTTGTTCTTTTGGAGAACCCCGGTGCTGTGGAATTACCTAAGAGTCAATGTGAATAGACATTTATTCTCTCGCAGCGCTTAAGAAGCGCGTTAGGCTTTCTGCTTTTGCTTGAGGCTATCTCTCCAAAAAGTGAGACCACCACGACGCTAACGATGTTTATTTTCATAAAGACGTGGCACTATGCTACACCACAGGTACTTGCATTGTTTTGTTGCAGTCAGACCCCGATGACCGCTTCATTTCGCATGATATAAATGTGACTAGTCTCGCTCTTTCATCGGACATTACACATTACAAGTACAGTATTGAGTTTTAGAAGCAGTCAACTATGTCATTAATATGTCTCCATCAGTGTCGATCTACAATTCTATAGGTCTCTCGACAAAGCGAGATTCGCTGCTAGGCATCTTTTTTCCAATTCATCTTTACATAAAAAACTGGAAAACTGTGAATTGGATCTATTCTGCAGCAAACGAGATCATTGATCTGGAATAGAAAAGTATGAATGAGTCAAAGCTAGTCAAATTTTCGATCCAACCCAGCAGCTCTCTGATACTATATATAATGTCGCCAAAAGAGGTACAGATTTCTTTACACATCTCTTCGCAACCCATATCGATGATTCATAAATGAACATATCCATTCCTCTCATTTCACTGAACAATGCAGTTCGCAGGCAAGAGTCATATAGTTTCGCAACAGAAATAAAAGACTGCATTGCATTACTACTAGCGGGAAAATATAAATCGAAAAATCGTTCAAGCGTAATGCAGCGACTGTGTAGCTTTGACTTTCAATAGTTCCTAATGAAGAATGAACGTGTTTGTATGTGTGAGTGGATGCGAACTTGAAAGCAATACTTTTTCTGAGTGCAGACCACACAATGACAGGTTGAGTGGATGGTAAATAAATGGCAGAGGCGGGTATAAGGATTACTTTGCGTAAAATCTCTAAATAGTTTCAATATAAAATAAATCCGAATTTAGGAATTCGAAAGCTCTGAAATATTAGGCGTTAGGGATTCGAATTAGCATCTTCGTGATTCCGTCACAGCGTATTTTCCAATGAATCTACGTCGCACTGACAGCACTGTCAAGTTTTCTTGTAAACAGACTGTATGAAATTAAAAAGTAACAATAGGTTAAGTTCAGTTGCGCCATCTTTCTTAGCACTCTCAAACTTCCAAAAACACGACATCTTGCGATAAGTAGTTACAATTGATTCAGGTAGAAACACAATAAACAGAACCACCCAAAGACCAATCGACAAATATATTGAATTTAAGTGACATGGATTTTTGTAGAAATCACAAAAGATTCACAAACACGTACTTAACTCCCAAAATAGTCGCAATCACAAAGCGATATCCTCGCCTGCGTGGGAAGTAATAGTGTAGGAGGTTGCGTACTATACCGGGCGTATGTCCAAACCAAGCATCATCTGCAATACTTGCTGGGATGCTGGCCACAGGAACCTTCTCAGCTTACGGAAAAAATGAAATATTAATTAAGTATGCATCAGACCTGCTATAGACATGCATTTTTTGTCTTTAGATTCATCTGTATAGCCTGGCGGACTAATTGTAGAGCAATCGGCCGGTATATTTTTAACCCAGTCAAAGGTGTGATAGCAACATCAATTCATCTCCAGGTGTCGCCCTCTATGGGTACGCCCATTCACTTCCATTTTGCATTTTACGATTCTGAAATTTTAAATGAAAACAATCATCTAACAGTGGAAAGATCTGCAACAAATTCTTGCTTCGACGGTTATTGACAAAGTGAAAATATAAAGATTTGACAAGTTCTACTACATTGTCTATCAACATCTGACAATACATAGATAAAATGCAGCTCAATTCAACATAATCAAAACTGTAGATGGATATAACGTACCTAACCTTCGGTTTTCTAAATGCTTAATTTTTAACGAACACTTTTCAAGCTATCAATAAATGTCGAGCAAATTGAATTTTCTAACAAATTTAATGTTCGAAGGTTTATTTCTCCTTGGTGTGAGGTCTTATCTTCCATCTCCTTCACATATCCCGAGTAAATGACTGATCGTTAAATAGACTTTATAAGTAGGTTACTGCTAACGAATTTTCTGATCTGTTTACGTTATCCAAGGAAGCCTTACGCAAAAACTTGGCCTCTATGGCTATGGCCTCCGATAACTAATAAAATCACACGGAGATGTAAAACACAAACAGAAAGTCGTAAAACATCAACCAAAGAAAATTGATGAATATGCGATATTAACATAAGAGATGGCCAAGGAAAACAAATGTATCATGTAGAGCAGCGCTTTCCCAACTTTTTCTATGTATCACTAATGTGCAATGCGTATCAAAATAGTGTCACTAGTCCAAAAAATCCTATGATAGATCCAACAATTAAACTTGTAGTGTAACGAAGAATATCATTCAACGTAGTGTAATAATTATAAATTGATGTAGTCATGAAATAACTACTATTTTGAAGTATTACGTCTAAAAATATTTCGGAACATTCAAAATCAGTGCAAATAATGGGTCTGCAAAAGTGACAATGAGAGAAGAGATGTTAGACTTAATTTAATATGCGCAAATTTACGTCGACATTAACTCAATTTTGGTATTTAAATTTTACTTACCTCAGCAGTAGAAAATCCGATTTAATCGAGATAGGTGGTTGAAAATGGAAATAATAGCAATGCTTTATTGGACAAAATTGTGTATTCCTTTGTAACTCCCATCCGAAATTCGAATAGCTCTAACTTCGGCAAATTCCATTTTTAAGCCTCCGTCGCAAGACAGTTCCATACAAGACTCTTTTTTGCAGTTTGTCAGTGAATTGGCAATGCTTCCCAAAATAAAAGAGTTCCGTATAAATTCGGGAAAGCCCTCTTAAAAAGTATTTTACAGAGACGGTGCGTAGTATTTGGTTCTTATTTTATGTAATTGACAATATCATCCTTCACACTTAATCCATATTGTATTTGTGGTTAGATAAAGAATGCCGAGGCAGACGAGACGTTAGTAAAGTTATCAAATATATAATAAATTAGAATGTCGTTCCATAGATAAATTGAATCCAGCCTGTTGTCAAGTAATAATTTTACTTTGAGGAAAAGAGGGTATCAGATTCAGTCAGATGGGATGCGCTGCTAGACAAATCCTGATTCTATGGGCTCAATTAAATTAAAATAGCTGACTGAACGTTGGCAAATTCAACTCTCGGAGCGGACTGTCACATTACTTACATTAATATACTAAACGCTTCAAAAGTTCAAATTGATTTCGATAGTAAGGCGCTGGTAAATCGTTTTTTTTTAGAAAATAGTGACTTCCCAAAAAATCGTGCAAATTTCGATGGGGTTCCATTGTGCCGTTTTCTAGCAAAATGTGCTATTTTCGGCACGATATCTAAAATGATCAGTTTCCATATCAAACATATTTTCTTATTTATTCGGAAAAATTCAGCCTTATTTACTCAAAACATAATGTTTTGTGATTTCACTTTGATTTTCTGTAACAGCATTTTGAGGTCTTGTAGGGGTACTTACCCCCATTAAGTTCCTTCAACGAAGATTTGGGGCTTTGTATTTTTGGGAAGCCACAAATTAAATGAAATTTATACATTTGTCAATATTGGTGGATGTGTGTACTACAGATTAATAGGCACATTCACCATTTTATTGACGCCTTTTTTGTGACAAGAAAGTAGGTTGATATTGTATACATGCGTTTTTGTTTTATAATTTCCAACATTTTCGAAAATGCTTGAATAGACCAGATCTAAAATCCAATCAAAATCTTCAATAAACTATTATAACTGCACGTGGAATACAGAGTTAACCTACTTGAGATTTATTTTAAACAGCAATTTCGTTATTATTTATGGTCTAAAGACCATAAATAATGAGTTAAAATGGAATAATCTGTAGTAAGAGTCATTATGAAGAAAACTACGGCCTGAAATGCGCCGTATAAATGTATGAAAAGTACTACGTGTTTAACAAGTACAGAGAATTACCGGAATCAAAATTTTGTTGATGATAGAACGAATTCTTCCAACACATACATTTTTTTGGACATCTCCTCCTCCTTTCACCCTAACTTCGTTAAATTCTTATCACCTCATTCAGTTTCAACTTTTCAATTTAATAAAATTTTTCAGAAGTAACCTTTTTGTTTTCTCTGAACATTCGCCCATGGTTATGACAGATGTAATACTTCTTCGTACGTAATGCAATAAGGAGAGAGCAGAACACACCAGGAAGCGTGCGGACGAAAAATAAATCATTCCGGTTTTTTTCTTTAATAAAAATATGATTCGAGTTTCTGAGAGTTCTCTTATTAGGAATTCATTTTTCACCCCGGATTGAAGCTCCGATTTGGAATTTGGTAATTTATCATAATACGGTGAACGGGAAAGTGTCACGGAAATAAATCCACATTGAGCATTTGACAGGATGTACAAAGGTGATTGAAGACACGTGTAAACTTGTACGCAGAACAGAACCGATAAAAAAGTGGTGAATGCTCATTACTTTATCACCGGGTCCATAGATACCACATTCCTTTCATCGCCAAAATTTCCACCATTTGTTACGCTATAGACTTTGTTGATCTTTTTTGGGTGTTTTGCTAACTTCATATTAAGGAAATTTAATCAATGTCAACTAACTGTAGATGGACTATGAACATTTTACCAGATTTTCTTATGGGTAGATCTTGGATCCTAAATGAGATGATTTTATGTTGATCCTGTGGAAATCTACAATTACATACAGCTTTCGCATTTTCTCATCATCACCATCGATGTGTTTCTAATGTGTCGATCGATTATGTCTCTCAAGTATGAATACTGCTAATACATCACCTGTATTCTAGATTTTTATAAAAGTTCAAAACTGCTTTCCTGAATTTTGAAATAAAACTAAGTAGTAAGAAATTATATCAATTGATGTCGAGAACCCCACGCTCTTATCACATTGACATTAATTTTCTTGATAATCATTAAATTCTTATATTAGGAATAATTTCTTTTATCTATGATTCGGATGAGTCTCGTATCGTTATACTTAAAGATTCTGTCTCTATAGATACAGGTCAAACTTATAAAAGTGTGTTAAGAAAAAATATTGAATCTCATGCGTATTATCATCTTTTATAAAAATGAATAACGGGCAAACTTTTCAAACTATTGTATTGTCATCGGTTCTTGATAAGTGTGCAAAATTTTAAATTGATCTGACGCTTTAAAGTGGGTGAAAATATCGTTTTAGTTACAAAAATACATACATACATACATACATACATACATACATACATACATACATACATACATACATACATACATACATACATACATACATACATACATACATACATACATACATACATACATACATACATACATACATACATACATACATACACGTGAAACTAATAAAATCGTGTAAAAAATTGGAAACATTGGCAAACATCGAAATTACAGTACAATTTTCTTCTTCTATATTATGACCATATATTTTATCCTGTTAACAGCTTTGCAAAATTCACATTGTGTTTTCGTAGATTGACTGGACTATAACTGGATATGTGCTATCCGTGTTCCTCATATATCCACGATCCTTGATAGGATTATACTCTGAAATAAATTAGTAGGTAGACGAGCTGCAGCTGCATCACGTTTCACATTGCATGTTTGACTCAAACAGGTGCACACTGCAGGTTTCATACGCAGACACCAATTTCCCCTCATGCGAAGAGTGGGGATAATACAGATCCGAATTAAGCTACAGTGTTACGCTATCCAAACAGTGATGTTAAATTACTTAGATCTACAAACATTGTTCGAATTCAATGTCTTGAGGCACGACACAATTGATCATCAGGGTGTTATTTTGTACAGGTGTGATTTGAGGAGCATTCTCCTGTTTGTTGCTCCAAGAAACTATTGGATTAGTTCCATTTTACTTTTCATACCAATACGCGGTCGGGGAGATATTGTAATGGCGAAAAATTTATAATTACATATGTTATGATTTCTTCATTTTTCATACTACTACTAACTATGTTATACATATATGATTCTTCACAAATTTGCCTTCATACACACTGAAATGATGGATTTATTTCTAAAATTGCTGTGGACTTAGCATTTCAAATTGCATCGGACTTATGACCATGGTACACATTCGATTAATGATGACAGTTTAGATTATATTTTTTTCAAGTTGTTCGATATCTTAGACTGCAGTTATTTTTTCCGAAAAAAATCTATAATTTCTTCCGCTTCTATTTCAGCAACTACTACCACAAATTATGATTACATTTTAACTCAAAAAGGATCATAAATTTACGTAAGTGCTATTTGGTCTCTTAAGAATTTGCGTCAAGTATGTGACTTTGTATTTCGAGTGCAATGGCATGAGTTTATTGTTCTAATCAGATTTTATCAGTATTGATCTACTTGAAGCGATTTTAAAAACTACGAATATTTTCGTAAAGCCAGTTTTGTGCATTATGTTGAAATTTAGTTGTTCTGTATTTTCAATATTCTAGAAATGTGATTTCAGATGATCAACAAGTCCATAATCGGATCTAAACTATATTTCTAACCTGTTACCATTGGTTGGAAACTAAAGCGTTAACCTAACCATGCTAACGTTGCTTCCAATATCCCCCACTTTTTTATAGATAACTTCACATGCACATATAATTCATTGCTCTTGGTGTTATTATGCGAGACAGTTAGGTCTAAACTTCACCGTGGTAGGATCTATAGAATAGAAAAGGAACAAATCAGCCAGTTTTCTTTGATATGCCAAAGTTTGGAGGTTCTCTGTAAAGCCAGGTGCATCTACTAGACCCTGAAAATGCTACCTTAGTTACCGAAACACCTGTCGGGTTTGTGAAAAGTGGTTTGACGAGAGGGTATAACTGTGTAATGTTCGTGGTTACTGCGTCATAGTATCCAATATCACAATATCAATAATATCAGTCATATGCTTAATGAAGGAACAAACAACCATCTGCAAAAGTCAGTGAAGAGTATGTGAATCTGTATTCCAATAAGATTATCATGGCAGCAAAACACAGTTGGGGTCTGGATTCGAGTGTCTTACCAGCCCTTTTGCCATTTGGTTGGAGGGTAATTGACTATATCCATCATTCCAATATCTCCACGTTTTTAGACACATTGTATATGCTAAAGCTTTTGTGCTATTAAACAATCGAGAAAACAGCGGTCTGACAATACGATCTATCCCGCGAGCATTAAATGCAAATGAGGCCATTCCGGCGCAGTGCCTGCTGGCACACCTTCAATATGCTCTGATGGGGTGCTTCAAACTAAACTTCTCCACGTCACAATGGATTTGCATAGAGTTCATTTATATGCAACCGCATTTGCGCTCTTGGAACGATTTTTTTGTAGATAACCTCTCACAAATGCCATTCTACTTCCCACGTTAATTGGCGTTCAAATTAAAAGCTTTGACACCACGTTGCTTGATGAAAAAGCTTTGTAGTTTTCCGCAATCAAGTCAGTAAACAAAAAAGATAATAGTTCATACTAAGATTTTGTTGAAAACCAAAATGTCATATCCTCCGACGAGCATAGAGCGGACATTATGTAAAAAATATCTCATCTGATTTATTATTAAAGATGTATCAAACTAAATCGCACAGGAAGAGTTTCTCATTAATCTTAGCCTAATCCTCAGCAACCCTTTTCTTTGTGCATCACTTACATAAATGCCTTGATCGATTCGGTGTAGCAAATTAATCCTTATAATTCATGGTGTTTGCCTTCGCCAATGCTGCAGCTGAAAGGCTCAGTGGAAGCTGATTTTATCTAGCCGTTAATAGCCAGAGAATCCATTCGTTAACCAGGCCGATAACAGGATTTTGGGGATATGCATGGGATCCGCGGACCGGAAAACATGGTCTGTATTGGAAAGTTGTGTTTGAGTTTTCCGCGAAAATGCTCACATATATCATCATGCTTTTCCTGGTTGTTAACTCATCTCCAAGTATTGCCCTATATGGGGACGCCCATTGGCAACTCAGGAAGTCAAAGGTACTAACATCTGGACTGCCTTGAAACGGAGATGAGTTGATGTTGCTGTCACACCTTGACTGGGTTTCGTATATGCCATCCGATTGCTCTCAGCAGCTAGACCGCCATGCTATACTGACGAGTCTAGGCTAAAGACGAAACATGCCTATCTATAGCAGGTCTGATACATAGTGGAGAGTATACAATCAATTAGAAGTATATATAACTATATCTGACATTGAAACAGGATGACAAGATAGTGGTAAAGTTAGTAAAGTTCGTTCAATAGTCTTGGTAGAGTCTAGTTGAATCACCAATTCGAGATATTGTGTTTTTTTGACGTTTTATGAGATATATATATATATATATATATATATATATATATATATATATATATATATATATATATATCAGGAAAAACCATGTCACTAAGTTAAGTTCGTCGGTCTGTCTTTCTGTCGATTTGTCTGTCCGTACGATGGATAGTCCTTGGCCCCTGGAACTCATTAAGTACTTCGAATTTGTCAAATTGTGACACTAGTTTAGTTTCAAAATCGGTACAGTGGCGACAAAATTATCATAAAAAAACTAACATAGAAAATAGAAAATCTCCGTATTCGTAAGTTTTCGAGGCTCTTGATCATTTTCAAAAACATTTCGAGGGTCAAAAATTGAAGGTGAGTGAGGGATTTGAGGCGAGGGAGAAGAAAATCCTTTTTTGTGTTAGTAAATGATTGTATGCAAACTTACCGATAATCATCATTACTTGTTTGACATTGATGATTGTTTATTTTCCTACAAAACAGATGCGAAATGGTCTGTCGCATCTATGGCAACTGTTTACCGTACATACTGCTTTAGCGTTATGGCATACAGTGCTGCTTCTGATATATATCACGTTTCCGAAGGAAATCTCATGCTCACACGTGTTAGACTGAAAAAATAGTAGAACAGCAAAGAGTAGTGAGCAAAAGAGAAAAGAAAATATAGAAAATAAATCATGCCTTCATAGTAACCAGTGCATAGTGACGAGTAAAGCTAAGCGCTGATGCGGAGAAGCCAATTTGAAAATACGTATCTGTCTTTGGCGCTTTTTCTCATCTTTGCTTTGCGTTCCACTATGTTTTCAAGTAACAGTGGACTTTGTAACTTGATGTAAGAGGAAAATTAAAATGCTTGCCGTTTTTTGCACTGTTCATTATTGGCTTTTGGTCCTGATCTCATATCTATTTTCTAGTGAAACTTTGCATCCATTTTTACCTGTGACCTGCGAGGAGGATACATTTTTGTAGGACATTTTACGGAGCAGCTGATTTTTTCTAAAAGGGGTTGTTTTAGAAACTTCTATTCAGATTATTTCATTTTGATTGAAAACAAATCATAAATAGTAACGAAAGTGCAGTTTAGTCCCTGGCGTCAGGTTGGTTGACACTGTATTTATTATACGTGTGGTGGCATCACTTTAATCAAGGTTCTTGATTGAATTTAAGAACTGTCGATCCACCAGAAGTATGTTTTGGAAATATTTGAAATGGGGAAATAAGGAGTCTTGGAAATATTTTCAACCAGATAAAGTTTTTTTAATATCTACACCACCCCACCTGGCTACCGGCAGCGTCGTGAATAATCCCGGTAAATCATGGTAATGCGAGGTTTTTTCATTGAATTCAGAAATACATCTAAGCATCAACATCAAACAACACAAATTGTTATCAATAGTATCCCGAAAGCATGCAAACAGTCGAATAAGATAAGCTAGAGTCGGTGTACACTAAACTTTACATCTCCTTTTCTTTCTGTATTTGAAGAAGATCCTCTATAAACTGAATAAAAGCAATTCGGGAGAGAGAATTTCTTTCCTAATGAAGACAGAAAACCGCTGGGTATTTCGTGATGAGATAAACGGGAGGCTAATTGCAATGAAAAACAAAAAACATGATTTTCGTGCGGTTGTTTCTCTGTTATTTATCAGACATGGAAACTACGCTCAGCTCCTTAGGTTTTATTGTTTCACGTGGGTTTTTAGTATATTGAATATATAGAACATTACCAAGATTGTGCTTATATAAGTTGTAGAGTTGCACAATTTAATATGCACGGTAGAGTTGGAATCTTGCTATCAATATAGAATTCACATATTAATGTTATGTGTCATTGATAGGTAAATGTCCTTTCTATATAAATGAATTATATTAGTGACATTGCAAATAGTCTGGATATAGTGTCCACAACTAGGTCTGGTTGATATGTCAATTCCTCTAATACTTCCAATATTTCTAATTCCTTGAACAGAAAGGACGTCAGGGAGATGGACAAATTTGATTTTGATGAGTCCATTACTCTGATAAAAACTGGCAAGTAACCTTAACCCTACTTATATCTCCAAGCCAAACAAGATTTGAAAACTCTTTGATAGATTTGATAACAATACATGTAAAAATCTGGTGCATATGCGGCTGGAACTTGTTGACGGACCATCTGATCTTATTTAGCTTCAAGTCCTCCGCAGTAGGCCTGTTAGACATTTCAATCCCAGACTGTGACCCATCTCATGAATATTATAACGTGGCATACCAAAAGCCTCCATATTAATCCAATAAATATCGTTGGAGTTGATTACTAAGTTAATCTACACCACTCCACGTCTTTTCCATTCCGGATAGTACGAACCATCGATCACAAGTTCTTTTCTCAGACTAGAATAGCACTGTGCCTCAAAACACCCTTATATAATTTTATAAGGAAAGGAAAGTCGTGTCCCGCAAACACCTAATAAATCTATGTCATAATATGGCTTCATCTGTATGAAAAAAATTGTTGTTCCAAGGCATGCCATGGTGTAGTTGGGCAAAAAAAACATCGAAGGTTACTGGGCGGCGTAAAATCAGATGATCACGCTCAGCTGGACTGACGATGGAGGTTTTCAAGTGCGTAATCCAGATCGAGGTTAAGCTACGTCATATTTTTTACGTGCATGGCGTGATTTTCATTATTATAAATGTCAAACGTTCCATATAGTTCAGTCAGAATCGTCACGATTAGATGCTTCCCATCCCTACAATCTCTTGTGCACAGAATGTTGGAACTCATTGTACCTACCGTCTTCGAACAGATGATCAAAGGCAATGAGATCCATGTATGTGAGTCATCTAGTAAAGGTGATAACAAAAGGTGATCGTTGGTACAACCAAAGCAGCAAAAACTGACTGCGATCCACTGACCCTCTACGAACATCAACGTTACAGATCGGACGCTATGCTATGTTGCGTATGCTACCAGCAGTGACCCTCCATACATTGCAGGGTTACCTTGGTTTGTATTTCCTATATCGTCCACTCACAAGTGCAGAAATTATATCATGCTCCAGGAGCGCTGCGAAGGAATAAATATCTACTCGTATGTGAAATAATGTAAACTAATGTTCCAGACTATAGAGGTCTATGTCAGGCACGTCCACTAGATGGATTGACTGCAGAAGCTCCTGGGAGCGCTTTAGAGTGCATCCTCACAGATGCGACCAGTTTTTTTATACATAATCTCTCTTGATGATAAATGTCTTTTTACGTTGATATTGAAATGCTGCAAATTGTAACCTCAGGGAACGAATTCCCGAGTAGCCCATTGGGTCCCACTAGTGCTCGCTGTACTTTTGGTGTTATACGAGAAGCTCGATCGAAGATTTACCATGGTAGAACCTTTCATTTGTACTGGTCTCTAATTCAAACTATATACATTTTACGAAATAAATTGACTGACGTTTCGGCCGTTTCAGCATCGTTTTGGTAGTATTTTGCAACACAAAGCAAGTTGCTCAGCTAGACTCAACTTGTCACTGACTGAATTAACGTTGCTTTATCATCATTGATTGTTACTCAGCTCAGGCAAAAAAGTGTTTTGAAGCGATCTGGAAAAAAGGCCAAAGTCAATCTACTTCACTCCATCTTTATCTTACTACATTGACTGGTACAAAAGTTTCGTGCAGCGTGCAAGGACTTCAAGCTCGATGGCTCGAAGGGTTGAACTAGAGTAGGTGGAAGGACAAGGGCAAGCGCAGGAAAGTCAGTGTGGAGGTTTCAAGACATTTGCATATCTCGTTTCTCGCCAGAACTGCCCATTAGTATTACGTATTAGCAATGGGGAGAGTTCAAGGAACCGAGCTGAAAATACCGCAGTTTCGATGGTAACATATCCGAAGTGGTGAATGTAAACATTTGAAAGAGATTTCGCTGGTGACAAACTTTTCTCCAATTCCACTGCAATCCGTAATTAGGACAAATAGTAATTAGAAAAACTATAAAGAAACAATGTGATAATGACAGATGAGCTATGGAGGTACCTACTCCCACGCAATTCATTCTTTCAACAAGCACTTTATAGCTTGTATAACTCGACGATGGTTATAATTCTAGTGGCCAGAGACTGGAAGAGTGAAATGATGATTTCATCACCGCAAAGCTTGATCACATAGATATGTAAGGGTAGGGGCGTAGCTAGGGCAGGACCAGGGGCTCGCTCGTCCTAGGTGCAGTGCGTATGAAGCGCAAAATCGAGGGTTGAATGGGCGGGAAATAGTTTCAGTGAGGTTGGAACTGAAACCACAGATGTTCGGTTTTCCATACCAAAACAGATGCTGACCCACAGTTCCTTTCATTGATCAACTTTTTTTAGCAAATTTTCTGCATTCTGTGGAGTTTACAGAAGTCGAATGAACTGGTGTGGTTTATGGACAACATGCCAGCGTAACATAACTGAAGCATATCAGTAGCTGCGAAAGAGATTTTCCATAGGAATATTATTAGCAAAAATGTCAACATCTGTACAAGCGGCTTTCAGGCTCCTCTCAATCTCAGACTCTGTAAAGTTTACGAGTCTGGCATTGGACTTCACCCAGGCACTCTGGCCCCCAGGCTGAAGATATAACTGTCATTCAGATAAAATATCACTTGTAATGACAAGTCCATAGCTGACCTGCTAGCAAAACAACAAAACAGAGCGCAGCCACAGAACTTTCCTGGTTACTGAATTGCTGTGAAATATCTTAGCGATCATAGCGAGGAAGTAACCAAATGTTACCTGTCCATGTGTAGAAAGCAGCTTTGCTTTGCAGCATCACGACTGGACACTGTCAACTTTGTGGAGAGTCTTTAAAGCAATAACGATTTGATGGCCGCAGGAAACTCAAGAGGCATCTACTGAATACCAAATGTGAAATCTAACATACCGACATGCCAGCTCAAGGCGGTAAAAAGTAAAAACCAGAAGTTGCTTTATTGCGGTCATCAGTCATGTTCTTAGAAAGATTGCTGGCACGAATGGGACTATCTAGAAAAATGCAGATAACGGGGCCTCGCTGTCTAGAGATCCATATTGTGTGACATGGTTTACAGCTTAAAAGATTTTACACATTTTGATATACATTTTGGTATAGCAGTAGGTGAAACATGATGTCAAATAGACGCCATACTCCCCATGCTATAATATTAGAAATTAATATTTGTTTGATAGCTTTGAATCAAATTTGAAAAATATTACCAATATGGGACATCATTGAACCGTTTTCAATTTTGAAAATGAACATAATTTTTACATGTCCACAATTCTTAATATTTAAAACACATGCTTCAACAGAATCAATGACCGAAATGTCAAAAACGCCTTAGTCAACTGACCTGACGGTAGTAGTTCCTAAAACAATTAGTAATTTTTCTGGTAACCTTTTATGTTTTTATGCACGACCTGGCATCACTGGGAGAAGTGCACCAGTGATATACCGTCTTACCGCCGCCGCCGTAGTTGAGCCTAGACGGCTTATGTGGTGTAGTAGTCTGCCTCAGTATTTATATTTGATTTACGACTCAAAATACAAGCGTTCAGCATTATACCAGTTTCGTGGACTAGATACTAACAACGACCATAGCATAAGGTCGAAGAAACCCTGGAATCGAATTCAGTGACCCCAAAAACACAAAGATGTGTATTCAATACACATGAGAAATACATTTTTAGCAATAAGTTTGTCTCATTTCAACCTTGAATTGACCTTGGTCCTTATCCTCTAGCAGCACTTCTGGAGCGCGACAGACTTCCTGTCTTTGTTAGAGGTTATCTTTAAGAAACCAATCAGGGATATCATCATTGGAACAAAATTACCCTGAATTCTGATTCAGCTACTCCAAAAAAATATAGTTTTGATTACTCTTGACTGACCACTGCATATAAGCAATACAGTTTGTAGAGCTATGTTTTTTATGTTAACCTTGAAGTGAATTCGACCCTTATCATCTCATAGCGCTTCTAGGATGATTTTGTGAGAGATTATCTATTAAAAAACCGATCGGGGAGATCATCATTGGATTTAAATTATCTTCTATTATGATTCAGGGATTCCAAAAAAAAATTTATCGTCACCATTTTAGTGTTTTTTTCCTTATTTTGACATTAACATGACCTTGGCCTTGATCTGTTGGAGTTCAATCAACCATCAAAACCATAACTAGTATTTAGCGTTCGCAAAAACATTTATATGACATGGTTCATGTATAAGAAAACATTAAATTTTGTTGGGTTTTCATTTGAGCCTTAAAATGACCTTGAATGTTATGTCATAGGGTTAAATAGACCCCAGATTCTGACTCTGCGGCTCCGTATAAAGTGTAGTTATAATACTGGCCTTCACTTCATTGGCTTTTCTCATTTTGACCTTGAAATCACCTCGAACCTGAAATGATGGAGTCAGACAGTCACAGAACAGGGACGACTCTGAGCTCTCTAAACAACGCATAGATGTGGCCGTCCACTTCAGTACACGGAACATTTTTTTGTGGTGCTGTCTAATTAATGAATGGAATTGAATACCAGCAAGCAGCTTGTTGAACATCATCTAGTTATCGATCAACCGTGATGATAAAAAGCTGGTGACATCACACCACCGTGTCCATTTTCAATCAACTAGTTCAAAAATAACCCGCAACTATCGTGTATCAACGCGTGCAACTCCGAAACTCCCCGCCATCTGATGCCGATTAGCCTCACGTGAAGCGTTTAAATTTAAATTCTGCCACAGAGAGATAATTCGAAAACTGCCATTGCGAACGGCATAAACTAAACAAACAAAATGACATGAAAAGCCTTTCAATGGTCATACAATATTCATATCATGTATGGTTCTACGGATAGTTGAGACTGACGGACTTGTTGTTATTGCTTGAATGAATATAATGGGATTATGAAAACAAATTCATTGTGTTCATTTTCAATATATTATATGATTTGAATCAAAACAAATATTTTCAAATTTGATGTGTCTACAGATGAACCAGGTTATAACGATAGTCTTGGGACGGATAATTTTTTGACGCTATAACAAGGTGACGTTCTTTTGAAATTCGGTGCATTGATGGCGGAGTAATTAACAAACACAAAAAGATGAAACATTATCAAGTTTCCATATTCACATGTCTTTCGTTCATTTCTGATCATTATGAGGCGTAAAGAAATTAAACTAATTTGTGGAGGGGCGTTATGTGGGCACTTATAAAAAATGCTGCTTTAGTTTCTGGAACACGATATAGTTTATATAGTTTTTACATTTACAAACGTTTCTGGTTAATTTATATATTGTAGTGAAAGCATTTTTAGATGGTCCGCTTTTCCGGATTATATTTGGAGTGGGAGAAACACAGCGTGCACGAGTTTGGAAGTTGTATATTCACTATGCAAGTTACAGCTCCATTCCACAAATGTCGTCTATATACCAAATCATCACAGGCCATTTGGCCGAAAATTGCCTTTGAGTGGACGACCAAATTCCCGTAGTACATTTATCTTCCTCCTAAAACTGCAAGCATAGCGGATTTCCCCTGATTTTCCCTTACCAGACGATGACATCAGCCGAATAAACTTTGGCCAGTTTGTATTTTCTTGACGTCGATCGTCCGGAAGATATTGAGGATGCAATTTTACGGTTATGGAACCGAAACGACTAGATATTGCTTATAAAGGAAATGATCGAAGAATTTTTCCAACAGAGAAAAAAATTCGTCAAGTATGCTGACGCTATGATATCACATGGTAAATAAAAATAAGAATCTGATTTTTCAACTGTTGATCTTTTGATTCCAATAGAAATATTGCAACGGCTATAAGACTTGATATCTTTTATGATTTAAAAAAAATCTAAATTTCCAAAGCTACTTCGCGATACTTTTTTGAGGCTAAATATGATTGTTTTAATTATTTATGATCCTTATTCAGGTAGAATGCAGTGATATGTAGTATCAATTGTTCAAATAGAAGTAGGATAAACTAGAGTCTAAACGTTGCAACCTGGCACGCTGGGAGCGTCTATCTATATTATTATATTGAAGACCCCTAATTGGACCGTTCTTCAGTGTCACTTAAACGGTGAACAGGATATATCGCGCGTTTTTATTTAGATACGCAGCTTCAGTTTCACTCTGCTGCCACTGGATCGATATCTCAAAAAGAATTACCGGTGTACAAATTCGTCATTGAAGATTGTTGACAGTTGGACTTGAATCAAATGAAATTTGGGGAACTGCATCTTTAAAAATCTAAAAAATTTTACTCAGTCAATATTTTCAAAACTTACTTCACTTGCATCAACGTCTCTAAAATGCAATCAAAATCTACATTAAACCGATAAAACTGCAATTGAAATACCGAATCAACCTACTTGGCTTATTTTTTAGAAGCCTAATTAGCACTTTCAAAGGTATCTCTTCAATCTTCATTTCCTATATTTGCACCGTTACATAGTCTCACAGATTCAACCCACTTTTGAAGATGAGGGTGCAACTCTTTTTTCATACATGTGTTGCTTCCTAGCTGTCAGGATACATAAATGATGATTTTAATAAGGACTAACATTTTGCTGTATCCTTCTAAAGGGTAAAATGACTTAATATCCAGGTCACAATACAACCATCAACAATCAAAAGATAAGCTAACTATATCTGAAACTTTCTTAATATTCCCAAACTGGCTTTGTTGGAGAAAGTGAGTTTTTCCTTCCACCATTTATATCAGATACCGTATTTTTAATAAAAAACAAATTACATGATTGCGTGTACAGGCTCCACAAAAATATGTTGCACCCCCACCCTCATGCCTTTTTTGCTTCAATAGCATAGTACCCCTATGTTTATGCGTGGAAACAAGCCATTAAATGCTTTGTTGAGGAGAATTAATGTAAATAATATTCGCACTGCGCGTATAATGGGGAAAACATATCGTATGTACCGGGGTAAATGATCTGTAAATAGGTCAGATTTCGGTGTAAACATGGAATATTCTGTTCCAAATGGGTCATCCACTAGAACTGAATCATTCTACGATATAAGCATAAACCCATCTGGATCGCTGATATTTTACTTTCCATTGAGATCATGATAAATATCGATAACTAATGCGTGGCGATCTTTTAGTCTATCCAGAATTGCTTTGGACTCCGCACAGACCTATATAAAAAATTATATTCGGTTGAATTCATTGATTCTCTGAGAAAAATGTTGTTTTGGTCCTCATAAAAGCAAAGGGTAATATTTCGAAATATAATGAATAACAGAACTGAAAGTAATAAAGTAACACACATTTTATTTACAAGAAACATTTACACTCATCTCCAAGCGCACAGTGGCGCTGCCTATTGGCAACTTACGAAGTTAAGGTCATAACACTTAGACTGCCTCGAAGTGTTAGGATCTAAGTTGCCAATGGGCAGCGCCACCGTGTGCGACGCTTGAAGATGAGTGTTAATGTTGCTATCACACCCTTGACTGGGTTACGTTTATAACACCCAATTGCTTTCTACAGTTAGACCGCCAGGCTATGCTGACGAGTCTAGGCTAAAAACGAAACATGCATGTCTATAGCAGGTCTTATTCAAATAAGAGAGCCTGCGCTTAGGGACGTTCCGATACTGGCTTACAACCGATATTTGGTATCGATACAATATTGAATCAAAAGTATCGATACCCGATATTATCGGACCCAAAGTATCGATACCGTCATTATCGAATCGATTGGTATCGAAACGCAACGCACTTCAAATCATGGATTCCCCAAAGTAAAATAATTGAAATTATACTCAACTTCTGCGCTGTTCTTGGACTCTTGGACCGCTGAACAGATCATAAGTTGCCGCTAAGTGGACACGAGACAAATAATCATTTTTGTTAATCATTTTGTGCAAAGTTGGTCGTCAATAAAACTGAGTATCTGCAACGCCGTCGCCTGTTTGCATTTTTTAGCGCATAGCAATGACAGTAATGACACATAGAAGCATCAAGTTGATTCTCCTGTAAACAGTCTTCATGGAACTCCGTGAGTAATGTTCTGTGCACGGAACAACAATACGAATGGAGGAACGTGAATGAAAGAAATAGAGATACGCCAACGCAGAGGAAAAATCGCGAAAGAATGCAAATTGTACCAACAGCGATTTAAACTAGGAACTACTCTATTCGTACGTATGGATCGTACCGATACCGATACTCCAACATTTCTTTCGATACCGCGATAACATTGGGCAAGCGATATCGATACCGATACTCTGAATATCGAAAGGAACATATCGATACCTACTAGTATCGGAAATATCGTAACGTCCCTACCTAAGGATAACAACTGTAGTATGTCATTCGGAATAATCGTACAAATCTCCTCCAGTACTACAATACAAAAACGCCCAGCAATTCTAAAAAAAGTTCTGAACATCTATTGTGTTTTTTTCGGAACCATAGCAGTAGTATCCCCATATTTCATCACCTATTGTGCAACAAATGAGATCATCCAAGATCCACCGTCAATGAAATCTATGTTAGATATTCACGATGTCACACGAGCTTCCTTTCAAGCTGATATAAGGTTATGAAGAATCCACAGAGAACAAAGCTTACGGTATTTCAAACCTTTGTGTGAAATAGTGTTAATTGCTTTCACACCATCCTTCAAAGCTAGTTTAACGTTAATGACAGTAAAAATACCGTCATTTGAGGAAAGTTGATCACCACTCACACGATGATTTCCTCAAAATGTTCTTTACGGTTTAAGCCACACTTGAAATTATAAAAATTGACAACCTGATGATGCTTCTCCATCAGTTATTGGCAAACAGATTATTTTAAACTTATGTAACCTACAAACATTCAGGTATATTTGAAAGCTTTCGTAGATTGAAATTTTCAAACGAAATTTGTTGCAGAAGAGAACCAACCTTAAAGAAGTTACGATTTTTGACATTTCTATAGAAGAGAAGAAGAGGCAAGTATTGTGATCGCAAAAATATCCAATTTTGAGACCATGTTTTTTCATGAAGATTGCAGGCGCTCTTACTTGATAAAACTCTTCCATAATTATTCAGATACAGTGACGCGGTTCGATTTATATTTAAATCATCGTCGGACTGTCAGATTTGACTGTTTACAAAGGTTACGAAGGTGATAAAATATTTCAATTATACACAATTTGCTTTCAAATCAGATGAATGATAGTATTTGTTCAATATATGTGAAATCTTACACACATCCCGTTTACGAATACAGTAAATTTACGGAGGATTTTGGATGTTTCAAATAAATTCAAAGCATTAATGTGAACTTTCTTCATGTGCAAACTTTCAGGGCGTAATTAGCATTTTTCTAAAGGAGGTTAATTTGTTGTGATTCTGTTTTAGTGGCATTTACTACAGATTGCTATGTTTCAGCTGAATGAATAATATTGGAAGTGTCATTTAGCCCATCAAAAATGACGTTGAATGAGTATGAGCTTATTGCAGATTGAAAATTATTGAATTAAAAAAAAAATTGTGAATATTTTAGATTAGGTATAAAATATTCCGTTATCCAATATTTTCTGAATTTAATTCCAGGTATCAACGGTACTAAAATTCTATCGTGGAAAGTACAACGTCAACCTACATTATTCTATTTTTTCTAGAAATGAACCCTTTTGAACATATTATATACATTACTTTGCCGTAAACATCCGATATGTTTTATTCCACGCGGTGTCTATTGTATTAATGGTGATTGATATTGACGTATTATTTCACAGTTCCTGACCTTCCCTCACACGAAGGTGAATAGTAAGATTGTATCTATTACACCCCGTTCCACTTTAGTTCTAAAGCAAACAATTCTTTGTATGTTACGTACTTTTTTGACTTCGTGACTCAATGTTGGTTTTGGGAACGGTTTCAATTTGATCCAACCGGATTAATGTCCAGAAACACGCGACAATAAAATTTGTCGGTCTTTGCTCGTAAAGGTTAGCTGCTTGCTTATCCACAGAAGTAATATCAATGACGCTTGTTTCAAACTGTTGATTGAAATTTATGAACAGTATAGATATTTAAATAAGGTGGCTTGGGAATTCCATTGTCTTGAGAATTTTGCGTTTCACAACGCTTCGATTAGTGGTAACTTCAATCGTCTTGGAGTGAAATGGACGTGGGGGGGGGTAATATTTCGATAATGTTGGGAACTATTAAATCCTAAAATATTCAAGGTAATGCAATAATCCCAATATTTTTGATTTGGCGCCATTTTTGGTATCATTGGTATTTTTGGTAGCTTGATTTTTAGGGATTCCAACCTAGCGAATAATCGTACAATCTTAAAGACGTATTGAGAACTTAAAATCTAAAATTTAACCTTATTAAATAAAAATTGCACGGGGTAATGGTTACCTTCCATAGCGTATTTTCCAATTTCCTCAAAGATCGCCGTGGCTATCTGGTTAAAGCCTCTGCTTAGAATGCAGAATCTTGTAGAGTCAAATCCCAACAGCGACACATTTTTCTTACTAATATTTTTATCATAATTATGAGTGAATTATTAAGCATTTACCTTGATCTCCAAAACAAAAAAACTGATGGGTGTACATTTCTCAAAAGGTTCGATAACTTTGTGAGTACGTTCTAGCCAAAATCAAATAATTTTAATTTTATTGGAAGGCTCGTTGGAAGGGTAATATGAAAATTACAATCTATTTCCTGGTCATTATTTGGAACTGTGGAACTTGAAGATTCCCTTACATTCAAGTACATCGTTATCTGAAAAAGAAATACTACCTCCTGAACTTTTGCTTATAAGAAACTTCAAAATATTATGAGACAGCGTCCCCAAATTGGAATGACTGGATCGATTACATTTTTTTCTAATATTCCAAACCGAATTCAGTCTTTTTTACGTATTGTAGATTCCGATACATAAATCATTCATATTCTCCTTTCATGGGTATAAATATGAAGATATAAAACTTATCCCATTTCGTTATACCGCACTATACATCAGTTTCTACGCTGTGAAGTGGATATTCGTGATTTCACATCTAAAACCTTGCAAACATTTTAAAGAAAGAGCGTAAAGAAAAACCTTCTAGTAACGAAACATTAATTTGACAAACTCTTTCAGAGCTAGCGTCCCATTTCAACACGATCTTCCCTGAAAAAAGACGATGTCTCTTCCGTAAAGCTCGTCGAGGAACAAAACAAATGTATCTCCCGCTCCTTGGACAGCACAAAACAAATGACGGCGGTCTTCCCGTGACACCCGCCGCGCGGTTCATTGTTTTTAAGGGGAAAATGAACATTCGGAAGAGGAGGTTCAATCAATGTCACAGAAAAAAGGGGGAGATTTTCGGATTTATACACATTAATCACATCAGAGTATATGATGTATTGAGAGCTGGGTAGATAACTTTTTCATGATCGTAGTATAAGTCTACAAAATTTATCTGCAACCATAACCATCACTTACTATGTACATGGTGGGCCAAAATTTCTTTTCATTTTGTTGGACTGACGTTACTGCAATAACGTATTTTTCCCACATTATACTCTTGCTTCATCTAATTAAGGATTGAGCCATTTTTGATACAAACAAATGTTTTTCAAATCGTTATGCTAAGGAAAATATATAATATAAAAATATAAATTAATCATTAATATACCCCATCAAAATTGTGTCTGCTCAGTTACTCCTAACTTTCTTTGTATTATACAAAAATCTTAAATTGTTCTTTTATGAATTTATAAGCCTTTTTTGTGTATGAGTTGAGTTTAAATCATGTCTACTGAAGAATACATTTTTTAATAATTTTAATTTGAATAATGATCAAACATCATTCGCAATCAATTCGGCAATATTAGAGTTGCTGCTCTCTGTCTCTCCATCCACAATTCTCTAAGCAAATGGATAATTATATTTGAATTAAAAAAATACTGACATACTAGCTTTTATCATTTGTTCAAGCTGATCAGCAGCTCAAAAATCCGATTGTAATCTTCAAGATACTGACACCAATGGACGTCAAATATAGAGCTTGAAATCATTTTTTAAAAGGCTGAATAACACTTAAGTCGTTATTTATTATGCCTATTTAGATGAAAGTCAAAATGCAGGAAGCTGTAATCTAATAATCTCTAAAACAAAGAGCAATAATTAGCCCTAAAATATGTGGTACAATTCACACACAAAAAATTAAATGATTTAAATTTGTTTGACACATTCTAAATGGATCGAGAATCTACTACTATAATTTAAGACCGCTTCAAAAAATTGTGAAATGATTCGAGTCATCAAAAAAAAAAGCTATGTTCCAGCGTTATTAATTTTTTTATCTTTTTGCTCAGTCCCGCAACGACTAAACGTCAAAGCTCTTTTGTTCATCTCGTATCAGTAACCAAGTGTCAAAATTTCATTAAAAACCAAATGGATTTTCCGAGTTGCACAGCGGACAAAGTACAGACAACAGACTATCGTCAGAAATGAGTAATACAGTTTTTCGTCATTCATATGTTATGAAACATTTTGCACCATTACAATGAAATCTTGTGATTGCTGTAATACTTTATTTTATTTATTATTATGGAATTGATACTTCATAGAAGGTAACTTGATTTCAATTTTCTAATGTTCTTTCAAAGTTTGATAATGCATGCATTTTCTAATGTGTTACATTCCATCGTATGAAAAAGGAAAGTAAGGTAAAAATGCATCTATTTTCAATGATCGACATTTTTGTCTCTCGATCTTGTATCCCTAAAGAAGGCATTAAATAGGTGCCGAAACATCAGCATATTGAGAAATATTCTATGCATTTGTCATTTACACCTAAATTTGCTTGTATTTGATATTTGAGCTGTATAGAAAATCACTATTGTATCATAATACTTCGCCGTCTATTTGCGTTGGATGTAAAAATGTGTCTAAATCAACTTAATACCTCAATTACCAAATTACATACGGTAACCTAAATCGTTACCCAAGTACGCGACATTGCTTTAAATATAAAATAAATATTTGAAAAATATATAACCAACCATTTTATTATCCTTCGATGCATCGTCCAAATGAATCCAAAGTCATACCGCTCGCTCTACCAAACAATCAACAAATCCACAAAAGTCACACTGACCACAACTTCCAGGAACCGTCTATCCCATCACTTTGGCACAGCATGCAAAATTTCGCGTTGTTAAAAACTTTCCCGCAACTCCGGCACGTCGTCACCGTCCGGAATGTTCCGGTGAAAGTCCCCCCTTTCCAGTCCGGGAGCAACAGATAGACTGGCTGTGCGTCGCGACGCGTCACTTGAGCTCGCGATGCCGGGCGTCGGCGTCGAATGGCGTATCGTGACCCCCAAACAGCACCACGAGCACGTCTACCACCAGGTCAAGGTTCAATGTTAATGTTCACGTCACGTGACCGGCTGCCGATGCAGCTTGCATAGGCTCGGCGTCCACCTGAAAAACTGCATTTCCACGGTCCAAGCTTTTTATCAAAACAATTTTGGTCCTTCGAACCGCATACTAAAACAAGCTACCTATATATAATTGCATCATAACATTTTTCTTGTTAAATGGTCCTAACAGTTTACGACATCTATCAACAAGGGTGAACTAATCTGCAGCGACAACCCTTGTCCTTCGTAGACACTTTCACACCCTTTTCGGCATTATATAAACCTACAAGTTTCATATTTTGCCTAGACTCGTCAGTATAGCTCGGCGTTAAGACAGTAGAGAACATTTGAGTTTGATAGCAACAGTTTGCTCCTAGTGTCGCAAGTGGCGTTCCCCATTGGAGTCTTTACGGATAGTCTCAACAGCTTGATCTATTGTCTCTATTGTAGTAAAAGCTCTGCTCTTTCTATAGAGTCCACATCTCTCTTTAACCAGCAGATCAAGTGATAGGTGTCCCAGCTACCACCAACGGTGTTCAAGATACCCTTCTATAGAGACCTTCTGCTGGATTCATTTTTTGTTTTTGAATGTCTTGTTTTACATGAAATATTGAACAAAGTCACGTCTAAAATGTCCAAGTCTTCCAGAACACTCTATATACTTCTCAGTTTCATCAGCCATCATTTAGAGACGCCACTTTGGCTGTTACTGTACAAAAAATAACCACGTGTTTAATGGCCTTCTTTCCTCCCATTCAGCGGTCAGGGCCGTCATGTTATGTAAGAAAATCGCAAAACTCGGTGTACTGATGTATATCGTCGTTCAATTTATTTTTTATAATATATGTATCTTGATTTAGAAGCAAACAGATTTTTTTGTATACGTTTGAAGTTATTTTGTTTTAATTTCGTTGATTTCTCTGCGGCTAATTTACCGATTAACAAAAATAGAATTACGGGTCCATGGCATACCTATGCTTACCAAAATTTAATCAAAATCGAAAAGGTATTATGATTGATTATGCGAAGGCAAGAAATGACGATGGACAGACCGACGTATACCGGTTACATGGTTTTCAGTGCTATAGGCATAAATAATATAGTTATTAGCCAAAAACCTGATGCTCAAAATACAAATATATTGCTATTAGAGTACTTTACTACTTGGTTATCAATTTTGTGACATTGAATTGAATATTTTTAGTTTCATAACTCACTTAAAATCGTAATAGTAGCTATCTAACAAATTTTTCCTCGATGGTAGATCCAAACGGTTCCGCAGGCTTGGAATAAACTTACAAGACTACACCTCGCCATATTTTTGGCAATTTCCCAAAATCGCTCGTTCACAATTTGAAGTTACTTACTCAGTTCCGGCAATCCCCTCCCAATCTCCTTTTCTTCCCCCAAATCACACGTGAAAATATTTTTATAGGGCCGCAATTTATCCTGGACAACGGAACTGTTATAGCGGGCGATATCAGTCCTTCAAAGGTACACCTAGAATCCATTCTATATAAATCGAACCTCATTTCTCCTACCCCGGTAAATAACATATGAATAACGGAAATTGCATCTAATTCTTTTAAAATACCCTCCGATCCCTCGAGAAAGATTTATTATTGTGCGACTTTCATAATGAAACAAAGGACAAGGTAACGGAAAATCAATGAATAGTGTGTTCATGAGAAAACTGTATGTCCTTTGGTCCTGTAACCCCACACACGACAAGCCGACTGATCGATTTGAGGCAATGCATTATGTATATTGAAACGTTTAAGGTAAAGGGCAACCGTTAGAGCTTTAATGTGGCATCGATTTTCAAGGGCAGTATCTTGATATACGCTTTCAAGTTCAGTGTTACTTAATTTTATATATCAGATGCAACAGTGTTGCTTCATTCATTATCTGTTCAACAAAAAAGTTGCGTCAAGTAGACTGGCGCTGTACTTTCTACGCTATGATATCAATTCATCAATAAAGATATAATCTCTACTGTACATGTGACCTTCGTATAAATAATGCCTTTAGCCTATACGCGATTGAAGATAGTATATCAATGAAAACGTCATGATACTCAAAAATTATACAGACAATGCAAGTCCTTTTGAAGTATATCATGGAACATCAAAAGAATATAATAATAAAATCTAGATATCGGAAATTTTCCTGATTCGAATACATCGTCTGTCTGTTGGCGTGGTAAGTAGAATCAATCCCTATTTTAATCAACATCGGTTGCTGATATTACGTGGTAATAAAAAATGGCGACAGATGGACAAACCAACAAAGTTGGTCTACCTATTAAAATTATTAAGGCATGTCTGAAGTGAACCACTGCTGAAAAATATTATAAAATATGTGTAGAAAGTTTGATTTGGAAAAACTGTGAAACTTGAAGCATTGTGAAACAGGCAATTCATAAAGTACAGTAGAACCTGTTCGACGTTCGACGTTACTTTTTAAACGTAAAATTTTGAACGGCCCATCTTTTAATACCTGAATGTACAAGTAAAAATGCTGTCTTAGCGTCAATAACTCCTGATATAGTAAAAAATATTTACCACTCAAAATCTCTATTTATTTCCGATGTTTGTCTGGCCGATAGTTAGGGAATGTCTAACTTCAAGATGTCTCTCAGTATTTAAATCGTTTCAATAAAACATTTACCTATCGAAAAAAAATTGGAAGCTGCGATAATCAACGCAGTCTAAAGTGGAAGAAAGAAAGCATCTCATTAAACATTCCTAATATCATTCACCAAAACATGGAACGTGCGATAACCCCGCCAATAACGTCACTTTATCGCAATTGCTCACTCCATATAAACAGGTACACAAACTATCAGAACGAATCTATGACTTTTACTAAAACTATCGCAAACACGGTTCAACGATTCCATATAAAGCGAATGTGAGACGACTGCTAACTTTTGAAATGCAATTCCGTGAGTTAGAGTTTGTTTTGCATACATATATCACACCATGCAATGAGGGCAACGAAAACAGAAAACACCAAGGTCCGCAAATTCCAAAGAAAATGTGGAATGCGGCGTTGCCCATTTGTTAATGGGGGCATCTCAAAATATCATCACATGCTGGTACAGATATTATTACTTCCCTTTCCAATTCAAGCTATTGTGTTTGCTTGATGTGCATTTACAACGCATTAAGGCTCGTTTGCTAGCCTTGATAGTAACTTTTTCTGTGACGAATTTTAAAAATCGTCTTATATATCTATTTGGAGATATCCGAAAACAGTTTTGTTATCTTAAGTATCAAGAGGCTCACACAATTATCTTGGCAAGAAAATCTCATCTTGGTCTGCTAGCCATGGGGATGGAGAGACACCCAGACTTGAATCATCTTCCATCGAACTTGTGGAGATTAACATCTTAAATAACATGTCCTGGCACGATAATGTTGCTGGCCTCTAGGTTGGCCTCCAAGAAACTGGGTATTCTCCAGAAAATTTCAACGGCACTACCACTCACAAAGCTAATATCAGACCATATATAGAATTGTGCTCGCATGTGTGTGGATGCACTCCGAAACACTCCATAAAGCATCTAAACTCAATTCAGAAAAGAGCAGTACTGACGTATGTCTAGTGAACACTCCTAATATTGAAAAAGTCTGCAACATCGAAAAAAAGTGGCTGATGTGTCCTTATAGATTCTAGTAGTAGAGGACTCATCGGACAATCAAGTCAGCTTAACACCTTGGGAGACCCGACAAAAATTCTAATTATGTTTCTTTTATTTTCTATAACAAAAACATTAAGACCATCGATACGTACAATCGGTTAGGGTTGTGTAAAAGTCTTTGGGGTCACTTGCATTAACAGTTGGAGTGGTACTCCAGTTGCCCTTAACCAACCCAAAACTTGGCAACGCAGATCGAAGATCAGAGATAGTGCAGACGCGTATATAATGTTGAAATCGCAAGGACAGCGAGGCAGTAGGGCGAGCAGACCGGCGATAATTTATAGATATAGGGCGGCGTCCGCTTGGATTGGTTGCCAAACTGGTTCTTCACAGCGCCATGTTGGGGGTGCACTGGTTAGCGAGGAGACTTTGTCCTACTTACGAAGAACATCGATTATGTTTCGTAAAAATAAATATCGTCCGACGAGCTTAACCTTCAACTGATTAATTTTAGAGCATTTGTGCATTGGTCAAGTTTATTGGAAGGCACTCTACAATCAGTGTAATAATCATAATAATTTATTGAGCCAGGTGTACGGCATACGTATGGGTTTTCATTACATAAAATCTGCAAGTGGTTTATATGAAACCTATACGCAGACCTAGTTAATTTACTTTCCAAGTTACAGGGTGGATGAAGACTACCTAACATACAGAAAAAAGATTGAATATCTGTAATATAATTTTTCTTCGCGATTATAATACTTCCTCGCCTATCGGTGTGGGAAGTAAACTCATCAATCGCCTTTATAAGCGTACTTGGTAGGCGGATGTGCTTTATAGTTTAATATCATATATAGAAGCATTTAACCTTTCAACTTGATATAGGCCGTAAAGGCTTTCAATACCTGATGAAATTTTCAGGCAGGCGACGTTGGTGTTGCGCTTTCAGCAGACCATGAAATATTCAGTGCGTTTCACACTTGACGGGCGTTCGTGTATCGTCCTTGAACTCGGTTTTGCCAGGACATCCGATAATTTTGGAGTCTAAAACCGTCCAACTTAATTTCTAATTTATATGCCAGTATCTAGGGAATTCGAATATGGCGTCATCTTGAAGTTATGGATACACTTTGAGGTCTTTCATAGTTTTAAGAAAAAAAGCTAGCAGCAAATAGTGAATGGAATCTAGTTGCTTCAATACTTGGATTTGACTGTATCTACTGTTTGATGTTTTCACAGCTAATCTGATTATTGGATTATTATTATTACTTCCCAGGCAATTGGCGAGAAGCTGTATTTTTTAACGCTTCATGACATATACATCTACAAAATTCTCGTCATTCATTTATGTCGGTCTGTCTGTCAACCTGTCTGCTTGTGTTCGGTCGCATAATCCTGCCTCTTCTTTTGCTTCTTAACATATTTTGATCTATCAACAACGTTTCATGACAATGTGTGGAGAAGTATTTATTGTATCGTCAAAAAAATTTAATTCAAGATATCGTGTTTTCTTATTGTTCCATGACATACACAACACGAAAAACCATGACAACGACAAACAGATTTAGAAAATCGCTTCAATGGTGGTGGAGTTATGTCAAATATCCAGAAAAAATAAGAAACGCTCAACCTTTGTTTTTGACGGCTCCTACGCTATGATTTTTCAAAAACTTGTAGGAAGAATGGTATCTCTATTTTTTTGGTAAAAGACGTTCTATGAATTGTAAATATTTGCCATTACTGGTCTGGCATAATGCACAGATATTCAAAATTAATGAAAAATTCCTTGCCCCGTATTTAGCTTCGATAGCATTGTATTCATTTATAAATCTGTTGAGGATGCCAGTAATTCAGAGCTTATCTACTGAAAGTCCATTAAGCTATGGTTTCCAGGGAGCTTTGATTAAAGTGAGACGGCAGCTATGCATTATTCAGTGCTGTTTTCTATATTTCTCACTGACCTTAAAAATCTCGAACAATCACAGAATAGCGAAGTAAATCGTCATCAACAGGGCTGTATCCATAGAAAAAAAGAACGGAACAGAAACCTATCTCAGAATTATTGACGTTTTAGTTACATATATCCATATATTTTTTCCAGTAATGTTTACCAGAACTACACAAAGCTTAGCTAATGCAAGTCCCAGTGTTTGATGTTTCACTTTTTTTCTTAATTTTCTGATTTTCTTGTTCGTAGTTTCTATTCCAGGTCTTTCCTCAGAATATATCAATACTAAGGCATTCTATTTTTTCCCGATGATCAGATCAAATCTCCAAGTCTATCGGACAACGAAAACTGTTTTAAATAGTATTGAAAAACTATCGCAATTTCTCTTGGTACATTCGCGCTAATCAGACCTACTTTGGCATATTCAATTTCCTAGAGAAGGTGATGGATCATATTAAATAGTATGAAAAGTGTAGCCTACAACTGAACGACCCGACTTACAAGCTAACATTCTCCTGATTGCGTTGAGAAGCAACGAAGAAGTTTAACGGGACAAAATGAAATAGGACATGAAGGCCAAACTACTACTACTACTACAACAATACTAGGCATCACTCGAACTTCACTATAGTGAATGTTGTAACTGCACCAAAAGTATAAGGTTAATATACTTTCTGTAATTTCGTCGTATGACAATAAAAGCTTTATTATCATATAAATTGTCGTGCTCATGTTACTGTTGTTTTCTACTTTATTCAACTGCGTGCCACTTTGCCATAAACAGCTTTTAGTAGATAAATTATGGATACAATAAACTGTTCCGTGCACCAGGATAAACTTGTTGAGCATGTCACGATATTTTCCTTTGCTTATCTGCATTTTGATCTATAAACGATTGGGTTGGAATGTCTAGATATAAGTTTATAATGGATGTCAAAGAATGAAAAAATGATATTTTATTATGTCTTCTATTTAATACGCATTATGTGTCCATTGTCAAAGTATAAAGCTTAAAATTTTATTGTGACTGATATCCTGACCTTTTTTGCAATCTGAACATTGACAGAAATGAACCTTAGAATTTAGGGCATGGTTAAAAGCTGGAGTCAAGTAGCTTTATGTCCCACGTAATGGTATGAGTTTATAGATATAGATTCTAGATAAAAAAATACTATTAATATTTTATAGCTGTAGGATTTGATTAATCGTTTGAGTATGTTAAGGATGTCCTACTACCAGAGCCATCGGTCGAGAGAAAATCCGGGCCCGGAGCAAATCTGAAATTCAAAGCCCTTTTCAAAACCTAAAAAGACAAACCTACTGAAGGCCTGATAAAACTCCCACGTAACATAGCGAAACTTTGAACATTTTGATAGATTCTATTATTTCCAGACCTCTTCAGACCCCGGACCCAAAGGTTTCACTCTGCCCCTCCTCCTCTTGTCGGAGCTGGCTGCTACCAACCACATAAAATATGTTAGAAATTGAGTCAAAGCTAGAGACCTGGGAAAAATGAACATTATAGTCCATCCTGCTAGCATTTCTGGGTTTACTACAAATAATGCATTTTTTGGGATCTAATCACAAAAAACTATATAACTGCACAAACAGAGACTATTTTTGATGAACAAAAAGAAGTTTGACAACGGTGGAGAAACGTGAAGATTTTTACTCGAGCATAATTCATAATGGGTAAAATTAATATAATGTTTTTGTTGTGTGTTTTAGTATTAGATCAATAAATCAAATTCAATATCAATGATCAATGAAAATTCTATAAATGGTAAAAACAGAAGAAATGAGTATTATCAGAAACTTATGTTGTTTTAGTAATCAGCATGACAATATTGCCATAATGCCTTTTATATTTGCGTGTTTACTCCCGATATGTGTAGTTGTTATTTTGAGGTATTGAAAAGTATCTCGAACTTCTTTATAGCAGTGGGCTTGCAATTTAGGATTTGCATTTTTAGCTGCGAAGATATGAAAATAAGGTATTTTGTAATTAGATCCGGTGAAACGCATTTATGCTAACTTCAAATGTGATCATGGTGAAAAGCTGTCCAAAGGATCTCAGTTACTTTATGCTTTGACAAATGACTTACCACAACGAGTTTATCAATTCAGTTCATTTCTCGCAGGAGCGTGAGTGCCAAAACGGACAGCGTGTGCATTTAGTAGGTCTGCGGCAGATAGATGAAATTTAAATATTCACCATGGAGGCTGGAGAGATTGAAATATAGCGGAGCTTGGGTTGGAGGTTTTTTTACACCAATCTACGCCGCATGGAATATTGGATGGCTACTATATTTGATGTAAAGTTGCTCGAACGTTTTCAATGAGTAAAAAAATGTCTGCCGAGAAGAGACTCGTACCCTGAGAATCATGAAATGAATTAAATGAAGTATCCTAACCATCCTAGGCTAGTGTTAAGTGGTACTGTCATTGGCATCTTACATTTTTAATGACACTTGTATTTTGGATTACCGATAGCTATGATATATGGCCAAACACGGACCATACTGTTGTTTTTAAATTTAATCAAAATTTTCAATAAGCATTAAAATGTCATAAAACCGCCTCCTCCTTTTTAAAGTCTGTTGAAAATAAATATAGTGCACAAAGCAGCTTCACCTATCGTATATTCCAATGAGAAATGCAAAATCCCCAAAACAATACGTCACGGGTGCAGACCGACTAAAGTTACACTGTTGGGAATGACAAGTGCGCAGTTATAGTTACAAATTGAATTTCACTGGTACCTACGTCGACATGAGCATGTAGGTGAAAATTCCGTTACTATGGATACGACCGGGACATATTCGATGGGTTTTTGTCAAAAGGATATATGGGATGTCAATGGTGAGCGATAAAATGTTCGTGCCTGGCAGGAAATAGAAAAGTGCTGGCAGTAACCATGAACTGGTCATTAAATGTTTCGTAAGGGCTGTTTCAATATAACACAATACAATCAACGGCGCTCATAGAGGGTAAAAAAATTGAATTATGTCTACAGTTCTCTGGTTGGCAGATTCTCGAAAGAAAGTAACTTCTATTGAGTTTATGCTCTTCACAATGCATCAGATCTGCTATAGACATGCATGTTTTGCTTTTAGCCTAGACTCGTCACTATGACCTAGTGGTCTATATGCCCCTCAAACAATGTGATAGCAACATCAAAACACATCTCCAAAGCAGTTCAAGTATTAGGACCTTTGACTCCGTAAGTTGCCAATTGGCGCTACAGTGCGCGACGCTTGGAGATGAGTGTTGACATAATATATAATAATAATAAATGCCTTCATGCTGTAACAGTTACAATTAAGAAATCAGAAGCATTGTAAAAATGATAATAATAAAAGAATAATAAAAGACTGTCCAAAATATTATTATTATTAATTACTAAAAAAATAGAAGCATTACAATGGTACCTGCTGGCAAAACAGACGTCATTTTAGGACATAGTAGTCATGGCAATCAAAATCCTTATTTGCCCCCTTATATTTTTAAGGCATGATAGCTCATAAAGGTACTCCTTTTTTTGTAATTAGAAAAACACTGGAAGATAAATAAGTGTTCCCTTAGAATGGTCCGTGTTCGGACACAGTAGAATCAATAACCAAGGATTTTGGTAGACAGAACTCCTACCAGCCATAGAGGTACTGCTAAGGCTTGAAGAATCTACCCCCTTCCCATTTGCCTGAATAGAACTGTCCCTCCTATCTACCATTTCTGAGCTTATTTCAACTCCATGATACCTGTGTCCAATTTTTCTAGATTGGGATCCAATTCATTTGCTGCCCCAACTAGTGGCGTGTAAATAACATGTGAACAATTATTTATCTATGTCTAATAAGTATACGGAGGATCATCGTATTTTACCAACGTAAAAAAAGGTGTGTTGATCCCATCCTCTACCAACTAATTTTCAACCCTCCCGAAAAACCGGAAAACCAAGTTTGTTTTCGCGGCCAATGAACCGATTATCAAAAATTCGAAAGTTGCTTCGTCAGACCAAAGACAGACAAATAGACACTTAATAAGTAATGATTTTTTGTGATGTATAGATCATGAAATGTCAATATTACAGATTGAAAATCGTTCCCTATAACAATATTTTCATCTTTACGATGCTCATTTTTGTTCTAGTTACATGAGCAGCTGCATCGTTTACATTTTATGAATTATTCAAGGACCTTCCGAGTTGAAGCAATTTTGTTAGCTGTTCCTGAAATAATAATTAACTAACGCTTTGTCTTCTCCCGTCAGACAATGTTATACATTGTTAGGGAATACAGTCTCTTCTATTATATTCTGATATGGAATAAGCTTCATTTGGAGATGCAATCTTGGTCATTGTATGGACATTCTTGGCGAATTTACTATATCTAATTGCTGGTGACAGTATCCAGGCTGGACTGTTGTCTCAACAAAATTGCATAACGTGTGTTCACTCAGGAGAAGTTTTATAACATTTATTGCAAGCTGGACAGAATTCTTCAACCAGGTTTTCATACCTGGCGTATGAGACTCAGACCATACCTACTTGCTGAATATTTCCATGGCGTGTACAGTCGTATCAAAATGCATACTGGGTATTTTCATCACTTTCCTTTGCATATATCCTTTCCTTATTATTGGCTTCTTTCTTTTATGTCACTAGGTGACTTTGGAGTTTTCGAAAATCGATTCAGTGACTGCGGAGTAATCATCTAATAACTAAAACGTGAAAACCCTCAAATTGTTCATTGGACGTTTCTAAGTCTTCAGATATTTTTCTGAAAATTATTTGGATGGTCCAAAAGAGGAGGTAGGGGCGGGGGAGTTGAAGATGTCAAACAAATTGTAGATGTGGGTAGGATCTATAAAATTTTGACTCAGGTCAAAGAATATATATTATTTTCAATAACTGTTGATTTGGAATCTTAGAAACATACTTTATTTATGTACATAATTATGTTTGATTCATTTCGTATCTTTGAAACAGACGTGAACAATATGAATTTATTTTACAAGTTATGTGGCATTTCAGGGCGTCATGAACTTTTTTTCCAAAGGGGGCTAATTCTTGTTCTTGACCCACTTGGAGTAAGTTTGGAATATTGGAAATTATGGAAGTTTTTACAACGTTTTACAATGCTAGGAATTATAAAAGATTTCTTTCATATATTTTTTTAAATTTAATTCCAGTTTGATCTAACACCATTGCGTCGAAGGTACAACGTCAACGTATTTGACGCCAATTTTTTATTTTAATAGTCAAGGTGACGTTGAACCTCTATTATTACCTTTTGATTGAGTTAAATTACTTGCCACTAATAAGCCAATTTGTGCCTCCTACATAAAGCTTTCTGATTGAATATTGTCTTTTTTATTGAAAAAGCGGCAAAAGCTCGACGTCTAGCCGCACCTTGCTTTCAGTGTGCAAGTGCTTTTCATGTGCTAATTTGTCCATTTAAAAAAAAAATCTCAAATTCTATTACCTGGACGTCGAGCTGAACCCCGCACTACCTTTTCACGAATCACAACTTAGAGTGTGCGAGAATTTTAGACGAGAATCAATAGTAGTCTTGATTAATGCATGAGAATCCTCCAGGGAGCTTTTTAAGATGTTGCCTTTTCAATAAACAATGTGGCTGTGCTTCGTTTTTATTGCCACAGCACCGGAATCCCCGACGATGCAGTCAAAGCACAGGAAAATGCCAACAATACAAATGTCACTGCAGCATAGCTTCAATGCAGGAAAACAGATTTCAGCGGGAGATATTACATTAGAGTCGAGCTAAAAGACTCGCGCTGCAACTCGTAAAAACTAATGATAAGTGTAAAGATGGCGCGAGACGGGGAATGTAATAGAGTCGTTCAAAACTCGCTTTGAATACGCTAAAATTGATTCAAGCTGATTCAAAGCGAGTTTTAAATGGCTCGAATTATAGATGATTGCAATGTTTATATATTTCATGTGATTGGGTGTAACCTGTTGGAAATCATTCAATAAATAAATAAATAAATAAATAGATAAACGTCTATTAATCCTTCTCTGGCCATAAATTGCACACTCAAATCACTGAATAGTGAGAATAGGGGTGTGACTTGCAAATGGGTTGCAATTCATGAAGGATATGCATACATAAAAACATATTTTCCATTCGAGAATTGCGATATACTCACAACAAGAACATCTGGTCTCGCTCTAAGACAATTTACTTATTGAGAAAATTACAATATATTTTTCTTCACAACTAAGATTTCAATGCATTTCTAGCAAGTACTCCATATTTGTTTTGTAAGGTTGGTTATTTTCCAACGGAGCTCCGGTTACATCGATCAAGAGTACGAACATCTTGAGATTCGCTCCAAGTAATTCATTTATTTCGCATCGACATCTTCGTCATCGGTATTTCAGCGGTACGCGTCTGTATGCTTCTACGCCTATTATTTTCCATTGGTTTTTATATTTATCAACGCAGTCTCAGGATGAGAATGAGCTGTTAAGACGCTGGGATTATGACTGTTGTGACGATCTCAAACAAGTGCACAATTTAGTGTTGATGTGATATATGTGTCATGTAAGTTGTGAATAAGCGCGGTATTACCAATGGTGGACGTATGTATCCAGGCTTAAGTACAGGTACATATTTTTTAAATCCTGTTTATCTGTACAATACATTTCAAACTTGAATTAGGAGAAATGTAAGAAAGAAGCCACAACGGCTCAGTTTTGACATTTTTTTCGTTCTTAAGGTTAAGGAACCAACAATAGGTTTAAAAATAACACCAAAATGATAATAATACTGTTAAATTCTTCCTCCAAGAAGAACAAAATTTTATAATTAAGTTGAACTATTTGCGCCAAAATTATGATATGCTCATTTTGAGATTTTGATATTCTTACTTCCAGGACTTTTCCTGGCTCGATTTGAAAATATTTACTAAAGTTAATTCTATATGATCAAAAATATATTATTCATACTTTTAAGATCATTATTGATTTGGCATATAGGAAGTTATAGTACACTTGAATCAAAGCACATATTCTTCATGTAAGAATTTATTTTTATGTGTGTGTGAAGGAGAAACGGCAAATACAGCTGGTATGAATTTTAATACGGCGCTACTCACCATGACAAAATGCAGCATGCCCTATTGTGGCGGGTTGCCTAGCGGAAAAGGCCGCTGATCATTCTCCAAAAAATTTTATTTGGCATTTGTATATACTTACTTCTGAAGTGCGATGGGATTTTTGCCTTCATGACAGTTTAGCGATATAAAAAATATTCTGTCAGTATTTTCTTGAAATTAATTTCGAAACCAGTTTCCACTAACCGCAAAGGTACAATATTATTTTCAGAGCTGCCGACCTTATTAGATAGGAGCTGTAAAAGGCAAAACACGCGAGTGTGGCCCCATTTGACTCCGCCGCAGCAAGCTTTTTAAATTATTTATGGGACAACATTCAACAGACGTCTTGTCCCCACGATCGATACCTGGATGCACAGCAAGCTGACACACATGCAGAGGCTTATCTCGAATACGCAGAGCTGAAAATAAAATAATGCTTCCACATCCCTTATGATCCATCAGTCGAACGTTACTGTGTGTGTAAAAAAGCTGTCTAGTGGGTTCACGCTGTACTTCCCAAAGTAAATAAAGATTTCAAGCAAATTCTGGAGCCTAAAAGGCCCACACTTTTCAAACCAAAAAATATCCAAAATATTATAGATGATATAACATCTTCTGCTGGCACCCACCTCCAAGACCAATTTTATATAAAATGATCAGATGCCTCGAAAACGTCCATGACAAAGTATAAGTGTTTCTAATCTGTTTTTTTTAAGATAAAGCTTTTTCGTCCATGTTACACTAGTGAGAGTAACTTTGTGTCAAAGTTACAACATTCAAAATATACTTTCCGAATTATAGATGCGAATGGAATACCGGACGGAGTACAAACTGACAAACAGAAGGATCGAAGCTAAGCAAATTTTTCACGATTACGATACTTCTCGCCAAGTGAACTAGGAAGTAATAGTGTCAAGTAGGTTGACTTCTCACGCAAAAATGGCGCTTAAGATATAAAGATTTGGATTGAATTTGGGAATATCCCTTACGAGTAAATTTCTAATAAATATTTAGAATACGAATATTCTTCGAATTATTTATTAATTTCACAAAATTTTCTGGTTTACTCGGTACACCGACCCGACTAAAATGTTCCATAAACTGCATTTTCTACGTGGAATACATAGCCAAACTATTTGTTGATCTATGAAAAGTCCACTTGAAAAATATCGAACATTTTATAAAAACCTCGAATCTTTTATAATTTCGTTTTTTTTTAACATGGTGAGATTTTCCTAAATCAACATAATTTCCAATATTTCAGAAACTTAGTTTAAGTAGATGAAATGAATGTTGGTCCTTAGGAATAAAATAACTCCTAGTCAGTTATTCCAATAAACTATCAGTTAAAATCTTACATATTGCTATAAAACATATTTATTATTAATCATTAAATCCTGCTGTATAGTAAAAACACACAACACATATTTTATCACAAACATAGCGCTTATCTTAGCTAATCTTATTGATAAAGCATTTTTTCTTATTATTTGGTATCTAATAAATTGACTTGCTATTAAATCGTGTTTCTTTCCAAACGTTTTAAACTATAATATATATTTTCTATATCACTCCCTACACATTAATCCCAAGTCCACCACTGGGCACTCAACGTTGTACCCAAGATGTATAACAGTTTGCGACACATCAGAGTCCGTCGAACTTCATCGAACTCCCAAACAAAAACAACAACACTCCACTCAGAACTTCTCCTCGCATACCTAAACTTTCAAAGTGCTTCACAAAGTATCGTGAAACGTAAACAGCTGGAGTAGGAACGTACGTTTTGTGGCGTTAAATTTTTTCGCGGAATATGCAAACGTCGTTAAGGAGACTGTCATTTCTGAAACTTTGAGTAACGTGAAAATTGATTATTTGGAACTCGGCTACGCAACATATACATTTATACCGTCATTAAATCACTATAAAATTTGGGTAATGTGTGTGGTAAGGCGCGGAAAAATGTCGAGATGGGCTCAACCCGTCGAGAAAAAATTCGGGCCCGCAGGAAAATCCCTCTTGAAAGATATGGAGAAAAAAATGTATTTGAGAGGTTAAATGACGTGTTACGAAAGATCTGGAAAGTAAAAAAAACGATTTCCACTAGAAATAAGTTGAAAATAAAGCCTCCATCCGTCTAGATACCAGACAGGTAAATAATATTCATTATCAGTTTGAACATCAAATTGTACAAAAATTATGACAAATGTATTGGCATACTCAATGAGATGCGATTATGGTAAATTCAATAAGATTGATAAGCGATTAAGAGCCATCCAATATACAGTTAGGTGACAGCTGTATAGATTTAAGTAACATAGATTATATTGATGTATATTTCTTATTCGTCAGTTCTGAGAATAAGATGTCCTATTTGGCTGTCATCTATCCACGAATGACTTAAGTAATAAGTACTAAGAAATGTTTTCTGTAATATTTTACTCATGTCATCTGTTAAGTAAAATTCAAACTATACTGCATATGTGTAGGTTGAACACTCAAATAATAGATGGGAGTACAAGTATGGTAAGTTGTGCCACCTAGCGCTAGCTTTACGAGGTTTTAAAATTATTTAGACAGTTTTCTGTCGCGGTTGTGTTTGAATTTAAGCTTATTTTACTTTTGCCACAAGAGGTGTCACTACAAGGCTGCTACCGTGAAGTAATTAAACAGTTCCGCGGTGCCGGTCGGCGTTCGGAGGTTTGGGTTTTAGTGGATATAATATAGTAGAAGTACTGGATAGTGGGTATTGTGGTGGGTATGCCGTTGGGTGCACTAACTACTAATGTGTAATAATGGCGGTAGTGGTAGCTGGTGGACTCTCCTCTCACACTTCGGCTATAAAACCTGTACAGTAACCATTTTTCTTTCATATCTGTTTTATATATGGGAAGGTTGAGGAAGAAAAAAAATTCTGTTTAGGTCTAGGTGCTAGATATCACAATAATCAAGAATATTACTCTTAGCTCCACATTTTTTCTTGTCGTTTTATTCTTATCAGGTCTTCATTGGACCTGGAATTTCTCTTGACGGGCATGCTGAGTCCTACAATTTTAAAGTCACCCTGTAAATGAAACCATAGAAGAGCCATCACCCAGCAGGTGAAACAGAATTTTTTGGCCTCGGGTGCGAGTGGTACCGTACGCGGCATCCACAAGTACTACTCACTAATTTTCGGGGAGGAAAATAACAAACCGTTTGATTGCCGGTACACTGGTATCAGTCGCTCCCATCTACCCTCAGATCGCTTATCGACAATAAAAAGATTATACACTCGTCTGTTTAGAGTCAACACTTTTAGTTTTCGGTTATTTATTGCTGTAAATACGTCGAGATACGCCCTGATGAAAAAAGTTTTTATTGAGCGTTATAAAACAATGTACTTTGTTTTAACCTTCAAGAAGTCCCTGAAGAGCAAATGTTTACTTTTTGGCATTTTGGGATCAAGATATTTACAAAAATATCATTCTGGGTTCGCTTTATAATATTACATAGCGGTGCTAGAACCCTGAACCTAATAACTCCCCCCCCCCCCTTCCACCTATTTACTATACTTTAGTTTACGATTTTTTTAAAATGTTTCTTTCTTCTAGTCTAATAAATATCATCAGTTATATGTATGATCTGAACTATAATGTCGCGAATATAGTTTCGTAAAATTTTGTTTTTGAAAGAAATATCTATTCTTCTATATCTGTTTACTAGTTTTAAATTTTATAAGTTGTACACAACGTTAATGAAAAATATCCAAACACAAGAAAAGTTCTAAGAGTTATCTCACAACTTACAAACGAAGCAGCAAAATGGAAAAACCCTTATCATCACGCTTGTTACAAAACAAAAAAAAATAACAATTAGATTGAATAAGATGGGATAAAATCAAAAAAAATAATTAAACAGCCCGATACAAAAGCACAATCTTAGATGCACTTAAAATATTTACACAAAAAGAACACAACAGATCAAGATCAGATGACTGACTGCCGAGCCAGAAGCTCTCTGGCTCAAAACCCATGTTATAACACCATAAACCCCACCACTCTCTCGCTCCCCTAGTCTCCACCGCTTGACTCGAACAGTGTTTCCAGATATTCTTACTTACAGCCAATTTGCCTCTTTAAAGGAACTCATTGGCTGAAGGAAAATCAATTCAGCTATTTTAAATTATATGAAAACATATTATTTAAGTAATTGAGCACGCGTTTTTCATTTTTAAGTAGATATAACCGTGCCTCCTGAGCTCCTTATAACACGCCGTCGCTGCCTTAGATAGATTACCGAGGTACGGGGCCGTCAGAACGGAATGCTGGGAACACGAGTTCGAGAACTGCCCGCACCAAGTTTTATTAAGGATTTTTCTGACTCCTATGTTTACTGAGTTGCGGATGCTTTTTCATCCAACTAGTCTCCCCTACGTAGTCTTGATAGGGTCGTATTTATAAACCCCACCTTATAATAACGATGAGGATATCTTACCAAAGGTGACCTTACAGGTCCTGTTTTATAGTCGAAGATCCAGGTCTCGTTATATGAAGAATTAAAGAATCATAGAATGTGGGTGCAGTCATCTGCGAAGCTGTAGATAGGATTAGATATTATTTCCAACAGTTCGTTGCTGTACAGCAAGCAGAGGGTTGGAGATACACCCGCATTACTGGTAAACAAATCGGAAGCATTTCCATCCACCACCACAAACAAGGAGCCATCTCCGAGAAAACGATCCAACCAGGGGCACAGACCTGGTGGAAGCCCATGGCAGCAAGCTTGATCAAGTATCTCATGCCATAAGCTTTAGATACATCCAGCACGACGACTCGAGACTCTCCATGAAGCTCAATTGCTCTGTTCCACATATGTGTGATGTAGGCGAAATCTCCCATGGATCTATGCTTACTGAAACCATATTGGCGATCGTTGATGATATTATTTTTGTCCGGGTATTTCAGAAACTACACGTTAATAATAGTCTTAATATATGGAGCCCCTGTTATTAATCCTTGGTTGGACTAAAAAATAACAAAGTAATATACCATTTTTCTACAACAGTCTATTTATCAGTCTTTAAAATGCTCTCTTAAAAAATTATAAAAAATGAGTCATGACACTTTTTCTTTGAGGTCCGTGATGTTTACTACGAGAGCGAGTCCTGCTCCCACAATAGCAATACTGTGTCAGGTTTCCTAAAGAAACATACTTATTTTGATGTTTTGAGGGGCACAACCCTACTTTCGATGCGACAAAAATACTTCACTACACTATTCATTGACACACGGATTAATTCATAGTATAACATGCACCTGTCACAGTATATCTAGCTAATGAAAAACCTACTGGTCTTGACGGGAAATAATAGAAATGTCTGCAAATGTTTCCCCTCGACATAATTTTTTATGCAGCGAATATCCAGCTCTGGTCACTAGGAAGTTGGATATTGATGGAAAACGAAAACCAACGAAAAGTGGCATGTGCATGGTGTATTTGTAGCATTACTTTTATTTCCTACGTCAATAGGCGGAGAGTTATTGTAATTACGGTAAATTTCAGTTTCCGGATATCATATCTGGTGACCACGTCTGCTTTAACAAATCAGAAATGCAAATGTGCTAAAAGTAAGTAATGTTATACGCACTCAAAAATGTTGTGCTCATAAATGATCACCATTTTACTTTTCCCGCCAATTGGTAAGAAATAATTGTAATCGAAAATTTTCAAATTCAAGATATTGTGATTTCTTCATGTTTCATGAGCCGGTGTCGCCGTTTAGAGCGAAAACGCTCATAGTGTGAGCATGTTTGGCATTGTTAGATCGAACTGGAAGCAGTACGAATTTGTGATAAATTCGATCCCGAAAGAAAGGTCGATGGATTTCCTCCGAGTTGTTATTTTACATCTTCAAAACTGTCGTCAAGTAGTTGGTTTGTATCTCACGTTCAGTGGTATTGGTTTCTTGAAGATTTTGGTATAATTTTAGTACTGCCAAGTGATATCAAAATAAATATATGAAAAAAATTGGATCTAATAGGAACTTTTTATAATGTAAGCATTAATTTGATTCTGATGCTTTCACAGTCTCCAAGTGATATATCCTACTTTGTTTTGTCAATTAAGGCGGTGTGTGACATACAAAAATCAATTCTTTATTTAAATAAAGATTACAAATATTCTTGGAAAAATTTATTTTGTAGAAAAAAATACATCACTGAACCAATCTCATTTATTCAACATGCCATGCTATGCTTGCATCTACTATAAACAAATCAAACAGATAATATACAATCTATTTTTACTATTAACTCTAAAAATGGTGGCTTTAGATTTCCAATATTATTTCCCATCCATGTCTGTGTATCATCAGAAGTAAAATAGATTAAACAATTTAAATAGCGATAAACTTGGTATCAAACACTGCAAAACAAAGATCCAGGCATTTGCTTCATTGTAAACATAGCATGGTATTACTACTAGAGAGTTTGTCTGTGATATTTTACATAGTATTTTCATTGGAATGAACATAAACAATAAAAACCAGACACTTTCATTCTTAAACTAAATACAGAATCACCAACTTCTGTATAAATACAACTGTACCTGTCTTTTTGCAAATTCAGAATAGATTTAAGATTGAATGGTGTTAACAGTATGCTAAGTTAACTAATATATCACATAATGTTATATACAAAAATTGAAATTCATTTTATTTTTCATTATGAAAAGGTTCGTCCATATTAAATTTTTAAACTTCAAATTTTTGGAGGATTGTATAAATCTATCCAAAGGAAAAAATTACCTATATTTTCACCCTGTTGTTGATGATACAATTTAATCTTGATGCTGAAATACTTTCACAAAGGAACAGCATCTGCAATGTACATAAATTGGGTGGTGATATTAAGACAATATAATCACATGACACACTCTCCAACCATACATCTAGAATTTCAACCATCCTTATCATTTATATCATAAATAATTCAAATCAGCAATAGAATAATGTACAAACTACATAATATTCAATTGAAAGTCTATTCCTCATCAGTTTTTCATAGGCGGTCCCATGGGTGGTCGCAGTGGTCCCATGGGTCCCATTGGGCCTACAGGCATCATGCCCATCATTGGTGGTCGCATGCCCATCATTGGCGCAGGAACAGGACCATGGGGTCCCATCATCATGTGTGGCATTGGTCCTCCTGGTCCCATGGCTGGAACAAAATACAAAAATGGTATTATTAATTTTGTATGTGAGCTCAAATAAACAAAATGGGTTACTTCAACAAACATTTTATTTGTTTACAGTAGATGTGTAATTATAGTGTAATTATTATTCTACTTGATAGTAGGTGATTTGAATGGTTGAAGTAAACTGAGTAATTTTAGCAAGATACTTGAAGTGTTGTGACAAGTAGGGCTACCCATTACGGTTTTATGAAGTCAAATAATTCTTATGGAGCATTTCAGTTATCAGGACCATGTGACATCATAAGGTGTTAACAGACAGTTCCATTTATTGTGACTTTGAGTGCATTGGTATCACACCTTTAGCTGGGATATTTATATGTATATACAATGTAGGAGTATTTGCTGTCCACTGACAGCAACTGAGCTATATTGACAAGTTTAGGCACAAGACAAAACATGCCTGTCTATAGTGGAGGATGTACAATTCAAGTAATTTTTGTGTGAAGGATTAAAGTTTTTTATAATGTTTTAATTTTCGTCCTACATTCATGACCGAATTTTGTTCAGTATGAGTTACATCCTTGAGAAATCCACTGAATTATGCAATAGAAGGGCGCTGCTAATTATCAATTTATATGAGAATTTATAGTCTTGTTGATAAAACAAAATGTGTAAGCAAGGTGGATTTTTCAAAAGTTTGATTTCGGACTTTCATTGTCTATGAAATTTTGAGTATCACAACGTTTCGATTGATATGCTATCTTCATTCATCTTCAGGTGAACTGTTCAGTGAAATCAAACTTTTGAATATATAAATGTATGTTTACAATGTATACTTACGCCCAGGTGGCATCATTCCAGGACCTCCCGGCCTCTGACCGACGAGCTGCGCAGGTGGGGGAATCGCCACCCCCTTTCCAGGCTGTGCAAATGGGTTATTCGCTATTTTACCCGCTTTGAAGGCTGCTGTGGTGGCATCAATCAAATGCTGTGCCTGCTCTTCCATCCACTTCTGATAGTAAAACTTTACATTGTCTTTATGTTTGCGGCCGGTACAATGCGTTTTTCGCACACTCGGCGAATCGTGGGTCAAGTAAGTATCGCAGTAATCGCAGTAGTATTTGGGCATCGCTACCTGTTTGAGGTTATACTCAGGAACAACTTTAGTATGTATAGAAAATTCAAGTATGGGTAAACAATTATCGTTGAAGTTTACTAACCAAGACGTCTTAACGTTTCATTTACGATATATTTAATGTTTACGGTGCGATCAACCCAATTGAATATTACAAAAACAAATCACCCTGCTTTAGCATAGAACACAAACATGGAACACATACCAAGAACAGGACAGCTGGACAGCTTTATGTATCTGTAAGAGCAACGCCGTAAGAGGGCCTTAACGACATTGATCTGTCAGTTCTCACTGCTCTCAGAATAACTTGCATAACTTTTCTGATTTGTGCACCGACCATATGGAATCGGATGATTTTCAGTTGATTGATTTTGATCGCTTAATATTAGATAAATCTTAGGTAAATGTGAAACTATACTAAACATATGGTATGAACTGTATTTGTTAAATTGACACGTATCATTGAGGCAAGTGGAAGTCTTCGTATAGAACAGAAACAAATCTGACGGTGTATCATTTCATATGAGAATATCATTAGAAAGCCATATATGTACGGTATGCGAGATATAGGAAGCTTCTACGCCATCTTTTTCCCGTGTTATGCTCCGATTAAATGAAACATTTTCAAAAGTAAAAGTTTCCATACTATAAAATTTACATCACTGAAATAAATCATTAACGTATTTTATAACTAAATCGATAAAGCAAAGTTTCTCGCTGCGTAGTGAGGAATGCACATTTATTCTCCCATATATCAGTATAATATTATTATATAGTTCCTTACACAGCTTTGAATGTCTTCATAGGAAGTAATTTTCAAACATCAGGCATATTTTTTCTTAGTAGTGGTGCCAACTTTTAAAAAAACTTGATGTGTGCTTGCGTTTCTCCTACAAAAAAAGAAAGTTCCAAACGTTTCTAGAAAGCAAGAGTTTTCATGTCTTTGGTCATGGGTGCGCCAAACCCACTATTTATTTCTCGTTGGCACTTCAGCACCCACGAGGTCAACGCCGCTGTTCACAGGTTTATTTTTAATTCAATATAATTTCAACATTCATAATATCAGTTTCTGATCATCCGAATTATGACAACCACAATCGAGTACTCCCATCACTTCATGTAGCTATCGAATGCACTACGCATGTGTGAAAGGCTATGGAAAAAATTTTGCACGTGGTTCAATTGGGGACAAAATGTTTGCATAAGAATAGCGCTCTATATTTTGACATCTCTGTGGTTTTGTCTTACTTATTTAAACTGTGGATTTAAATATATATATTATATTTAATTGTGATAAGACTGATTGCATTGTCATTTGTCGAGAATATACGTATAACAATGCAGAATTCAATATCTGTACATAGTGCAAGTCACTGGAACAATATTGCTAGATAATTCCATGAATATACTTGTGACATTGAGGCGCTTGTGCAAATACAATTATAATCAATTACAGAAGCATTTCAACTACTCGGCTTTGGAGTTAAGTTCACCTGTTATTTCACTCCAGAAAAACTACAGAAATTACTGCAAAATGTCTGGAGACGAAACGCATAATTTGGACCAATACTATGATGAAGTGATGAGTTTGGTGCAAAAAGCTGGTGACATAGTTAAAGAAAAAACATTGAATCGGGACAAGTTAATTGAGAAGAAGTCCTCTGATATAGATCTGGTAACAGAAACTGACCAACAAGTAGAAAAATTACTAATGGACAACCTTTCCAAAAAGTTCCAAGGCCATAAATTCATAGGAGAAGAAACAGTTTCGGGAGGAGGACAGTGCATTCTGACTGATGCTCCAACATGGATCATTGACCCAATCGATGGAACCATGAACTTCATCCATTCCTTCCCCCATTCCTGCATTTCCATAGCACTGTTTGTCAACCAAAAACCAATGATTGGCATAATTTTTAATCCAATGTTGAACCAACTTTTCACTGCAAGAAAAGGTAAGGGAGCATTTCTGAATGGGAACAAGATAACTGTATCAGGCAAGAAGCAGCTGTCTGAGGCATTGCTGATGTTTGAATTAGGTACCAGTCGAGAGGTTGAAAAGCAAAGAGTTGTCAGTGAGAATCAAAAGATTTTGATGAAGCAGGCACATGGGTGTCGTTCTTTAGGCTCAGCAGCTTTGGATATGGCTATGGTAGCATGTGGAGCAGCTGATGCATATTTCGAATATGGAATTCACATATGGGATATTGCTGCAGGAGAACTAATTGTCAGTGAGGCAGGTGGTGTTATTATGGATCCAACTGGTGGAGAATTGGACAGATTTTCTCGAAGGGTTCTTGTAGCTGGTTCACAGGAATTGGCTGAGAAACTGAGCCAAACAATTGTTCAATTTCATCCATCTCCACGTGACTAAATATTGAGTTATCCCAGTTGTATTCAGTTGATTGTCCACTAGGTTTATGAACTTAGTTTGGTATTTTCAGTCCTGGGCATGTCCCAACATTGTTGAAAATCTAGAATATCTAAAATTTTGAGGGAGAGAGAGAGGGATATAGGAAGTGAAGTTAATATCAGGAAAGATTCTAGCTTTATGTTAACTATTAATACTCATATAAAGAATTGTAAATCAGTGGTCCTTCACATACCCCACAAGTGAAACTCATCTCAAGTTCTAATCGAAAGAATTAAATTATCTTGTTTACCCTCCAATTTGATGGATTTTAAATATATATTATGTATATCAATGTTAATATATACCTACCGATTTGACTAATTAATCCCAACAAATTTTTGTCAAAAAATTGGTCGATCACTCAACCCGATTTCCCACTTTTCCTCTATATAAGTATATATTTGAATGTTGTATAAATAATTTGAATATGATAAGAATTATAATACTACATATTGAAATACAGCAAATTATACAAGAGTAAAATAAAGTTATGTGAATGGAAAATTCTATTCTGTTTTGCTCAAGCTTAGAACTTCTACTATTGCCATTGACTGGGTCACATACATTTTGTATTTTTGTGTAAGTGGTCACACAAATTCTGATGGAAAAAGTAATTGAGAAACATGTCTATTGCAAATTGTAGAAAAATGAAACAGGCCAATACGTGAATAAATGCTCTTCCTTGGTGGAACTCTCATCATTCAGAAAAGGACAGAGAATTTGGACACAAATTTTCAAATATAAGTTTCTTTTAATGAAGCGTTTCGGTTAAATATAAATCATAACGCGTCACTGAAGAAGAAAGTTTTATCTGTGAATATTTGTGTTAAACAAACAATTTTATCAGACTATGTGAACTTATTAGGCAGCTGCAAAATTATATTGATTCTAATAACTAATTATGTAAGCTAACAACCTCATTAGTTCAATAGTTTGCCAGACGCCATTTGTTATTTGTTGACAACAAAATCACGTGTGATCTTAACCCCACTTTAAACAAGTGTCAGATATTTTCAAAAAAGTGATGAATAGCTTCTTCTAGATGATAAGTTGATTGCAGCACCTTTATAAAACATCTGTTGTGCACTTGAATACGTAAGATCGTCAGTACTTGGATCTGTGCGGCGGTTTTTTGTCAGAACTTGGTGAAAGTCCATTCTTTTTATAATGTCATTTGGACTAAATGTTCTTTTCAAAGCATTTGTAACAAGAAACGCTAACTATTTTATCAAAAAGGCATTCAGCAACAAATACCTGTTGTTTACCAACATAGGAATATCGTGTGGTTTATCTGGACTAGGAGACATCATAGAGCAACGTATTGAATATTCCCAAGAACTTGTTGACTGTTGGGACCCTGTGCGAACTAGGAATATGGCTGTTGCTGGACTGTCTGTTGGAGCCGTATGTCATTATTGGTATAAAAACTTGGATAAACTTATACCAGGACAAACCCTCAGAATTGTTTCGAGTAAAGTTGTGTTGGACATGTTAATAGGCTCACCATTGTACTTGGGTGCTTTCTTTATTACACTCAATGTTGCTGAAGGATCTACAAAAGAACAGTTTGTGGAACAATTCAAGGATAAGTCTTGGAAACTCTACCTGGCCGAATGGATCATATGGCCTCCAGCTCAATTTATTAACTTTTATTTCCTATCCACAAAGTACCGTGTACTGTTTGACAATGGTGTCTCTCTGATGTATGATGTGTTCGCATCTAAAATTATGTTTAGTCATAATGATAAAAATACGAAAAAGTCAGATGTCCAATCTTGATAGTTGTGTTGAACAAATAATCCAATTTATTGTACATAATATATAAAGTAACATCTGTGATATAATTTGGAAGTGTAGTGGAAATTTTAGTGTTTGTTGAATGTGTCTTGTGATCATTGTTCAACATAGTCAAATATATTTGCAAACTTATACAAATGTATACTTGAATAGGTCTCGTAAGAGCAGGGCATTTCCATATATATACTCGTAACATAAGTGTAGCAGATATTTGACATAAAAAAACCTATGACTTTTGTTTCATCTAGAAGGCAAAAAAATATGCAGGTATATTTACGAAATATTTCTATATATGGAGTAAAAAACCTACTCTGTATTCAATAGTTCGATACAAGTCAATTTGGGTAAAAGCGATAAAGTGGCGCTGGCGCCACAGCGCTGGTTTTAAATTGTCAATGGGTTACTTATCGAAAAACAATATGGATGCGATATGCGATAATATTTGAGTCGTAATCATTACCCCAGACGATAGGCGATAGCAGTTTCCACCAGTGTATATGTCAACGACGATAGAACAACTGTGTTTTATCGTCAGTGGTATATGTTTTGTGGTTTCCACAAACGGTGTTGGCGAGTTGTAAATCTTCTTGCTAAGCTTATCTGTTCTGCGGTTCTTACTCTGTGCCTAATCTAACCCTATATTATATGTTCAGTGCTTTGGAGGTTAAGACAGATCGCGCTGTTTTCAAAAATTTCAAAACACAAATTAAATTATTGTGTTCGCCTTTATATCACTAGCGTCTTCTGAAGGCAAGATATTTAAAAACATGAAATTCTTCGTACGCAGTTCTCAAAAACGAGGTCCTCGATTGGGAGGTTTGAGATGCATAGAAGGCAGGTCTAATATTGAAATAGAAACACCAGTAGTGCTCTTACATACACAAGGAGGGCATATTCCCCATATCACACACGAAGTATTCAAACTTGTCAGCAAAGAGCCTCAAATCCTACAGATTCCTTTGGTCAGTATGCACAACTTCAAAGACACAATGACCTACTATAACGGCTCTATATCAGAATTTATTGGTAGCAAAAACAGTTTAACTTGCCTTACACTTCACGATCCAAGTAATTTAACCAAGCAAGGTCATCACACACGAGACAAAATCCCTATTTGGACGAAAAGAGGCAAAGTTTTGTATGACGCTGATATGTATATGGATGTAGTGGAATCATTCAAACCAAACATGTATTACTTGTTGTCTGATGGAGATACTAATAAGACTAGTTCACAAAAACGCATAAGCAAAGCTGTGGAGCAGACAATTGTTTTCAATAGACAGTGTTTGGAGAGACATAGGAAGTCAGAAGTATTACGAGACATGTTTGTAATGGCACCTATTGCAGGAGGGTACTGTTTGAAATCCAGGGATCAATGTATCAAGTGGGTATTAATCTGAATATACAGATATATACATTTTTGAATTTGGCAATAGGAGCTTATAACAACAAGTGCATTAGAAATGATTCTCATAAATAACAGAAAAAATATTTTCTGTTACTGTCTATGCAGGATATTTCTGTAATATATACACCTTTCCTTTATGTGGCCATACTATCTTACCCTAGTTTTGACAATGAAAAACCATGATGTGCAGAAGGATGTTTTTTTCTGGTGTGTTCATTATTGTATCATCATATAGTAATTTTAAATGTATCCAGCTGTAACAGAGTACAGACAAAAAAGGGGTTTTAAATTCTGCAGAGAAATACTTATTGCACTTTGTTGGGGTTGATCTTTTTGTTTATATTTTCTTCCAACAAAATTTGAATGTGCCATTGTTAAATTTCTGTCTTACACAATTCATATGAATTTAATCTTTGTTTCAGGGCATTGCTAGAAAATACAAATGAGGTAAATGGATTCCTAATTGATGGCCTTCATAATAATGGACCAGAAGTAGAATTTGTTCCATATGAAGAAATCAAAAGTATAGTGGAATTTATAGTTGACAAACTACCACCTGAGAAACTATACTCAGTGCAAGGTTGCTGGAACCCTTTGAATGTGATCAAATTGGTCCAATGTGGCATTGACATGTTTGACACGTCTTACTGTCGAATATTGACAGAGAGATCAGCTGCAATGACATTCCAAATTGATGCAAGTGATGAGGCTAATGAGTATGAGATAAATCTGCGGCATCATTCCTTTGCTGAAGATTTCACACCCATCATTGATAGGTGCGAATGTTTGGCTTGCAGAAGATATACAAGAGCTTATATCCATCATCTGTTGACTGTGCAGGAATTACTGGCTCCAGTTCTGATTATGATCCACAATATTCATCATTATTTGAGGTTTTTCAAGAAAATTAGACAGTGTATTGCTAATGAGACTTTAGACAATTTTGAAAACGATATAGCTAGACAATATGAAAATTATCAGCAGAAGGTTACTAGTTCTGTGGAAGATAATAATAAAATTTTATCCGAAAATGTTATAAGGGATTTATAAAAAAAAAATGTGTAACAGAAAAGACTTATTTATTTTGTAGCAAAATTTAATGTGTGTATGTAAGTGTAAAAACTGCAATCATAAATTTAAGATCCTCGAATCTGTACACTAGTATTATGCACCAGTGAAGACCTCAGTCAGAACTGCCAATTGACTGAAACATTTTGACCAGTCACAATCGGGTAACTGCTGTTGCACGTGTAGGGAGAGGGTGGGGATAATTCCAACTGAGACAAAAGCATTATGAGCTTAGGGAAGAAACAAACATAACAGCTTTATGAGGGATGAAGTGAGGAAGTATTCCACAAAAATTCCAGAATTACAACAAAAGATTCTTATAACATACACTTTTATTTATGGTGGGTTTATTTGAACAACCCTTTTTTTGGAGATACATATTTTATGTTACTCTATATTCTTTCTAATAGCCACTAATTGAAAACACAGGTGATACATTGAAATATTTTTACTAAGGCTATAATGAAGGCGGGCCAGAGTGTATTTACGACAGGACACAACAAATCTCGAACTAATCAATTTTTGATAGGAAGAAACTTTTTTTAAAACGTTATTTGCTGTAATAGTTAGACTTGATAAGTTCCATCACAAATGGGGGGAATATTTCATTCCTGATTTGCAATTGCAATGTATGATTTGTTTTATCTCTTTGGACAGGTAACATTGAGAATCTTATATGGCAGTGTATTATGCCCCTTTTTGTTTTTCCAACAATGCAAATTAATCATTTATATTTGGTTTTTTTAAATATAATAAAACAGGGATAACATAACGTTGATACGGATCAACACTCCATAATTAGGAAATTAAGACTGATCATTCAAAATTGTCAATTGACGGAAAAAAAATTACACTCAAATTGAATGAGATGTGTACACATGAAACCAGCCCCAAAACTGTTGAAGTAGCAATGCTAGAGTAATTACATATCAACCAGATTCAGTACTTCAGCAGATCTGTGGGCAACGATACAAACCATCCAGTGAAATGATTTTTGGAAAATATATTTCTGGCAAAAAGTTACTTTCAAAGTCAATATTTTCAACCTGGCGAGAAAATCTGTTTCAGCTACACATGTATAGACTAAAATTTATTGTACATTCTTTATCAGTTATATCAGGAAGTTTATGGAATATTATAATTATTCTTAAATCTTGAGCTGCCTCAGAGCTTTATTTTAGTAGCGTTATGTAGTGATCGTTGTAGATTGAGCATATCTATCACTGAATATATAAGGTAAGTTGAGAATATTAACTCCTGTTAACTCCCCTCACACGTTATGGCGGTGTTGGGCATCAGATACTGCACATGTAATGAACACCTGACAGTTATGCAACCAATGATACGTTATCAGTGAATGTGACATTTTTAAAAGAACGAAGTAATGGATATTTGAAACATTATTTCACCTCCAATTCAGATGTTTTTTTTAGCTATAAAAAAGATAAAATAGAAAACAAATCAAGTATCAGTAAATCAAATACCTTCAACCAAATCACAGATTTTGAATATAGACGCCAGTTCTGAGTATTCATCGATTTCTCCAGTGGTATTTTGAAATCTAACCTAATGCTATCTCTTGTTTCTTTTTCTGTTCTCACTTCTCTGAGAAAAAAACCGTTGGCTATTTGAGTAGGTGAATTATAATGTTTGAGTCCTACAAGGTAACTCAATAAATTCAAGAAAATATTCAAAATTTTTTGGGATAGAAGTCTTAAAAAATTCGGGATGCTCTCAATTCGCTCTAAAAAAATGCTCACAATGTAAGCTTTTTCGGTGGAAACGGCAACACTGGTTCTCTTCTGTGTGTAGGGGAATTTTACTATTCTCGCAGACTATATTCTGTGCTGCGTATTGCGTAAGCGGTAGAAGGAGAACCAGACTGTTAGGGAGCGAATTTGCCTTGCTTGCCTAAAATCTCAGACATCCATACATGATGGCAGGTACGAATATTTGATAACATATTACTAAAAACTAAGTTTATGTATAGTAAAAGCAGCGGATAGATGACCGCAAATGATACCATTTCAGCGTAAAAAAGTGGTTAGATGGAAATGTCGATTAGTGATACGGAATGTTAGGATCGGGGGTTTTGTAGATCATTTAAAATAGAATGGCGTCAAATAGGTTCGAACCTGTACTTTCCACACAATGAGATCACTTTAGAAATAATGTATAACATTTTAGATCTGTTAAATATGTAGTTGGAATTGAATTTGAAAAGGAGTGAAAATCTAGATATTGTTCAAAGTCCGAATACAATCTTCAATAAGATGATACAACTACACGAATTACGGCTTTGCATCTCCCAGGTCGTGACTTGTAAAAGAAGCTGAGGTTTGCATTATATCATTGTTTAGGTTATATTATAAATAGGAGTGTAAATCATATTCTGTTGACCAGTTGACCATTATTTAATTTGCCTTCTCAATAAAATGTTTTTTTTTTAAAAGTGTTTCGTAGCTTGTCATTTCATAATTCACGTGAAATTTTCAGTTAAAATGGAGGAAATAACCGCTCAATTAAATTGCTTAGAAAAAATACAAACTGCGCCTTGAAAATAGCCTACAACATGAAAAAAATTCAATTTGTTTAAATTTATCGAAAATCTAAGTTACAGGAGTCAGTTTTTTTTAATAGTACGTCTTTTACCAACACCAGCAACATTTTGAGACCCTGTCTCCCAGCCTCCGCCCCCCATTTTTGACCCATTAAAAAAAATGATTAGGAGTCTCAGAAGCATCAAAAAGTAAAGTTTGACAGATTTTATTTTGTTGATCCTTGACGATTACTCTGCCGCCAAGTTAAATGGACAACGCGGTACCTATTTTATGAAAAAGGAAACAGACAGAAAAATAAATCACTGCTGTATTTTTTTTAAAACGAATTATTTTTTTTCTTAACTTAATCCTTTTTTGGATGTTTCAGTGACGTTTATGTTCATCAAGGAATTTATTTTTTATTTTTGAAGGATCCAGGTATTTAATTAAACAAATAAAAGTAATGTCAATTTGATTGAATATAGACATATATTTATGATTACATATTAAAATGTCTTCAAAGCACCTAAAGGCGTTTCTTGTTACTTAGTACTATTGTTATTGATATTTATAAAGAACATCTATATAAAAAAATTGAACAAAGGCGAAAACTCGCATTCTGGATTCGATTACAAATCGGGCATCAGTTTCCATCAGACTCTTGAAGGGGGTACTAAGAGGTGGGCTTACCCCTCAATATTGACCCCTATGAGCTGTGACGATTTTCTAATGATCATATTCGGATTTAGCTGTGTGGAGTCCCGGTGACGAGTGTGTCCTTCATCATGGCCGATTTTATGTTAAGTGCAACCAGTATACAAATCTTTTTATAATGTTTTGTCCGACGAATGAACCAGGACTCGAAAAACAAAAACAAAAAAATCAAATTTCAAATAAATTAAGACGATTTGAGTAGAGTAGACTAGGCATTTTGGAACATTTTGGTTGTATTAAGTCACAATTTGTATCATAATATTTTTGATACGTTTACGAGCATTGGATTAGATATGTGAAACAATGAAGTATCTAATTTATTTTAGTTATGGTCTTAGTTGATGGATAAACGTATGAAACATGTGAAAATAAAAGTTGGCCACGTCGAAACAAATTTAATTCCCAGAAAAACATGCATTTCTTGTACTACGCCTAAAAGCCATAGGAAATTCGAGAAACTTGAAACGCCTTTACGCCAATGGGCAATGTCTATAGCTCACAAATTTTTGATCACATTGTCAAAATAGAACGGAAAAAAATTAAAAAAACTGCTTTATGGACTTTTCGCGATTACAATACTTCCTCGAAAATCAGCATTGGAAGTAAAATTATGTCTTCCCACTAGCAGATGTGAATTTTTCGACGATAGATCCGACTTGTATTGTATATTCATATAATAGAACATTCTATATTTTCGATACATTTGGAATGCTCGGAACAAATTAATGTAATCCATATAAATTTATTTTATTCTTATAAATCTCTTATGCGACATCTTAATTTGTTGTTCTAACGACCTACTCAGATTACTACATTCCAGGGATCATAAATAATGACGACAGTGTTATTTAGCCTCTCAAAAAGTTCGTTAAATAAGTCATTTCAGGATCATCATAATCAGTTTATTGGAAATGCTGAACCACTTGAGGTATGTTTTGAAAATATTCAAAATTTTGGAAAATTTTGAATTCTAATATTTTTGAATATGAAATTCCAATTATCAATAGTTCCGGATCCGATACAGTTTCTGAGCTGATACCATTGCGTGGAAAGTACAGTGCCAACCTAAGTACTTGTAATTTTTTTGTTGTGTGGGTACTTCAAAATCTTATTTCGTGATCTAAGATATTTTGAAGCATGATTTTTTGTATTTGAGCTAAACAATAGAATGAGCTTTGACAAATAGTCAAATCTCATTTTGTGATTAAATTCCTAAATTTTCAGGTATTACGAATATTCGAGCACTCCAAAATCGTCTGAGGAAGTTATCTTTATCAAATGATGACTTAACAATTAAGGATAATGATACAGCGATCTATCCTACTTGTTCGGAGATATTTTCAGAATCGCGACCAAAAATTAAGCCAAACAAAGTACGTGGTTCGTACTCATCAGTAGAAGAGTATTTGAAAATACAATATGATCTGTTACGAGAAGACTTCGTGAGCCCCCTCAGAAATGATATGACTAGCTATGAAAAATTTCGTTCTAAGGCTAGGCTGCAAAATATAAAGTTTCATGAAGTTATGTTTTCACATAAAGGGGCGAAATTTGAGGCAACCGGTTATCATGTGAAGATTTTATCTGAACTGGATCAAAATGTTATGGGACTAGAGTCTAAAAGATTAATAACAGGATCACTCGTGCTTTTTTACTATGATGATTTGAGGGCCATTGTATGTGGAAGAGTGGAAGACAGTGAAAACTTGAAATACAAGAGGTTTGTTGCATCAACTATATTTTTAGCCGATTCATTTTCTTGTCGTGAGATTGAACAAATGTTTAGGTGATGTGTCAATACATGATGTCAAAACATGCGTGGATACTTTGAAGTTTTCCAATATTTGTTTCTAAATTCATGATAAACACACTTTCCACTTAATTTCCTCGCCCATAAACATATTGCTCTGATGTCTAATGACTAAAATGTGAACCTATTCTAGCTACTTTATTTTCAGATTACTTGTAAGTTTGCATCCACATAAAAACATGGACTTCAACAAAAAATATACAATGATAGAGTACACAGTGTTTTTTGAACCATATTACTGTGCTTTGAAGGTATTACAAGGGATGTCTGACTCTACATTTCCCATGGAAAGGTAATGGTAATATAACTAAAAAATGCGTAGGCTGACTCTGTACTTTTTACTTCTTCTAGTAATCTTATGATGAAGATATGGGTTGGAAATTTCAACAGTATTGAATTGAATTTAAATCATATTGAAAACAATGAGCAACTTGTGAATTATTGATAGTTCCAAAAATTATTGACTTTTCAAACTTCAAAAATGGAAAAAATATTCAACACACTGATACCTTTACAGAGTTAACCTATTTGACGCCATTTTCTAGGAGGGTAAATAGCAATCTTGTAATTAATTATTCATCATCCTTATTCAGTTAAAATGTAGTGATCTGTAGTTTGGGCTGTACTTACCATGCAATGATACTATTCTAGAAATAACGATTTTGTTCGGATTTTTGAATTCTTGATAGTGAAAAAATATTGAAAAAATACGATTAAAACTTCAAAAATCCGATCCATATCCTAATTTCTAAACTGGTATCATAACACAGAGGTTATTCTCTTTTTTTTTAATTTCCTTAATTTCTAATATTCAAAAAACTTACTTTGTGTCAAAAATTCTATTAAAATCTTCAATGAATTGATACAATTGTACTCGAAATATAAAGCAAACCAGACGCCATTTTACAAAAGGCTGGATTGTTGATCATATTTAGTTAAATAGTTAAATAATGCAGTACTCTGTACCTAGTAGTCGCTAGAACAGAAACAGAGCGAATGAGGCAGATTTATTAAAAATGAAAACTACATCCTGAAATACCGTCCAATATGAAAAAAATCAAATGCTTTGAATTTTTTCGAAATACTTAAAACGCCTTGAAATTTGCTATGTTCATAAAATTGATGTATCCTGAAGTTGTCAGCCATTCGCTTTTGAAAATGATTAATTTATGTTTTGAATGAATAATCAGTCTAACAAGCACGGAGAATTGCCGGAGTTAAAAATGTATAGTTGATGAAAGTCTTCCATCAATGCCAAATCTTTTTAATATCTCAAACACCCCCAACTCCTTATCCCCAATTTTTTACCTCTCCGAAAATCTTTAAAAACGATCCGGCACCCCTGAAATCTCTAAAAACTATGTGATAATCACCGTCACTTCACCGATTTTCAAAAAATGCAAAGCTTTTTGGTCCTTGTCATAGTAGTAATCTAGTGTCAAAATTTCAACAAAAGCCGAATAGTCCTTTCCGACAGACAGAAAGGAATGATAGATTTTCGTGATGTATATATTATGAAATATTGAAGAAAAAAAACATAATATTGAATACCTTTGCTTGATATGATTCAAGAAAAAAAAATAGTTTGCTAAAGATTTTGATCTACGACTTAAATCTGCTCCATGTTATTTCTGTAGATTTGTTTTATTTTTCTGCACATCTCTAGGTACATTGTGGATTTGAATTTGTCAGCGAAACGTCCTACTTATTTTATTGAAACATCAAAAGGTGCAAACGAATCAAAATTCAACAGATCACAGCTTAGTGCTTATAAAAATGCTTTGAATAAGGAGTTTGTACTGATACAGGTAAATAGATAATAAGAATTAGTCATAATAAGAATTGAATTGCTGATGTCTATCATCTCGATTTTGTATTGGCTTCTGAAAATTGTATTATGGATTTGCTTTTACCTATTTCATCTTTCACAATCAGGGAAGCATTGGTTTTCCTTGTTATTTGTTTTGATATGAGTTGATACAATATGGGTGCTTTATTAATGTTTCTTTTAGGGTCCCCCTGGAACTGGAAAGACATTTTTAGGTCTAGAAATTGTTAAATATCTCATTGAAAACACACAAACATCACCGATATTAGTAGTGTCTTATAAAAATCACGCACTCGATCAATTTTTGGAAGGATTGCTTCAATGTACCCAGGATATTATCAGGTATTTTATATAAAATGGTAACTTGATTTCTGTTGAAAGCAGAGAATTTATTCGGAATAAAAAAATGAAGTTGAGCATATTAACGTCGTACTTCCCACGAAATTGTATCTGTTAAAAAATAATGTTCAGGGCCGAATATGGAACGGTTGACCTCCTACGAGAATTGAATTAGATGAATATTGTAAACTTTCAAACCTCACCTTTCTTACAATTTGAAAAAATACCTACTCGACGCCATTTATATTGCTCATTCGTGATTAATTATGATCTTTATATAATCAAAAAAGTACGTCACACACAAGTCCATACATGTAAAATATTAACATTATTAATGCATCAAATATCTATCACATGCTTCATTTATTTTTCTCACGTTTATTTAGTGATCAACGTAATTGTACCTAATGGTATAATTTTTTTCAGATTTGGAGGACAATCAAAAAATCCGAAAATGACTAAGTTATCTATGAAAAATCAGCGTGATAGAAGAAAGGGACATTTTAATGAATATATAAATTCTACAATATCAACATGTTACAGGAGATACGTTAATTCTGAGAACAATTTAAAAATATCTGACAGAAAATTGGATATGATCGTTAGTGGGGAAGCTGTCGTAAAGTTTTCTACATTAGTTACATATAGCGTGAACTGTAGTTGGGATATCATATATAAAAATAAATCAAGTATAAAGTGGTTGTTGCAGGATGTTGCTCAAGTAAGACTTATTGTTTACCATACCATATAATATAGGAAGTGACTGGCTACGCCTGTGCATGAAACCTATTTTGCCTTCTCTCTACTTGAATAAGAATAATCTAGACATATGTACGTCAATTCATTTTAAGGGGTCGGAAAAAACTTTCAACTTTGAAAATATAATATAAAATATATCGATAATCCTGAATATATATATGTACATATAGTTGCTAAAGATGTTATGTGAGAGATATGTTCCATGTTGTCTCTTACATAACATTTTTAGCAACAACCTCATTAACTTATGTAAGTCATATGTTGGTTGTTTCTTTCTTCTTTGTTCTCACACCTGTTGCATATGTACTTACTCATTGTAGCCCTGAAGATGGATGCAAGCCATCCGAAAGCTTGGATTAAAAATTAAAAGAGTACACCTTATATATATATATATATATATATATATACATATATATATATATATATATATATATATATATATATATATATATATATATATATATATATATATATATATATATATATATATATATATATATATATATATATATATATATATATATATATATATATATATATATATATATATATATATATATATGTTTTCCCGACATTTCATGATATAAATTACGAAAAATCATATCATTCCTCCTCTCGGTCCGTCTGTACGGCATTTTAGGGCGTAATTGTCTTTTTTTGAATGAACTAATTAAATCCGTTTTTGTTTCCGCAGATTACTGCATTTAAACTATAGTGGAACGATATATGAAATGTCAGAGCTGTAAGTGCGGAGTTCAAATAATCACGTGCAATGTGTATGTGGATATGTTTGGGTTTAAGAATCATTTGACGTGTTAGTCTTGGGCATTTTTGCGAGAATAATAAAAAAATAACTGATATTGCTACAATAGCATTTTCGTGGTTCGTTGAATTATTTCCCAATAGCAATATAGGCTATCCATTATTTTTGAAAATAACAAAAAATAAATTTTCATTAGATTTTGTCTCGCAATCGGTAGTTCGGTAAAACATGTCTAAAATGGGTAAATGTACAGGAAAAGCGGTACCGTACTATTGATAATAGGGTTGTTACATACATACTTTTATGTTCCCAGATTGATGAAGATGATCAATTACTGCATCAAGTGACTTCACTGCTGCCCTCGTAAGTATATGGTAATGGGGTAAACTATGTACAGTACTATAGAATCTTGTAAATTAATCTGAAATGTGTAACCGATTTATATCAACTATAATAAGCACAATTTTATTTCAGGTTATCAGGATCGACGTGGTTGTTTACAATGGCTGCAATTAGAAATTTGTGCAATGATATCGAGAAAAAGGGGTTTCTCGCCATCCGTACTCGGAGCGAGATAGATGATAATAAATTAAAAAAGCTAATAACGGTACTTCTAAATAAAATCACCACAATCAAGGTAAATGCAATCTATAATGCTATGATAAATTCAGAGCTCCTATCTCATTAAATGTCTTTATTAGTACAGTGCCACCTCGATTCACCCTCGCTGTGGACAGAAAATTTCTGACAAAATAGCTACCATTCATCACTCACAGTGTTGATGAAGTAAGAAACGCACTCCATGAATTCCGCAACTAACAATGGGACTTGTTTCCTGGAACGAAATATTTCTCTCGGAAAAGTAGCAGGATCGTTCAGAAATGACTAGTTGGAATAGCTTTTGCATATCCACGCTCCTGGAGACATTGACTTTAGGACCAAGGATAAGTTTGAGATTTTTGCGTGCACACTTCTGTTAATGAAGATTATTCTTTGGGGGATCAGAGGAATCATTGGAGATTCCGCTTTGCACACCAGTGGAGTTTCGCATTTAAGACCTAACCTGGAATCTGGAGAAGATCAAATCGTTAACAATGAGTTGAAGCTGATGTTGCCAAAACCTTAAAATATCTAGTGACAATTATCAATCCGGGACTTTATTGCGGTAGTGAAAGACGGCATGATTCCCAGGAAGACGGGTTCGAATTTCCTCAAGGATTATCTCCCCATTAGTCTGATGTCTGTTCCCTCTAAGCTCGACGAAAATATGATTCTCCGTCACCTCGAGAATTTATCATTTGATCATGTGATTCTTTACTTGCGCTTTGTCTGAGAACAGTACGAAGTTATTGGCCTCAACAAAAGTATTGGTATTACACTTCTGGATGACATTTGATATTTTGAAAATGTGTCACGGGGGCATTTTTTGTTAGCGATTTCAAAAGGGCTTCTTTTGGTTTCTAAATCTTTTTTAAATCTTCCTTGAAGGCAGGCACTTTGAAATCAAATTGAACGTTTTGTCATCTACAAGGTGTTCTTTAGGGTTCTGTTCTTGGTCCTAGACTTTATTTACTGTTTACACTTGTCGTTTGCCCCAGCGTTTGTGAGGTCTCTATCTCTATAATGACGAAACTGTGCTTAAGATTATTTGTGAAACTGTGTGAAAACTACACAACTTTTTATCTACATGATGGAAGAGTTTCACCAAGTAAGAGCGTCTACAATCTACATGTGCTTGAGAGGAGGAAGAATTGGAATGGGCTGGGGTTTCAGTAAATTGTGCTCTTATACCATAGGAAAACTCTGGCAGATGTCTGGCAGAGACACAAAGGAGCATCAAATTCTAAATTGAAAATTATGTTTTGCCAACTTTACTATATGTTATGAAAAACTGTTTTACATCGTTTGCAACGAGAGCCTAAGCAGAGAACTCGACATACCTTTGAAGGTCTATACCAGCACACGACGACTCGTACTATGAACAAAATAAAATCGTGCAGTTTTAAAACCGACCAAAATTACATTTTTCAACACGGTTCCGTAAATTTTAGATTATCAGTAGTTTTGATTCTAGTTGACAATGCCAAGGTGATCCCTTCAACCGACTTACTTACTCCTGTTTGCTTTCCTCCTTTTGTTTTTCTCCCCTTCTTTATTATTTTGCCTGGTATCTGAGCAAACAGACCTGACAGACCGACTGACTCATAAAACTCCGACTAAGAGCAAAGGTACTGCGAACCACCCTCACAATGTCGATTCTCCATTCGAGCACTTCCGAATCAAGGATCATATGAAAAAAATGTAAAAAAGTACATTACCTTTTATGAAATAAGCAGCTATTTTATCAACTTAATGAAACAAAAGATATTCAAATAATAAAATATTGTTTTGTTTGATTTATAATGCTTAAGGATCTTTTACACTTCTAACCCTATATCGGGTATATCAAGAATATAGAAATTAGTTACATTAATTTATGTTTTCTCCTGTATTATGAATAGTCTTATTATAGTTAATGACGGAGATACAATACAAATTGTATGTCATTGAGACATTAACTCGCACTATCTTCACTTGCAGAGCTATATGGCATCTGATCTCCCTCCTCTACAAATTGAGGAACTGTCGATGGATGAACAAAAAGATCCGTTCAAAATTCCTATTCATAAACGATGGCGACTGTATAAAACATGGATCAAGACTTATGTCACTCATATTCACGCAGAAATCGATAGGTTGGTATCTTCAAACAAATTTGGAAGTAATATAACATTATCAGCCCCACAGACTTCGGTTTTGCTCGATCGTTTTGTTCTGCGAGCTAGTCCGCTCGATCAAATTCGATGCACGACTGACAACGATGGACTTCCTGCCAGACACTTTTTTTATCGTTTTTTATCGAACAGACTTATTCGCCAAACAAAAACGTGTGTCTGTAGGACTTCTCAGATAAAGTCAAATTAATGTCATGAAGTGGATGTTATAATAAATAATATTATTAGAGCGAGCAACTCTTTGCAACGATTCCTCGCTCTATGTGAGGAAATTCCTATTTTTCTTAAATATGAAGTCAAGTCCAACAATACAGAACTGGAAAATCAAAAGCTAGATGTACAATTTTTAGCAGACCTTCAATTTTGAACAGACCTGATATCTCACCTTAACGAATTGAATTTGAAGCTACAAGACTAACAGAATAATTTATTAACTTGCTTTATACGAGACGAGTGAACAATTTTGAAACGCAGGCCTACAGAAAAGAGGCACAAAGTAGCATAGGTAGAATATAACGTTAGTTAAATTGAGACATATTTAGCAAAGCTACTTGGATGACGACTACTGAAAGTAGTGACCTAGACCGTACAGATACTCAGATTGCTCGGAATATATATACAAAAAATGGAATGTAATTTATCGCAATAACGTGCATACACATTTTCACAAAATTGCAACTGAATTCGAACAAATCAATATTTTAAGGAACATCGTTCAGTACAACAATGCATACAAGAACTTCGACCGAGTGAGTCTCCCAGACAATGTACAACTTATGAAAGAGATGGACGTCATAGGGATGACCACCACCTGTGCTGCTAGGATGCGCGAAACTTTGGAGTTGTTGGAGTGCCCTATTGTAGTAATTGAAGAAGCTGCAGAGGTCCTAGAAGCTCACGTTGTTTCGGTGAGTGATCCAGGGCCTTATACTTAGTCGTTTATCAAGTGTGCAATTGAGGGTACGTCACTGAGTGAACTCTAAAGTGTTGCCTTATTTATCTTGCGAGAGGAAGGAAAAATGCCATCGTCGCTATCTCTCAAAAATAACTAAAGTTTGCTTCTTTTTTGTAAATCTTACTATCTTATTTGAACCTTTATTTTACTATACGAGAAACAGTTCGTTGTGATAATCTTTGCAAATCCTCATGGATGATTTGTAAATAAACATGTAATTAGTGTAAAAAATAAAATCAGACCTTCAGAGTTACAAACCTGAATATTCTCATTTGCATAAAACCAAGGGGTAACAAATAACTGATGAAGGGTAGAATGTATAAAGCTCTTTAGCTTACTCAGTTCTTTATTGGTGAATGACATTTACTATTACTTTTGAAAATTGATAGTTCTTGAATTACTACTCATTATAAAAAATAAAGTGATTCATTGCGTTTCTCAAATAAACTCGTGGACCTCTTTGAATAGCAGGTTGTTCATCATAATGCTCAATGTTTTCGCGAATTCCTTCGTTACTTACCTAAGTGACGACTATGAATACGGTCACTACTTATGTGTGAATCCTTTATCTGCTGTAACTATACAGATAGTGACATATTTCTTAAGTTATCTATAAAGTTAGGTTGTTTCACGGAAAAGCCTAGATAGATTATTACTAAAATAAACCAGAAGGGACCTGGACAAAAAACGTATGCATTTGATTCATTTACTAAGAGAATTAGATCCAGAAGCCGCTACACCTGATTTTAACAAAGCTGATATTTTGCGCAAAAATTGTTTAATATGTATTTAAGAACTATCGTCTAGGATGAAAGCTAGCTTTAGGAGAACATTTTTTAGACAATTACAAAAAAAATGCTTTGCGAATTGTCGCCTGTTGTATACTGGTGGGGATTTTTTATCTTCTGAATAGGAAAGACCAGGTGTGCCTATGACAAAAAATTGAGGACGTTAATACCTTCCGCTATAGTGTTCGTTTATTTCTCTTTGTAGGCTGTAACCAAACATTGCAAACATCTAATCCTCATAGGGGATCATCAGCAACTAAGACCAGCCGTAGCTGATTACGAAATCGAGACCAAGTATGAACTAGGCGTCAGTCTATTCGAAAGGATGGTGATAAACGGTGTCGAGTGTCACACTTTGGATGTCCAACACCGCATGAGACCAGAGATTTCAAAGCTGATCGTGCCTGCGATCTATCCTAACCTTAAAGATCATAAATCTGTTAAGAAGTATCCCAACGTCAAAGGAATTCACGGAAATGTCTTTTTCTTGTCCCATGAAGAACCGGAAGCACGTAAGACTTTTTAAACACGATAGGCCCACTTGGAGCAAATTTTATTCTTGACCTTTACTAATTCTTTCAATATTGAAAGTGTAATTCTTTCAATATTGAAAGTGTTCTTAAGTATGACTTAATCACGCCAATGTTACTTAATAGTAAGAAGTTAGTGGCATCATTGTTTGCAGTACCTACACACATTGATATGAAGTGTCTGTTCTTGCAGTATACAATAAGGTGTACACTTCTCAATCTAATAATTACTCGAAATTATCAAATAAGCAGAGACAATTTGTTTACACTTATTCAGTGGTTTAGGTACACACAAAAAGAAACCGATTTTGTTCGTATTTGGTGAACAACAATGATAGGATAAATAGAATGCTAGATTTGAGAACTCTAGTAGCCTTTGTAAATGGTTAATTTTAATAGTTTGACGATGATTCGAACCAAAACGCTTCACAAAAAACTACTTTTGTTTGTGGAACCTTGTGTTTTAATTAGATTATTTGATCGTGATACATTCTTGTAAGCTTGCCTTGCTTGTAGGCTGCAAGCTGATCTATTATTATGTCTTTTTTAGGATATCAGTTGATAGATGACCGTCATTCTGTTCATTATTTTCCAGATGCTGGCGATTGCAGTAAAAAGAATATTCATGAAGCCAAATTTCTCGTAAAGCTTGCTGAATATCTACTGCAAAACGATTATAAAGCAGTTGATATAACAATTCTGGCAGCTTACTTGGGTCAAGTGAAAGCACTGAATACTGAAAGACGTTTATCTACCCATGAAGGAATGAAAAACATTGCAATAAAGTCTGTGGATGAATATCAGGTATGTTCTCTTCTACAGTATTTCTGAGTATTCATTCCGAACGTTAGTGGTTAAATAAATCGCCTTATCTGAAAAATAGTTGATCTTTGTTGATTTCTTTTTTTCATTAAACCACAAACACTACACAGTTTCAACTACTGGCGCAATCACTTTAAAGCGGATAAAGGATTCAAAAAGAGAAGGTGATCAAAAAACAAGTGGATGAAGTCAAAAGGTGTGATACAAACGTTGTAGAAGAGCTAATTTGTAAAAATAGCGTTAAAAATCACTTCTTTCCAAGTTGTAGGTCTTTAAGTGTATTGGATAGACTCAGTAGCATACTATCCGATTCCAACGCCACATGTGAGTAACAAGAAGCTATGTCACCTCATATATACCTACCTTGAATGATTTTAACGTTAAAGATTCCATTCATGTGGTTTTATGAATGTTTCATTCACACAACCCCCAGTGTCCATTTCATATTCAATCGGATTGCGTAAAAAGATACATAATAAATGTACTGAAGCAACATTGAATGCCCCACCACCCACCTGTGATGTATGTGACGTAACACTTATGGTAAAGCATATTTTAGTGGAATGCCCCTTGCTGGAAGCTAAAAGACTGCAACATTATGTCGAAGCATCCCTAGTGAATGTTGTAGGAGATAAATATGACGTTAATTAGCTATTGATGTATCTAAATGAAATTCATGTTTTACTTAATATATAATCTCAACCGTCACTAATCACCGGCATAGGTTTGCGGTCATTTTTATGAATGAAAAAATATTGAATGCTTGCAAGGTATTGCAACCCGATTTCATAATTTGCTTCAGCTTATTTCATTTGCTTGGTTTTTAGGGCGAAGAAAACAAAATTATCTTACTATCGCTGGTAAGAAATAACAAAGAATCTAAAATAGGTTTTTTAGCTAACGAGAAAAGAGTGTGTGTGGCTCTTTCAAGAGCGAGAGAGGGCCTCTACATAATGGGAAATATGAAACATCTGTCTTCCAAGAGTAGAGTAAGTATGTCTTAAACCGAGCTGGATTTTAATTTTATGTTTTATTAATGCTTGAAAACCTTGCTGCCCATATGAATTTCAAATTGCCCATGGATAAACATGCCAGCATAACTCGGATTAGTTCACAATATTGATTCCACAATGCTCTGAAAAAACTGACTGGGGATTGTCGGAAGAAAGGAACTTGGCTATATGTTTGTACAGTTTGCAATGTAAAGATATTTATAATTGATTTGTTGTATCACTGTTTATTTTATTCTGCGATTTCTGGAGCTATAGACATTCTTGATGGTTGCCACCCACCAGTTGTACCATCGAAAGGTCTTTTCTACCATTTGAAGGGTTAACGCCTGGATTTGGTTTACTATTAGTGAAAACTGTTTGGATGGATGATTTGCGTCACAGCATTCTATAGAAAACAACAAAAATGTTTTCATCTGACAAGGAAAACTGGCGACAGGCATTTCAATCCAATCATATTTAATTGTTTCTTGTTTTATTAAACTATTACTGACACTTCGTGATAAAACATGTTTCTACCTTACCTTAGAGTTTCACAGTCTGTTTTAACTAATTCTTGTGGCAATTTGTTAAATTTCTTTTTGTATCTTGTATCTCATTAGAAGCAGAATAAGTTGTTTACATTTTTATTCAAATTGGAAAGTATCATTTTTGATGTTGCCATTTGGATACTTAGTGAATATATATAATACTGTATGCTTCCTATTCTCAATAATTTATCGTTATTATATAAATCACAGTATAACCAATAGATCTATAATTGAAAGAATTAATAGCATTACAGTGTTATCTGGTGACAAAACAGACGTCGTAAAGGGACATAGTACACGAAACTTAATTTATTATAATTTGTGAAATTTTACATTAAGAACCTTATTCATTAGTTCATAAGTTCCGTGTTCGCACACATTAGTGGTAGAATTAGTAATAAACTATTTATTAGTAGACAGAACTCCACTCATTCGTATAACTACTATTAAGGCTTGTAGATTTTTTTTACTTCTTAAAAGACCCACTGATAGAAATCCCCGTTCCTCCCTTTCCTCGCCATTAATCTTCCCCCCCCTTCCAAAATCTTGACAAATGTCATCTTGATCAATTTCTGGGTCAGTAACCTCGGTTTTGCTATATGGGATTATGGGCGCTCATAGTCAAACTCGATTTTTTCGTAATTTAAAACGCTGTTTCCCTAACTAGTTAAAAAAAAAATCTCTAATCTTTCGCATTTGCGAATAATTTGCCAATTAAGGAATCTATAACTATTAATATTTATATATCTCGTGTTTTCGTAGTTGTGGAAACAGATAAAAGAATCTTTGCAGCAGTCTCAGGAGGGTGTTGGGCCAATTATGAAGTTGAAATGTCAAATTCATGGGAACATTTCTTATGTAGCATCCGAGGAGGATTTAGAATCCTTCAAGGAAGGCGGTTGTATAGAAAAGTGCATGGAAGAACTGGAATGTGGACATATATGTAGACGAAAATGCCATGGCTTAGATGTTTCACATATTGCTAAATATCTTTGCACCGAAACGTGTAAGAGGTATGGATTCAATCTTTATACTCGTATGTCTGCATTTTGATAATGGGTATAAGGTCAGGTACTATATGCGGTCATTATTAACAAGAAAGAAGTCTAATTCAAACAGTCACGTAATTGTGGTTCCAAATATCAAACTTCAAGGACAGATTGATCAATGAATAATAAATGATTTAAAAAACTAAATAAAACAGGTTTTTATGGTTAATCGACCTAAAAACCAAAAAAATAAATATAAAAATTATATTATCAACGAGAAAATCAATAAAAGCTTAACAGGTAAAAGGAGAAAACTTATTTATTTGAGTGTACCTACATTGCATTTTTCAGATATCCTTGCCCAATCCACGACAAAATTATCTGCGACAATTTGTGTTGTGAAAAGTGTGGCCCTTGCAAGGTTGACACGAAAGAAAAATTATCATGTGGTCATTTTGCAAAATGCTACATGCTTACCTCTGATGAAGAAAATATAGACTGTCAAGAAATTGTGATGGTTATATTGAAGTGTAAGAGACATAAATTTAAAACACACTGTTACAAGCTTGAAGATGTTAATAGGGTATGTACTAAATGTGAAAGTGAACCACAAAAATAATTTGCAATGGAGTAGGGGGATATCTTTCCCATGCTTCAATTTGTTGTGTCCCAAAACTTATCAGATTCAAGAATAACTGTTTAATTAATACGGGGTATTTAATATTAGGTATACCTACTTATAATTATTATATATCATGACATAAACCTGTTTTCAACAGTATTATTTACTGCTTTACTGTATTAGTCAATGACTGTGAGTGGAATTTTCATTTTACCGTATATTGTATCCAATCCAGATTATTATTTTTGTCAAATATATATATATATATATTCTTTTTAATCCCACTGTTTGATTTCCCAGACACACCCTGTTTTATATCTAGAAGTATTCAAACAAAAAACCTATTGAATTATTTCCAGGTGTAAATATTGATCAGTATAGATTGACTAGTTATTCAAACCTTCAATTTTTAAATTTTAAATCAACCTGAAATCTTGAAAAAGTCCTTTCCGCGAAGGCGGAAAGCCTATCGCGTTCCAGAAGCGGTGCGAGAGGATATATGTGTTCACATTGACATTAAATCGGTGTAGATTGTAAACATCGGGGAACAAACTCTGTCAGCTCATTTCACAATGCTAAGGTTCTCCGAAAGAACGAATTTTTGGACTTGTTCGCGGCGTTGAGGAAAGTACCAACCCCTGTGGAACACCAGCGTTGATGGTAAATAAATCGAATGCACATCCATCCGCTACCACATCTCCTGGTGCCTAAGAAAACTATCCAACCATTGGCATAATCCTGTTTGCAAACCCATGAGCAGAAAGCTTGATTAGAAGTATATTCCTACACACATCCTATGAAAAGCCTTCGATATATCGAGCGCGACGACTCGAGACTCTATGAAGCTCAATCGCTCTGCTCCTTATGTGGGTAATGTAGGCCAGAGGATCTCCTATGGATCTATGTTTACAGAAGCCATATTGGCGAACATTGATGATGTTGTTTGTCCATGTTTACAGAAGTTGTATATGTTAATCACAATCTTTGTAATCTTGGACATGATGCAGAAAAGTCACAGGTCTATGGTTGCTAGGCACGGTTTTTTTGCTCTTAGGAATGGGTTGCACGCAACCAATGTTCCATCCAGTAGGAAACAACCGTACCTAATCGGACAATCTGAAGAATTTCGAAAGGACTGGTTTAAGTTCCGCGGTTTGAGGCTTTAAGAGGATTGTTGGTATTTGGTCTGGAAAAGTAGATTTTCTAGTGTTCACCATCTCAGGAATGCATTTTGAATTTAACATCCCGTTGCTGGAACCTTATTTCTGGTATTTTTAAGCCCAAGCTGACGGTGAGTGATGCTTGGAAGGTTATTGTTGAATGAGCAGCAAAAACTTGCCCCAAGGTATCTGCCTTTTCTTTGGGAGTTTAGGTAATGGAACCATCTTCTCTTATCAGTGGTGTTATGGACCATTAACATAAGTTCTGCCTAACAGTCTTTGCTACAGACCAGAATGATCTGAACAAGTTAGGACATGAGAAGAGTTTGTTCTTGATTTTCTGGTTGTGCTCTTCATTGCTGTTATAAATATTATAACTTCATCTCTGCAGCTACGGTTAAACCATGGAGGGACATTTAAAAAAAAACAAAAAAAAAGATTCTAAAATAATTTATGGTCCGACAGTTTTTTATCCTTAATATCAAGGTGTTTCAAAGTTATTATTAAACATATTCGATATTTCTAATAGTACTGTCAATTCGTGTAAAATCGCGGTTACGCGTTAGCGAGTTTGCGACCACTGGTTTATAATACTAATATACTTGTGCTATCTAGCGGTTGATAGCAGCAGTCCCATGACGTTTATATCTATAGTTTCCTTGTTTTGTGCTTAAATAATTTTGTCTAGTGATGGGTAATCGCGACTCGATGTTTGCTGTGTCATTTGGAGCGTTTGTAAAATTTAATTGCAAAGTAAGAGAACAATAGCAAACCAATGTGGCTGAAGGTCATTGATTTATGCAAAATTCATGTTGCATAAGTTTTATGATGTGTTGTGAAATAAAGTACATACATGGTATATCCGTTTATGTTTTGTGGAATAGGGGAATTTTCCGTATTTCCATAGATTTTGTTCTGTGGTGTGGTGAACTCAATCCATCCATAAGTTGGTTGATGTGTACATGATGTGTACCAATAGCATAGCAGGTTGCATAGCATCTGACCTGTTTCAAAATATCCATTGGAGAAATGGTTATATGGCCTTTCTGTGGGGGAATTTTTTGTGTCATGTCATTATATAACTGTGAGGCAGTTTCCGGAACTATAGTTATAGTAACAAATCACCTTATACATATATTCTGTGCTGCTGATTTTTGTGAAGGTTCCTTCTAACATTGAAAGTGGTATTGTTTAGACTTGTTTAGTTGAATAATTCATAAAATTTGATTACACGTTGAAAAATACTACCAAAATGATGGAAGGTAAGAATATTCCAACCACAATATGTAGCACTCGAAGATCATAAAACAACCCCATAATAAATTCGCTGGTATAGTTAGGTGAAGTTTGAACAGTACTCTTGGTTTGACTTGTGTTTTGGAACTTCTAGACTACATGAATCTATGATTAGCATCAGGGTTGTATATTGCTATTCTGTATTCTATTTTTGGACTCCTATGTTGATATGTATGTGATGGTTCATTTGTCATCCTGTATAATTTGAAATTGTGATTCACAATGAGTGCTCTTGGCCACTATATGGTAGATCCCAGGGTACATCATGTGCTGATTATAGTAACCATGATTGAAGGCATGAGTGGAAGCTCAAATGCAACCTCCAATCAACCCATCATACCATTTCTATAGAATGAGCCTTGTAGTTTTTACAAATCATTTTAGCCTCTAGAAAAAGTGGGATCATCAGTTGACTCAGTTTCTTGAACATTTTAGTTGGATTTCAGGACTGTTGATTTTATAAGAGATCCTATTTTAAACATTTGCACCTATTTAAATTTGTTATAAATATGCAATTAGATACACTTTTTGTGGGTCCAAATGAATCAATATGATCCTAATTTAATTAATGGTATTGATTATGTATTTGAAAATGACAACTCCATGTAAATTAGTGGTTGAAAAATGCTCTTCTGTATGATAAAAACAATAGAAATTTAGGTTTTTGTCTATGATGTAACCAATATAAGGATGGAAATTTATATACAAGCTTGCTTATGTCATTTGTTGTTTAAAGTCTTTTACTGACTTTTAATTTTATAAATATTTTGTATATACATGATATTAGATCTGATGCCATTGGAATTTATGTCAAATAATATATGAAAATAAGATATACCTATAGAAGTAATGTTCATATGGTAATAAGTTTCTGAACCACTACTTCATCATATTGTCCAAACCATAGTTCAATGATATGTGATTCCACAATGTTTGAGCTAAGCATACAGAAATATTTACCAGCCACTCTGTAATAAATCTTACAATCGCTATATTGTTGGTTCATTATTTTTAGGTCAGAGAAAGAATTCATATAATATTAACTCGCTTCAGAACAATTTCAGTGGTTTATCTTTATTAGACCATGATACAAATATTAATAGATTACTTGAAGTGAACATCTATCCTACTAGATCTGAAATCTTTGCAAAATCAAGGCCACCAATTGCACCAAATAAAATAGATGGCCCATACTCCTCTGTCACACAATACTTGAAGGTGCAATATGACCTGTTACGAGAAGACTTTGTGGGTCCACTTAGACAAGATCTGACTAACTATGAGGAAGGCCATTCTGAGGATAGCTTGCAAAACTTGCACTTTCATGAAGTTAGGTTCCTACGTAAAGGAGTTAAACATGACTCAACTTGTCACTGTATAGAAATATTATCTAAGTTGGATAATGTAGAAGTTTTATCAGCTTCAAAAAGGTTAATAACAGGATCTTTTGTACTTTTTTACTATGATAATCTACAAACTGTTATCTGTGGGAGAGTTGAAGATAATGGCCAGTTGAAATCTAAAAGGTAGGTTGGCTTTTGGCAGCAAACAATTATCATCATTATAAAAGTCCTAATATTATTGGAATCTGTTTCCAATGTATTTTAGTTCTAAGGGTTCTTAATATATGGTTCATTTGAAACCATATGTACTGTTCATTCTAAAACAATTTGATGCCAATATTCTATAGTCTTGTGGGATATATTTATAATTCATTGTTTTTATAAAGTCCCATCTAGACTATGTAGCAAAAGACATTACAAAACAATATGACCAATTTATTGTTGAATTGAGCTATCTACCATAATGACATATTTTAATGCAAAAATAACAATATCACTATGTCAAAATATTGTAAAATAGTGTGCAAGTGTCAAATTTTGAAGAATGAATTATGGTTGCAACATTCCTTTGTAATTTTGTAAAAACAGCAGGCTGAGGGTAACAGTTTTTTGGTATGATCATTGTAGAATGCTAAGAAAATATCATGGTACTGAACAGATCCTATGTGGAGGCCATTTTGAGAATTATGTTAGAAAAAAGGTTCCAAATAAAACAATGTGATCATATGACCACTCAATATTTTATGAAACTTGCAATATTGCATATATAATTTGACATATTCATTATAGTTTTCTCTGAAATAGCCCAGCTTTCAAACTTGTGAATACTCCAATGTTCAATCTAGATTAAATTATTTAAATTTATCAATATTTGATTAAAAATCAAATATTCCATGTTATGCATGTACAACAAAATAGAATAAATTAAATAGTGACACTAATCATTCACAAAACTTAGTGGATACTTCTTTTCTGAAGTTACATCCAGGAAAGTAGATTACTCTGAAGTTTTCATTGATTTATTTATTCATTGACCAGAAAATATTACATATTTGTAATTTCATTGACATTTTTTATTTATTTTCTATATAATTAGGTTTCATTCATGCTTCAAGTATAACGTTATTTGACTGAGATTGATCTACAGCAGTTTTTCAAATTTATCTTAACTTTTTTTCAGATTACTTGTGAGTCTTCATCCAGAATCATATATATTTTCCAACAGACAATATACTATGATTGAGTACACTGTGTTTTTCGAAGCATACTACTGTGCTTTGAAGGCATTGCAGGGCATGTCAGATAGTACGTTTCCTATGGAAAGGTAATGCCAAATGAATAAAAATTTTGTCATATTATTACAGATACTTTCGGTACTATTTGTAAATAGTGAATGTAGTAGTTTGATAGTTAGAGATAAATAAATATTTGGACATAAAAAAAATAATGCTTTTGTATGCTTATTAGAAATTCAAATTTGTGGTTTTGATAATTTTTTTGGTAATTTCAAAAGATTCAATAAATGGCAAACTTTATTTTCAAATACTTCTTAAGTTTCTTCACATTAGGTGTACTTAAAATATTTATGAAACATCTCATAGCTTTTGTGGTTTCTTCATTCTGCAGTAATTTGTTGGCATAGTAAAACACCTTTCAAGGTGTTATAATGTTTATGTCGATTGATGATTATTGTTAATGCACTAGGAGTACCAAGTAAATCTATTTGACCTCTTACTACATAGACTAAAATATATTCTCAGGGAGCTCAAAATTTTCGAACTAAACTGGTTTTTGATTTTATATTCATCCCAGAGCATAGTGGAAAAAATTTAGGACTTACATTTTTTTCTGACGATAACTAATTCAATTTCTTCACAGTTTTAAGTTTTTTCTAATATGTAGAATAACTTTTTCCAGAAGGTTGAATGTTTTTGAAATTTTGGCATGCACATACATATTAAGGTGGGTTGATGATAGTCATATCAGGTCAATCAAGTTTACTCCACTTTATAAATTCTGCTTGCATATTCTTCTTCATAAGTTCCAATGAATCAGACCTTAATAATTTTAGTTTCAATTTGAAAATAATAATCAGAAATCAGAAAATACTTGATTCCTACTTCGGATTAGAAAAAAAATCTCCAAAACTTTACTATATTTATCTCATCAGGTATATCGTGAAATTGAATTTGTCAGTGAATCGTCCCAGCTATCTTTATGGAATAACAAGAGTTGTTAATGAGCTAAATTTGAACAAATCACAACGTAGTGCTTGGGAAAATGCAGTAAATAAGGAATTTGTGCTGATACAGGTAAATATGTATACAGAAATAAAGAAGCATTATTTTCAGTTTTGAATCAAGAGATTCAATATGGAGCTGCTTCACTGAATTTTTTAGGGTCCCCCTGGCACAGGAAAGACGTTTCTGGGTCTCAAGATAGTTAAGGATCTTATCATGAATTGTAATAGAGTATCTCCAATATTGGTAATCACCTTTAAGAATCATGTTCTTGATCAGTTCTTAGAAGGATTACTTGATACCACCCATGATATTATCAGGTATTTTATATTGATTGTTATATTTTTTATTTTAAAACATTGATTAAGTTTCTAAAATTAAATTCACACTGATCAATAATTCCATAGTATGTTCTAAATCTTTATTTCTACAATAATATCATTGCTCAGAAAGCTTCAACCTTCTTAAAATATTTTTTTTAATAGTCAATGATTCCAACTTGCTAGTGTGAATTATTAAATCACATGGAATGATTTGAACTAACGAATAATCTGTAATATTAAATAAACTTCTATTTATGCAGACTTGGAGGACAATCTAAGAATCCGAAGATGGCTAATTTATCCATAAGAAGTCAGCGTATCGAGCACCAAAAGCAGTATACATTCAGTAATAGTTTTGCAGTAAAACAATGTTATAAACGGTATATCGAAGCTGAGAATAGAATAAAAAAGTTTGGAGAACAATTGGATATGATGATTACTGGAGAAGCAATAATGAATTTTGCTTTCAGTACTGATATAGAAGGAGCAGGATTGCCTTACTGCTGGAAAAAACTGGGAAGCAAAGAAACTATCATTTGGTTATTTCAGGATGGTGACCATGTAGGACCTATTCTTTAAAGTTTTTCATATTTTCATGGAAAATTTCGTATTATATCACAGGAATTGAATTCGAACAAACTTTCAGCATTTTTTGCTTGACAATTTTTAATGAAATTATGCATTTATTTTCTTTTTGTTCATAAGTTATTTATTATAAAATTCCTGAGGAATAGCTTTAAAAAATGTGAATCGATTTTTAGTTATTTTAGTTTTCTTATATATTTCACAGAAATAAGTGAACAATTACGTCGATTGGTGATACGAGGACTGCTTTTTTTTCGCTGAGCCCAGTAAAGTAAAATATATTTTACTTACAATAATAATGTTCCACATAAAGAATTGTGTTTATCACAGAATTTTCACAAATAAAACTTTTTTCCAGTGTGTCTTCACCAGCTTGCTCAAGATTACATATATTTTCCTGGATTTTTGTCATCCCAAAATTGTGACTTTAATGACAATGCAAATGTATTAAAATACCTAATATTTTGTTTTTTGTCTGCCCTTCATGGGGGCTTTGAAGGAAAACTATCAACAAACACTATGACGCTAGATCATATGAGTGACCTGACTTGCTAAGTAATTTTTGTGTGAAATAATTATCATATTTTTAGGATGAAGATGCGACACTACTAGTGAAGGGAGCTTCACTGTTGCATCAGTAAGTTATTAATAAAATCAAGGTCACATGAAACATATATATGTTGTTCACAGATTATATAAATAAAATAAAAATAAAATACTTTATTGTTCCTGTCGACTTCAAAAAGCATGGGAAACGTCACAAATAGCTCAAATTAATTAAAATACGTGTATACATCAGTGTTCTGGAAATTCATTAACATCATAATAAGCTTTATCAATAAAAAATTTTCAAGTTCATTTTTAAACTTGGCTAGAATTTCAATATTTTTAATGATTGTATCCAATTCATTATATAATTTCAGTGCCCCATATATATTTCCAGGTTCTCGTCAGAAGCACCTATGTGGTTATTTTCGACGTCGACTGTCAATACTTTGTGCAAAGAAATTGAAAATAAAATAAACAATAAAAAAGTTGAGGGTTCATCTGTACACATACATAATGAACTACAAGGAGTTTCTGTTGACAGACTGAAAGAGTTGAAAGAATTTCTTCTATACAAGATCAACAAAGTGAAGGTAAGTCATCTCATTACTTTTACTCCCTTTGCTTTAGCCAGGGAAATAATGTAATCGCCAAAATGTTTGAATATTGGGTAATCTTAATAGTGTATACCCTTCACTACACATACGATCTTATATAGATATGCATGTTTCGTCTTTAGCCTAGACTCGTTAGCACAGCCGGCGGTCTGACTGTAGAGAGCAACCCAACTAGGGGCGCGGTAATAACATTTATCTCCAAGTGCTATTAAGCAGAACTGTCAGGACCTTGACTTCGTAAATATGCCACTGTGCAGCGCCACTTTGCACGACGCTTGGAGATAAATCTTATTCGATTATAGTTTTTCCTTCTGATGTTTTATGATGCCTTTATCACGGAAATCCATGACATGTACGTACCAGTCTGTCCGCCGGTCTGTTATTCGGCGTTTTTCTAACTGCATAATTTTGGTAACCACAGCACTCAGTTTGACTACGCATAAAGCATAAAATATCACAACTTTTCCAAGTTTGTCACGAGTTTCTCATAATTTTTTAATTTTCACGGATCTGAAGATTCAAAAATAATTCAAATTCATCAATCCTGGTAAATTCATCAGCCTTAATACTTGATTCTGAAATCTGTACGTATATTTTTGAGAGAATATCAATTCAGGCTTTATTTTCCAGACTTACATGGCATCAAACATGAATACGGTTGTTCCTAAAAAATGGCAGCTCTACAAGTCATATGTCTACCAGTCTGCTGATCTTATTAAAAAAAAAATTGATAGGTTGGTATTTGAAAGATAAACTCTAAAGAGCCACGTAGCATATTGGCAAAAAATATATAGGAAATGTAAAAAGCTTCTAGCGAGAACACGAAAAAATAATAGCAAAAAGAAAGTTTTACAAATAAACGTCTCATATTTGATAGAACATAAATACAGGAGGAATTATACAGACAAAACAAAATAGGAAACAATATGTTTATCATAACCAATAGATATGGTTAGACATAACTAAAACATTTATATCTGAAATGGGATGCTTAATTCTACTTCTGACTTGGTAGTGGAGAATATAAGATACTTAGGCTATTCTGTTACAAAACTTGACATACTTACAGCTCTTATACTATGTCATACAGGAGCATGCCCCTAAGCTATCATAGCATAGTGTTTATACAGGATGAAATAACGCAAAATATGCAGCTCCAAACGCATTTGAGGTCACTGTATGTGATATATCTCTAAATATCAAAATATTAGTCTTTAGTTTTCTGCATAAACAATGGTATATCCATCCAATCTCAGATTTTGATGAAAAGAATGGAAGTTATTTCTATTATTTTGGTTGAATGACAGAGTCTGTTTTGTTATAATAAATTACTATTTTAAGTGAGATCGTTGAGTACATGGAAGCATACAAAGAATTCGAAAGCGTGAGTCTTCCAGATAACGTAGAACTGATGAGCAGGATGAAAGTAATAGGTATGACTACAACATGTGCTGCAAGAATGCGCAGGTCTTTGGAGATGTTGCAGTGTCCTATTGTAGTAATCGAAGAAGCAGCAGAGGTTCTAGAAGCGCACGTTGTTTCGGTGAGTTTCACTACTGTGAAAATGGACGATATCTAATCAGGGTCGAATTTTAACCGATGTCAAATAACTAAATCATTTATTTTCTAAAAAATTTCCAAAATATAATCATTCATGGTCTAATCTATAATAGAAGTCGCTAAAATAAACGGGCAGAAGCTTAGTACACCTTGTAATGCTTACTGCATGAAAAAATACAAACGGTTTACATTTTTCACAAACACTCGAAATGCATCAATAATCTGCTATCTTCATATGTTGGATTGATCCACAGCTATTGGAAAAAAATATTATTTATCTTTTTTGAAGGTAAATGTTTTCTAGCAACGCAAAGAAATGTTTGAGATCTGCCCCAACACCGCTTTTCGGCAACATTTTAAAGCAGGCAGGAGATAGTAGTTATCTACAGTGATGCCAGGTGTCCTGCTTCTGCGGGAGATCATGTTTTTGGAGGAAATGTCATGCTCTCATACTTTAAGGATGAAATCTCATCCGCTTGTGGCGTCTGAATTACAAAAGTGGGGAAACGAGAAACGGAAAAGCGAAATGATTCATTTTGATTCAGCTCAGTTTATGATTTATCAGCTAGTAATAGTAGTGGGCTAAAGGGGACTGAGTTAGTTTTTTTTTCTTAGGCTAATTTGATCTGTGTCTGTTTTCTGAACTGAATAGGGATCGAATAATAAGAAAAGTGCAATTCAGTTTTGAAAACTGACGTCGAGCAACTTGAATCTGTATTTGACGTGCAGTTGTAGCAGTTTATGGTAGGTTGTGATCGGATTTGTGAGCTGCATTTTGAAAATAATGAACATTTTAGAAAACCTAAAAATTTTCAGGATTATTCAGAATATGAAAGATCAGTTTTTCAATATTTGTTAAACCAATTCCGTTTCTCAACTCGTCTAGTCCTATCCAAATACTTATTTCTAAAACGTTACCACTGCGTGGGAAGTACAGCGTCAACCTATTTTTTAGGCTGTGACAAAACATTGCAAACACCTGATCCTAATAGGTGATCACCAGCAACTGCAACCGTCCGTATCTGATTATGAAATCGAGACGCAGTATAAACTAGGCGTCAGTCTTTTCGAACGAATGGTGATGAACGGTGTCGAGTGTCACACATTGGATGTCCAACACCGCATGAGACCAGAGATATCAATGCTGATCGTGCCTGCCATCTATCCTAACCTTGAAGATCACGAATCTGTTACGAAGTATCCCAACATCAGAGGAATCGATGGCAATGTGTTTTTCCTGGACCATAACAAACTGGAAGAATGTGAGAGGATCATTTTATTTCTCCTCACCTTTAATCAAAACCACATATTATTACTAAAGAAACTTTGCTAACGTTTCCGCTGCCTCACCAACCTTTTCTAAACTACAAAATACTAACATTGAATGTTAAAATCACAATGAAGTTGATATTGATCAACTGTATACACAATAACAGTGTCTTGTTTCAAAATTTAACATTCAATACTAAGTATGAATTCTACCCTATGATGTTAATTAACACTGGTAATAATAATAACATTGTTATCCATACAATCAAAATGTGTTTGCATGCCCTTTTTTATATAATCGCGATTTAACACATTCAAACTGCTTATCACTGCTGTTCCATTTTTTCAGGTGCTTTGGAAACTAGCAAGAAAAATGTGCATGAATCCAAATTTCTCATTAAACTGGCGGAATATCTAATAATGAATGGTTATGAACCCAAAGAAATAACGATTTTGGCAGGATATTTGGGTCAAGTAAAAACGCTGAATAAACATCAACAACAATCTTCCTGTCATAAAACGAAAATGGTTGCCATAAAATCTATTGATGACTACCAGGTATGTTATTTAATACACCATATGAGTGTCATTTCTAAAAAATATCCGGTTGTTTTCTATTTGAAACATCATACTTGCCCTCGGTGTCATATAAAACCGTTTATGATTACTGATTTTACAAACGCTTCTCTTGTACTATGAGCATGGCTGCCGTGGCAGCCGAAACGTTAGTGGAGTTCATTCAATATTCATTGTTATGTAGGAAACTACTCTTACCTGTGAAAAAATCGATTTGGTACTGTTCGTAGTTTCATGATTTACTCCATTGATATATTTTACGTACACGTTTTAGGGCGAAGAGAACAAAATAATTTTACTCTCTTTAGTCAGAAATAACATCAAAAGGAAAATAGGCTTCTTGTCTAACAAGAGGAGAGTATGTGTCGCTCTTTCAAGAGCGAGAGAAGGTCTCTATGTAATGGGAAATATGGAGCATCTATCTTCCAGAAGTAAGGTGAATGATTGATTATTGAATTTTTCTATTAGGTAGTGTTATAAATGTGCTTTACGGTTTAGTTTTTCTTTATGCGGTGGGGGGCTTGTGAAAGTATTAGATGGTCGGACCAGAATCCATAACCTGATCACATCCCATTCCACCCATTCATTATACTTCAGTTTACGAATTCTTTCGAATGCCATCTGTTTGTTATAGGTAGGCTCAAATATAGTTTTGGCGTCGGTAAAAGACGTTCTATAACCTATAAACGGTAGACCCCTAGTTATTCTACGTACTTGTTAGGCATAAACGATAGTTCATACTCATGAGAGATGCTCCAAGACTTTAACCATGTGTGCTACATATCGACACAGACAATTTCAATTCTCTGCCATGTACACAAACTAAAACCTACGCAACGTAACCCCCCCCCCCCCCCCCCAAGTAAATTAACGTCGTCATTTAAAAGTCCATATATTGTACACAGGGTAACTAGGCATTATTAAGAATATTGCAAGGCTAGGCCTTGTGTACCATATGAGGACACAGCATTTTATACAAAAAAAAACAAAATAACATTTTGCTTTATGACTTTTACGTATAACAAATACAAAAATACAAATAAGGCGGGTGGGCCAAAAAAAAATGTTTTGGCCCACGTGACCCGGTTCATTTTTTTACAAATTGGCATTGCAGTTAAAGTATTGAGTAGCTTTCGAATTTCACTTCTGATGTTTCCCAAATATTAAATCCACTTTGTCGGTTGACTTTGTCTTTTGCTTTTGTCTGGCTTTTAGGAGTGTTGATCCAGATGAAGCATCTATTTAAAATATGAACAATTATGGAAATTAGCGGAAGGAAACGCAATTTTGAAATTTGATTCAAATATCAATTTATAAGCTGATATCGTTTCGTGGGAAGTATAACGTACTACTTGACTCCATTTTTGATATCCATCATAAAGCCATTTTTCCATGCACCTCAAAGGCTCATTTTCCTCTAGACCGATCTCAAAATAACGAGAACTTACCAACAATATGAATTACCCTACTCTCTAGTTATGGAGAAAAATCAATGAAAGACTAAAGTCTCATAATGCTGTTGGTCCAAAACTGAGGTTGAAATGTCAAATTCATGGTCACATCACCTACGTAGACTCGCCAAAAAATTTCGACATGATCAAAGATGGAGGATGCAAAGATATTTGCATGGTGCAACTGGAATGTGGTCACGAGTGTCGGCGGAACTGTCACGGTTTGGATACGTCTCATGTCGAGAGTTTCTCCTGCCAGAAAAAATGTGGAAGGTACGTATTTTATCATCGATTAGCTTTTCCCCAATAAACATTAGTTAAACCAATCTCAGAATATACTATATTTGTGTGACATTATCTTTGGATCCAGTTCACAATTTCAAACTAAACAATAGATACAGAAGACATGGCACTAATAAATGGTAATGAGCTTGTACCGCGAGCAATTTTACACAATTTCACCATACAAAAACAATAAAAATTATAAACTATGACAGTCCTAGCCGAAATGTATGCTGACTGTTCGGTGTTTAACCCATTTCCATCTGACAGCACTGACATTATTTGAAATTTTTTGAATATAAATTAAAGACATTCTGTCAACAAGTAGCTATTATAATGTACAAACGCTTATTTTTTTGCATAGGAGAAAGTCACATGCCATTCAAACAAATGTACAGCCTGCTGTCCAATACAGCCAGCTGCAAACTCCTTCACCAGTGCCTACTCCTCAGACTGTAAGGTAAGCAACTACTACTACTACGCTCTTTATTCCACAGATAATCTCTCGTCCATTATATTTACGTTGGGGAGGCAAACTCCCCAGCATCTCATTCCACAAAGTCGAGGGTCTCTAAAGGAACGATTTCTGGAAGAGGCTCTTTCGAAGCGTTGATATTTTGAACTGGTGAGGATGATGCATGCCGTTGGGCTCCTCTAGTATTCTCTGTACGGGCGACTCTTGGTGTTATTATGCGAGACAGCTCGCAAGACCGGCAACATCATCGTGCTTCATGGAAGTACTGGGCGTTCCTTCATTTTCATGGGCCAGTTTTTTTTCCAGATCTAAATGCGAATTTAAACAATTACACTGTTTAGGAATCATGCGTCCTAACTAGGCGGAAGCGTAAAGCCTGTCTGATTTAATTTTTTTTTGTATTTTCATACAATTTTTGAATACATTAATTGATCAGCTTGGATTGTGAATGACGAAAGCAGCGATTGTAGATATTCGAAAATATTAGTTCCACACTCACTGTGAAAATACGCGAACAAAACATCGAAATTGTAATTGATGAATTTTTCAACTTGTTTCCATCTGACATACGTAAGCTTAGATTCTTTGATTCCTTCAAATTTAAATTGAAAAATATCCTGTCTACTGTCTGCTTTTACGATGATCAAGAATATACTTAATGTCTAGGAGCACCTCGCCTGTCGGGGTAAACATGGTACAGCCCGGACTCCGATACGACCAATGGGATACTTCTCATACTGTAAGGTAAGCACTTACTGGGTTTAAGAAAAAAGAGCGCACCAGATATGACCGATTTGTACGTTTTCGTATTTCTATATACATAATTCAGTAGATTTCACAAAATATTAGTGCCACAGGCTGTGGAAATACTCTGAACAAAACACCGAAAATGTAATTGAAGAATTTTTCACCGTGTTTTCATCTGACATCCGTGAGATTTCACCCGCTAATTACATGTAACTTGAAGAATCTTCTGATAACAGGCTGCTTTTACAATGTACAAGAATTTAAACTTTTTGCCTCTTAGGAGCATGCCACCTGTCCGATACATCCAGACGCCATTCCGTTCACGAGTGGCTACTCCTCAGGTTGTAAGGTAAGCAATTGCTTGATATTTATTTACTTGCTTATCCGCAAGATGGAGACAATACCAAAATTCGTGACAATTACTTACTTGCTTTTACCGCAAGGTGGAAGCTGACACACTATTCGCATTTTGAAATCCTCAAAAAATGGCACAGTGCAGAATTCGAACCACACACCTTCCGATTGCTGGTCGGACGCTCTGGTCAACTGAGCTTACTGGGCACCTGCCCACTCATTGCAAAGTGCGGATGACGTTATGCGGAATCCCCCGAAAACCATTCTTCCGAATTTCGAAGTGCACACTTCGTATCTCGAGGTACATTAGCGTCAATGTCTGCAACGAGTGGCCAGATGCCCAGTTAGCTCAGTTGGCCAGAGCGTCCGACCAGCAATCAGAAGGTGTGTGGTTCGAATCCCGCACTGTGCCATTTTTTAAGGATTTCAAAATGAGAATTGTGTACACAAATCCGTGTTTAGAAACCGGCAAAAACAGACCTTGACTGGACATCACTCTACTGATTGAACTAAAACTTAAAATTATTATTCACGTTCGAGTCGGACAAATTTTGAACGTAGCGAACCATGGTGGTGTATGCTGCAAACCTTATTTGAAGCAGTACTGTTTTACGTTGCACATTACACTTTTCAGATATACCAGAAGTGAGCAAGAAGGACGCTACAACGTGGATCGCACTAATGAACCTCTCCCAACAACCGCAAAAAAAAATTGGAAAATATGTTCTATTCTCTAAGTGTGATACCGTTACCTCTGATGAAATTTCATATCGTACAGAAAGTATAGATCAAATTAAGATGTAATAAACATCGTAAGAAAATACATTGTTACATCGACGGAGACAACCAGGTTTCCTTAAAGTAATTATGAATGAACCATAACCGAAATGTTGGAATAGCTTTTAATGGCCTGAATCATATATTGCGAATAGCAATGGAAAATATGTCCTCAGTTTTAAAATGAGGAAAAAACTTTGTGATTTCAGTTTTACATTATTGAAACATTTTTTCAACCATGTGTTGATGGATTGACCAAAAATGTTTAGAAATTACGCAAAAATAACTGTTGAATATCTTATACAAATATTTATTTTTCGAATGGCGATCCATGAATTTAACGTAAGATATACTAATACCATTTTATACAATATAATTTTTTTGGTATTTTTTTTTCAATTAATTGTGTTAAAACTAATTAAAAAAAATGTTACCAGCCAGTACTCACTGGCTGGTTTAATATTCACCTGTACTGAATATTACAATTTTTTTAAATCTTGTATACCTATGTATGTTTTTACTCATTTTATGTTATTTTCTTAATACTGATTGTGATGTTGACATCAGCGGTTAGGTGTAAGAATAGCGTAAGGCTTAACCTCGCCTCTGGTGTCTCTACTTACGTATATATATTGTAGTGGATAATAAAGTTGATATTATTATTAATTTTTTTATCATTATATTTAGTTTCAAACTTGTCTCGCAAGATCAGGTACTGACGGGCTGTACCAAGTTAATATCCGAGGTATCGTTCTGCGTTGAGGAAAGATATCACAATACTACAAGTCTAGAGGATTCAGACGTTTGGATAATTTTTGGGTAACTTTTAATCTAGTGCTAATTATTGTATGAAACTGACGTAAAAGGGAATGACATTATCTTTTTTTATCTAGAGTCGTTTCATTTCTATTGCGAGATCTGTATATTTGTTATTATTTTGATAAAAGTGCAGATATTTGGCGTTTCATCATTTATTGTTTCCATCCAGGATAGTTTTTCAATTTACCTTTAGTGATGTAGAGCACTTTGTATTTGCTCATTTCGAATTCCATTTTGATGCCTGACATGCAAGTTTATGTTATTTTAAGTAGTTATTTTGGTTGCATCTCAGTAGCAACGTATAGTTTTATATTATCCATAGAAGATTTGATTTTTGATACTTGATATTAAAACTATAACTTGTGTTGTTCAGTGCGTTCGGGAGTGGGTTCAGGCGAAACGGAAAAAGAAAATCCCTGGAAATTGTATCTATATCTCTTCTGAGGGCCAGGTTAGTATTATAGATTTGTCAATTAAGGGGCACAGTGTCGACTGCTTTTTTTATAATTTATTTAACAGGTGTGAAGACATGTGGTTTTTTCGTCTGTTTCATGATCACGCTATGAATTATAAGTTGTTCCTTACAACCTTGGCTTTGTTTTCTACGTCCTTTTGATTATTTCGTAAGTACATTATTCTGTGGGAAGTAGTCAAGTATTCATACATTTGAAAATTCTTGCCACAATAATAATATTGCATCATAACCCCCTCTTTTTCTGTTCAAATACCTGGAAAAATATCTGAATTCTCTGAGAAAATAGATATATAAAACTAGAAAAATTTTGAAAGAATAAATAGCACTTTCGTAATTATACATTATCAGAAATTATAATATAAATATAAATTGTATTAATTTATGTGATCGTATTGGCTACAAAAAACGTGATTAGCAAAATGCGTGAAGTTTTTTATTGGTAAGGAAAAAACTACCGCTTAGTAATATTAAAACTGAAATCAAGTAGAAGAAGTTGATTCATATAGTTTTATCCATCTAAAACAAAAAACTTTCAAACTATAAAATTGAGTCCCATGTAATCGTGATTAGCGGAAATTTAGTGCATTTATCTCCAGGTCAGACCACAAACGTTATAGTTTTACTACAGCCTACGTCTGTGGTTTTACCAATGGTAAAACTGTTAATGAGTAAATACACTGTTCTTGTTGTTGTTTATTGACAATTCAATATACCATAATACATTTTATTTGACACGATAAATACAAGTAGAATTAATGTACTGATTATACTAAAACTTACTAAAAATATGAGACTACTTGAATAATAAAAACACGTTTTAAGGGTTTGTTCTCCTCCTATATATCTCGTAGAATAAACCTTATTCAAACACATTTATCGGTATATCACAGATTTTATTCAAATGTATAGAATTGTTGATAATACACCTAGACTTTGAAAGAGAATGTTTTAATTACACATTTTGATTATTACACACATATTACAAATTCAGTGCTGATGAAAGAGAAAACTGTCCAATATTTGATTTTTTTGTGTGTGGGTAACCTGTATATGGTACATGGAGAGTTTTTGATAGTTTCTTCAGAATAATGTATTGAGTAATGATATAAAGGGAGTTCTCTTGACAGGTCTGTCATGAGAAAATCCATCAAAAAATAATCTCTGGGCCTATTCTCTAATTGAAGAGTAAAAATGGGTTATATTAGATCATCTCAAATATATTTCAACTAATACCATGGGTTAATTCCAACAGAGAGTTGTTTGGGGTCGGAAAAACTATATTTTTATTTTACATCAACAATATGTTTGAAAGTCTACAAAATTGTTAAATCGACATCAGCTAGCTTGACAAATTGATTCAGAATCAATAATTCCGACCAAATTCTGAAACTGTACAAACAGTTGAACATTCAACAACAACATCCGTTGATAAAACATCGTATTAAAGGTTCGGAATTTTGAATTCAAATTGTTTGGAACGTCAAAAAGGATTCGCTCACACATATTGAAGTTCGGAACCGCAATGAACTTATATTGAAACGAATTTCATATCACTAAAAGGTAATCAAATATAGTATTAAACCTTTTGAAACACTTGTATCGCAATTCATTTTCTAATTTTGATTTCCTCTTTTAAATTATTTCAATACCTATTTGCATTTGCACAAACTGTCCCCTATTTTGAAAGCCTTACAATGATGAGAACAACTATCTCATTTATATATATTTGTACACAAGAAAACATATGGAAATTACAAAAACTCTCGTGAAAGGAGAATTCATTTCTATTCGTGTAAATAATTTAGTTTTGAAATGACATGAAAAATTAAACGTAGTATTGCTATTTTTAGTAAGTTTGAATTTTTCAGTTATACCTGTATTTTGGAGATGATTACAGCTAGGTATTTGGTATGTATTTTTTGTTTCAATATATATCTAAAACCCTGAAACACAAACTCTCATAGAAATGAATTCTCTACTCCACAAACAGAGGTCAAGCAAAGTGGTTTTATTCTTTCTTGAATAGACTACTTGGAATGTGATTTTATAATGTATGTTATTTATGTGTCCATTATAATTTAAAATCACTAAGATGATATTGAAAGTATATAATTTGTTTAACTGATACATATATCTTCCTTCAGTATCCGTTTCTGTCAACCAAACCAACAGTTCGAACAGACGTAGAACCTCTTGATATTTTTTTTATTCTGAAACGTGAAGTGAGAGTTATTATTACTAATATGTGTGCAGCATTCACTTATGAAATTGACGGTAGCTAAACCCAACAATTTGATCCATCATCAAATATACCCAGATAAAGTGTATTTATTGCTTGAAGCTTTATTAAGCCTTTACTAAGTTCAAGTACTATTCTGTCATTAGTGAACCTTTATTCTATTTGTTCTTTGATTAAAGCGAATTTGAGATGAACATGAGCTGAAAACCAATAAACACTCAATTATACTCGACACGTGAGCTGTCATTAACGGATTGCTAAGGTGGTTAGAGAGATAGCTCGAATCGCATTACTGCCCCCTTAGGGGTCATATATGTAATATAATGTATGTAAAGTATGTATACATAATACATCCTTTGAGGCTGTTTCGTGCTTCTGATCCTAATACAAATCTTTGCACTGTTCTTATAACTCCGTTATCAGAAACGGATGCTGAAAACAAGATCTGTTTCACGAATTCCACGTTTACTAACCATTCCGAATTATCGGCTCTTCTGAGCCTATGAATACAAACATTATCTTGACACAGACTCTGATTGTTGAATCTAAAAATTTATTATATTTATTTACACTAAAATTAAAATATTAAAACGTATATAATATATGTAGTACTGTCAGTCGTTATCCATCAGCTTATTCAACCTCATGTAGCTGGTGGATCCTGGGATTGACCATGGTGCGTGGTAGAAGCTCCTTCAGTGAGTAGAACCTCGTGGTGTCATCTCTGTCTACGGAGGTGATGTGCTGGAAACAGCAGGGTTGAGATATGTGGCTCTTAGGGGGTAGTGGAGGCGGTTTCGGTTGCTTCTTCTCTTTCTTTTTCTTCTTCTTCTTGCCTGTAAGCGTTATCACATATAAGTTTTTGAAGCTCTACGGGCTATATACAACAAGGCGCAGTTCAATAATCTAATATTCGACATTCATACGCCACTGCCCTAATAATAATTGATATCTACGAGTTTTGAATTCAGTAAAACTATCTAGAACTTCTACATTGTTCTACGAATTTGTGTTTCACAACCATTCATGCAGTATTGTCAATCGTTTTCGGGTGAAATGAAATTCTCAAGACAATGGAAGCGGCGTTATTAAAATCTCTATATGGATATTTGAACTAATTAATGTTCACAGAATCCGAAACGGTATCTTCTGGTAGATTAGTACAAATTCTTGATGCGTTGGGAACAGAAGAAATGAAAGCGTCCAAGGGGGCGAATGAGGTTGGACATGAGTCATATGCCACAAGGCTTCGGTAGGATGTGTTAATATTCTTGAAAGGATACCTGTTTTTTTGCTTAGAAAACATATCTGCATTCTTTGATCAGTTCTTTGGGCGACATATTTTGCCGGAACAACATATATCATCGCTATATATTTGTTAGTTTATAGAAAATTGATAATTTTCCTTCCGCGAAGTTTTATTTTTGGAAAAATCAGACTCAAACGAAAACATTGGAAGACACCTCAATAATAATTGATTTGCTGGATCACACTTCATTTTATTCTGAGGTATTTGAAGCTTTGGATATTTCTTTGACTGTCATCCATCATTGAAATACCCTTTTCTAACGCTAAAATGAACTATGCACGATGAGCGTGCACAGACATATCATCCTAAGCAACAAAATTCAATTCATAAATTAAGTTATCCATGTATTTGGGTTACAGCCAAGAAATCTTAAATTTTATAAAGGCGGATTCATTGACTTCATTCTTTAAATTATTATCTTCTTGATCTTCTTGATGTAGTAGGTACAACAAACAGTCAGTCGTGTTTGTTTTAAATTAGATGTCAGTAAGCAATATAAGATGCACCAGATAGACAACGACAGTGTATTAAGTATTGTAAATTGCCGTCAATGGCAGATCTAGGAAAACGTACCTGGTGTGGACAACGAAATATTCTCAGGACACGACACAAGTCGCTCGATATGCTGCCACATCTCCTGAGCATCATGGGAGTTGTCGAAGCTGAAACCGACTTGTAACGTGTGATCAGCGGAATAGCACATAGTGTGAAATGCTGGGCCGTCAGATTTGTATGATGAGAGGTTGTCTATTGTGTCACTCCATAGCATGAAACAAGTTCCTGAAAAAAGCGACAATATGAAATAAAATGTGTTTAAAACATTGAGTTCCAGGTACACCATTACCGCTCTATACACATGTATGTTTCGGTCATAACCTAGACTCTCATCAGAGCAGCTCTGTGGCAGACAGTAAACGCAGGGCTGTTCATTTCCGCACTACCTATCCTAGGTAAGAGATAAGGTTGTGAGAGCAACATACAATAAGGCTATCGTGACATCACCCGGGACTGACATCAGTGGTAATGATTGGCCCTTATTATAAGCCGAACTGTGTTACAACGACATCTTTTGTCTTTTGGAAACACGATTACACGTGAACGATGGTATGAGATTAAAATGTATCACTTTAAAATGATGCACTCCCTAGCTTGACCACGTGTAACTAATGAAAACATTGCTCTTTTTACCGCGAAAGTTTTGTTATTACAGTGAATACATTGTGTGAATTACTAATGGTCCCTTATTCAAGAAGATACGCACAACATCATGTCTCGTTAGAATTCTTTGTTGAGCCAAAGGTCGAGCAAAAATAGTAGTTTTCCGTGAAAGTATGAAGAAGAATGATCATACTTCCTCCAGGCTAATGCATACGTTATGCTTCAAGGATCTTTCAGCTTCTGCAATTACACTCATTATTCTTTGAGAACAACCTCATTTTGTTGTCCCCTTTATGTTATTTTATTCATCGTTGATGTGCTAGTACTGGAAAATTTACACCAGCTCTCGAATAGTTATATGTAGAAAATCATTTTGAATGAAATGCGTAAAAAATGTCGTGCTTGACAAATTCTTAATCAGTAATTAATTACGGAATGATTTTATTTTCTGCTCATTAGCCAGAGAATCGTTATCATCAATATTATTGAATATGAGATGTTGTAATTTATGATGTCTATATCACAAAAATACGTTACTAATTTTTGTTGATCGGTCTGCGTAGCCTCAGTAACCGTTGCATCGTTTTTGATAACATTTTTGTATCGATATCCACGTTTAAAAGCAAATAGTTGCTACGAGAGTAGCTTATAATATCCTAAGCAGCTATTGTAACGGATGGTTTATGAGTCAAAGGAATATGGTACACCACCTGCCACTATATAAAACGCAAAAATGCGAAGTATTCAGTTCATCTACTTGACTATATTTTTTGTATAAGCTTCTAGAACTCAAACTTCAGTATTAACATAAACCAATCCCGAACTCTAACTTGTGGCGCCTAGTTTATTCTGGTATAGAAAAACAATGAGTAACAATGAAATTATCCCATCGAATTAGCTCCTTGTTTTTGTGTCAGTTGTTTTCTGTGCTACTGATAATGACCCAAATTCCTGACATTCAGATAATTTGTGATAAATTGTACACATACTAACATGCTCATTTTTATCCACCAATTACACATATAATTGTTGTTTTGAAGAAATACATTTAATTAATCTCACAGATTACCTGGTTATCTTACTAGTCTGGTTTGAATTCGTTATGAATCATCGGGATTCTTAGCAGATTGATTGTTGTTTAAACTTACATAATTTAGCAACCTTTCGTTTAATATAGAAATGGAAGTCGAAAAAGATCAAATGGTAAACGCATATATTTTGTCTTTTTTTGAGTAGGGGATTTAGAGTTGGAACTAGCGGGTCTTGAATGAATCATTATTAAAAAACGTCCGATAGGAAGGACCATTTTGTATCAAGATTACTCTCGTGCTCACACAGCTACTCGAACAAATGAGTATTTGAGTACCCAAACATTTGTCATGTAGTCCTGACCTTAAGCCTTCTTACTTTTAATAAGGGTAAAGGATCAATGTAGGGGCTAATGCTTTTATGGATTGAATAAATAGACTACGGCTAAATGGTGTGATAGCACTTTTCCAAAAAATGTGTAGGAAGATGCAAAAATTCCATTGAGGCTAGAAGAGAGCAGCCTACGTACTAACACCATATAATCCACGCATTTTTCAAAACAATTTTACATGAAGACGCTAAAAGGTTCTTATTTCGAAATCAAAAGAAATATTCAAATGATCATAACTGTAAAAAAAATCATATCTAATCTCGGCGTTCTGGTTTTGTCCTAATTTTGTAAATATCCAATGAGCTCACATTATATTTAAGATTTTTGCCACTCTTCCTCTCACCGCCCCTAAAATTTGCAGAAGGGTTATTTTGTAGTGTTTGTAGACGTTATCCTCCCTAAATTGCAGCTTGAAATTACAATTTGATCTTCTTATTTTTGAAACTAACAATAAAAAAAATGATGAAATTTCGAATCTGACCAAAACATTATGTGAACATATATCTATTGAATTTTGAACAGGAGTTTGAATATGTATAGGTAAAAGGCTAAATGCAAAATATATTTAATGATAACCGTTTAGCAAAATGGCTGAACTAGTCGTTTTCTTTGCATACCATTTTTTCACTGATTACACAGTGGTTGTACATTCTACATTCCATTTCTCTTTTACTTTTCAATGAAATTTCACGAAAAGGATAACACTATAATCTTATTATATAACAGATGTAACTCAAGGCAACTCTCTTGAAGGCGACATCAAACCATAAATCTCCCAACAGGAGAAAGTACCTTGGAATAAAAACAAACCAGCAGTACTAATTATTATGGTATCAACGTTTGCAGGAAGTGACTGTATATCTACCGTTTTTTTAGTTCTATAGATTCATTTTTGTTTCGGAGGCATGTTCCGTGTAAATGTACAACTCTCTGATCTTGTTGAGTTTCAAGACCATGTTGCCCATCCAAAAAACTCGATTTTTTGTTTCTAAAGAACATTATATTCATTGTAACAACTACTACGATTCTACAAGGCTCAGACATTTTTGGAATACTGTTACGATGTGTGGGCATGCGCTACACAACACTTTCTGAAGTTTCTGGACACAATCCATAAAACAGCAAAACGTTTAGTGCGATAAAGGACCTCCACAGCCTGTAACATCGGAGAAAAAAATCATATGTCCCCATTCTATCCATAGTAAATCGCCGAGCTTTCGAAATCACAATGAAAAGTCCAAAGCGTTTTAAGGTGTGAATAGACATATGTCTACTCTCACAGAAAAAAAATACATTCAAATTAATCATCAAATAATGTCCTCAAATTTCAGTTTGGCCAATGCTACCAACAAACTGTTAAAAAGAGAATTTTCATTAATTATCTGAAAATGTATGTACATGTTTCCAATTGAGTTTAAAACGCTTAACTTGCAAAGTTCATCCAGCTTCACTCCGACATTGTCATACTCGGTCGTTTCCGCTTTATTACCAGGCTCCAAAATCAACAGCTATTCCCTCGGATTATCCTCAAAATTCTGTTAAAGCTACGAAATTGGCAATCGCAACGTTAAACATGGATCGAATATCCTCCAGAGGCACTTTGGAAGTAAATATTGACAACTACTTATGTTCTGATACTTCGAGAAATTACATTCCAGGACTGTACTCACTGTACAGGGATTTTGTACCCATGTGGTAGTTTCAGGGTGATTGTCCCTCAAGAAATGAAGTGGGAGTGTATACGTGTAGGTAATACGAAATTTTTCACGATAATAATACTTTCCGTTGCCTATTGGCGTAGGAAATAACATGAACTTACGTCAAAGCTTACGTAGCATCCAACATAGTTTCTATCTTTGTAGTAAAATTGAGTTGAAATATATCCTTTCCCTTTGATCTGAATCAGGTACGTGAAGGATGAAATGTAATGTCTATTCAAATCTGTAGCAGTATAATAAAAATAATATTCAATATTTCGAAGCAAGAACAAAAAACATGAAGAGGTAAAATTTTCAATGTTAAAAAATATTTTGAGAAAAATAACATTACCTCTTTCGGCCAAAGCAATTTGTATCCTCCTTTTATCTCTGGCTCTGGATTCTCCAACGTCCAAAATCACAACTGGAATCCCAGTGTATTTCAACTGCCATTCGTTGTCTGAAGAAGACTTTGTGTACAAATTTGCTAGAGATCCGCTTACGTAAATCTGGAACAAATACAGTTTTTACCATACCTTCTATATTTTAAGGTGTCTTCATTGCGAACAGCAAACCATGAAATGTCCACACATCATTCTCCTCTGCAAATTCAATAAAGTCAGGTAACTAAGAACACCGTGTATATCATAAAGATTGGAGCATCACCTTTGCATGACAGAGTGGAAAAAAGATCTTATGATTTAGCAATATATTACCGAAGATATTGCATATATGTATCTATGTAGACCCGTTGTCATATGCATGCTGTTGTGCTGCACATTGTGCGAATGAATTATGTGCTCTCATTTGACTTTCAGTTATGTGCATTAATTTCAATCTAAGCTTTACAGTTATTGTTATCCTAGTTCTCGGTACAGTTGTCCAGAAAAGCTAATAGAAGATATTGCGATTCTCTTCATATGCAGTTCGAGTGCAGGTTTCACATACTAGATGAAGATATCGGAGCCACGGGTGAAGTCAGTATACTTTTGCATTTTCTTGGATATTTATTGGTAAAATTAATGTTTATTTCGTACATATACTGTACTTACTGTCTCTTTGAATTTCTGTTCTGGACCTCTTCAAAACTGAAAATATTTAATGAAGTTGGAATGGATTTATGGAATTTTGGTCTCATTAAAAAAAAGAGAGTGTTGGCCAATAGTTTTTGTCACTTTTGAAGCACATATCTACTATATACATTTAAAATCTCTTTGGACCTTGTTTGATAATTGTGAAGTTCATATTCCAGATATGTTACAACGCTGTGAAATTAAATCTGTAGTCTAGGAGTTGAGAGTTCATATAAAAAGAGTTGGGTCAGTAATTTCCTCGTGTCAGATCAACTTTTGAGCAACTTCAATCCTCTTATAGTAGGTGGTTTTAAGTCCCTCGCATGATTTACATGAGATACTAGAGGACAAAAGAGCGTAATAAAGGGTACGTATACGGATATTGCTTGGTCAAAATATTTCTAAAGATTTTGAGTTATGGAATGGGGTATCACAGCCGCTCAGCTAGTATCTCTGCTTGATCGTTGCATTTCTAAGGTTTATCGAATTTAATCAAAAGACTGATTCCTATCTGCTCTTTGTGCCAGTTTTTATTTGAAATGCGGGAATAATTATTTTGCCAGTATCTAATGATTTGCATATTACTGTAAATACTCTGATTAGAAACTATCGATTTCGCAGAAGTAGTGATCATATGCTAAAAGCTGTCAACAATTAAATGGCTTTGAATAAACACGAAGCCACGCTTGACATTTTGGAAGCTTCTAAGAAGTGTAGCGATTGGGATGACGACGCCCGAGACTAAGATGCAAGTAGAAAGAACTATGAACAAATACTGATCCATTTGATATGATTCCGTTGTTAATATTCGCAGTTCTAATTGTGCTAATCAAGACTTAATTCCTTTCCAGGACTATGCGACAAGCGTAAAGTCATATCTCGTCTAAATACTTAGACAGATAAAAGTTTCACATTTCACGTATCTGAATCATCCGGCCCATAATGTGTACATCTGGCGGATCAGCGGCATCAGCGTGGGCGCTGGAACAGTTGAAAGGCGCACGACGAACGACGAGATGCTCGATTGTTTATCGCAGCCGCCACGATGCGACCATCTTTGACCTTTCAGCTAGTTTGTGGGAAATGCTGCATGCCGCGACATCACATTGCCAAGCTTCTTCGTGCCCGATGTGAACTAGATGAAAATTTGCATATAATTAGGCATGCAGAGATGTGTAGTTAGCACGGTTTCCGTACTTGTCCTGTATACCTCGTGCCAGTTATGCATCAGGAGGTGGAATACTCCTAATTTGTACCTTCTATCTGATTTGACCACCACGTCTCATGATTGGAATGATTACATTCATTAGTTTAATGTTTCGGTTCGTTCTACGACAGCTATCGAATCAATTTACAAAATGAACAAAATAGCGTCAAGTATGTTTTGACGCCGTACTATCCGCGTTATGCTATCCGTTTAGAAATCAAGATTTGTATCGTATGTTGGAACTAATTCACTAAAATCGGTAGCACTACATGTAAAATAAAAAGCTACCTAACCTACTAGACCTCATTTTTGAAGATACTACAGAGCACTTTCGAAATTATGTATGATCATTATTAGGCTAAAATACAGTAAATTGTAGTAGAAGTTGCTAAAACGCAAGCGAGACAAATTAACAACATTCAGAAAAAGGTATACCCTCAAATTTCGCACAGCTTGAAAAATTGATATGTTTATATTTGTTTGACACATGGGAATGTTAAGAACTTACTATGCTCATAGGTAGGATTTTTCATATAATTCTAGGTCCAAAGCTAGTAAAAAAGTCTATTAATGCTGATAACCTTATTGAACTTCCTTTACCAACGTAGAACAATGGAATTTCCCCTTTATCCCTCCTTTGTCTACCTTTTTTTGGTCCAAAACTTCCAAAAAACGGAGTTTGTATTTTTTAAATTTTTTAGTTTTCTTTGACGACTGCGATTCCACTCATCATCATCAATTTTTGAAGCATTGCCAGACTATCAAACTGACTATTTAACTAGTACAGTCTTAGTTCGGCGTCAATTTGAAGAATTCCTCAAAGATATGTTTCTGCAATTATCAACGTGTATGGCTACTTCACTGGAAAACCCCTCTTTGATAAAGTTACATCGCATTGTTCTAATAGAAGGCGTATGCTTCTACCCGCCAAAAGCATCAAACCACTCCCATGTTTGAACGTTCATATTGAAGTTTGTGTACCAGCAGCACACAAGCGATGATTCAACTGAGAAAATAATGAAAGTATATTTGCGCTTGGTTGAAATAGAACAAGGAAAAGTACACAGTTATGATATGGCGCCGATGTATGCATTTTCTTCTGATAAACGTTTGTTGGTGGGAACGAATTTCCAGATCTCCGCAACTGTAGAATTGTATTTTCTTAGTGTTAGTTTGATATCAGGACCTAGGGTCGACCTTCACTCATTTGATAACTAGGTGAAAGCTATTACTTATATTATGAAAAATTACATTTGATCAAGAATTTTGCAAATGTGTATTCTCTCCACAGTTGGACACACTGCTATAACCATGCATGTTTCGTCTTTAGCCTAGATTCGTTAGAACAGTCGAGCTGTCTGACAATAGAGAGCAATTGGCATTTCTACAATGTCATAGGTTCTCTTGGACTCTGCCTAATAACGGCAAAAGATGCAGCCCACGACTTCTGTCAACATTTATTGTGGAGATAAAAAATTGTGTAATCAGAACACAATGTTTTACAAATAAAACTATCTTCTTTCAGTGACGCCTTTCGATTTATATTTAAATTATCGTTTGATTGTTGAAAAAGGCTACCCACATTACTTGTCAATTATCTAACTAGGTCCTATCATGCATACAAAACTGGAATTCTGTAATCTAGCATTCTATTCATCCTGTCTTTCCATTGTTATAATACATGTTTTCTGCTGCATGTGTTAGATATTTTTTTTGGCGCCTGTATTTACGCTAGTGGTAAGGGAAAACCCCTAGAAAACCTTAACCGTTGCCGTCAAAACGTCCTTAGGATATTTCACGCTTTAAGATATTCTATTAATGAAGCTATTTTATGATTTTAATTCATTCGGCATTTAAGATCTTCCAGAAGTAAGTTAACATAGTATAGAAGTACGAATAAATAAAAACTTATAGTGTAGTGTACCGATACAAATTGAGTTCAAAAGATCAGTCTGTTCATTTATTACAGTGTATGGAATGTATCTAGAATAAAATAGCTTAAAGTATAGAATATCTTAAAAGACAAAATATCTTTATAAATAAAATATATTGACAGATATGAAATATCTTAAGGATATTTTTTTTGGCGATTATTCGCGAGTTTTCTCTCATCAGACAGGTAACAGAAAAAATAATTTTAATAGGTAGACAGGACAAATATAATGACAGAGTTTGGTATTAATGATAGGATCTTGTTAGCTATATATAAGTAACCTGGGTAGCTTTTGTAAACAATCAAATCTGACCCACCGACGATGATTTGATATAAACCAAAACGCGTCACTGGAAGAGGGTTTTATTTGTGAAAGCTCATGTCCTAATACACAATCTTATATGCGAATGATAGACAAGTTTCATTAAGTAAGAGCATCTTCAATTAACATGTATTGTGGACAGCATACAATTAGTATCAGTCTTTAGCTTTTGACCGAAAAGAGTTTGCAAAGAACAAAGGATATCGTTATGAATCACCCTTGCTGATGTCGGGGATATCTGTTACTGATATTAGGCTGTTAAAACTTTTTTGCAGATAAAAAGATTGTGTAATCAACACAGAGTTTCACAAATGAAACTCTTTTTTTTCCAATTCATATTTAAATTACACCGAACTGTCAGATTTGACTGCTAACAAGGCTACTCAGATTACTTGCCAACTAACTAACTAGATCCTATCATAGATACAAAACTAGAGCTCTCAAATTATTTTTTCATTTCTTTTTTGTAGGGGTTTCCTTCAACAGCTAGTGTAAATGCAGTCGCCAAAAAAATATTGCCCCTAAGACAGACAGAAGAAAGGAAAAAATAATCTAATGGAAAAATAGCTAGACAGTATAAATAGTATGCTAGATTTGAGAGCTCTAGTTTTGTATCCATGATAGGGTCTAGCTAGTTAGTTGGCAAGTAATCTGGGTAGCCTTATTAGCAGTCAAATCTGACAGTCCGACGATGATTCAAATATAAATCGAAACGCGTTACTGGAAGAGAAACAGTTTTATTTGTGAAATTGTGTGTTCATTACACAATTGTTTTATCTGCATGATGGAAGAGTTTCACCAAGTAAGAGCATCTAGGATCTACATGTTGGAACCTTTGACTTCGTAAAGATGCCGATGGAGAGCGCCACTGTGCGCGACACTTGTAGATAAATGGTACTATTTTGCAAAAGGTTGCCTAGAGAAATTGAACAAGCTATTCGTGAACTGGATAGTCCGCTTGATAATAGGATCAATGTCAGGACCAGAGTGACTTCTGATGTTTCATGACGGCTCTTGAAACTGTGGGTTTTACATAATTCAAAAAAGCTTTTCTGATGACTCGGCTACTCCGTAGTATTTTACCACCATAAAAATTATAACAGATAGTGAACTGAATCTGAAATACTATGTATATGTTATACTCGACGGTGTATCGATTTGCCTTTTTTTTCTTTTATTGATATTGACTTTCCGTATCAGCAGATAACTTTACATGATAGCAGAAAATGTAGAGCGAGCTTTAGCCGTTTATCTCTTTATTTCGTGTCGAGGGATTTTCAGAAACCGTTATACAAAGTAAATATTTATTCTGGTTGATGCTATGACATGCTTTTTCTTCATGTATTTGTACATTTATGTTTCTAAAACCGTACAGGTAGAACTGATGGAAGAAGTTGGCATAACCAGTGGCGGATCTAGGATAAAGTCAAAGGGGGGGGGGGGCTTCGTACGTAGAAATCTACAGAGCTACCAAAAATTTTACATTTTACAGGCTCAGATTGTGCCAAATAGAAAGTAAGGTACAACAAAATACCTGTTTCACTTAGTTAAAGGAAATACACATTTAATCCCATTTCAAGGTCTCTACAGAATGTTACGATCACTTGGTGAACATCAATCTTCCGTGACGAATTTATGTTAGCCAGTGCTATGCCAAGTAAGCTCACCTCACTCTTTGTACTTCGGAGACATTTTTTGAGCCTCCTCAAAACTAAAAAAAAATCTTTCTGCAGTAGCAGTTGTTACAGGTAAAACAGTAAATATATGAAGTAAGATTGTAATATTCGGAAAAAATAGTTCACTACATTCCTTTAAGGCTTCAAGGTCAGTCTGTGGGAGTATTTGTTACCCCTGCCACTTCTGCTCAGATGTTAATTCTATTACCGAACCGGGAATATCCTGTTCGTATATCTCAGAAGCGTCTAGTATTTTGACATCATCATATTTACTGAAATGTTGTGGAATGAACCGTTCAAAGGGGGGTTATAGCCCCTGTAGCCACCCCCATAGATCCGCCCCTGGGCTAATTAACAGGTTATTTTTGAGTCGTCATTAATTTTCTCCCGTCTACTGCAAATCTTTAAAAATGTACTTTAAGCATATAAACTACGATGCTGGAAAGAAGTGTGTTTTGCTATAAACTTCTGCACATATGCATATTGTTATCTAAAACAACAACCCATTGTCTCTGCTTTTTATCATCGGACATCCTTTCTCGAACCCAGATAGCTTCTACAAGTATTTTTGTTATTCTGATAAAATATATTATCACTTACCGCTTCCGGAAATAGATATTATTATGTAGCGTGAACACAACTTGACAAAATGTCCTCAAAATGTGATTGTGAGCTTAAATTCAACATGTTATAAAGCACAAACATTAGGATGAGTATGATTAGCGGAAATATTAATAAATAATTGATAAGCGCGCCCCGCGTCCCGCACATATCCCAGTCATATTGACAACCGAATGAGTTCAGCTTCTGAAAATGCATCAACGGGCATCGTACTTCAGAAAAATACAAACAGATCACCAACAGTTCATCAATGCAAGAAGATGCAAATAACAGAATGAAAGAATAGTTTTCCTCAATTGAAACGATACAGTTGAAATGTAATGCAATCATGAAAATTAAGCCGACAATAAACTAAAAAATAAATGGAAATGAATAGAAATAATTTGAAGTCGTTGTCGTAAGAACTGCTTGGTAATTCGGACGTTGATATCTTCCCAAGTAATTTGACTAGTTTTATTTGCTATTTGTCAATCACGAGCTTGGGATCATCGGCTTCAACTGTATTCAATTGATTGTAATGAGAAATACGGTCTGATCTTTGATTTTGATTTGATTGATTCATTCGAAATGTGGGTACGTAAGGATTCTCAGAATGTCGTGGATGAATATAGTAACAAATGAAGACGTTTCGAGACGTATGGGCAGGGAGAGGGAGATTGCCAATATATTTAAAAGACGTTAATTGCAATATCTGCGCTATATATTGAGATAAAATCTACAGTTCATTGTCCAAAGCAAAATCCATGGGAAACGCATTACAAACAGAAGCAAAATCTCATAGTTGTGTAACTTGAGTGGTTCGGATGGAGTACTTCTAACCAACTTTTTAAAGCGGCCGATTCCAAAGTAAAAATTGCCAAGACGGTTGCCAACCTTCGACTCGGAGATGGCACTTGATGAGGAAGAAGAAGATCTTAGTCACTTCTGACAAAATTCAGATATTTATTTAACATTTGACAAATTAAGTTATGCTCTCTACTATGCATCAGACCTGCTATAGATATGTATGTTGCGTCTTTAGCCTAGACTCGTCAGTATAGCCTGGCGGTATAGCTGTAGAGAGAAATCCAAGGGCATATACGTAACCCCATAGAAGGCGACATTTGGAGATGAGTTCATTATTGATAAATGTTGAATAATATATAATAAATGATTTTTTTTTGCCATAGCCAAGCTTTAGTTGGATCGCCTGTTTATAGACTCACTTGTGTCTTGAGGCCTTTAAAAAACGTCTCCACCTGTTGTCTTTCTCCCTCCGTGATCTGTCCCTCCAATGGCGGTCGTTCTTCCCTTTCTACTTCGTCACTGTCCGCCCTGCAACCCGCTTCGCTGCCCTCGCTTCCCGCGCTTCCCGCACTGCTTCCCGAATCTCCGCTTCCACCGCTGCTTCCGTCTCCGGTTGAGGACAATCTGCGTCGGTGACTTGACATGCTGTTTCTGTTGAAACAACAGGACATTTATTGAGGTGCCAGAACACTACACAACTCAACATCTTATGAGTATAATTGAATAATATAATAAATAATAACCAAAAAATTAGCAAAGTAGGCTTTTATTGAAAACTCACTGAGAAATGAAGAAATAATTTCCGTTATTAATATTATAACTAATATATAATAATTATAATAACAGTGATAATAAGTCGCCTAAACCGATTAAATAATTTTTAATAAGATTAAAATAAGAATAAAGACTAAATAAACTTGTTATTGTAATTATCGTAATTTTGCTTTATTTTATATTAACTGTACCTTTACAGATAACAACCACTGAAATATATATTCTAGCAGATATCAAAAAACACTCGCATTTAATACAATAACAATTTTTTGTTAATCACATTTATTATTTTTAACTTATTAAATATAATTAAATCATATTTTGAAAACTTTAATAGTTAAAAATTAATTTATACGTTTTAATGAGGTTTGCTAATAAAGCCTTTTCAGTTTTTTAAATTATAATAATTTTCAATATTTTTCAGTCTTAAAACTAACTGAAATGTAATACTAACCAGAAATTTCAATTTTTAGGAGCAAACAACCGACCATTCCAGTTTGGAATTTAAATATTTTCCAAAATGTTTTTGTTCAACTTTTTTTCAAACTATATTTGATTAATTTAAAAAAAATTAAAAAATTCTGTTCTAAATTTTTATTTAAAATGGATTCAATTATTTGATTTTTTAAATTGAATTTATTCATCTTTTTTCAAAGTCGGTCCTTAGTACATGTGCAAATTTTCAAATTATTCAGATTAGTCTTGAAGTTGGTGAAAATTACGTTTAAATATTCCGTTACATACATACAGGTCGAGCTAATAAAAGTGACAAAAAGTAAATATTTTTTACGCATTTCTGAAAACTATATAAGCACAAAGCAATAAATTTTGGCATCAAATCATAGTAGTATACCATAATAGTTATAATCTACGCCGCTAAGGTGGCATTAATTTGGAATTTCAACCGCGATTTCATTCTCATGGAACTTCAGATGTAATTTGCACTTAGAAACTCTGAAAAAAACTTGGAGAACAGGTGGAATTGATCTACACACGTTTTGATTGCCGATCAAACGCTCTAGCCAACTGAGCTAAGCAGGAACTTCGCTCACTAAATCTAGAACGTCAATGATATAAGGTCCAATCCAGAGATATCCATTTTCAAGTAACGCGCATCGTTCGTACCCAGGGTGCAGCAATAGTGTTGGGTCAGTAAAATCTATGACCGCGATTACTGACAGGCCGCTTCGTCAAGCAATTATAGTACCACCTTGCGGAAAATAACCATGACAGTTATTCACTAGTAAGCAAATAATTGTCATGAACTGTTGATGTTGCAAAATCGATAAAGAAACAAAAAATACGAACACATAAACAACAACAAAGATGGTCTGATGCAACGCGATCGATGACAAAAACGCGCGGTTTAATTTTGTGCATTTCATGTCGTCCTAATTGAGTTGCAACGCGGCACCGTCATCAGATAAATGAAAGCTTTGACTCTTTTCACGTTTTTGACTTTTACGGGGAATCTGCAATAAAGCGGAGCCGCCGGGTCAAGTGCAATCGGAGGGGACTGATGTGCAGATGCGCTTGTAGACATAAATCGAAAGAGCAGTCTCACGATGTCGTTGTTGTAAATATTGTGCATTATGCACCGTTTAAGTAACCACAACTTATAGCGTTACTAAGAAAACTGCTACAAAGTTACACTAAGATTCATGCATGACAAATTATCATTAAAAAGAACAAAATATTGCATCAAAAAGATAACATATTTTTTTTGATTAAGATTTTTCAAACTAACTCTATTTATACAAATAGCTGCTAATGAAGTATTCATATTAGTTGATACCAAACTCCACTTGTTTCTATTGCATTTTAATTTAGTAATACCAAAACTGATTAGTCATTGGGGGTTTCAGATACATCATACATATCTTAAAAGTTTGAGCTAATTTATTCTTTTAGTTTTCTGGCGAGAATTCCGCTGCCACAACAACGAATTTTAAAAAATTACAAAGCTTCTTGTCCTTGCGACATCTAATGTGAGAATTTGATAAAAATTCGAATGGTATTTTCAGAGTTATCGAAGAGCTAACGGCCAGAATAAAGATAGACAGGCCAATGGAAATGAGTTTTGTGATGTAAATATCAAGAAACATCAAGAAAGCACAATACATCGAATCCCATTTTTTTCGAGTTTACAATACCTCCTCGCTAATGGCATGTGTATTGAAATATTGAATTCGGAATTTTAAATACAACTTATAGTAACGGATTTTAAATAATTTTAAGTAAAATTGTTTTTTTAAAAATTAGTACTGAAAATTTTGGGAAAAAGATTAATTTTCAAAATGAAATTAGTGAAATTACTAAAAAGTGTTAGGTCTGCTATAATATATGATATACCTAAATCTCCTAGTCTTTTAGTTCTACTATTACATTTAAGTTAGTTCTACAGGTAAGACTAGAAACGAAAAATAAATTACAGTAAAACAAATTAACAGACGCCTTAATAGCCAACCAAAAACCAAAAGTTTACAATATGAATCAGTTATTATCATCAAAAATATTTATAATTATTATTATCCATTAAAATTTGTATTGTAACGAATGCTTGGGGTTGCTTGATAACAACTGTTATAAGTATTTATTGGCAGGTATTTATAAAAGTACGATTAGTATGAAAGTAAAGGAAAAAATACCCCATGCTTTATTTTAAATTAAATTCATTTTTTTATTTGTTCATTATTATTTGCAAAGATCATTCATTTATACTAAGTTAGTGGACTTTCTATCGCCGTTGAACCAAATATAAATAACTGAAAATTAATTTTTTACTTTTCTATTACGTTTGACATTAAAGTGCGCTTTTTAATTTTTTTTATTTATTGATTAATAACATGTCAACAAAATAAGACTAAAAAATCAAAGTCAAAGATATTTCTAATCTATACAAATTTAAACAAGTTTGAGCACGCAGCTATTTTGTCTAAGGTTGTAAGTGCTTACACGCAAAGGCAGCGTTTGAATCGTTCAGTAGTGGCCTTGCCACGGTCTCGAATGCATCGAAGTGTTGGCCGAATGTTAACGTGAAGATGGAACCGGGTAGTCGCGATTTTCGAGCCATGATTTTGTATGACTATAAAAAGGGACTAAAACAAGCGGAATGTCAAGTTTAGTGAGTTGCTTTAGGGACTCTGCCCCTTCTAGGGCTACTGTTTTTAATTGGCTTGAGGAGGAAATCGTTGGTCACAAGAATTTGACAAGTGATTTTACTGAATGCGTAAATGTATCGAGGTAGGTGGAGAATATTTTGAAGAAGCAGAATAAATTTTTTTTTGTTGTAGTTTTTCTGCATCTAAAAACCTTCTGCGTGACCCTCGTATAATATAAAACCACACTTGCCTGTACAAAAACTCCTGATAGGAATCGTATTTCTGTGAGAACCTATTGATAGCGTATTCCGCATTGTCCTTGGGCTTCGAAGAGATGGAGAGTGTCGATAGTCGTTTGTCTATTGGGACCGAAGCGGTGTAGACAGCGTACTCTGACGGCATTTTTCACCTGCAACAAAGGACACTTATCAAATGGGGTTGCTGCCTTGTTTCGAACTGTTCTACATCTGTTTCCTTGAGTTTCAGCGGTATTAGATTCAAACCCACAGTGAGTTATCTGGAGTCCGGAATTTTGTTCAGAATTGTTAAAGCCTCATTTAGACTATGCAACAAGTTTAATAAACATTTGTTTCAAGATAAGTTTTGAAAAAACAATATGATTCAAAACATGACGGAAAACAATAGTTGTTTTAAAACATTAGGCGAAAAACATGTGTCGACAAACCCGAAAATGGTACAGCGTTCAAGATGGCGTGTGTGTGTTGAGGCATAGTAGTTCAAACGGCTACGGTATCTATAATTTCATGTTGTTTGAAAAAAACGTTTCGGAGTTCGCTTATCGTTGCAGATGAGAAGGGAATATTTCATCAGTGGTCTTCTGCATGACTTGCTTACTTCATTACTTTGATTGTTGGGCATAGCCGGAAGAAAGATTCATCATAATCAAGACACCATTCCACAACGCTAGCGGCATGTAGTTTTGCAATAAGATGCAGTTTCAGAAAAATGAACATCAATGCATACAACAGTGTTAACAACAACAAATTCTAAAACACGTGGGGTATTTTCTTCGATCGATACCGACACAATAACTTGCTGTGAAACACGAATCACATCAGTTCTGAAACATTTTTCATCAGGATTCATATTTTCAACTGTCATGACAGCCGCAATGTTGATAAAGTTTGTATGGTAGTCATAATTATGTGTATGTTAGTTACATCAATTTAAGACACCAAACGTCTTTTGAATGGTAAAAAAATCCAGTAAAACAGTAGTAAAAAACATTTTTTACAATACTGAATGCAAAATCATTTGTGTTTATTAAAAAATTGAAAAAAAAACTGTATATATTTTGCTTATTGATACTTTTTTCATGAAATAAGACATCGCGAGATCTCATAAACGGAATGAATAGTTGAATGTTGGAAAAATGTTCTTGACAATTATATCAAGGTTTGCTTCACCACCAAAACTAAATATGATCTAATACATTTCCGTATTCGTTTAAAAATATTTACTTTTCATCGTTCAACCACAAATAGGTGTTTAAATTATGTTACTGTAATTGATTATCAAACAAAAAATTCAAACAGCTAATAATAAAATTAAAGAGTAAGTTCTATTATCTGTTTTTGTCCCTGTAATTCGGTTTTCTCTCGTGTTAATTTACTATTTTCCATTCAGATGCTTTGATAGTCCATATTTTCTTATATCTTTTCAAAATGTTCGGTCAAACTGTTAAATATTCGACACGGTAATGAAGTATTTGGTTGCACAGATATTCTTTCTCATATTTTCAAATCTGACATCTCGCATCTCTGATCTCTACGTAAGTTTCTCTTGTTTCATTTAGTTTTTCTTTTATTCTTCGTAAGTCCATTAAAATTTTATTGACAGTTCGTCACTGCTGGTCGTTATTTTAAACACCTGACAATATGTTCATAGAAACAATGAGTAGCTCACTCAGCGCTATTAGATCAAAACCGATAAAAAAATAAACAAACTAAACAGCCTGTTCTAAAACCGTGAATAATGTATCAACAAAGTAATAATAATATATTACTGACTACAAGTGACAAACGTGATTACTCATGGGTAATATTTTTTATATTGACGATCTATGATTTATTTATTGCTACCGTGCATTTCTGCAATACTAGTTAGGAATCACATTTTAGGGGTCAGTGGACGTATTAACATATATAGAATTCCCCAATATGGGAAATTATATAAATAAAAAGTTAATTGACGCAGCTCTTTTTTCAATATTAAATACTATGCTGTATTTTCGTAAAATTGAAAGCTTGTGCATGTAAAGCTAAATATTTGAGGATTTGGATGTTTTATGAGGTAACTGTTTTTGAATTCATATCTTATATAATTTTTTATTTTATTTCTACCTCTCGTCTTTCGACTGATCTCATTTAGTAATAGAATGTTTGACCAAGATTTTTATTTTCAAAAATGAGCATGGACATATGGCTGAATTTAATGATTTCTTCCTCATAGTTTATGCAATATGAGGTAACTGTTTTTAAATTTATGTATTTATATAATTTTTTATTCGATTTCTACCTCTCGTCTGTCGACTGATATCGTTTAGCAGTTGGAACGTTTGTCTAAAATTTTTATTTTAAGAAATAGGCATAGACAGATAGCTGAATTTAATGTCTAGGAAACAAAAAAAGCATATTAATTACAATATAGCTTCCTGAATTAATGTCACGGAACAAAATTCTGATACACTCTATAATCTCTGAGTCTCTGAGAAGTTTCTGATAGTGTAAATACAGTATTTCTATATGACTATTGATGCAAATACCTAAATGATACGTTCCTGTTTTAGAACTATTCATCAAGCAGTTAGATTCGAACAAAATGGCAAAAACATATCCAACAACAAAACAAAAGAATAGCCTAGTTGTGTAATTTACACATGTTGCGAATAATTGAGACAATATTTCTTTTTTAGAGTAGTGAATGATCGTAGTAGTCGTTCTCATCATAAAATTTTTCCCATTTTTTTTAATAGATATTGATTTATATTAAATACGTTTCACGTTTCTTACACCTTTTGACTCCCATAATTGAATTGTCATTGACATGAAAAAATATATAGGATCCACTTTCATTGCGCTATCGTTAATAGATAATATATATTAGACATTATAGCAATATAGAAAAACTGAACATCCTACCATAGACAATAAAGGCAATCCTAGAGAGTGTCTGCACTGTACTTTGAAAGGTAGGTGTAAATAAAAAAAAGAAATATACGAACAATTGCTGATGAACTGAGATTACTGGAAGTTCATTTATTTATGGAAATCTCACTGTAACAGTATTATAGAACTGACAGTATCTGAAATTTTATTGGAAATGAATAGTAATAACAATAACATACCAATCCAGACTGCTGCATATAATTTTGTACATAATTCATCACTGACAAGAAACAATAATTGACACACGAGCTTTTAATTATCTCATGAAAGACAAGAGAGAGCCTTATAATAATTCTTAGCATCTTTCCAAGAATGTGACGTCATACATTAATAACAGTTCTTCTTGATGTCGTGTGACCATCTGGTGTTGTCGAAGGTCTCTATCAGATGGTTTGGTGATGCGCTCTTGTTTATTTAGAACAGTCATTTTATATATAAAAAATTGATTATAAGATCGATCAGGCATAAAATACTAAATATTAGATTATATTTTCTGGAACCGTAAGAAACTCCAATCGCATCTTGCGAAACATAGAAAAATGAAAATTGACAGATACTAAAACCCTTAAAAAATAATTTGGAGGAATTTCCATGGATTTTTTTCTTTTCCATAGTCATGATTCAGTGTCAAAATTTCATCAAAATCCAAAAAATCCTTTTCGAATTACATGATGAAATAATAATGGCAACACACAATGCGTTATGATAGACCGAAAGACTGAATTACGGAAACCTATTTCAAAATATAATATTCTAAAAATTGATGCTAGTGGCTTGGCTGATTGCTTTTGTCTATGTAGTTCAGAATCCACACATTAATAACAGTCTCAATAACATAATTCGCATTTTGAAATCCGGAAAATATGGCTCAGTGCGGGATTCGAACCACACATCTTCTGATTGCTGGTCGGACGCTCTAACCAACTGCCCAGTTAGTTTAGTTGGACGGACAATTACTTACTTGCAGAGAAAGCAAGTAAGTAATTTTCACAGTCATATGATGGTGGGTACGTTTCTTGTTCCCTTCTTGGGGATGGGTTGTAACGCGACCGATCTGTCATCCATTAAGATATAAAAGAGTTTAAAGAGTTTGCAGTAGTAGTAGTGGAGGCGAAGCAGGGTAAATAGGCCACTATTGGCCTTTTTCGTCGACCCCTAAAAGAGTTTGCAAGCAAAGACTCTTGAATTTTGACAAAGCTTGTCTTCTTTTTTTCCTCTGTGCCTAACTGGACACTGTTAAAGTATTTAGAAACAAGTTCCTTATGACTTTTTTATGTTGTCCCATCATCCATATTCCAATACTGTATTGGTCTACCTGTGTGTGCGTGCGTGACAGGTATGAATCTAAAATTATTGTTAAACGAAGCGGATTTTAGATGTAAAAGTGCCAGTAGGGTGTAAACCTAATAACCGGAACGATTTCCTATATCGCTCGGGCATGCAAAATAATTTTCGGGGCACACCGAAATGTATCCAGTTGGATGGAGTAGGTGTGGTGACAGGGTGACTAATTATACGAGGATGGGCATATTTATATAGAAAACGTGGACGATGAGGGTTGAGGGGTTCTTTCTGCGATAACTTATACAAGGAAATTATAATAAGTGACACTGAAATAGTGTTACCGCTCTTAGAAGGGATGGAAATCATTTTATACCCTTAAAACTGTTAAAAAATGAAGTTCAGCTTGATGGACCCTTATTTCAGCGGCATTAATATTAATTGATGTTCTAATTATGAAAACATGCATCTTTTGAACCCTTCCATGAGTCATCGGAACAACAAGAATAAAAAAATGAGGTTTTACGAAAATGAATCCTTTAATGATTCTCTATTTCATATAAACACAGCTGAAATTACAAAAAAACCAAACAAGGATTTTACAAAATTGCAATTTTTTTGAGTACCCAGTTCCAGAAAACAATTGTGTTGAAGGAAAATGTGTGGAAAAGTATATATGACTGGAAATACGGAGTATGACCGGGGCCAAAAGTTCAGAGAATGTCTGCTACAACTAAAAAAATTTTATCATAATTACTTTCCAAACTAAAAGGGATGAACAAACAGATCGACGGAAATGTGTGATATGGTATTTTGACGGAGAAGTAGCCTGAGAAGAAAATCATAGGCTGATCTGCCAGCCATGGAAATGGGGGAGACCCAATATTTGAGTCACATTCTGGAAAAAATTTTTTTCTGGCACGATCATGTTGCCGGCCCTTCGACGACGGTCTCCCAGAAGCTGGAGTTCTCTTCATCGCCAGAACATTCTATTTACCAAAACAGCTATTGCTACTCTGCAAGGTCAAGGTCAGAGCATTTCTGGAAAACTGCTCGCATGTGAGGAGATACGTTTCGAAACGCTCCCTAAATCTTCTGGACAAGAAAAGAGCAATACTTCTAGTGGATGTGCCTGGACTTACAAAGGATCTACATAGTCCAGACCATTGTACAGTTGGTTACAATTTATGGAATTTCAAGGTCAATGTGATTAGAAATTTCTCCTTTCGTAATACTTCTGGAAATGCGATAGGATTTCTGCCCTTACGAAAAGTAATCTTAAAAAAATGCCATGTAGCATCATGAAAACATGATATCTCGATTTCAAAATTATTCACGAAGACAATACTTCTCACTCTAACTTCACTCTTGAATAGGCACCTATTCTCAGTGCAAAAAGTACCGAGAAGAATATAATACGTATATTTAATAATAAATAATGATTCCTCGAATAGTTCCATCAACGATTAAATATTCTTATCGAATTTATTGAGAGAATTTGGAGGTACGTAGGAAGCACTGAGTGCACCTACTTGTCGTATTTTTTCAAAGCAGCTTCACCTTTCTCTAACTAGTATTCCTATTGAAATATTCATAAATCATACAAACCAATTATTACGATCAATGAACACCCCATACCAATTCACTTCCTTCCTGAAGACCGTAACAACAATTAAACATGTAACTGGACCAAACTTCCTTGGTCGAAAATTACTGCTATAAAAATATAACGCAGCCATTAACCAGCGAATATAAATATGAATGAAGGAATCTAGTTAAAACCTCGCTTTAATTAACGTGAATTATTTAGGAGCCAGTCTAGTGTCTCTAGGAAGATAATGGTAAGGGACACGGTGCAATGAACTCTTGGTTTGTTGTGAGTGAGCTACCCACCCAGGTTCTATCTCCATGAATGAAGGGATGAGTGGGACAGAGGCGTATCATCAGGTAGGGCTAGAACACGATCGTGGAAAGTATCATCAACCATCTTTTGATTACATTCGTTGCAGTAGAGATGTCTTGACCCCGCTAGATCAATTACAGATCATCGGGTTCTAGTAGCGAAAAAAAATTTCTGGATTATTCTCACTCCAAAACTGCGTATTTGATCTGACAGATACGAATGCTGATTAATCTGACCAGTTTTCCATGAAGACTTAATATTACGGCACGATTGATTACGATAGGGGAGAGGGGGGTTTGTTGTTAAATATAACGTGTATAAACTGCTGCAGATAATTATCGTTATAACCAACTTTTCAGCCAACTTTGATAGTTTGTAATTAATAAAATACTCAAAGAATTTTCATCATCATACATTTGAATCAATGAAACGACTTAAATTTTGAGTGGGGGCAATACAGGGTAGAAGACAAAGTAAATTTTCAAAAAACTTCACTGGTTTCCCATTTTTTAGGAAGACCACAGTGATATTTGTTGGACATAACGTTGTTTCATAGATACTGACAATATCTTGGGATACTTTTGGGAATATATACTATGGTTCCAGATAATTTTTTTTTTGGCTTATTAGGCTTATTTAGGAACTCAAACTATCAACAAATCCACAATGATTCATGTGAGAAATGAGGACAAATATTCTGGAGTGGTTCAAAGAAGAATATTGATTGGAAAAGTCTTGCTGGGCAGCCTATATTTCAAATGACGTCTTTAACTCTTTCGGTCATAGACTCCACAAGTCTGGCAATCGAGTTTTGGGAAATAGCTTCCCATTCACCCACAATGGCGTCAACCAATTCATGCAATTTTTGATATTCATTGCCTTCCTGATTCAAACGTTACTTCAGGTTGCTCTACACATACTCTGTGGAATTCATATTCTCTTGAACATCTTTCAGAAGTTTGCAAATCTTAAATTAATTAAAATGCATTTAATAAAACAAAGAAAATTGGTGTACAACGGAAATTTAAAATTTCTCTTTTTTTTTTCGGTAACCATACTTGATATACATTTCTTAATACACGTGATATTAAATAGGGGGCGAGGAATAGCTTAAAACTTCACCACTCAACACAGGGGTAAGAGGATTATAAAAAGGTAGAAGCTTAGTTAGTGGTACTTCTCAAATATATCTCATTGTTTGTAAGCTACGTGAGTTTACAGTAATCCTTCTTCCAATAAGTGAAATGAGCAATGAGCATAATCGAGCTGCTATTTTTTAAAATTTCAAGCATGGTTTGAAAAGCCGTAAATAACGTTTTAATGAAATCAACTGATTGCATGGTGACAATGAGTTTCAATGTGCGTTACTCCTCCTCAACAGTTACAAGGAAAATATTCACCTTATTCCAAAAGTGATTAAATATGACCGGCAAATTAATGTCGGAAACATTCAAAAAACTTTGAAGATTGGTGTAAAGGCAATTAAAACTATTTTACAGAAACATTTGAAAGCCTGTAAGCCGTGTTCTCGGTGGATTCCCCACAATTTGACATCAGCTCAAAGTTAGGATTCTAATTATGTCAACACCCGTTTATGTAAATGAATGAAGGGAAGTTACAGCCTGCTCACAGCCGTTTACAGGAAGATACGCTCGGGAATTTAGGAAGGGTGGTGGCACAGGATGTGGTATCATGTATCGCGGAAGCTATTTATGTATGTTGAGGGTTGTCGACATTGAAGTATTGCGATACGAAAGAATATTCCTATGTGTTAGATGGCTAAAGTTGCATTTAAGAATTAGATACATGGGATGGGACTGAGAATTATTTTTTTTCTTCAGCCAAGAACAAATACCGTTCTGGAAATTAATTAATTCAAAATTTTTGTAGTACATATTTTCAAAAATATATGGGTTGATGAAAAGGATGGCACACCACCAAATGATCATGGCATGTCACCACATCTTCAAACAAATTACCTAGGATATTTTGTATACAGCTTTGAATACGAGGACTAGATCAAGTCTGGTTCAGGAATGTAAGTCCGCTTTTCAATGCTAAGCCCAATCCAGGATTATGATTCTTATGTGGGTCCTTGGGCACGGAGGTGTACCAGGAAAGGAGATAGCAGACTTGGCAAGAATAGGAACCATGGGGTCATATATTGGGCCAGAACTCGTGCTGGATATTAGCACTGTTCAGGTCAGTACTGCTCTGGACGAATGGACATATCGTCAGCTGGCGAAGTATGTCTAGACGGAGATGACTACAAGAGCCAAGAGGCTCATACGTCGGGAGCTAAGACTAGTTTCAGTTCTCGGAGACGGTGTAAAAAGAATAAAGTGCCAGACTTCGCCCTCCCCTACTACTACCAGTTATAGTGCTTAAGATGTTTTCAAGCTTAGATTATTACGAATTAAACTCTCCACATTTCACACGTTTCCGCAGTATATTCATCACCTTCTTGTATCAACCTTGGCAACAGCGGTTAATATAATATTAAAAATTAACAACCTTTTACCTCACCTTGCCTACGTGCTTGTACAAAATGGGTAGTAATTAGTCTCTTTTGTTTGCAACAATATAATAATGAGATTCAAAACGTGAGCATCTTCTTTTAATATTTTGTAATTCTCTGTAATTTGTGGGAACCCGTAAGTAGTCACTTTAGTGTTTCGCGGTTTGTAGTAGAAAGCAAAACGCCATATTTAATGATAGACAGTTGAAGTAGCCATTAGAACTTTGTGGAAGAACGAAGAAAGTTATTGCGTTGAATAAAAAGTCAGGAAATGAATATGTCATAAAGTATCGAGTAATATATTATTAACTAGTATGCAATCTAATCTTGTTTATTTATAGTCTAACCTAATAATAGTACATTTTATTGACGAGTGTATATTTAGCATTTTTGTAAGATACATAATGTCTCTGCCTCATTTCAAAAGTACATAATTCATATATCACAAAAAGCTTTTTCCTGATTATATTTGAAAAAATTGATGCAATTTTTTTTATTACTTTCTAAATTAATCAGAAACTCATGAAAAAAATGTAAAAATGGAACTTTAACAATTCAAAGCTTCTGAGAACTGCTCGAAAATGATTGGTAATTAGAGAAACAATAAAGTTTGTAGAAGTTCTATCGAGAATAAGAAAAGGAATTCAACAGACGGTATAAGTATGTCCGTTACTATACACCTTTTACTTTTTGGCCGTATCATAGTCAACTAACTAATAAGCATAAGTAAACAGTGAATAAATAAGTGTATATTGAACATCTGCTGCAAAAACATCATTAAATTAGGCGTGTCCCTTTCACTTATACAACGCGTGGATATACAAAATTCAGTGCTCCATGCAAACAAGCTGAATCTTACGATTTTTCTCACTGTCCACTTTCTCTTTTCATTTTGGTTCCTATAACCTGCCAGTAAATCGTTAAGAATCTTGCAATGTGGACAATTAAAATTGAGATCAATATTAAGAAATAATTTTTTTTAAGTGAATAGGCCATAACATATCAAATGGAACCCGACTTAATTCTCTACACTGTATGTAAGATTTCCTAGTAAATTCACCAAAAGGCGTGCAGTGTCTCCTAACAGTATACCTACGCTTCCACGAACAGCTGATTGAATGGAATCGACCACCAGTCCCGCTCTCAGAGTGAAAGATGTCTTCAAATAGCTTTCAAGTCCTATTTCTTTTGAAAAAACATCAATGAGCAGAACTTAATACCAATATACTCTTTTGAATGATTGCTTGATCAGATGTACCAGAAAAAACTAAGAAATAGAATAGATCAATTTTAAGATGGCAGCATACCATAATCATAAAATCAGATGGTATAAAGTATTCTTGTTGTAACCTCATTCAAAAGTGTAACTAAACGAGTCTTCTTCGGTTCACAGCCGTTGGTAGATTTGTCAATATTAATTAATCAGTTCTTTTTTGATACGATGATTAAAATACTGGAGAAAAATTATTGACTTAAAAGCTTCACTTATAAATCTACCTTTGACAAATATAATTTATCTCCACAGATCTCTGAACAGAAATGATGCAGTAAACGTTGTTTCAATATTTGGACGTACGGCTACACTTTCCTCGGTATAATGTAATATGTAAAAAAACACTATTACTGCAACTATTACGCAGAAAAAGTATGCCAGAGGGGCATATTTCATTTGAGCATTGGTAAAAGTGATTTAACCATATTTAACGATCTAAAAAAGTAGTTTCACAAGTGTTTTCATATGATACAAAAAATCTACATACACACTATAATTACAATGTGAACTTGAAATCTGTTTCAGTCACACCTGACTGCTCGCAGCCTGCGTTAGAAAGAAACAAGCTTGTTATGGACCTTCTTGACATTTGTTTATAGCTATACGCATGCCGTGCACGATTTTTTAACGATAGAGCAGATAAAAATAATTTCAGTAAATATTCTGCAGCCTTTTTTCAAAATGTATAAACATGTGAGTAGATAGAATACAATTCAGCTCACATACACTTTTTACTGGCCACTAATTAAAATCTCATGCGGTGGGCTGTACAACTTTACTATCGTTTCGGCTGCCGAGGCAGCGGTAACGTTAATAACATGTATAGTTAATCGCATGTGGTTTTGATTACTGGACAGTGAAAAATAAAATATGAATCAGAGCGGCAACCACATAATGAGTTTCAGAAGTGTATGAGGCTCACTATCACATCTCACAACAATTGGCGTGAAATTTTTAACCGAAAAATTCCGTTTTTGAGATATTGTGATTTCTTGATATTTAATGATCCACGAAAAATTGTGTCATCATTCCCGTTTGATTTTTTTGTCTGTATTCTATCTGATAATCCTTGGCCCTGCTATAACTAAAAGTACTTTTCGGATTTTCATATACCTTTGACACTAGGTGTGACAATGACGAAAAAGTGTAGGTTTTAAAACTTGCTTATTAGTTCAGTTATTAACTAAAATTGTTCAAATTTCGTTTTTGGAGATTTCCGATGCCCCTGACGATTTTCTAAAAATAAGGGCGAGATGTTATGAAATTATTATATCTAAAGAACATTCTAGATTTGCGAAGAACAACGTATATTTCGAACAAAACAACCAATTTTTTATTTTTTAATTAAATTTTTTCGTTTCTGTTTTACAATTTGTGGTTTTTATCCATATACTGCATTTTAATTGAACATAAATCATAATAAGGATGAAAGTGCTATTTGGACTCGTCAAGTAGGTTGACTCTATATTTAACGTGTAGTTGTATCAGTTTATTAAAGGTTTAGTAAACTTTTGGTAGAGCTGCTTTTCCACTGGAACAAAGTTACAGGTTAGATTTTTTACTATTTATTGAATTCATATCACACTTCCAACAGTTACAACATCTGATTTGAATCCTCATTTCTGAACTGATACCATTTCATTGGAAGTGCAACGACAATCTACTTCAGATTTTGCGAAGTAGTCTGGAAATCTTTATCTGTACATATTTAAAAAATGGATTTACAACTATTTGTCAGAAACAGTTAGTCTCAATTTTTTCTTATCGAGATGTTTATGAGACCGGACTATAACTTCAAGATTGCCTTCACAGGCCATTTCATTTTCATTTATATAGAAATTCTTCCAAATTACGATATTAGTATGCTGCTACAGGGTTATCTCCATAGCGCAACAATATGCATCTGCATAGAAAGAGTCATTGTCATACCTCCTAGTTACCAAAAAAGACTAAAATATCCCCATTATCTAGCACGATCGAGCAATTTGTATGTATGAGAAAATTTTGCATACGATTTGCGTGTATGTTCGTATCCTATAACGAACAAAAGAAATTTTGTGAATTTAGAATATGTAAGTATACCGAATCTCTTTACATTTGACCTTGTGTGGTCAGTTGCGTTTGGCAAACCATCAAAGCATGGCGGACGAGAGTTGAATATTCATTGGTCACAATGATCTTTATCTAGTTTGCACGTTACATATTTAGATGAATACAATAAGGTTAAAGTTTGGTAGATGATTTTGAACGGCTAGATGCAGATACAGTAAAATTTAAGTTTTGATTGCCGCGTTTGTTAAACAGTCTTGACATTAAAGCATATTTGCCACTAGAAAAATTAGTGTAAAGAAAATTGTAGCCAGTGGGGATTCAACCCACAAACTCCTGCATTCTAGACAGATGCTTTACCGTTCAGCTATGGCCAGACCTCCAAGCAGAACGGAAAATACGCTATGGAAGGTAGTTTCTCCCGAGCTATACCTTTTTCCAACTTTCTAACCTGTACAGCTTGATATGGTTAGACATTTATTGGCCAATGATGATATATATCTTCAATTGAATAATGCCGTGATGTAGCCATCATTGAGCCAAATACTGAAAACTAGGGTCATCAGGAAACATTGATAACTTGCTCAATGTATCTCCTGCACTATTCAAAACTCATGCCGGATATATTTATAAACTATTACTTTGTTTGTTTCATGTGAGGAGTGAAAATTCAAGGAAAATATGACCTGTACTATTACTAATTCACACCAAGGTTGGAAATACATCATATGAGATCATCTGATAGTTAATTTTAATATAAACGATGTGGGCAAGTTGCCTCATAGTAGGCTAAGGAGAACAGTGCATTTATGATAATAATGGTATCTAGAGCTGGTATTGGTGAAGATGTGACAACATAAAATTGTTAACTGTGTGGAAAATGAATCATAGGCCAATTCCACAATTTTTTCTTCGATTGATTGCACTTTAATTACAACACGGCGAGGTTGAGATACTACGTCCAAAAGAACATTCCTTACATAAAGCCATATCATTTACATGAGATGATATAGCTTATAGAAGAAAATATATTGATAGTAGGTTACTATTATGGTATAAGTCAAAAAGGTTCTTAGTCATCGAGTTGAGCAAACTACTTTACGAAAATTTGATGGAATTCAAATTTGTTAGAAACGAGAGGGGGTTGAGGACTCCTGAAAATTTTTTCATTGATAAAAGGTTTATTTTATGAATATTTGAACTAGGTACTATTTTGATAATGCTGGGGAGTTTTTAATGACTGCTCAATTCACTGTATCTTGTAATCTTCTATACGCTACTGCCAAGGAAAAGAAGAATGACAGCGTTAGAAATTCAACCAAGTAGTGATGGAATAGCCAACAAATATGAAGAAAATTGTTAGATTAAATCAAAAGCATTTCTGAGTCGTAGTTTTCGGGCGAATGCGGAATGGTCAGTCACACTATCACAGTTCTTTTCATGATATTTTCAAATGTTATCAATTCAGGGCAAATATCTTTCGTCGACGCTTCAAATATAAAATATTATTTTGTTTAGACATTCCTCAGGGAAAATGGGACAGTTTGACTGGTATCAAGATAAACCAATACAAATATATATATATATATATTCTAAAGCATGTGAAATTTATCAAATGTTTGTAATATCATGTAGTTGGTACTATCACAACGCCTTCTTGTTGCTAGTGAGCAAAAAGTTCGTGGTACTTAAAATCCTCTTAAAGGTAATTTGTCCACGTATCTAGAATATTCCCCCTTCTCTGAAGTAACCCTGAGATTGTTTTATTATAGCCATTCCAAACATAATTCCAACCATTATGTACTACAATTTAAAAAAGATTACGAAATGTTCTTTTTATGGAATACGATAGCACCAAGTAATCGTTCTTAGAATTACACTGTCCTCATACAAATTGGTGCAATAAACTGACCAAACACATCAATAAACCTTACCCTTAATTTTAAAATTCTATTACACAACCTAGTCACAAATAAGTGTGTGAGAATAATGTGCTATTTAAAACCCTATTTGGCTCTCTCAAAAAAAAAATGTGCGAAACATTGAGGCCTATTTTTCGGTTTTTGAGAATGCCACACTGGTCGAATAACCTTTAACGAACTATATATTCAATGTGCAAGAATGATGTGCTACTTTGCGCTAGACGGAATAAATTCCTATTGATAATAAGCTAACTACCCCGTACAACACAAAAAATTGATTGTTCATAGCATCCAAAATTTTCGAAATTCAATAATAAGCTGATTGTATTGTGAAACTCCACGTCCACAACTATGCATTAAGTTAATTTATTTGTTGTCCAAAAAAATGTTGTAATTTACCCCTCTCCATAACATCCTACTCCCAATTTTTGAACCCCCCAAAAATCTTTAAAAATGATTGGAGGAAATGTCAAAAATGAAGTATAAGCGTTTTTTAACACGCGTTTTATTAGCTTCACGTGTATGTATGTATGTTTGTAACGGAATATTCGAACGCTATTTTCACCCACTTCAAAATTGCCACCTGAAGTCACAAGAAAAACCCTTCAAATCGAACTCTGACGTGTATCTCGTTAACTCAGCCCGCTTGCAGGCCGTTATCAGGGCAATTTGTGTCGCAAACGCTAAACTGCACATCCTGCGCTGCGGCTCCCAATCGATTAAATGGAGGATGATGCACTGCCTCGGGCTCACAAATCCAATTAGCCTGGGACCCGTTTTTCATCTTGATAAAATTTCGATCTTGGGTACATGATACCCAATATTTCCGTCATACACAGGGGCTACGCTGATACATATAATGCAGAAAGGATATTTTCGCGAGTTCGCAATGTTGCACAGTGCAGTGGCGGCTTTTGGGGGTATTGGAGGGTGTTTCAAGAACCAGGAACCTGCACTGGTATTATGTAACTTCATAGTCGGCTAAAACTAACGAGTTTCAGTCCAAGTTTAAGTTGGCGACGTCACAGCACAGTTGTAGTCGTTTGAAATTATGTGAAATATTCTAGCCCGACTTTGGATTAGGAAGGAGACTATAACTTGAGTCCACGCTGTAATAGGCCACAAAAAGGAAATACAAGAGATTATTAACCCTCGATGTTTGTGCTGTTTGATGACAATTTGATTCCGTGTTCCATTTCATCGTTAGATATTTTTTTTTCGAAATTCTTTTCTAACCTATGCTCCTAAATTGTTTAGTTCAAGCATTGGCGTTTGTTGGCCATATTTATTTCCTAAGACATCATAATAGAACACAAATAAGAACTCTAAATATACATCGATGACAGTTGAGATATTCTACAATTACGATTCAACTCCGGGAACCTATTTAGAGCTGACAAAGGTTTGTGATAAATAGGCTAACATCAACTTATTAAGTTTGTAATCCACAAATAGGAAAACGATTTCAGACGTTTGATTTCATTCGGCGTACTCGCTAAATTGTGGAGCTAAAACAATCAAGACTTTTCTGAAAATTATAGGCTGACTAAAAGTATCGTTATGTAATTACAACTGGCTATAATTTTGGGGAAAAAAACTAGCCGATTTAACTTATAGCCGTATTACAGCTTTTTTCACATAAAACCACTACTGATAACACTGCTCTTCACCCATTTAATATGCTTCAGTCTACGAATTCTGATGTTAGACAATAACTAGGTAAATACAGGATCCAAGTACTAATATTGTCTGGAATAACTTTGGAAATTTTATTTAAATGAATCCTTATAGATTTGAATTCTCTATTCTATACATGACAAATGTTGAAACACTAAAATCGAATCTGCAAGAAAGACTTTTTTCAACAGCTGTGAACTTTAATGACGTATCTGACTTATGAACATAACAGATTTTAGATACATTCAGAATGTTCCAAAAAATTTGACCACATGATTTTTGTTTAAAGGTTTTCGGTACTTTAAGGCGTCTGTAGCATTTTTCTAAACGGGGCTAATTTGTCCTGCTTCTGTATTAGCAACTATTCATTAGAGATTATTGTATTTTATTACGATGATGGCCGACAAAATACAGGATACAGATTTTAGAAATTAAATATTGGTTACAATAGTTACTGGTATCGGTTTTTTCTATCTTGTCTGTAATTTTATTCAATTAATTACAATTCACTAATGCAGCCAATTCTACTGACATTTTCATGCACCGGCTAAAATCAAACCAAGTCGATGAAAATTTATTGAATTATATTGAATTACCGAATAACTCAATTTGCTGGCAGGCGGGTAGATTATTTTTAGAACTCAATTTAATCAACGTAAAAATTACATCCTACATTAGCTATATAAAGTACGACATTACAATTTTTTATGGTCTCTTGAATGCTTTATCGTGATTTAGTTTTATGACTTTAAAAAATATATCATAGGATACTTTGTTATATTAGGGATTTGTTATGGTCGTTATTCCGGAAAAATCGAGACACATTTGTAATTATTTTTGATATAGCGTTTTCAAAATTGAATTACATTCAAAATAAGTACCCCTACCCGCGATTTTATAAAATTGCGAAACAAGCAAAAATTAATTTTCGACCCTTCTCAAAATCTAAGAATTCCCCAAAAACTTTTTTAGACTTCGCCCAAAAATTATAAAATGTTTGAGGCTCTCAGATTTTTTTTGTTGTTTTCTAATTAATCTGGTACTGTACCAATTTATAAGATAAAACAGTGTAAGTCCTTACGACGTACCCATGCCATATTAAATGCTACAAAATCAATGTATCAGTTACTGAGATTACGCGGTGACTATTGCATAGGAAGCAAAAATGTTTGACATGTACAATCAACTTTGAATCGAACTTATTTTAATTTTAATATATAAGAATTTTAATTCACCTACATACCTTTATTTGTAGGTTCTTCAGATCCTTCGAATCAAAAATCACTTCTTCTTACGACAACATGTTTCACTGGCGTAACTCCGAATCAAGATGGTTGTCGACCTGTAACAAAGCATCGATACTTAAAAATTGATGGCTGAAACAGCGTCGTTGTAGCATGCATACTATAGATAAGTTATCATCTATTATTCATTTATCTATAGGTGACAGACCGGCTGTATTACAATACGACGGGTGTTCAGAATTATTCTATGTAATGTGGCGTCTTTCACATCAGGTGGGAGTTAGTAGTGCCGTTTTAACCAGGGGGAGATTGAGGGCATTTGTCCAGGGCAGCATACGACGTTAATAACACTCACGCTGGAACTCGTTATAGGGCCTGGAGCCTTCAAAAGTTGCAGAATCGTGCCTCCTATTAAGGAGTTGTTTGAGATTGTTGGTGGGACTGATATCTGTTCATATACACCTTCAGACGTCACCTGTAAATGATTTTTGGGGATGTGCTGAATCCGAATACCATTTAAAGTGAGGCAAGCACAAAAACAGCCTCCATCTATTGAGGAATTTCAAAGACATTCAGTGAACATATTTCCTGTAACCATTCTCTTCTAATTTTTGTTATAGAGATTTGCACTCACTTTACTTTTGGATACCTTTGTCATCTGATCGTGATATCATCTTAATATCTCAACTAATAACATTGCTTTTATATAAGAAACTATCTTTTATTTTGTATTGGTACTGAATTTCCTTGCATATCACACTCTGTAGTCCCTAGTTTACTTTATTATAGATGTCGCTAATTGTTTGGCTCTGTTGGCTTCCATTACCCAGAGTTATTAAGGCTACCGCAAGATTAATTACAATAATCAACGAGTTTAATACTGCATTACATCTATTCTTCCTCATAATTTCCGAGTATATGGTCAGTATCTGGGGTTAGTATGTAACTTGCGGAATCAGATCGTGGAAACAGTTTGTCGGTATGATGAATGACCGTATTAAAATGACTAGGCGCAGCTTGAAAACCGCAAGACAGTGAATTCCAACGTTTGCAAATATAAGATACAATTATTACTATATACACTGCACCACAAAAACTATTATATGTACTGCAACTCAACCACTTGAACTACTAAAATATTCTCGAAAATTTTCCGACTGTTCCTCAATCAGAATCAAGTCAAAGCTCTTTATTTTTTTAAGCTACAATTTGTTGAAGATATCTAATTATAATAATTTGAAGGCCGAAATATCATTACAAAATTTTGTTACCTGAAATTTCTAGTAACTCCACCTAATACGATTGAAAAATCGAAAGGTTATGAAACGCAAAATTCTCAAGACAATGGAAGCAGACGCAGAGTAATTGTAACGTTTTGCTAAAAACAAGGATTACTTGAAACAAGGCTCTAGATAAAGTTAGGACCTTGACTTTGTGAGAAACAGGGGGCAGCGCCACCGTGCGCGACGCTAGGAGATGAATGTTTTGGTACAGTTATTGGCAATGGAAGCAACCTGTCTTTCTGGTGATCATTGTCCACTCTATATCGCGTAACGTACTATGCAGGTTATAACAAAATGAAGGCCAAACGTTAAATTCTGTGAGTTAGCATCTATTAAAAGTCGTTACTGAACGTCAGGAAAATAAATTTTCTTCATAGGGTTGAAGAAACATAAATGTCATAATACTCTACGTATATACATGAAATGGCAACGTTGACCGTCGACCCCCAACACGTTCCAATAAAAAATAGTTTCAAAGGGACCATTCAAAGTTTGTTCACTACCTGTTTTCAGGCTAAAACGTCTAGACGTCATAAAAGGGACCAAGGACCGTAACCTCCGTGAACACACTGCATTCTTTTCTTGTTACGTGTTCTACTATCAAATTGAATCACCTGCTTATACGACTTGTATCCTGTTTTCTACTTAGCTTAAATTGGTATTGGTTTTGTGTCCATGGAATCGGAAAAGTATTTCTGTTGATGCTTTTTGAGAGTTTTCTGCTTCGTCAGCGTTGAGTTTTCTATGGTAGGTTCAAGGAAGGATTATTAATTTATGTGAGTAGAGCACAGTACAGACCTAATCAAAATGTGCGAAGCTTCCAACTCATTTTCTGAAAAATACTGATTTATTTTGAGAAGCTTTTGAGTTGTTTTATGACATCTTCTATGTCACTCATTTTCGTTGGTCTGTCACCCTTCTTCCATTATGTCAGTAGAGTTTGTTTCGGTGATATCAATGAATGTTTAGGATGCGAACTGTAGAACCATATATCATGTTTATTTTCTTCCGAGAATGTGTCACGCAGACTCAGACTGGTGAAACAATCAAAATTACGCAAAAATGGTTAGGTAGTCCCTCAAGATCATTAACCCTTCCCCTCTATAGCCGCCTCAACTATAATACACTGATATTTCTACTGAAAGCATCTTAAAATTTAAATCTTGTTAACAGCTATTTTCCGGTATTTTTAGGTTTAGCCTTTACCGGTTTGCTGTAATATCATAACCGTATCTGAAAGGACAAGGTTGGTCATCTGGGTAAACTAGTTGGTCTCGTTTGATTGATCGGCCAGGACACTGTCAGTACCAACCTATCGTAATTTCCAAATTCCGAAATGTTACTAAAGTACTTTTATTAGTTATTAAGACAAATAGTATAGACAGCCTTTATGATAGTAGGCACAAACGGTTTTTCTTCCAGTCAATGTGAGATAATTGTAGAAGAAATTGCATAGGAAGCAAGACGTTATAATGAATTGTTATGTATTGTGTCCAAAGGTGAATAGACTCTTTACGATTTGCGCGGAGATACTTAACTGTCAGTTGTTTATCAGAGGTTAAATTTAATTGCAAAACCTCACAAGGCGATTTTGATCTTCGCGCCGCTGAATGTTATGATTGGTCAAGGGTCAATTGTGCTGTAGTTTTAAAATTATGTATTCTACCATGTAGGTATCTGATTCATAGATAGGAATGTGATTATACGTTGTTATTGAATGGTGATACGATGATCGCCCTTGCTACATCTATTAAAACCACACGTGTTTGAGTAAATAGCTTTACTAACGTACTGTTTGCTTCGGTTGGGGTTTATAAAAGTACAAAGCATGAACAACTAAGTTCTAATATGATAATGATATAGACATTTTTCACTGCATCAGGGGGACAGTTGTTTACTAATGATATATCTAATATTGAATAATTACACAGATTAACATATTTTCAAATAATATTCGCTTTTGTACAGATTCAATCTAATGCATTATTCAACCTCGTCGTACTAAAACACACTTCATTTTGCGCAGGGTGATAGGCTTTTTATTTATGCTTACGGACTGAAGAATTTCGACACATATTTTATTACCACACCTATGGTTTTGTGAAAAGTTATTGTACCAATAACCTTCACTCCTTTCTTTGTTCATATATCTATTGAATGATCTAGTACCTATTCCGTAAAGATATTAGCGAATAACATTTTGGATGATGATTTTGATAATCTTTTTACATTGTTGTATGTATTTTTTCTATTTTTTCGGCAAGATTAATTGATAGATCCTAGCATAAAAAATTGCATCTTTCAGAAGCGTATTATGTACCTCTGTAGCAGCTTTCATAAGTTTTCTCTTAACACTCTTGTGGTTTTCTGTAAGTTTCCTTACGCTAGAAGAAACTAAATCAAATAGATTGGGAACTACTTCACTCTCAATCTGTAATTTTGCTGGAACTTTATACAGCGTCTCCCAGGAACCCAATATGTTTTTTTGTTGGTCCATAACTCTCAAACTGCAAGATATATTGACTTCAGATCGACGTCAATTTTTTTTTGTATTTTTACGATAACTCTGCAGTTACTGAACAGGGAGACAGACAGACAGGCAGACTGACATATCGGTTGACTGACCGATGGAAATGAGTTCCATGGTTTTTCGTGATGTATATGTATGTCATAAAAACTCAAGAGTACACAATATCTCGAATTCAAAATTATTCGTCCATTAGTGTGGCAAGTGGAAGAGAAAGATAAATCATCCAGGGTAATTCTAAAAATTGTTCAAACAAGTCGCAAGCTTCTCTTCAAAAATGCGATGAGTTCATTCACATGGTATCTACTTATACATACATAGATATTTCAATTTGGGTGAAGTACTGGCTGGCGTTTCATCAAATTTAAAATTTAATTAGAATTTCCCATTCTCTCTGTGCGAAAAGCGTAAACGAAACAAACATTTCCTCGACGTCCGGGACCATAAAGACAAAGCAGCTCATGCATCAGAACGTAACGGCATTCTGTAAGTGGATTTAATGTGAAAACCATGTTCAAGATGTTTGGAAGGTGTTAGCGAATATCTTGTCACATCGGTACATTAAATTTTGTAGCCGCTAATTGACTGAAATATCTTAACTAACATTGCGGCAGTCTTTGCAGCTTTTTCCAAAGTGAAGAAAAAAAGAATGATCGAACAATTATAATGACATTGCTATTTTGAATGCTTTTAAGGGAACAGATTTTTTGTCAAACAAGTCCTTAGTAACAGCTGTTATGAAATGCATGATAAATCCTAAACAAAAGAACATAATATGCTGCCACACAATGAACACAATGCTAGAATCTAAGGCAATAATGCAATAGCCCCCAATTTGGCAGCCAAGAACGAACCATAACCAAGAATCATTTCTAGGTTTGAAAAACATCAACTCATCTCCAAGTGTCGCCCTCTAAGGAGTCAAAGAAGTATGGAATAAATTTATTCGAATCCTTTCTTAGGCGGTAATGGACTGTCCTTGAGGAAATTAACGCTGTACTTTCAACGCAACGATACCAGTTTAGAAAGTGCTAATATGATCTAAATTTAATTTTTTATGTCTTTTGTAATCAATTTAGAAAATTATTAGAAATATTTTAGAAACTATTTTAGTTAGTTTGAAAAATAATATGTACTATTCCAGATAATACTTCATCAGCCCACCTGTATAAAGCAGTAGCCTGTGCAAAAATCTAAACAAAAACAGGAACAGTTGCAAAATTGTAAATTAGAAAATGCAGTCACATGGCAAAATGTGTGGCATTTACGTAAAAATTGTACTTACAATCGTTTGCGACTAAGGTGAACCGGTAAACTTTCTGCAATCATTTAATACGGTTAATTAAGCTATTAAATAATTTCCTTAGGAAATCGTAATCGTCTGTTTCCTTCGTTAATATATATGTATATAAGTGGGATTATAATCGGCTATTGAGATTTTGGTTTTTACAATACTCTAGAATTCTAGATGATCGCCAGATGATTAGTATTTACAGAAAAATATAGCTCTAGACCAAGATATTCATTTTGCTTTGTGCTCAGCCAATTGTATCAGTTTGAAAATTAAAGATTTGAATTGCACTTTGGAACCTTTGATATTTTGTTATTAACATTGAACAATATTGGAATACAATTAAAATTTCAAAACTGCCGAAAAATTTTAATGATTTCTTATATTTCTGAAATTTACTTCAAGTAAATTAACAATTCTAATATCGGATCAATGTCTTCGAAAAACTGATACCACCTCACGTGAAATATGAAGTCAAACTAATTCACGCCATTTTTCAGCTAAATAGCATGATGTGTAGTTGTAGTTGCTAAAACAAAATCGGTTCAAATTAGGTCTCTTTTTAATTCTAATTCACGCCATTTTTTAGCTAAATAGCATGATATGTAGTTGTAGTTGCTAAAACAAAAGCGGTTCAAATTAGGTCTCTTTGGAATAAAGAAATTATTCGCTGGCAAAGAATGTCAGCGTTTAAATTTGTTTGAAATGTTGATAATACGAAATATTAATACCTTTTATATGGTACTACTGTATATGCATATTCTACATTTGGAAAAAATGAACCCTACTATGAAATGAAAGTGCCCAAGTATCACAATGCATAATGTCACCCGCATAGTTTGTCACCGTAGTTACAAAACACCTTACATAAAAGAACAATAAATTTCTCCTCCAGAGTTTCCTGTAACGGAGTAATTCAAATTACCAACAGCTTATTAAGCCCGTGGAGCTGTATAAATGTGAAATAAATTAACCACACCTCAGAAAAGCATATATTCCAGTGGTGCGGCATTGGAAAGCTGCTTGAGAGTGCTGATGAGAAGGGTCTCAAAAAGACGTTCAGTTATGAAAATTAAACAATAATTGAAGGAACGTGCCAATACTTTCACGATTTTCAAAAATATCACAACATTGCTCACTGCGATCTCCAGACATACATCATGTTAATAAATCTGATATTTTGACCATAAATATTATATCATTATATTGAGTTTAAGAACAGATGAATATTCGTGAGGTTGCAAGCTGGGCCGAATTTTAAAATTATAATTTTTTGGAATTTGAAAAATATTAATAATACTGGAAAATATTATTCGATTTTCAGTTTAAAAAAATCAAGTACCGTCATTACCGAATTCTACGATTTATCGACGATGTATAGATAAACCTTATGATCCATATGTGCCCATGTGAATTGAAAAAAACGAGGAAAAGTTCTCGCTCAGGATTCGAAACGGCGACCTTCCGCATATAAACATTAGACCAGCTGAGAGTGCTGAGATGCGGTATATGAATCGATACACATTTAGCGTGTTGTACCGGCTGTGGCAGCGCTACGTCATGCATTAGCGAAACCATAATAATGATCAATCTTATGTTTATTTAAAATGATTTGGCCTGGTCAATAATAACAAAAAAAATGAAATTATAATAACATGATGGAATGATAACTATTATAGTACGCCACTGTTGCACACATTCGTCTACACCCCTCGTCTGAAAGTTATTTTTTATTAAATCGCAGACAGAATAGATAATTATTTAAATACAATGACTGAGGAGTGAGTCATTCGTGGATGGAGGCATGCAAGTTAATATTCGAAATGGTTAAAATATTCCTGCCTTTGACAGTAGATTGATGGAGTACACAATGAGCCTGTGTGGTACGTGTTTCAGTCAGGAATATGCCTGAGGTCATTCTTTCAGGTAAATGGAGATTAATTATGCTTTAAACTGTTCAAAGCTGATAGTGTAATTTCTGAAACTTACTCTTGTCGCTCTCTCTTAATTGAAATAACTTTACTAGTACTTCGGCTGCCTTTGTAGACGATGGTTTCATAGAAGGAAAAAAATAGTTGGTCTTGATAGAGATGACTTATCAATATATCGTTTGACATACATATATGAATTTTTTATGTAATTTCAAATGATTCTGATTTTGTTATATTGGCGAATGGTCAATCGTAGCAGAAAGTTCAATTATTACATCGTGGGAAGTCAATCTACTCAATTCCACTTCATTTCCCGCGCTTTTGATTTGTTTGTAAGTTAGTAATTCTCTGGCCATCGAAACGACCATAGATCACATGTTCTCCAGATCATGTGCGATTGGGAGTTAGAGATACATAGAGAGATACGCAGCTTATCTTAAACTCCAACCTTTTGTATGGAAATACTTGGTTGTTTAACTTGAAATATCTGAGGAAGATAGACAGTAACTCATATAAAAAAGTGGAGAAATGCGAGTACAATCAATTCAAGCATCTACGAGTGAATCTCTTAAGGCTGTGATCTCATGTAGTGGTCTTTCCAAGCAGAAAACGGTACCTTTACAGCGTGGGAAGTATCAAGCAAATTTACTGAACTCCATTTGTTCTTACTTAAGTGCTTTCTCCATCCGCAAAAAAATCTGCGCCTTCCAATAATCGCTGCCAAGACGCAAGATGATATTCCATTTATATTCATGCGACAACAGAACCAGTCGTTCGTCGGTCGATGTGCAATTAACCACTTTTGAACGATTTGAGACGGGCGATTTTTTGCAAGTGCTTCTCCTCCGAATTCGGCGGAGTTCAGTTTCTTTGGTCGAGCCGTCTGTCGGCCGGTCTCGAAGCTGGGAATTGCGTTCCGGTCAAAGACCGCACGAACTGAAGAGCCAGTGGCATGCCAAGTTCAAGGTGTCGTGTGTACTCTCACGTATCATGCATGTATATGCGGAGATCATGCTTGTGCCAAACTGGTTTTACTTATTTCTTATAGATAACCTCTCACAGATACATTCCACAAAGCTGAGGTTCTTCGAAAGATCACTTTTGGAAAAGGTTTGTTCGAGGTGTTGGAAGCTCGACCTGGTGAAGATGGATTAATGGAAGATGACTCGAGTCTTGGCCGCCCCTCCATCTCCACGGCTGGTAGACCAGAGAGATCCTTATCAGGATGTTTGTCTGACTTTTGTGAATGTTTAACTGAACTCCATTTGCAGATCCCTGTTCGTCAATTCTTCCGATGTCTTCATTGATCTGGACATGTTTCTTCCACCGATGAAATGTTTCTAATTATGGTAGAGGTTTGATTGGCTCCATGCAGGATAGATATAAGGGTGGTGTAATCTGTAAAGCTGTATACGTGGTAGTTAAAGTTTCTTTACCGTCTCGGATAAATTTACTGTTGCGATAAAAAAGTCAGTAGAAAACTGTGTGGATTTGTTTCTATAGCATTCAAAAATAGTTCATCAGTTAGTGAATGAGATTTTGGTACCCTATATATCTTTGGAAATAAAGGATTGGCAAGTAGATGACTGTCACGGTTGTTTGATACATAGTGGTACTACTATTTTTCATCTATAGTAGCTAACAGCGGTCGGAGATTTTTACCGACCTAACCCTGGCGCTGCACCTCCAGAAAAGAATGGCAGGCACAGTTTGAAAATCGGAAGAATTCACCAGAGTACATTTAACGTTATTGGCGTTCCAGATCGGGTGAGCGGACTGTCTGCTTAGCTCAGTTGGCTAGGCCGGCTTCCACCTTGCAAATTACAAAATTAGCAAATAAATAATTTTTACGGAAATGACATGGTTGGTAGCAATCATAATGATATGAGATAATAAGATATGGATGAGTCAGCATCCACAACTGTGTAAACACAGATTAAAGCCACAATTTTGGAGTGAAAAAAATGTGAATTCATAAGTCGCCAAAGGGCAGCGCCATCGTGCGCGATGATTGGAGATCAGTAAAATTTTTTATGTGTATCATGTGGCTCATGATCTGGAGAGAGGATATAAAAAATTAGCGTTTGTTTTGTTTACTCGACAGCTATCAACAAAGTTATTCATTTTTCTTGAATACCGCAGCTTACACCAAAGTGCATTGATGCTTGTGAACTTCTTATATTTTTGGTTGCTACGCTGTACTCTGAGGTTTTCCATAGTGCTCTCGTAGCCCCTAAGTGGAAATTGTGCCGCGGAAACGCCAATGAAGTTCATTCGTAGTCATTCGCCCGAAAGCTCCGATGGCATGAATTCAGCAGCATCCAGCCTGTTGCTAAGGCCTCCTTTCATCAGCAAACTTTGGCGATAAGTTGGTACAATGGGGCAACCTGTTGCAACGGATTGGAGGGAGAGATTGGATCGCTCGATGGGAGACAATGAGTGCATTGAAATTCGATTATGGTAGTATCGAACACTACGAATCCATATTATAATATGCAGTTAACAAATTGAAGTAATCTACGTCATCGCTATCAATACAGTTTAATATAATATATTGTTGAATCATCTTTTCTTGTCTTGGTCGTTAGTTGAAACCACATATGTATGTGTTGAATTGAAATAGAAGAATAGAAACTTTTTGAGCTTTTGAAATTCGATTGTGGTAGTGATATTTTTTCTTTTGCGCTTTGCTTAAACGAGGCGCTCAACTTTATGCATTATGCTTGACTAAAAAATGGATTTAATGAGTTTTGGACAGTTGCATCTCAATTGTCAAATAATGCCAATTTCGGAGTGAGAAGGCCGTTTTTCTTTCATAAAATATTGCGCCAAATCCAATGATGTGCTCTGATTCACGTTACGACACAACGACATAATGTCCCATTTTCCGGGAGGCTGCAAATCCGGGGAGTCACCAAATGTTTTTTCTTCAAAGAGAACTAAAACTCAACTAGGGGCTTGCTACGTTGAATTAGGCCCCCCTGATTTATTATGACTTGCTAATAATCAGATTTGGAATCGGTGCCCCAAATAAAGAACCGTACCGAGTCTGGTATGCTTGTCGCTAGTGCCATCGGGAGTCGCTTGACGAATTTGTGTTCCGGAACTGTCAGGAAACGTTTGAAAAACGTAGTATCCCAAATTTTTATTCGGCATCACAAAATCTCTTTTACTTATTTGCTTACATAGTGTATTTGCCGTTCTGCGGTATATTGCCGCGCGTAGAATGCCGGAGGTTGTAGGTTCGATTCCCACTAATTATTAGATGCATGATAGTGTCTCAGATACGTAAAAATAGAATATAAGGTAGTCATTGAGCACAACCTTTCCTAACAATACACTAATGATATAAGGTATGCGCATTGCAAAAAGCTATAACTTCCTTACATGCGATTGCAAACGTATGTATCTCTTTGTAAAAGGCTGAAGAAAGACGATCCTTGTTGACAATAATGTTAAGCAATATTTACGTATGGTAAGTGAGTTATGTAATCAATTCGTAACAGAAAATGCAGGTACTTATCCTCACGGTGTTGCGAAATTATTTCGACTGTATATTTACCTCACTTCACAAAGTGAAATTGGGTCATTGTCAGTAGCGTAAATGCAGATATGTTGAAGGAACTAGATTTTTAGGAAATACGGCCACTATTTCATATGACAAAGATAGTCACAGAACATCATCATGTCGTCGTCCTCCTTAACACGTATTGAGTTCATCTAACAAAAAAAAAATGGTAAAATTTGCTTACGCTAGGTTTAGGCTTTTTTGGCCGTAGTATTGACATCATGAAAGGGCACAGCTTAATCTAACTGTGCTTTTTCAATAGTTTTTTAAAACTTAAATTTATTTCAACGTTCACAATTACAAAATTTTATATATAACTAATAGATATGGGTTAATAAGGTCAGATTTGTATTGGAGGATCGGTTGGATAATTTCCGTATTTGTTGGTCTAATTATTGAGTAATATAAAAATCCTCATCCAATGATCTAGTTCAACCTTCTGAATCAGTAGATCGTGGTTTTGATATTATATCTGAATTTGAATAGGAATTTAGTGAATGCAGTCTACAATGTAAAAAACTAGAAATAGTCTCAAACATATTCCAATCGTAAATTTTTGACACATGGCCATAAGATTAACAGCTACGTGTGTAAAAATTATCAGGACTGTACAAAAAGTAAAGCTCTGATGGAAACTGATAATGAGACTTAAAGCTACTCTAATAGTTACCAATTAAAATGATCAAAGTAATAAAAGCAATTGAAGTAAGAATACGGTTTTCAAATAAGAAGAAATGAACGAAAGACTAGACTGCATTTGCATTATTGATATAAACAGGGACATAATGCATGGCTAAACCAGAAGCAAAATGCTGCGAAATGTACAACAGCATCATTCCAAGGCAACAATACCGAATCTCATCTATTTGACATCAAAGAATAAACTATAAGGGAACTTGGAGAAAAGTTATAGTCAATATCTAGGTTTGTAGACATTTCATTAGATCTTTTTATGAAGCACACTCAGCGAAACGGGGTCACAGGGCAACATCATCGTGGAAAATTTCATATCACCACGCACCGTAAGATAATAAAAACATCTAACATCAAACAGCAAACACGGATATATCTTGTTCATGCATTTATCTTCTCATCCGTTATTCTAATATCTTTATCAACCTCAGCGTGATAAGAAATGAGAACTTGTTCTAGATCTGCCCAGGTGGCATTTAAACACCGCTCAATGTTTCAAATGACCGTTTCCTCTATGTAAATTGCAGTAAAAAGAACGATATTATCAAGATAACTGGCAATGAAATCACGTGTTTGAGATTTAACGCCGTCTTCGTACGTTTTCTCTGTAACTGCCGCATATCTATATGTGTGTTTAGCGGTCAGTAGGAAATCTGTTACAGTATGTGCAATATTTTTTGGTGTTGTTCTGGTTTTTAGTCGCACCCTTTCACTTTCCAGTATTTGTGAATCGTACGTTGTCACTCAGTCTCACATGCAGTACAATGTGACCGGTAAATAATGTATTCGAATTGGTCTGATGTTAAAAAATTACTTTTACTTCCCGGAACGCTGAAGTCTGAAGGCACAAAACAGTCTTAAAGATCATTTCTTACAGAATCGAAGAACTTTTGATCTATATTGATTGTCAAGTGTTGACGAGGCATACGGTGTATACGTCTGCTTTTCTTAAATTGTGTCAAGTAGATTGACTCAGTAACCTCTGTCTATGCATTCATATTTTTTTACTAAAATCTGTACTGTAATCGCGAAAATCATTTCAAATTTGAGATACAGACCTTTTATATATACATCACGAAAATACATGTCACTAATATTTATCCAGTGTGTCCATGAGTTTTACCTAGGAAGTTTCTAATGTTTTATTTTAGGATTCTAAATAGAATTACACTGTAATATCCAAATTTTTCTTTCATTGTGTTTCTGAAATTAAGAATAAGTGATGGTACTGATTTTGGAGTTATTGACAATGAAAATACATCACTATGTTCAGCTGTATTTCGTACTTAGTTCTAATTTGTACATAGAATATGAGCTTTGGTAGCTTTTAAATAATACTCACCGTTGATCTATGTAGCTGTCTCACTTGAATGTCTTTATCTGTAAAAAGATGAATGGTTTTATAAAATTTTTGACTCTCAGAATGTTATGTTACACTTTCAAGTAAGCACTTGGAGAAAAATGTTACTATCACAACCTTATCTGGGATACGAGTCTGAGTGAAACATGCACGTCTATAGCTGGACATTTGTATGTACAGTGTGTACTTTCAAAAATGGTTAAACCTTGAAAAACACTCAGAAGATAATTATAGATATGTGCTTATTTTCTTATTTTTGTAATGCATCAATGGATCGATTTTAAATAACATACACTAGCTTACTTGTTTTGGTACACTAACTTTCATTTGAATCGGTGTAGCAGTTATTAGGATTACTTGATAAGGAAAACATCGAAAGGTCAGACCGAAACTTTTAAAACGCAAAATTCTGAAACGCAAGTTGGTTATTATTCTATAAATACAACGAATGTGGCTTCAATAAAAAAAATTCATTGGTCCGGGCCGAGAATATATTTTTTTTGAAATCTGAAGTTATGCGGTTTTCTTCATTCAATGCGTACCTTATAAATCTAGTACTGATATAGTAGAACAGGTTTTTATTGGAATTATCCATAGGTACTGTTAATGACACTTAATCTATTGATGTGCCCCATGCTTGTATTGCAGCCTTGTGGGAATTCTCTATCAATACCGGGTGATAGTATATTAACAAATGGCGGATTGTGTAACATCTGCCATCATACCGTACGAATCGTTATTGTCATAACAGCAATCAATGCCTCACGGTGCCTGACATTTAATTTTCAATACTCGTCAATGCTGAAGTTTTTCACAACGGATTACATCAGATTGGTTTTGTTCACTCGCCTCTATTATTCCTTCGACAAGACAACTATCATTTGCTGCTACAATGCGCTTACGTCTGATGCCGGCTGATTAGTAAAAATATCCACTTAGAAACTCCGAAAAAGCCTGGCCTACTGCGAGATTCAAATCATGCACCTTCTGATTGCCTGTCAGATGTTTAAGCCAATTGAGATAAGTAGGCACTCCGCTCACCCGTCTTAGAACGACGATGATGTTGGGTGAACTTCCTTCGAGGCTATTTTTCTTCACAATTCCGATAGGTCAGGTTGGGGGGCCCTATTTCTTGTACTTGGCCAGGTCGCACACCACAAATTCTCCGGGACAAAAAATGATTTTTACCTAGTGAATAACTAATATCTTTTCGTCTAACCATGAAATGGATCATTTTGTCTGAGGAGTGCGTATTTTGTGGACGAGAGCTGATGAGCAAAATACAAAAAATATCATAACTGCACCAGATATCATTTTCACGTTTTTTACACACTAAACACAAATAAATAAGTATTGAGTCAGGCTGATTTCACTCCAATGTTTACTGTAAACTTGAGAGCTTTGGCATGAGATACTTTTGATCAAACTTGCAGCCTGTGAGCTGCCACCAGGTCTGTGCCAATGATTGCATAGTTTTCTCAGAAACCGCTCCTTATTTGCGGTGGTGGATGAATTAAGATTCCGATATTTTCAGATCAGAGATTTGTCGTTTGTCCAACGCTCTTCTTGCTGCTGATACAAAAAATTGTTGGCAATAATATCTACAGCTTATGAAAAGTTTCATTTCGGACTTCCATTGTCTATAAAATTTTGAGTATCACGACGTTTCGATTGATGTGCTATCTTCAATCGTCTTCGGGTGAACTGGCGAACACGTTCCTTTCATGCCTATTTATACCCCGTCCGGTGACGTGTCGTTGTGCGCGGTCTGTTCTGATTGGCTCCGGATGCGCGGTATTCCGGTCTGCTGACGTGGCTGTTTGTCGGTCATTGTTTGTTGTCTGGTCCAGTTGTAGTCTATTGATCTTCCTAATGAGTGGCTGCCAGATAGGTTTAATGTCTACGCTGGGTTTGCTGTACACTTTGCTGTTGTTGGTGATGAATGCCGCCTCCTTGAATTTCCTTCGATACCAATGCGGTTCCTTGGCAATAACCTTAGCGTCGTCCCAAGCTATTTTATGGTGCTCCGTCCATGCGTGGTCAGCTATTCCAGATTTTCCTGTCTCTGCTCGATGGGTGTTGAGACGATGTTCTTTGATTCTTACTTCCAGTGGCCTTTTTGTTTCTCCGACATAGATTTTACCACATTGACATGGTATCTGGTAGATGCAGTCCTTTGTCTCTTGAGATTCATTCCTGGGCTTAGTTTTTGTTAGGATACTTCTGAGGGTGGCAGTCCTAGAGAATCTCGTTTGGATCTTGTATCGCTGACCTATTCTTTTGATTCCATCTGATGTTCCTTTGACGTAAGGCAGAATGAGTAAATGCTGCGATTCTTCGTGTTTAATTCTTCTACTGTTGGTATTTTCCTGTATTGTTACTTCCACTAGCTTCCTTGGGTATCCGTTGTTTAATAGATCTTGTTTAATGATATTGAGCTCTCTTTGTAGTCCTTCTTGTGTGTTACAAATATTCCTAGCTCGGCCGACTAAAGTCCGGATGACGCCTTTCTTCGTGGCTGTTGGGTGGTTTGAAGTGTAATGTAAGTATTGACCTGTGTGAGTTGGTTTTCTGTGTACTGTTGTTTCTATTTTAGTGTTTCTTCTCGTTACTAAACATCTAAAAATGGAAGGCAGTTGTTGCTCTCTTCTTCTTTCGTGAAGTTTATCGAAGGTCGCATGTTGTTGAGATGACTGAAGAATGTTTTTAGTTGGCTCTCTCCATGGTTCCAGATGATGAAAGTGTCATCTACATAGCGAAGCCATAACTTCGGTCTAATATCTGACCTTTCGATGGAAGTTGACTCAAACCATTCCATGTACAAGTTGGCTACAACCGGAGACAACGGTGATCCCATAGGCCTTCTTTTTGTTTGTAGAAGTCTTATATCTACAGCTTCCAAGATGATAGAATCCTTATTTCCTGCATGGATCCAGGCAAACCTCTGCCACCTCGACAGACCTTACTACGGCAGGCGTAGCATGCTGTCCAGGTCAATGGGGACATGGAGATGGAGAAAGCCCAATACTTGAGCCATGTTTCATCAAGCTTTTGAGAATTAAATTATGTCTTGCAACCGCAACAGTTAATGCTACACTACAATGCTCAGATCACATCATCACTGGAGTACTGCTTGTATGTGTGTCGGGGGGGAGGCGGTACTGCGGTTCAAAGCGTCCAATCCAAAATCATGCGAGCAGTGCGTCTGACATAAGAAATGACCTCCACGGTCTGGACATTCGAAAAAGGGTGGCTGATCTATGGATAATATACTACTAGCTGTCTTGCATACTAACACGAAGAGCCGTCAGTAGAGCAAATGAAATGAATGAGCTGCCAGGATTACAACTTACAGCGTCTTAAGGTAAATGTGAAAAGCAACGCTTCTGGATTGCAATGGGTTGTCTGCCTTTGGGAGAGGATATCTATCTATGAAAAAATAATACTGCATGATAACTGCCACATGTATTTCAAAAGAATAGATTTTCCTATGTTTCCTTCCACAAAGCGAAATTCGTGTGGCATCGTACGATACGTATCGAACAAACACACGCTTGATTATTATTCAATATTGTGATTCACCATTTCGTTTTTATGTGCCCCTAGCAAGGGTATAAAACAGAAGGGTTGGATTCAATTGCAAAGTGACACGACATCGCTTTTCACTTCTTATGCCGCCATCAGTTATTTATTAAAACTAGCCTAAGCAATATTTTTAATGTCACTATAAGTATGGAACATTAAATTTTCCATCTATTGTACTTTGAGGAGAACTGCTGAGGCTGCCAAAACTCCCTTTCATCAGTCATGTGTGGTTTCAACTATATGCCAGTAAAAAAAAGATGAAATTATCTGTTGTCTACTAAAATAAAGACGTCAAATAAGTTGATGCTGTATTTGCGATCTAATGCTTTCATCTTAGAAATAAAGATTTTCATCGAAATTTGGAGCTGTTGTTGTTGGAATTACATGGAAAAAATGTTACGGATACGAATACGATTTAATCTCAATTTCTAAACTTCCAAAGATTTTAGAGTTTGCTAACAGTTCCATAACTTCCAATACGTTTAAGGCTTACCTCAAATCTATCTGCAGTTCTAAAATACAATCAATTTATTCAATAAACTGATACCATTGCACGTGAAATACCAAGAGTCAACCTACTTGACGCTATTTTCCAAGCTATACATGGCACTTTGGTAATGATTTATAATCATTTTCATTTAAAAGGCAGTGATCTGTAATTGCAGTTGCCTAAGTGCAAACATACACCATAACAAGTGCAAAAAATTAGTCTTTTTTTGAAAAGTTACCCAAGCCTTCAAATGTCCTACAACTTTGAAAATGAAGGGATCAGAAACGTTTGAAAACTTCTTTTTTAGTATTCTCACGATTTTTTGAGCCGTCACTGCACTCAATTTAAAAAACCTAAAAGATTTTTAGTCATTGGCATACCAGTAATCCAATCTCAAAATTTCATCATTTCCTATATTTATATTCAATTCCTAGTTTACAAATGCCTCAATTAACCTATAATGTAAAGTCTCGTGTGACCTCTGATGACATTGTAGCAGCATTTTCTACAAAATATTTTCCTAGCCAAGGTGTATGCAAATGAAAGCTGTGCTCACCAGATTATACACCCAATCCCATTAATTACCATTTCACAGTCATTTCCTTTTATAGCTATTTTCAATATAAAATATGAATCACGAGCGATATCGGCAGCCTTGAGCTGAACTCTATTCCGTATCTTGATGAAATAAATTGCAGATTGATGATACCAATGCTCAGTCGAGCTACAGCATCTTGAATGAGTCACTACCTTTTTAATTGTTGCTATTTTTGTTGTATGATTGAATTTGATGCGGCGTATGAGCATAATGAAGTTGTTTGCTTGGTTGAGAAGAAAGTGTATTTCCTCCTTGGAAACACTACGGTTTCTCAAGCAGATATTTTCATACATAATTATCAATATAATAATAATAATATAGAGGTATTCTTGGAAAGTAGCGTATCCGTATTGATATTGGAGGTTCAGCTATTTCCAAGATGTTTTTATTCTGGATAAGAGTGGACGGAGCTCCGCTGGAAAATGTGATCACATCAACTCATCTCCAAGTGTCACTCTACATTGCCTCATTGCCAACTTACGAAGTCAAAGGTCCTAACACCTGGACTGCCTTGAAGTGACAACAGATGTCCCTTACATCTGTCAACATCGGTGAACTGATTTGCAGCGACGTCTCTTGTTCTTCATAAACATTTTTACCATATACTGTTATATCGGCTCATTCACATCAGAAGCTGACAACTGATATTAAGTTCACCCTTGTTGACAGATGACGTAAGGGACATCTGTTGCCGCTTCAAGGCAGTCCTGGTGTTAGGACCTTTGACTTCGTAAGTTGCGAATAGGCGTTCCTATAAAGGGCGACATGTGGAGATGAGTTGATGTTGCTATCACACCCTTGACTTGGTTACGTATGTACCACCTGATTGCTCTCTACAGTTAGACCGCCAGGCTATATTGACGAGTCTAGTCTAAAGACGAAACATGCATGTCTATAGCAGGTCTCATGCATAGCATACACTAAATATGATAACCTTATTAAAACATATAGAATATTTGAAGAAAAGTGTTTGAGTTTTTTGATATTTTTCAACTAAGACGAGAGTTCAGAGTTTTAGAGAATTTTTCAAAAATACAATTTTCCAAAGCTATATTCGATTCGTGAACTGAATACATGAGTAAAAGTAATTTTCAAATTTTTTCGCACTTAATCAATGTTGTCAATTTGTACGTAAAATTCGTGCTAAATATTTATTCTACTATATTTGTGTATATTCGGATGAGAACGAAAAGGGGCATGGATGATAAATTATGAAGCAATCGATAATTTAGTGTTGTTAAGTGAAAAACAAATAACGTTCTCGGGTATTTCCAGTCATCGCGGAGCGTGAATCATCACGGAGTTAAGTACAACTACGACTTGTTATTTTCCTGTATTGTTTATAGGTAGTGTGCTGTATGATACAATACTTTAAAATACTCCTGGATTAGTATCAGATTCAAAATTTATGCTTTGTTGCATTTACAAAACGATGGCGGGATATTTTTGCTGCAAATATTAGTGATTACAACTACTTTTTCATGCATTCAACTTTATTGATGATAAGTTTGAATAGCTTTGGATATTCATAGATGCACAGCTCAATTTATTGTTGAATGAGGACCGTGCAGTTCAAGTCTTCACTTGAATCTATAGCAGCAGGATGTAGAAAGCGGATATTTTCGGTTCCCTCCGTCTACATAGGGCACACGATTTGCGGACCCCACTGTGTGGGGAACAGTCGCTAGGTAACACATGAATCTCACACAGCGCGAATGAAAAATTTCAAGACAGGAAACATTGAAATTCTGAGAAATCATCTTAGAATTCACAAACGAATCGACAAGACAAAAAGAATTATCAAAATTAAAGGAAATATTATTATTATATCTTTTGTCACAAAACGAACAAAACTGCACGCATCATTAGCTGGGAACACCGATCGCTCGATCGACTTCAGCCAGTTGACTGTCGAGCCAGAAGCTCTCTGTCTCAAAGCCCATGCGGAGCCGAGACGCTAGTGGGTCAAATATTGGATCAAAACGGTATAGCCAAATTTTTACTTGTAACCAATTTGGCTCCTTAAAGCAAGTTAATGACTACAGGAGAATTAGTGTGGCTATATTATATTGGTAAATATATATAAAAGCTTATTGTCTGAAATATTTGAATCTGGCGATTTTTTTGTTTTCAGGTAGAGTCCTGATTCCTTGGAACCTTATCTATTACTACTGACAACTCTGCTTTTTGACGACTTCCGAATTGACCCGCTTATTATAATGTAACTATGTTTAATTATTCAAGAATCGTTTCGGACTTTTTGTCCATGTAGTCAGTATCTAAGTTATATTAATAATAATTATTTAATAATTAATCTGTCTGACTTCTTCAAATCTATATTTACACGTTTTGCATTCACATAATTAACAAAGACTAATTGGTTTCGCTCAAGTCACGAATTATCGTCAAGGTTCTTTCTTGGATTCGGAGATCCTATGATTTTTTTTCCATTTTTTACAGTTACATTGTGTGATATAAACAATAGCTTGTTGTACATGGCTGATGTTACTTTTTCTGAGGATCCGTTTGAGGTCATGACAGTGAGAATTGTTGTTATTATGGTAACGTAATTAAAATTGTCTGCCTATGTTAACATCTACAGGAGAAGCTTAAAACATCTCCTAGCAAATTCCTCATCGTTTTATGGTGAAATTAAGCAAAATTTCAGGGTATTAACTATTCCGGAAATCCAAATCCACCAAACTTCATTTATGAGTGTTAGTCAAGTACCAGGAATTTCATAAGTGCTCAAGTTTTTTTCGAAACTCCGATCTATCATTACAACTCTTCCTTAGCCTGTGTACGGTAAGTAAAAGATAATTTGTTTCAAGCAGAATTTCATTGTCTCATAATACCTCTTAAATGAGTAACAACTCGAGGACAAAATTTTTCCCGCGAAAGCGGAAAAGCAAAGTGTAGGTCAAGATCAGTAGCTTCATAACCAACGTCGACCAACCCATTTTTGCTTATTAGGCGAGTGAAACTTAATTAAATAGTTGTAATTGAAGTATTAATCTTTCCGTCTTTCGAAGCCGTCAAGGAACGACACGCAGATATATCACTGACTAAAGGACTCGACGAGCCTTTCTAATTTTGCAATTTTTAAGCTGTCTGAGGAAGAATAGGATTATAATTGACTTACATCATCTTGGTATCTCTTCAAATGCTTTGTTGGTACGATACAATGATAATGAAATGTCTTCCTTCATACAGAAGGTAAGTATTATATATTTCAATTAAAAAATTCCGTCTGTTATCTGTCTGTTGTCTGTCATCTATTAACCATCCTCGTTAGGAAATAATTCTGATCTGATCTTGATGAGATTTCTAGAATATGATATATTTTAAAGGACGAAGAACTCGATCGTGTAGTTGTGGAGTTATAAAAAAGTAGTAATACTTAGCCCCTCATAACTGTGTAGATACTAATCTGACCTGGTTTGAAAATTCAATTTACGTTACCACTAAAGCAAGGATCAAAAAAATGTATCCTTTTCGAAAATTAATCCAGTGGCGGCGAAATAAGAAATAATGATCAAACGGCAAAACATGCAGAAAGGGTATAATATCGGTATTAGGCCTTTTAGAGGTCCATCAGCCTTTCTTAACATCATTAGGGGGGTAGTTTTGGGGGTTATGAGTTCTCAAAACTGATACTACTATAGTGGAATTCCAGAATCCACGAAGTTGACGCGATATTTTTGTAGGCGTTGATGTAACATTGAGTCACTACAATGTCATAATCGAATGAATATAACTTAGTCTTGATGTTTAACATGCTTCGTGCTTTGACTGAGAACCAACCTATGTCAAAGGAATAATTCCATGTAGAATCGTTGGGCGGTGAGTGGTACCAACGACATATGGAAGATAAAAGTGTTTGAAGTACGTGTCTGGACTACCGTTTATTTTTATTGCTAACGGTTACAACTAAGCTTATTATCTGCATTATCATATCTTTTCTAGGAACAGAACGGAAAAGCATGAATGCGTTTTAAGGTGATAATGCTAATAAACAGCCTTTGTTTTTCTCGGACAATATCAGTTTATTGTCATGCCTTTTTGATTATATGAAAAAAATGCGAGAAGCATGTAATGAGATTCGCTTTCTGGTTATCATTGTTTAAAAATTAAGATATTTCGAATATTGGGTTTTATGGTTTTACTTTCTCACCAATAGGCAGGGGAAGTATTGTAATCGCGAAACATTCAGAGTTCGATGCAGTGACGGTGAAGTCATCTTCTCATAACGAAAAACCAATCCATTTTTGATTTTTCCGTACCGATTGTATTTTTTTATTTCTTTCGAAGTGGGGGGGGGGGGGTTTATGTTTAAATAAATAACATCGTAATGCGTACCGTAACTGCCGAGAGTGCTTCCAGGGTTGCTAAGTTTTTAGTCATATAAAAGATTTCGTCAATCATCATACATTGGAGATTTTACGCATATACATGTGTTAAAAGTAAAAAAAATGCCAAGAACATAAGGAAGGGTGGAGTTGAAGTCGTTTCCTCTTCTTCTCTCGTTCTTATGTTTAATCCTAAGCGATGATAACATTTTTGTAGAATCTAATGATTCAAGAGCACGATTGAGATAAACTTAAGGTATCTCACCACCGTTCCTGATCTCCATTATGATATTACTTTGCACTACTTTAAATCGTCGAATAGCGTGAAAAACGTGACGCATGCTTCCGTCCCTCAAATATACATTATTGCACCAATTATGGTCCTTCCCTTATCAATAATGCAGTGGCTCGTGCACATAATGTGTTTTTCTCGCGTAACAAAAATAGAAAACCTTCTTACGTCAAGACATAGATAATCTTGAAATATTCAAACTTGTTATTAGGAAAGAAAAATTCACTGGAAAGTAATGGGAATCTTATCAGCTGTATATGAATTGAATGTCAGCTTGTCTACGTCATCCGAGTTTTGCTCAGAATAGGAAATAATTATATCTTTCGTTGTCATTATGGAATAAGTACATTGCTACGCTTTGAGAATTTTTGAGAAAATATTCAGATTTAGCATTTTTCGATAGATCTGACTTATGAACATAACTTTCGATGCGTTTTCATCGTTTCAAACCATTTCAATCAACTTAAACTTTTTTACAGATTGGGTGATGTTCTAAGGCGTAGTGTTTTGTTTCTGTTTTAGCAACTATCACTGCAGATTACGGCAATTAAACTGCATAAAGATTATAAATAATTCGAAAGGTGAAATGAAGTGAAGGTAATAAAACTTTTTTTGAAATGTTTTTATCTAAATGCTTATTTAGCTACACAGGTAAATCTCTTTTATTTTATACTTTCTAGGGCATTTCATTAAAAGCATTTTTTTAAAAAGTTTTTTCTCTTAATTTATTTTTTATTTCTGAGTTATCGTCGAACAGGTTTCTCAGTATGTTCATCTCATTCAACGCATGATTGTTGCAAAGTTGTATCCTCAGCAAGTCCTTTTATTTGATACCCATATTGAGGGAAAGCTTAAAAAACTTAGTCTGCCATCTTGGATGTTCCGCTAAGTTGCATGGTCAGCCAACTAAACGTGTATACAAAATTTCAGTTCAATCGGTTGAAGGTATTTGCTTCAAAATTGAGTGAGTTGCAATATTCTAAAATTTTTGAGTATCACGGTTGAGGAACTTTTGAAAAATCCACCTTGTCTACAAATTTCAAGCAACATTTATATACATTGCAAGTGAATAAAAAGGGATTCATTCTGGTGGAATGCGTCTTTTAATTCAAAAGTGCTGCACATCTTCCTTGTTTGTACAACATCCACATTACGAGTTTCCGTATCTGACCATGTCGGTACAGAAATGGAAGCAGTTCTATTGTCCAACTTCCTAAACAATTAAACTAGCCAATAGAAAGCGTGGGCGCCAAACAGTTGAATGGTGCACGTCAACGCACTCTGCGAGTAGTGCCGCGCTACTGCTTTAATTGTACACTCAATTAGGCATGTTTTTAATTAGGTGACTAATGCGTTCCCTTTTAGGATGGTTCTCCTAACATCTGGCGAACAAGTGCTGCGTTTTTCACTATTTGTTTACTATTGTTTCTGTACGAGGGTAATCACGACTTTCTCAGGATAAGTACTGGTGAGAATTTAAGTGAGTTCAAAAAATGGTATCAAGTAGGTTGATGCTGCATAGTTTATAAATGAAGATTTAGTTTGGATTTTGGAAATGGTTTCCAGCTTCAACCAAAGGAAATGCCGAAAGGCCTCAGACGGCCATTTGGGCCTTGCACTCCTCCAAATGAGCCCCCCTGTACCACTATGCTTTTCTGATGATCGTATTCAGATTTGAAGTCCCCGCAATATATAAAATCACCGTGATTTGTTTGTTTGCCACAAGCCCAAATGATTAGAAAAATGTGTGTTCAGGGAAGTGGTAAATGCATTGTTTGGTCCATGGCCATCAACGAAATGGTCCCCGAGACTCCCAAGCTTCTCTTAGTTCCACGGCGGAAGCGGAAGCGGGATTCGTGATGAGGACCTCTAAATTACACAGGAAAAAGTTTCTGTCGTTTGAAGAAAAATATTTTTGTGTTACGCTTATGGCATATCCATATCTATGTCGTCGTATCATAATTAGTTCCCTTTCTGTGGAAAACAGAGCTCTGGCGTGAGAAAATGTACAGAGATGGAAGGAAACACTTGTTTTGGTTAACGAGACAGTTGTAGCATTTTTTGTTTTTCTTTGTGGTATTTTCTCACAAAATCCTTTGAGGCAGTAAGCTTAGATCTAATGCCATCTAGAGATATGAGCCCTTAGTGTGTTTCGTACTCATTGAGTTAGAAACAGATGTAATTCATTGGAATGGATAGTTTTCTCGAACTAATTTTTTTTGTCAAGTAGCCACGAAGGCAAGGCCTAGATACAGAAATACTGTGAATGCTATGTGAAAATTAACGATACGACTTGTGTAATTAACGTTCATAAGATCGGAAAATCTCATGAAATTATTACGAATCCTCAATACCCTAGGAACAGAGGATCAATTGGCTAAAGCCTACAATGCAGAAGATGTCGGCCTCAGGTTCTCCCTCTGCACGAAAATTAAATAATTCTATATTGACAGCCCTGTATTGTATATCACCCATATTATTGGCTATGCGTGGTTTTTATTCTAATTGCATTACAACATAATCTACATCTATGATCGAATAGTTTAGAGTTTCTCAGAAGATATCAATAGCGATTATATCAACTTCCAATGCAATTGAAGTATGGTTCATAACTAGAACAATCATAATTGGTTTATAATCATAGTGGGTGCGTCTGAAACAGATATCTAGTATAATGTTCATAAACAAAAACTAAAGGTGTAAGATTTACAAGGCCATGTATTGAACGATTACATGTTATGAATTGTACTAGGCTCGAAAAATAAAAATAAAATATTATAATTAAGAAAGAAACTTGAGGAGTGGAAATATCTTGGAAACTACACATCAATTTGCCGAACATGCTAAAAATTGTTGTTTGAAATTTGTAGTCAATGTTGTTGTTTCCGACATACTGTTTCGGACTATTATTGTCTTGAAATGTGGTATCCTCAATCGTCCTTCGTCCTTTCCACTCTCTCTCTTCTTTTCACAAGAATCAGAACGTTTTAAAACGAAGGAAGTTCAAAACAATGGAAGTCCGAAAAGTGTTACTGAAATGCTGAAAATTATCTTATTCAAAATAAATATGTCGAATGACTTCAATAGGGTGTGGCATGAGGGTAAGCTTTGTGTCTATGGGCTGCCACTGGGTCTACGCTAATGATTGGATGGTTTTCCTAAGGACTGAGTCTTATAGTTGGTAGTAAATTAATATGCTTCCCATGTGTTCATCAACGCCGCCTTTCCGTAGGGATCTATTCTTTCTGCAATGCTCTTGCTGTACATCAACGAATAGTTGGAAACATCTAATTGAATCTACAACTTTGCAGATAACAGAACCTGGATGGGACTAGGAAAACCACTATAATTCCGAGAGAGTACTTTGGTGGCAGCATGCCATTCATATTAACGGAGACATAAAAAAAACAACTGACAGTTTAGAAAAACATACAAAAAGGCTCAGACAATTCCTTTGATTCGGACATTACATGTTGTTCTGGCAGCCGTCAAGATGGGGGAATTTGCAATAAACGAGTCATCTTTAATCAAGATTCGCAACGACAATGTGCCAGCATTATTGCTCTTAAGAACTCACGCTCTGCAGTTTTTAAGCTCAATCCAAAAAGGAGCAATATATCTAGCCACGGTGCCTGACAACACGAAGCCTAGAACCTTTAAGGAAAGTGAATGTTCGTATTCTATAAGATTCTACCATGGTAGAGGTGGACAGAGCTGTGTTGGATAATCACACCAAGAATCTTCCTTACCAGAAACATGGGCAACTGGCTCATCGTCACCAGGGTGAATTAAATTTGGAAAACTTCACTGTTGGAAAAAGCTACCAAGGAGTAATAGTAAATGCAGTGCTGAAAAATCATATATACCTGGTAACTGAAAACCGATTTTTATTCACGGAATATCATTGAGTGATGTAACTTCCGAAATTTATCCGTGGTTGCCTTTCTGATTCATTATGGTTTTTGCTCGCCGCTAATTAAAACCACATAAGTTTAACTGGTGTCTTTATTAACGTTTCGGCAATCTGTATTGAAGTACATTTTTGAGATTCCTGGGAAGTTTTGTTTTTCAGCAAGGCCGTTGAATGAACTATCATGAATGGTTAGAGGGATGATGCATTTGCATTTTTAATGATTCTTAAACAAGGGATTATGCACAACCACATCTGAATCAAAACGCTTCCTGTCTGATTAGATAAAACGAAACATATAGCCATGTGATCTTAAGGTATAAATTCCTCAGTAGACTGTAATCCAATTTGTTAGACTATGCTGGAGCGAAAGATCCTTTAAATATTCTCCAAAGCTACATGGAGCATACATGTTCCTCCAGGTTTCCTAATGGTTTGTTCTTGGATCCTAAATGGGAGATATTGTATTGCCGTCTTGGATTCACATTGCTGTATGTTCCGTTTTATCTCATAAGACAGGAAGCGTTGTGTTTCTGCTGTGACAGTGTATTCAGTTCCATGTTTCAGATTTGTCAACTGTATCCTAGACTTTAATATTTCATACTGAGGCTTGTTCGAAAACAAAACTAATCCCATGGAAGCATTAAAAATGTCAATGTCATTTTAATTCAAAAAATAATATTTTTCTTATTTTGAACTGTGGTAAGGGCTGCCGAGGCAGCCGAAACCTTAGTTTAGGAATTCAGTCAAACATATGCAGTTTTAATTAGATGCCAGTAACAAATAATATCATCAAGCTTTTTCACTTTTTGAAAGTTTAAATAAAGCTTACCGTTATGCAAGAAAACCAAAATATATCCAAAACATGCAGCCACCCATACACCAATCACTGTCAGGCGCCCCAAACGCGACCCTCCCTTGCTCTCTAGCTTCACCCGCACAGGTAGAAATGTGTATCCAATAGATGATTTATACACGTGAGCGGTGGAGTATTCCGCGCCGACTTAACTTTGCGCTTCAGTGGAACCACAGCGATGTACCTTGCGGTGTTGCCATTCCTGACATTCTCGCTTAATGAGTAATGTTTTATGGTACTGTTCCACGGAATGTGGTAATTAGGGTACTCGATAATTTGTCATTTCAGTTAGTGAGGCGCTTTGCCTTGAGCAAAATCTTATGAGCTTTTGTGGAGCCCAAGTAAGACTTCCGATTGCTTCAAAAATTTTGAACCGGAGATATTGCTTTTTTGATTCATCACATATATACCACGAAAAACCACGTCACTATTTTCCGTCGGTTTGTCTGTCTGTCTGTCCAAAATCTTATTCAAATCCTTATTTATAAATTGATACCATTGCATGGGAGGTATACATGACGCCATTTTCCCATATTGTACTTTGATAAAGCCGAAATGTTAGTAAAGTCAATTTTATATAGTTATAATTAGCGTCCAGTAGTAAATATGAGAAATATCTATTGCAATCTTGGAAACTCATACTGCACTTGTTTCTCTGATTCACATTAATTGTCTTGACTGACACTTAAAAACACAAGCCTCACTAAAACAACTTTTTCACGTTTCGGCTGCATCTACAGTATAAAAATGGGATAAAAATTTTCGATACAATTATGGGATATCGATTCGTGATTACAGTCCTATGCTGCTGTTCGCCAATCGAATCGACCCAGCGTGCTGTACCGGCTGTGGTGACACCGCGCTACATACCGCGCACTGAATCTCTAGGAGCGCCAGGTGAAGATCAGAACCCAGGGAAATATTTATGATTTATTATCATATCATCAGATTTTTCTAGTCCAAAGACTACTAAAGACTTCTGATTTCCAAAATGTGATTTGATTTATTCCTATTATTCAACTGTATTTTTAGTTCGTTTGACATCAAATAAATCTGTTTTCAAATGTGTTTCCAAAATAATTAAAGCTTAGACAACCTCACAAAAGAATACAAATGAAGAAAAAAATTAAAAAAATCTAATCGAGTAAATATTTTGTTTTTATTCAGTTCGACTTATTATTTTTATTGCTAATTGCATTTCCAATACTTCCGTGACATAAAGCAGCATTACGTTTGTCGGAAACACTAGAATTGTATTATTTTTTAAGTGATGGAATCTATAAGAAGAAGAAGAAGCATTCTCTTTCACTGTTTATATCGAAATTGATCAACATTTCCATGTAAATATTTCCTCGTTTTCGTACTGCATCTATGAAATCCTGACTATTTGAATTATAATGAAAATACCTATAGGTTCCAATAATCCCAAAAGTAACTGATTCATTTGAGTGTTGTCATTAAGTTTGCTACTAAAAAGAGTAGTCATAATTTTAGCATACAATTACCTAACAGCATGACGCAAAATAAACATTAGTGTTACTGAGAAGAGATTTCAAGTTCACGCTGAGCCATAAAACAAAACTATTTTCGTATGTGTCGGAAAGTTTTACAGCTTAGATGTAAAAGTTCATAACCTAGTAACTCCTGATCTCACGAACTACCGATTGGCCTTCGTTCTGGCGAAGGCGCATTTAAGATCTCGCTGATAGGTGAATGTGCTAATTTAAAATGACTGCTAACGACGGTATCAGCTCAAATATTTTAGATGCTTGTTATGTTATAATAAAGATAACAACTGAGATTTACGAGTTATTATTCTACACTGATTGTATACTTGAAAACAGCACTTTATCATATAAAATCAGAACAAAGAGACAGTTTTCCCACCTGGTAAAACTAGGCAACAACGCACAGCGAAGATATATTTGCTATCCAGAGTACTGTTTTGAGCGGAGTGTTCTCCAGGTAGTTGTAAGGTTCGAATGAGAGCGATTCAGAGAGGTGGATGGCGTGAACAAGGATGTACCTTACAAGAAACAAATATACCCACAAATTGACTGCAAGTGTTCAGATTCAGAATGCATAGTTAATCAAAGTTCCCTGGGGAAAGTGAGGGTACTGACTCATTAGACTAGTCGTCTATATAAAATTAGCAATGAATGAGAATAACTTGATCTGTTTCTGTACTCTCTAGCAAAAATTACACTGATAGAAGCAAATGTTTATCAATACAATAAAAGAATTTGATTTCTTTGATATGTCTATCGCCATTATTTGTCATCGCATAATTTACGTAGCAGCTTCATTGATCTTCATTAAATTTTTAATATATTTGCGTAAAATATGGTAACATTACGTATGATGCGTTCACTGCATATTTAATATGCAGTGAACGCATCATACGTAATGTTACCATATTTTTTAAATCAGTAAATATACTGGCAGGGGTAGTGAGCGAAAAAAAAACAAATGTTTACCGAAACATTCCCAAACCCAAGTTTTCCTTGATATAATAAAAAAAAAAGGTTAACTCAACAATCTTGATTTATATAACATTAAACAAATAAAATTCCGCCGGCTTTTCTGTCTATCGGTCCTTAATTATAACTCGGAAAGTACCAATCGGATGTTCATGAAATTTTAATACTCATCGATTCAATTACGGTAAAAACGATAAAAAAACGGATAGTTACCAAATAAATATAAGGGGGGCTAACTTGTTTCACTTGTTTTGGGCAGTAATATTGCAGATTACTGTATTAAAATTGAATAAAAATCATAAATGATTATAAAATTGCGTTTTAGCCACTTGGAAAATGAAGTCAAGTGGGTTGACTCAGTTTTTTTGAACTGTTTTGTCGGACTTTATGAGTGTTGATAAATTTAAAGCTTGTATTTAAAACATGACGAATTACGCAAATTTTCAAAAAAGTGATTTTTTTTAATTCGTAATATTTTTCAAATTTGATACCAAAGAATCAAAAGTTTTAGAAATCAATAAAAACCTAATTTCTGAATTGATATCATTGCATTGAAGCTTTATGTCTTGAAGCCACTCAGTATTTAAGTAGAAAATTACGGTAACCAAGTTAACAAAGGGCCTTCAGCTAATATGAGTAAGTTTTATCTTCTTTGTTCAACGTTCTTATTGCTGTACATCCACTAACTGTTGGAAATAATCACAGCACCTTTATTTCCTACATGGAACAACGCAAACCATTACCACCTTGTGAGATTTTATATCTGTGGAATTAACATGTTATCCAGATCAACAAAGCCGAATTTTTAAATGGGGATCCAAAAAAATGGAGTTTAGTTCAAAGCACAGAACATTCACAAATACCCTCACAAGAAAATCGCATACTGGTCTGCCAGACGTGAAGACGGAGGTACACTCAATACTCGATTAGTCTTTCATCAAGCCTATATTGGTACTGGTACGACTATACGCCAGGTCAGCATCCCAAAGGCTTCTGCTCTAGAAATGTATTCACTAGATTGTCTACTACTACTCTACAATGCGCAGATTCCACCATCTCTGGAATAATGATCGCATGTGTGTGGTTGTGTGCTGAAGCACTCGCTGAAGGTTCTAACACAATATAGGAGCAAGCAATTTGGATGCACCGACCTCACAAAAGAACTTCACAGTCTGTAAAATTTAAGAAAGGTGGCTGATTGTCCGTTTTCCATAGATTCTACTAAGTTGAATGTTTGATCGAACTGTCTCCCTTCGTTTCTTCGTTTCAAAAATCATTCTTTTACAGAGTGGAATTTGTTGCCTGCGATTCAGACATTTATCTTCTCGTAGCGCTTCTGAAGCACCTTATTCTTTCTGCCTTTGTGAAAAATCACAAACAATATAAACAACCCACGTTGCAAACGAAAAAACTGATATGTGAATTTTTTTTTGAATCGGATATTTGGCACATCAACATTTAAACTTACAGCCAAAGCGGGGCCCATAAATTATGGTCGAAATGACAGAGTTGCCCGCCTCCAGAGCGAGCCTTAGAGTAGGCACTAGTTAAGTATAAAATTCCAGTGAAAAGCCTTGGGGCGCTTTTATCCATATTAATTTATAAATTTGCTTCTCAAATTGAAACTAAGAGATTGAAAGTGTTTAATTAAATTTCATGCACTAAATATATTTATATATATTTGCTAAACAGGGAAAAATATTTTAATAACATTTATCTGCCTCGTGAGTTAAAATTTCAAGTGAAATAAAAAGTATGCAAAACGGTGAGGAAAAAAATGATTTATAACCAGCAAGAAAGTAGCCCTTGTGCGTGAGTATAACGTAATTTATATCATGTATATATGTGAGTATGTGGTGCTTCAAAAAAAAGCTACATATACATTGTTGTTCTATTCGATATAGGTGGATCAGTGACATTCAAGTGATATACATTTATTTAGATACAATATTTCACCCTAGTTAATTATTTATTCTGTATACCTACTAACAAAATCGTGTTTCGATTTTTTTAATATAATTTATTCACAATAATTCGTCTTGTTCACCTAGTTTGTTCTATGAAACCTCGAAATACTGCTTTGAAAAAAAATGCAGTGACGTTTCGTGTTATCATTAATTTTACCTAAAACCTCAATTCAAGCCTACCTTGAGATATTCCCCAATAAATCCAGATAATCCTCTCCTGGTGTATCTACCAAATCTGACAGTTCTATGTTATTTCACACGCGCTACAATGTTCGGTATTTCAGCCGGCGCGAACCTATACCGAACGCGGCGTCACGGCAACTGATCATTGTCCCGGGTTCGCCTTTCAGCGTTTCAGCGTATGGAGGCCGGTTTCAGAGGGTTTCGCTTCTTTGTCGTGCGCTCCTCAATTTCCAGCGTTCCAGTGCGTCAATGCAGATTTTGCATGATACAGTATTGGGAAAAGGAATATCTTTAAAGTTGTTTCCGATACATACAAATCAAATGGTTGTGGATCTCGTATTACTGATTTGAACACTATGAAATAAGAAGGATTGTCTTGGATTTCTTATAGACGATCTCTCGCTAAGGAAGATAGGTCATCGCACTCTAGAAGCTCCGCGAGAGGAAAGGATCCAAAGGAATGACTTTGAATGATGTTCCAGACTGTGGAGATTCTTTTTGAAATTAGTTACGTCCACTGGATCTATTGCCCTTTTCTGGATTTAGTCCAGAAGCTTCAGAAAGGGCTTCAGTGTGCATCCCCACAAAACGAGCAGTTCTCCACAAGTGGTTTGAGCATTGTTGAGTAGTCGTTCCTGTTCCGCTGAATACAATTTTCTGGGGCAGAAAATGCCTAGTTGTTGGGCTAGCGACCTGGCAAGGCAAGGTAAGATGATAGTATTCAGCACCCAGAGAATTAGCTGTGCTTGGAGCCTTTGAGAATTCGAGGACTGCCGCTCAATGATTGTATTTGACACGCATAAGCGAAGAGTATTATCTCGGAAATTTTCCTGACGGATTTGTCTTTAGTAGACATTCCAAATGTTTTGTCTTTCATCATAGCAATAGTGAACTGCTTCTTGTAAGCATTTCTTGAAAGTCGTTTGCCCAGTGTCCAGAAGAGGTATTGGAAAATCAAAATGTCGGAAGAGGAAATCAAGTGTAATTTTGTAGGCTGATTGATACAGATGCTCGTTCTTGGTAAAACTTTCCCATCATTGAGATAAAATCTTGCAATTTATACAATAGGTTCCACTAATAAAAGTTGGCCGTTTTGTGATACTTTAATCTTTAAAAAATCGTTTAGCCTGTTGCAATTTTTGTTTTACATATTTAAAATAAAAGACATTTGCATTTTCTGGTAAGCTTGCCGTATATGAGGAGTTTGCCTACACATACAGATAAAACGTTTTGATTCATTTCGCATAATACGTCTTCTTATACTTCTAAGGTGTACTTATTCTGTACTATTGATTATTGAAATATGTCAAGAGAGAGAAAATAGATAATCACTTTTTCGCAACCTTAAAATCAGTTGCTTCTTGTACTAACATAGTTTTTGTAACGCTGGCAATCTTGGACCAAACTATCTGTCTCCATCTGATTCACAGCGCGATAGGCAGTTATGTTAGTTTCACCGTTCATACTCCAGAGTTGTATTGCGGAGTGTACAGAATAGCGCGTCCTAAGACGAGAGTGACGAGACTGTACGCTCAAGATTATGAATTTTCTAGAGCCAATCCAGAAGGCTCGTTTTTCATGAATTTTGATTTGTGATTTTCATAAATATTTATATAAAATATATACTTTAGTAGAAAGTCCCAAGGAATAACAAATTTATATCTTTAAAGCCCGACGCTTTTCATTTTTGCATTACTGTATACACCCTAAACAATGCTTTCCTAAAAGTACCAGTGATAACTGCAAACCAGTGGAGTAACTAGTATTTACGAAACATCGATTCTACGATTTGGCACACCTATAAATGGCTCTTAAGCAAGCTAAATGGTTAGCCGAAACAGGCTTCGTGAAAAGACGCGACAAAGCTTTTACTACATAACACGGTCTATTGTGAATGCACCATATGGAACAATCAAGATGAGCTAGTAGAAAGCGCTAACAGATTTTCCGTGAAATATGGCCATATAATCCTACCACAGCAAAATGTGAACACAATAGACATAAACACTTAACAGCCTATTATTTTTTTGTGTCTACAAATTGTCGAGATATGATATTGTATTTACGAAACGATGTGATGTAAGTGATAGTTGAACCAACAATATGCACTTCGTGATAGGAAAAAATTAGTGTAACAATAACCTGTTTGCAGTTTAAGCAAATAAAATAGAGGAATAGTTTTGATAAAAGTTCTCATGAATGTATATGGAGTTTCAGTAGAAAAGATAGCTGGGGCTCTACAGATAGCGAGATTGATTTGACAGCAGTTCTGATGGGAGTAGCACACTTAAAACTTACTTAAACTAAGTTAAATTACCGAAGCTTTTGATGGCCTGTTATAAAATGTCCCAAGTTTTTTACGGCGTTTTTACACATACTTTGAATTACAGGATTCACTGGAAAGTCGTACTAACGATGCGTTTGGACAATGATTTGTGAAGGAAAATCGAATTTTTGAATATTAGGAATGTTAAATGCCCTCTGTGTTAATTGAAAAAGATGGATATTTTCTAAATAGTTTATTGTTATCGACATCTTCTTTTGTTGATGAAGTGTTTCTTATATGTTTGGTCCGCATATGGTCTATATAACAGGATTATGTGTGGTACAGAGGGCGCTATTATTAGTTCGCTGATTGAAATGATCTTAAAATTTTGCTCAAGTATTTTGATTGTATTTTTTCATTCGATATAAAATGTTTTTTGGGATGTTATTTGTACGTAACCAAAAGTGTGTGTTACTCATTTTTGTCGGTTTGTGTGTCAGTGCTAGTCGCTTTGTCGGTGAGCCTGTCGGTTAGAGATTTTCCATCACGTAATCCCAGCAGCCGTTCTCAAAATATTTTATTGTACAAAAAAAAAATCGAAAAATAACTAACTATATTTCAACAAGTTAAAAATTTTGTGTAATTTTGTATCAGTGTTTGTACCAGTATTCTACTTTTTTATCTTTTTTATTCATCAGCTGTAGAACATCCTAAACCGCATTTGGGATGAATATTTAAGCAGTATGTGTAAAATCAGTTTGTTTTGTGTGCAATAGTCGTCGACCTGATTTTTTCCTGAGTATATTGTAATTCGATAGCCCGCTAAGGAAATTTATATTGTTTAAATTATTATTTAACAATATAGCCATAAAATGCAAACACACAACTAAAGTTCAATGACTTGAAGCGTCTTGACCACGGATACATTCTGGAAGATGCTATGCTTAAAACGTTCATAATATGTTGTTTGAAACTTGTAGTCAAGGTGGATTTATCAAAAGATTTCGGACTTCCATTGTCTATAATATTTTGAGTATCACGACGTTTCGATTGATGTGCTATCTTCAATCGTCTTCAGGTGAATTGCCGAACACGTTCCTTTCATGCCTATTCACACCCCGTCCGGTGACGTGTCGTTATGCGCGGTCTGTTCTGATTGGTTCTCGATGCGCGGTATTCCGGTCTGCTGACGTGGCTGTTTGTCGGTCATTGTTTGTTGTCTGGTCCAGTCGTAGTCTATTGATCTTCTTTATGAGTGGCTGTCAGATTGGTTTAATGTCTACGCTGGGTTTGCTGTACACTTTGCTGTTGTTGGTGATGAATGCCGCCTCCTTTCTCCTTTCTCACAATTATACTGGAATATGATATTTCCATCTTGACAACCGTATCACTACAGTGTGGGAAGTACCGAGTCGATCAAGTTGACAATTTATTATTCCTGGTATCAATGTGTGGGAAGTCAATGAGAAAAATTATGCCTAGCGAATGAAACTCGACACTGAGTCCACAAAACTGCTTGCAAGATCGCAGTTAAAAACAAGTATAAAGAAATTCAACCTCACTACGTGCTTTTACCTCGAAGCTTTCATGTAATCCTAACATGTCAACTTGACCGAGATTTTCAAGGAAATCGACTCACTGTACGTACCTGAAGAAACAACGACGGCTGAATAAATGAATCACGCAAAAAGATGTGGTTTGTTTATGTAAGGAGGCAATGACATCTCTTGCATCAGGCAAGGGTACCACTGGAGTCATATGTACATATTTTAAATTCCTTACTTTATTGTATTGTACAATTCAGAAATGCTTAGGGGTACATTTATATATATTATATAATTAATTATAATTATTCATTTTACAGTACATCTGCTCAAGAGATACCACCAATGAATGATCAGCATTATTCTTGTATTGTACGTTAAACATGTGGGATGAGACTTTCGAACTGTAGACACATTCATGCCTAGTCACGTGATAATGATTAGAATAATTTGAAAAAGCTTTATCAACATGATAAACTGATTCGGTAGTATCATTTCTCGCCAAGCGTCACGTAAAGTGGCTCTGCCCATTGGCACCTTTATAAAGTCAAACAGACGATGAGCTTGGACTCCGCCTAATAGCAGGACCTTTGGCTTCGTAAAAGTGCCATGTGTTGGCTATGTGCAACCTTATTCTGTACTCTGCTCTCTACTGTCAGGCTAAAGACGAAACATGCATGTATATAAGTAACAGATGAGATGTATTCTGGAGAGAATACACTTATTGTCAGTCGTCAGCTTCTAGGGTGAATGATAAGGATATAACGGTACATCATAAAAAGTGTTTAGGTATTACAAGGGAGGTCGTGGTAAATCAGAGAGATGTTATGGACATCTGCCAATGTTATTAAGACAGAGTCGAGGCTGTTAGGATCTTTAACTTTCTGAAGATGTCAATGAGTAGCGCCATTTTACTCGACTCTTCGAGACACATGTTGATAGCGTGCTGTCTTACTTTGATACGCTGAAAATTTCATATATGCGTGCACATTTCGGTTAGATATTCAAGTTACACACTGTTTTGAAAACACATACATTGTATTTCAATGTGAAATAGTTGTTACGTGATATCTATGGTACGGTTTTCTGTTGACCTCTTATTATTACCGTTCGGGTCGAAATTTTTGCTACTGATATTATATAATACATAAAGAAAATAAATCAACGCCAACCGCAAGGCGGTATTGCACTGTATTTACAAACATGGAACTTGAAATAGTTTTTTGATTTATAGCATTATAATGTAAGTGCCTCTCAATCGACTACTATTATTAAAGTAATATATCAATAGAATGATCTTTAGTATATTTGAGGATAAAATATATCGCCGCTGCTAACCAATATTTGAAGAGTTTTATCAATTAGTTGGTTCCACTGAAATCTGATATGTAAATAATATTTTTCTTAATATCTCCCACGGTAACTTACCAGCAATAAATTATTATCTTGCGTAGCAAAGTGCATTTTATCCTTCTAGACCTAGTTCACAAAACCATTTATCAGTTGTTGGGTTATTGTTAAGTTTACTCATTGTCAGAAAAGATTAATGTTCCTTCCTGCGGAACATGTGAGTACTGTAAATTCGTTGAGTGTTAACCTTTTAAAAACACACATTAGAGATACAACTAATTGTGGCTGTTTTATATGGTCACATTGTTTTTCTACAAGCCATGTACAACCTAAGATTAATAGTGACCAAGTGACCGAGGGTATTCAATAATTTACTAAGTCATATTAATTTATTCTAGAGGTTAAGCATGGGGGCCTGCCACGCCCAAACTTATGAATTATAGACAACCTCTTACAATGACAGAATAACTATTGCGCTTCAGAAGCGCTGTGATAGGATAAATCCCATTCACACTGAACTAAAAAGCATCATCTAAGTGCTGAAAGTTCGAACGGATGAGGTTTAGTATGGCCTGTACTCAGTGTTCATTGTACTGATGCACTCAGTAACTTTTATTGGCTGTTCTAGGCTGTGGAGGCCTTTTTTTATAAATAACCTCACGCAAAGTCAGATTGCCTATCGCGCTTCATAAGCACTGCGCGATGACAGATGTCTATTCACATTGAACTCAAAACGCTGTAGATTGTAACCATCGGGAAACAACGTCCCCGGTAGCTCATTCCACAACGCCGAGGTTCTCCAAAAGAATGACGCCTGGAACAGGCTTTTACATAAACCATCATGAGGTGCCTTATATATTACTTCAATAACTTATATTTGGTATATTGGAGAAAGAACAGGTCTCTAGGGAACGCCAGTGTTGATAGAAAATGCGTTGGAAGAATATTCGTCCACTACCACTTACTACTCGTATTAAAACATCAGTTATTAACAAGCATTTCTCCATCTTCAATTTTGTCAGCAATTTTAATAATTAGAATCCACTAACAATTTCAGTCAGCAACACATTAATCCACTTTTCAAAGTACTGCTAATTATCTTCAAGGCACCGCGCAAGCCTACATTTATCTAGAGTTACAATATAACAAACAGAACACGAATTCTTGCAGAATAATGCCTGTTTGTCTAACACTACTGCGATAATTATGGTAAAACCGAACAAGAATTACCCACACCAAAATGATTGCAACAATGGCTAATATTTCTACTCATGTAGGTGTATTATTTTTGCTGCGTGTGAGCGGAAGTGTAAAATAAAGAATTTTGATTACTGAAAGCTGGCTGCATTTTATTCTTCATAATGAAGTGAAGAGGTCTACTTTGTGTATCGCAATACAGTTATGAAATTACATTTTTTACTGTTTGGCGTTCATCGTGAAGCTACTTAGGAGAAAATAGCGTGTACAACTGTGCATGACAATTTGAATGTATATCGTACTGTGGAGACATATTTATTGATTTTTGATGTTTGATAAAGAGTCAATAAGTCAATTTTACTTGGCACACGCTTATAGGTGGGGAAACATTGTAAACAAAAAAAGTGAATTCGAGATAGGTTTTTCATGTTTCGTGACGTGCAGTGTTGATATACTTAGTTTTGGAAATATTTCGAAAATTTTTGTGAATTTAAAAAGAGTTTTCAGGTAATGTAATTTCTAAAACATATCCTATGATTGTCTCTCTGATTCATTATATATTTGAGACATGGATCATATCTATAAGATCGTGAGTTTTCAGAAATTGATGAAGGTATCTGTCATAGATAAATAATAGGAGATCCATTGTCTCTCTCAGATAATGAAAAGCATAGAATCATTATATGCTGCTTAAAGCCTGGATAATCAAACAGCGAACCTGTTATGAATTATACATAATTTATGCTTATATTAAGCATTTTTATCTAGTAAGAACATCCAAGGCATACGCTTAAATCAAGCGGAAAGTGTGCGAGAATTAATTTTGCTTAAGTTAAATGAGTTATTCAACATGAACATTCATCAATGCCTGATTACAGCCATATAAATAAATGTGCAATTTAAATGCAAAATCCTGTAGAACTACCATATATCAATAATTATACATAGAGCAAGAACTTCAGTAGTAGTTGGTAGATGATCAACGATTTAAATTAATATTCCTGATTATCTTGTGTTTCATACCATATCTTTAATCTTGTATCAAAACCTCTAAACTATGACGGCGAGAGGGGGGAGTTGCGCGATTGAAGGCACTCAGGAAATGGTAGGTTTTGATAATTTGTTTAAGTATTTGCACTGTTATGTGTCATGTCCTTTTTTGGGGTGTTCAGTAGCCTTTCTTTTTTCATTTTTAAATTTTTTGCACTTCATGTGTATCGCGGTAATCTTAATCCGGATTTCCCTCCGGAGCATAGGGTTTCTCACAAGCCTGATTGCGTAAATAAGGTATTTTAGTCAGCTTCATTCCTGATCCTGCTATCACAAACATAGTATACAAAATTATGGTTCTGCTTCTGATGTGATGCATTAACCGCTCGTATATGCTTAGCTACTATAAATGGAAGATTAAACTTGGCTTGGAGGAATGCTTCTTATGTCTGATGTACTTTATAACTCCTCTTCAATCAATTAAGTAAAAAGGAGAACATTTACGACTCTTCGGAGCTTCTATAATGATAAGCCATCATATCCTTTCGACGAACGGCTTTTATTGATAAATTACCGATCAGGCGCTCCAGCCAGTTGATCTAAGCAGGCATTCCGCTCACTCGATGAAGGGTTCTGTCACTATCCGCGGACGGAGATCTTCACCGATCTAGCAGTGGCGTTACCTCGAGGTAAAAAAGACGTGAACAGTTTGAAATTTGGAAGAAAACTGGCTGTCAAGGCATTGCACATAACATCATCGAGTGAGCGGAGTGCCTGATTAACTCAATTGGTGAAAGCATCTGAAGGCAACCAGTAGGCTTTTTCCTAGATTCTAAAGCGAATGAGTTGTATATCATTTGTCATCTTTCTGATCAGCGAGTGATTAATTTGTTCGTTTTTCAAGATTTTTGTAGTATGCACGATTGGGGTTGCTTAGGTATTAAAACAATCTATCTATCAATTACCAAAGAATACATATTATTGTCGAACATGTGCATTTGGATTATATTACCGTGTACGCATCATTTCATTTACATAATCCCGACAAAATATGGTCAGCAACGTTACGTTGCATTCCTGGACCAGAAGAGATGCAGACGGGCAAGTTTACCGTACACTGTTGCCATATTGGGAAAATACATTTTTGACCATTCGCCTGAACTACTGATGTGCGATTGCTAGCCCTAAAGGTAGTTTCACAATATTATCACATCACAAACTCTCATTTAGAAGCTGGACAAAAATCTAGTCAACTGCAGGATTTGAACTGAGCGGATTGTCATCGCAGTGGCAACTCAGATCATTCGGCTAGAGCGTATGATCGAATTCCACGATAGTTGAGGTTTTTCCAAGTTTCTAAATGCGTTTTTGCGTTTGTAGACAAATCATCTTGCAGATCAGCAAGTAAATAATATCAATACTCATCTCCAAATGTCGCTGCTTCAAGGCAGTCCAAATGTTAGGACCTTGACTTCGTAAGCTGCCAATGGGCAACGCCACCGTGCGCGACGCTTGGAGATGAGTGTTGATGCTATCACACCTTTGACTAGGTTACGTATATACCACGCAATTGCTCTCTACAGTTATACTGCTAGGCTATCTGACGTGTCTAGGCTCAAAACGCAACCTGCATGTCTACAGCAGGTCTAATGCAAAGTGGAGAGCATACACTTAAATTATCACATTCCTATCAGGCGTAGGTCCAGGAGGGAAATGGCTGCAATCAGAAGAAAACGCAGTATAATCCTTCTTTATGACATACAAATGTAGATATATGACATTTTTTGGCTTCTGTCTATACATATGTCGTCATAGCATAATTATTATAATAATGAATAAAAATGTCAAAAATATCACCAATATGATTTTCTCTTTAGTGTAGATGCCTGGGGTCGAAAATAATTTAAATGGGCTCACTGGGGTGCTGTTTTGTGAAACCACCTTAATCATGGGCCTATGAGTCACTCCCGCTCCGAGAAACAGAAGGACCATCCGAGGATGTGGCAACAGTGTACCTCTTGCCTGGCCGTGAACCTGTGCGAATTTAAAACTCGTTTTGAAAGTTTACTGCCGTAACGACGTAATGGTCTGGCGATAGTGTAGGCGTCACCTTACACTTGACCATTCAGTTATAGTATTTATAATCCTGCTTTACGTGTCATATTTTTGGAATTTGCTGCCTCCATCCAGCTAAAATCCAGTTTTATGATTCAGAAATTCGAGTGTGCTACATGCGCTGATTTGCGCATACCTCAAAAATGTTGTGCTTAAAAACTAAAACTTATTCTCACTTGACAAAATTATATTTCCTTTTCACGTGTAAAAAAATTTGAGTGTGCAAAAATTAACTGCTATATGTAACTAATATTATTTGAACACACATTTTCATAAATGAGCACAGAATAGCGCATGATTGTACACGCCTTTTTGGGTCACATTCAGATACTTCCCACGCCAATTGACGGGGAAGTATTATAACTACGAAAAATAGAATTCGAGGTATTGTTTTCTTGATGTTCATGATCCTATCCGTCGGTCTGTATGTCTGTCTGTACATCGTCGTGTGATTACTGGTCGATTTTTCACTTGGAAAGTGCTTTTTGGGTTTGATTAAACCTTGATACTAGGTTTTTGGATTTTTCACCCCGCTAGTACTTTGTACTTGAGATCGTTAGAGTAACTACGCAACGTATAACCATACGTGATAGGTTGGTAAACCTTACTAGTATACCGTTTGAGTTATTCTAACAATCAGTCGCATTGGAAGTCTCTAAATATAATATATATAGCTGTTTTTCATGTCGCCACATTTGCCCTAACAATCTAGTTTGTCCTGCATCTGTGTCAATATCTGCTGATCCTTCAGATTACCTGAATAGAGATAATAACAGAAGAGATATTTAGTCTTTAACAACTACCGCAAAGTAGATTGACTCTCTCACTTTATGGTATTTATCAATGAGTAAATATCTCTTCTGATATTATTTATTTTTATTTCACGTACAGTTTACCAAATATTCATATTGGAAGTGTGAATTGATTTGGAAATCTTGCCTTTCAAGGGGGATATAAATTAATAAAAAAATAGCACTTAACTGCTGAATGCATTTCGTGTCAAGGTGGCTGAAACGGGGGGGGGGGTTAGACTGTTTTTTAAATTAGAATTAGAAGCTTTTCAATTTTTGAGCACACATTTTTTTGACGAAACACAAACTAGCATACAAAAAGCACTTAATTTGTACACCCCGGATCAACGTTGTACTCCCTCTTTCTGAGATATAGGTTCGATCCTCCCAGGTCTCTGATTTATTTCTGACTCCACCGTGCATATCTGAATTAACTTCTCCATTCCTACCAGAGTCCGGACTAACGAGCCACTAGAAGATTTTTTGCACAATTGTCTTCATAGCTAATTAGTAGAGAAAACATCTTCCTTCACCGCACCCAGACCTTCAATGAGGAAAAAATTGATAGATACCTTATCGCATCTGAAGCACCGACAGACGTACCGACGATGGTCCAGCGTAAAAAACCGACAGGTCCTCAGAGAAAGTTCCGCATCAGTGAGAAAGTTGTTTGGCGACGCTCGAAAATTCATAATTGAAGATATGAAGTGGCCGGTGATAAATAAATATCTGCAAATGTTGTTGGCTACGAAAGATTGATGTGGTAATGGAAGTGTTTATATTTTTACTTTCCCGTGCTTTGGGTGTGCTCCTTCTTCGTAGATAGACAGGTGATTTACCTCTTAGAATACATAATACACCCTTTGAGGATCAAGCAATCGAGTTTTTAAGATATTGCTTGTTATGCAATTACCTTCTAGCGTCTTTGAATATTCTAAATGAATTGATTTGTTTTTATGACCGTGTCATTCTTAACATGTTTTTTATCAGCTTCACATGTATGTATGTATGTTTGGAACGGTTGTTCGCTATTTTCACCTTCTTCAAAACGTCAGATTAAGGTAAAGCTAAAGTGTTTCATGTAAGTGGAGCTATACTGAATCAATGGAATTATATTGATATTAGAAATAGTATCGAATATATATAAAATACACAGGTTCGCCATATTTGTATATTTATACAAATCAATATTAAACAATAAAGTCATATAGCTAAAAATAAAGAGAGCAACAATACTGAAAGGTCACGATCCACGATTACAACAACAATAATGATATAACAAAATATAATATTATATTGATTTAACGGTAAACATACATTTATAGGAAGCATTCTCTACAGTACTATAATAACAATTGTGTTCTAGTCCATCTATCGGCAGTGACATTGTGTAGAATCCAGAAAGTGATAACCATTCGTATCACTTCATGTACCTTCCTAAAGATCAAGCCTCTTAAAAACTCGGTAGAAGTTACTGTAAGAAATCTTTGTTGAGTCTGTCCTGAATCCAACAAGGTACACAAGATCCTTTATTTTGCAAAATATATTGAATGAACAGCTTTGGTGAAATCAGATCCAGCAACTTAGTCTACTAGGTCACCAGCCTGTGTAGATAAACAAGTAAATTAAATTACTTGATCTGATTGATTTCTATTTTTAAAATTATCAAATTAAGTAAATACGAGTACTCAAATCTCGCGACAAGAGTTTCTATCATATAAACTTTTTATTGATGTTTTATAAGTTGATAGTTAAGGTTTTGAAAGTTTATTTTATTCTTTTTAGGCCATTTAAATAAAAGCTTGTTATTTATGAAGTCTTTTTACTATTGGTTTATAATCGACACATTTATGTATTTACTTTAGGAGTATCATGTCTAACCATGCGATTTAAATCTTAATAATGAATCCGAATAGTATTAAACCGATAAAAATCTTAATTTTCATTCAGTGTCAAAATGAAAAATAAATCATAAGATGATTTGAATCACAGATCCAAGTCGCTAATATGCTTCTGGAAAATATATTTTTCCGTGAAAACATTTTTAATTGCCCTTGAGGCAAGGGTTGAGTTCCCAGTAATTGCCGACCAGCCATAAGGCATATTGTGCACTTCAAAAGCTCAATCTCTACTTGTTCCGCGAACATCATGGATCCCATTGGCGTCTCCCCTTTTGGATGTGTTATAATCTTCCAGTCCTTGTTTTGAACAGATCATCATCTACATCATCACTGATATCGGCAGCCACATCAGCATATCCTGAGTCGTCATATCTGAGGCTTCTGTCGGGTGTGCGGGCTCCTCTGCTTCCTAGTGTAGGACTACGAGCTGTCAACCTCAACGCTGGGTCATCGTATCGTCTTGAGACTAAAGTGAAGTCGTGGTGAGCGTCCACTAATTTTTGTAATCTGTAAAAACAGACTTTAATAACTAATAATAATTAGAAAAATTACGGAGAAAAAATTATCGCTAGTGGGGACCGAACCCACAACCTCCTGCATTCTTGGCAGACGCCTTACCTTTCGGCCATGACAAACCTGTCAGACAGAATGGCATACATATCAACCTACCTGGAAATCAGTTCATAGTCTGGCAAAGGCATCGGCGCCCCTAAGATTTTCGCAACGGAATGCTTGAAGCTCTGCAGTTGAGATTCTCTACGTTGCACATCAGCCAGTGTCTCTTTGACTCGAGCCAGTTCGTCCCGTAATAGTTGAATCGAGTGATCGTTTATAGTTCGTTCTTGTTCTATGGTATCTGCTGTAGTTCTAACCTGGAACATATAAAAATATTCAAGAAGTATAAATATTGGGCAACGCTTTTGATTGTGTTGATTGTCACATTATTTACATTCAACTTAACCTAAAACATTGGAATGAATGCGTTTGAAAAGTCGTTACAGAAATTTGTGAGTACAAAGTGGTTCTATAATCTATAACTCGCAGCAGGTCATTTCACTTCACTTGCATAAGCGAGAAGTTTTAATGCTCATTATTTTATATTATGTTTTCGGATGTTTTACTATTTCAGGAACATAAAAATTGATACCAGGGCAAACTCGAAGCTGTTAGGACCTTGACTATATATGCTCCGATAGTCAGGCAGCTTTGAGAGCGGTGGCATCTCCTAGGAATGCCGCCCTTCAATTCTTAGCCCAATCGAGGAACGTGACCCTCATGTGGGTCCCTGGTCGACAGCGGGGTGTCAGGCCACGAGAAAGCCTGGCGAGGATAGGAGCAAGGGGCGCATGCATTGGCCCCGAACACTTGCTGGGCATTAGCAGAGGCCAGGTTAGTAATGCTCTGGATGCCTGGGCATAAAACGAACTTGCGAAAGCATGGCTGGAGAGAGACGACTGCAGGCAGTCAATGAGGTTCATAGCAGGCCCCAACTATGGCTACTGAACTTGTTAGTGGGGATCCTCACAGGCCACTGCAGACTGAACAGACACATGACACTGATCGGAGTAGTCAAAGACCCAATCTGTCAGAAGTGCTGGGAGGAGGACGAGACCTCGTTCCACTTCCTGGGCGAATGTGCCGTATACAGAAGCCTTAGGACTGAGGTGTTCGGCACAGCAGAGTTTGACAGGGAAGAGTGCTATTTAGCGTAATGGTCGGACATCGTGACCTTTATTAAAAGGTCTGGAAGGTTCGACACTAGGACGTCATCAGTATATATATATATATATATATATTTTTTTTTTTTCAGTGATGGTTTTTGGGGTTCGGGGTCGGCAAAAAGGGTCAATGGTGGCCTACTTGCCAGGCTTTGCCTCTCCACTACTACTACTATTACTAGTACTAGGACCTTGACTTCGTGAACATACCAACTAACAGCGCGACTTGAAGATAAATAAATCGATTTCACTTTGTCTGCCAGTCTATCCGTTAGCATTTTCAAGATCAAAAGTTGAAAAAAACTTCGTTTCGGTATATTATTTGAGTCAACAAATTAAGGGATGAAACTTGTCAATTCTCATTTTCGAGTATTTCTTTAGATTGTAGGTCACTTAGGTTGTAAGTACGTAACATGTTGAAAGGTCCACAATTCTCTTTGCATAATTTGATTTTCTTATTTCATTCGGAGATGAGTAACATCAGTATAACGAAGAAGAAGAAGAAGAAGTTTTTCGAATGGAAATTGGAAAGGGCAGGGTCAATCTACTTGAATTTATTCAATACCTGGTCTTTTAGCAACTGTACTTTTCTGTTATACTTCGTTCGCAGTGATTCAGACTCAATCAGCCGTTTTTGTAGTTCTTCGATCTTCCTACCTCTTTCCAATGCGGTTATCTGGAACATAATGTATATAACTGTATGAAGCAATGTGTCAACTTGCCATTCAATGCTTTGAAAATTATGTGAGTGTTGTTTATAATTATCAAATCATAGCAGCTTTTCGAGTATCGAACCAGAAAAACCAGTACCATCTCAAGATACTGTGATTCCGTGGCAGTAGTAAGGTATTCATATTAGTGAGGACATCAAAACAATTCGTGAATACAAATAAAACTACAAACAGATGTCAGACAACGACCCTGGCAGGGAAATCAGATCTGTCCATCTTCCATCAGGTTTCTGGAGGATATCATCAACAATAACATATAATGGGTTGACCCAATTGCCGACTTTGCTAGTTTGGCATCCTAGAAGCTGAGGAGATACATCAGTACACTAAAAAAGCTCTAGAGGCAGATCGAACTTTCAAAACCTCAAGTGAGCGTCTTCCAATGGTAATTCTTATGGAAAAACTCAGCATCGCAGAATCAGTGGGACTTTATCCCCCGATGGTTAGATTTCACAAGGTTGTAAGATCAAGATTAATATACCTATATGTATTCCCTCACAACGTTTATAGAGCCTGATAGGCTGCCTTAGTGAGATTTTATCTATAAAAAAAATATCCTATATCTAAGTCATTAGTTATACATATAGTTCAATTGCATAGGCTTCACATCTCGACAGCATAATTGCTACTGTTTCACTTCAAAATGATTCTATGAATGTAGTTGAAGCTATGCTTTTGCCTTGGTATCCATCTTCACGATATTATATTTGCAATTTTATTTATAAAGTCGCCTTTCGATCAAACATAATAAGTGCTTTGCTTTGATGCACACATTTTAATGACAACAATAAGAAGATAACAATTCACACCGACAAACCAGAGATGAGGAAATGGTTTATAAAAAATGTGGGATTATAGATTTCACATCAATTTGCATATCAAGAGCAAACCTGTGCAACCACAGAACGCATTACTCAGAGTGAATTATCATGACAAATAAAAACTGCTTAGATTAGAACGTAAACTACAATATTTAAAGAAAAAATAAAAGACGGTTTATGACCACAATCTATATAAAAATAACTGATCTATAAACAATGTAATTGTCGATGATTCTTTTGGTTGAGAAATTAACTTCAGTAGGAAATATTTCCTGAGCTAAAACTAGATGAGTTAAACATTTTCAAGGACACTATTTTGGATAGTCCTAATTAGTGTAGATCATACTTAAAAATGGTGTCAAGTAATTCGATATTGTACATTCAAGACAATGGTATCAATTTAGAAATAAAGATTGGATTTTTACGCTGTTGCAGGTTGAAATTGAATTTGAACAATATAGAAAAGCGTTAAATCATAGTTTTAAAAACTTTTATAATTACCAATGTTTTCAAAACTTACTTCAAGTGGATCAGTTTTTTTTGTGATTTGAATGCAAATGTTTTTGAGATCTCCTCTTCCATCCTTCACTAACCCCCACCTTTTGACCCCTCTCTCAAATCTGTAACTGATCATGGGACTTAAAAGCGTCCAAAAACGAAGGTTGAACGTTTTTTCATTTTATGACGATAGCTTTGACTTCACTGAAACTGTCACTCCAAAACTACAAAGCTTCATCCAAATCTCGAAAAATAGTTTCCCAGTTATGGAGGGGACAGACAAATAGACAGACTGGTCCAGGTTAAATTGACTTACAAAAGTATCAAAATTTATTATGAAAAGCGGATCATCTGATGAGTATTTAACCTACCTTATAGTCAGCTGCTTCAGCCAGCTGCGAATTCAGCTCCCTAATCTGACTCTTGGCTTCGGCAAGCTGCAACTGCAGTCTATCCACTTGCTTGACAAGCTTCTTCACCCTCGCATTAGCTTCGTCTCTCTCCTGCTGCAGCAGACATTTAGCTTTCGTTGTGTCTTCTTGAAGAGACAGCTTCCTTCTGAGCAGGTCCAGATGCAAGTCCTTTCGTTGGACTTGTTCTCGTAGATTGCGTACTCTGCGTTGAAGTTGGTATACCATGGCAGTCTGTGGGAGGAATTGATAGTGTTTTGGATGATGTACAATGTAATCGTTTCTCTTTCTATGTAGTTTGATGCAACTAATTTGAACAATCATACAAGCATATCAGTAAGGCCTGATAGGAGGGTAAGTGAAATTTGCGGGATCTGGGGCTTTATGGGGGAGAGTCCAAAAATGCAGATTCCAGCAGAATTTTCAAGTTTTTACACTGTTACGTATCAGTTCTTTTAGACCTGCTGTAGGATTTGATATTTTTTGCTTTTCAGGTTTTGAGGGGTCCCGAAATTCAGATTTCCTCCCAGGCCTAGATTTTTTCTCGACAGCCCTGATTACTGTCTAGTTATGGCGACAGAAAAAGTGACATTTCTAATTGTTATTCGAAAATAGTAGACAATGCAGGCAATAATTTAGCTTTTATCATATATCATATGATATGATGTTTCTTTTCACTTCTCATACCAGACGGGAAGTACTGTAAATCCGAACACGAGATACTGTGTTTTCTGTCTGTATGTCAATCGTCCCTATCAGGTAATGTTGGAAAATACTCTTCGGATTTTGGTGGAAGTTTGATACTAGGTTACTAGAGTTCCAGAGCTGGTGGTGCCGGGGGATCGGGAGGGGTAAACATTTTGTGTGACGTTGGTGATTTTACGTTACAAAACGTATTTACTACTATATTATAAGCTTTTGATACTGGCAATTTTTAGTACTTGTAGACATAGATGATTGCCTACACGTTTGCTTTCTAAACACATAAATAGTAGATTTTTTTCAGTTCCTGTGGAAGTAGAATTTTTTGATGCATCCGAAAGAAATCTAGATTTTGGTGCAATGCCGATGGCTAAAACACTTAGAACATTCATTGTTTTACAAGTTGTATGGTATTTTAGGCGGTTGGTCACTGTTTTTCTCTATGATGCTAATTTGTTCTACTTTTGTTTGAGTAACTATTTATATACATAACTGCATTTTAAGCAAATAAGGATGATAAATAATGATGGAAATATTATTAAGCCTTATGAAAAACGACATTAAGTGGATAGATTCTGTATTTCACGCGCAGTGTTACCAGTCTATTCACGATTTTGAATGGATTTTAGAGTTGATGACTTTTTAGAATTTGTAGACAATGTGGATGTGTCAAGACAATTCATTCGTTCATCTTATATTTTTTACTGAATGCCAAATAAAACTATATATGATTTATTGTATATCTGTACTAGCGTTTCGGTTGCCTCAATAGCGTTTATCAAAGTAGAGAATGAAAAATTGAATTTTTAAACAATATTGATAGTACATAGTCTTGCTTAAAAACGAAAAATATCAATGTTATTATAATTCCAAATTTTTTTTTTATATTTAGTAGCCGAGGTAGCCGAGGCAGCCGAAACTTTAATGATATCAGTCGCTCTTATATGGATTTGGTCAGCGACCAGTATTAAATATTAAATGAACCACTGGGAGTCAATTCCGGAAATGCTGGAAATTATGGAAATATGAGGAAAATGTTTCGAATTTTAGCAATTGTAAGATTTGAAATTAAAATGTTTAAAATTCCAAAAGATCTATAATACCAAAATCCGATTTAGATCTTTATTTCCTAATTGACATTGCGTGCAAAATAGAGTTAACCTACTAAACGCCATTTTTTTTGGCCAGTACACTAAATTCGAAAGCAAGTTTTCCCACTTTATCTACATAATAGTATCCGTGCTATATAAGTAAAGCTTAGTTGTTTTTTATATGAAACTTTTTGGCATAACTTTTAACATCAGCTTCATAAATAAAAAAGTATGTGCTCTAATCTCTTCATGTCAGAAGATTTATTCAGCTCACCCATAAACTGCTGTAAGGAACAATTAGCAGACCCTAAGTTGTTTTTACCAAGTTTTCCCTTTCCTGGTGGAAAATTTCAGCGTGTTATCTGTAGGGTGAAAAATTTTCATGCTCCAGCTTCGCATTGCCTGAAGCGGGTGCCCTTTGATCTTATTGCGGTTGTGCTTAAAGCTGCGTCATGCCCTGATTTATCCTCAAACCAAAGTGAATGGATCCAAAAACATATACGTATCTCGAACCTTTTTACTTTTCAGAAATAGTCAAGGAAAGTACATGTTGCAATTGCAAAAAACTTCGGTTTCGAAATAACAGACTTTTGGCATTGCTGTTGATGAAATTTGAGGCTGGATATACTGTGGCCCATTATTGATCATTTAAGTGTGAATCTGAAGGAATAAGGACCAACAAATTCAAAAAATAATGTGCGTATTTTGGATATTAGTTTACATCCATTCATTGAAAGTAGTGAGTCAACCAACTTGACTTCATTTTTTGTAATTTCTTATAATTTCAGATTTTTGCAGGTTGTCAAGTCAAAAAATTCGAAAATCATGAACTGTACCAATCTCAATTTCGACGTATTCTTATAGTTTCGAATCGTTGGTAAAAAAAACTAAGTCACCCAGCTCAATCTGTTGACTCCATTTCTGTACACAGTTTTGGTTTGAGGATGATCAATGATGATTAAAATTGAATCAGCAATTGCTTTTTCGTAAATCTTACATCACGCAAAGGTAGATCATGGAAAGAGCGTTCGCGTCTCAAGTGGCAAAGTCGAGGCAACGTTCCATATCCACAGCAAAGCAGCTACTCACACAAAATACACATTAAATATAAGGGATCAATATAATTTGTACATTATTTTTAAGCTTCATTCGATAATACCAGTGTGTTTAGGGCAATTGAAATGTCAAGTCCGGTTTCCTGCCTCGTTAACTCAGAGCATGATATGGGATAATGAAACCTTTATTTTGATTGATTTTTACTCGTATACAACGTTTTCATAAGATCAATCCGTTCACAGTCCTGATCCAATATTGATTACGCCATGGGCCGTTTTGAATTCCTGATTCATTTTATTCTCTAAGTTGCCGGTAATTGAAACCACATAAATTGACTAAAAATATCATTATAATTACAAAATAAAATGTTTACGTCAATCTATGTGGTTTCAATGAGCGGCCAGTAGAAAATATAATGAATGGAAACATTATACAAATTGAAACTGTATTGGACTGAAAACGTATTTGATACTACATGGATGTATGCGTATGTGAATTCTGAAACACACTGGCTATTTAAATATTTTGAATTGAACCATTTTCTTGCTCATTGATCGCGTAAAATGGACAAATTTCTAAAAAAATTATTTATACCTTGATCAAATACTCAACTTTGGCACCTGTACCTTCAATCAATGAGATTTTTGAAAAATTAAGATTCCAAATCAAATAATTAGAAAAAAATTATTTATAAATGTGAAAATGCAGTCAGGAACTTCCAGTTTCTGAGTTGTATTATTTTAGATGCAGCTAGTTCCGTATTTTTTTACAAAGTATACAAACCTTATCTACAAGTTTCTCACTCTCCAACCTAGCTAGTTGTTCTGCTCTCATCAGCAGTGACTCTGTGTGTAGGTCGACGCCAAGATCATGTGATATTTCATCCATATTCAATGCTCTTGCTAGACGATCCAGGAAATTCATAAACTATGGGTAGATTTGAGAAGCTTAATTTAAAACTCCATTTTGACGTTAGGAATAATGATTTGTTCTAATTGTATGCAACCAAATAAGTGACAGATTTACATAGGCCATGCAAAAATTTTGTTGGAGTGTAAACTCCACTAAAGATAACTATAAAAATTTACTATATATTTTTTATGAACAGTCCTTAAGAGAGATATTTTTTATAGCCATAGAATAAAGATCATAGTTTCGTAATGACATATGACCAGATCCACCGCGAACTCAATGAACAATTATGACCAATAATGTCAGAGCAATTGGTGACGATGATGCACACTACTGGGTTCGATTATCAATGTTGCTTATTGTCGGCTGCCAAAAAGGTTTGATTTTCATGCTGGATTGGCTATACATATTGTTGCTAGCTATAAAAATCAGCTCTTTGAACATAACATCATCTCAAGCTTTTCAGTGTATTTTAAAACGTTTTCCTTGCAATAATGGGTTAGACCGTCCCTCTTAAGAATATATTATTGAAAATTGTTACCTTCAAGGTAAACAAAGATCCTCTATATTTTATGAAAACATTTATTGTGCTCACATATTATCTTCAACGAAACCAAAAACTGCGCGCCAGAACAATCGGTAAATTCTATCAAGCGAGATATTTTCTCTCAAGCAAGCTCGAATAAAGCGTATGTAATAAAACGGCGTCTCAACTTTCAAAGTAGTAACATAATTCATCCTTAATGCACTCCAGCAAAAGCAGGAAGTTCAAAAGACGGAAAAAGTCGGGATTTATATTTTACCCACCTAATTTTCCTTCATCCGCAGCTTTTCAAGCTACATGGATTGTTCATGCTTAGATTGGTTGCGTACCACAAAGCAAGTACATGCAGTAGCGTAATTACATTCGCATATTCAGCTGGGGCAACCCAAGAAGTATTCCATTAATCTTACATGTACCTACTGTATTTTTTAAATACTTCGTAAAGGGATGAAGTATGCCTGGTGCTATGCAAGAAATAAGGGTGCTATCATCTGCGAAGTTGTAGATTGTATTACGATGTTATTTCCAACAGTTCGTTGTTTTACAGTCAGAACAGCGTTGAAGACAGGACAAATCCCTGGGCAATGCCGGAGTTGATCCATCAGGTATATACCTGTTAGCAGAACCTAGGCAGCAAGCTTCTTCAGAAGTCTCTCATACCACACCCTGTCGAGAGCTTTTGATATGTTGATTGCGACGATTTGAAACTGCTCCACATATATAGATGTTGTAGGTAAGAAGATTTTTCGTGGATCTATATTTGCGGAGGGTGTACTGGTGATTATTGATGGTGTTGTTGTTGTTTAGGTACTTCAGAAGCTGCAAGTTAATTACAGTGCCCATAAATTTGGACATGCTACAGATCATAGGTCTATAGCAGCTTGGCATCTTTTATCTGCCTTTCTTAGGATTGACCGATCTTCTATCCTGTAGAGAACACCCTTTGCTGGTAGGAGAGTTTAAAGATTTGAGAAAGGATTAGTGTAAGCTCCGTACAATAACGTTTCAGGTCGGCTGCTGTTGGACCACCAACCTTTCTGGAGTTAAATTTTTCGAGAATGCATCCCGAAGTTGGAACCTAGTTTCTGGAATTTTAAAGCCTACGTTGATGGTCACTACCATCAATCCTCATCCTCCATACACTGATGAAGAACCTCCTTGAAAGTTTATTGCAGGATTAACACCTAGCCCAAGGTAGCCTTTTCGTTGGCAGAAAAGGCGATGGACGCATCCCTCTCTCGTGAGTGGTGGTATAGACGATTAACAAAAGTGGTGGCTAACAATCTTGATTATAGACCAGAACTATCTGAGCAAGATAGGACATGAGGACAGTAGGTTCTCAATTTTTTTCGCTAAGCTCCTTTTTGCTTTTATCGACGACCTGCTTACAGTAGCTTCTGGCACCGCTGAAACTGCGGTGATTTCTGACGTTTGGATTTGTATGCCATAGCCCGTATCGTTGGTATTCATTTGTTCTAGTGAAGGCATTTTGCAGATGGTTAGAATGGTATTATGGTCGGATGTTCCTAACGATTCGACTGCCTTAGTGCCTTTTGCAAAGTACGATGACAAACATTAAATGTTCGAAAATCCCTATAATATCGCAAATAAGACTTTTGTTTCCGCACTATAAATGTATGACTGGATCACAGTATATTGATGAAATGTAAACACAATGAACATCAAGTTACTTTTTCATTTGAATACTCACAGTAGCCTTATCTCTCTTGAGACCGTCCCTGTGAAGCTCACACGCCGTGATCTCAGTATCAGCTTTATGGAGTCTTGCCTCCAGGTGACTTTTCTCCTCCTCCAGGGCTCTAATCCGTTGATTGGCTTGATCACACAGTGATATATGTCTGGATAGTTGTTGCGTTTCATGATTTAGCTTCTCACGTAATGCTTCCAGTTGCTAAACATAACATCAAGTAAGTAAGTATGAAACGTAATGAAATAATGGTGGTACCGTAGTTTCTTTCATGTAGAAAATGAATCATTGAGTCATTTGGGAATGTTCAGAGTTCAGATATATTCGGGGTTTGTTGTGTTGGGAAGACTCAGACAACATCAGTTTTTAATCTCTTGCAACTTGGTGAAATAACAGTCACCTATGCTTTATGTATTTCATATCTACCGGGTTACAAACAGAAGGAAGCGAATGATGGATATATCCTACTTAGATGCATTGCAAACTAATTGGAAAATTTCATTACAATCTGATGAGCAGTATGTAACCTGAAAAGGTGTATAGCATAATTCAGCATTCCTAAATATCAAATTTTCGAAAAATAGTATTGGAATTTCATGACCTTAGCTCCAGGCAACACTGAATACAAGTAAAAGTATATAATGTTGAGTTAGTTGGCCAGATTGTTCGTAATTTTATCATCTTTCTGGTCAGGTCGTCCAGTCTCGAATCCTATATTATGGATTGATTAATATGATGTAAACGTTTTGTATAAATAACTTCTCAAGGCAGAAAGCTAACAGTGCTCCAGAAGCGCCGTGAGACGAAAAATATATAATCGCATTGACATTAACGCGTTGTAACTATTTATGAATAAACTAGGGGGATCCGAAGTTGTTTTTCCAAGCCTAACAACATTCATGGTTCTCTCAAAATACATTGCATGAATATTTCACTACAAGAGATGTAATTTGTATGTCAATGACAATAAGTATTAGCGTTGTATAAAAAATATCTTATTTCCATTAATGAATTGTATTCGTCTACCCTGAAATAACAGGTTACATTGAATAAGATAGTGGAAAAATGTATTACTGCTGTTTTTTCCTTATTTTCGTCAAGGATCTCGTGGATTCGATCTTTCAACGACGACTCCAGAGAATCGACGAACCTGGATGGAGTACTAAGAATTATAGCTAGTGATTCCAAAGTGTGTTTACTGTCCGCTTGAAGACGCTGAATTTTGTCGTCTTTGGCCTTCAACTCATCTGCAACAAGAAAATATCGATGTAGCACAGGGACCAAACTCTTCTAAACAGTTGTGCGAATTTTAGTGTTTGTCCCCTCCAAATTGCGATTACTCCCAAATAAATAGAAGTACCATGTTTCATTCGCTTGTCGCTGCATTTTTTTTGCTATCTCCGTAACAATTCCGGAATGAAAATTCATCCAGCGGTCCTAGCTGGCGACAAGGCAACTAGATTTTCGTTTTACTCATGGATTTAGGGGGTGAGGCAATAATTAGATGGACGCAGGATCCAGGATCATCTCTAACGTAGGACAGTTTGGCAGGATTCCTGATCAGCCCGCCAAATAACCCACAAGAAACAGTTATTATTTTATTTGAAAACATTTTTTTCGTAACTACTTAATGCATATCCTTTGTCTCGTGGCGCTATTTGAAACCGCATACGATTGCTTGAAATATCTTTGCTAACGTTTAGGCAAGTACAGTGATTCTTGATTTCACCCATTCTGGTGTTGGTTTTATTTGCACTGTGCACATACTGATGGCCAAATAGGACATGCCATTTTCCCTTTGCTCTGAAATGGTGCATCCAAGTATCAAATGGTTCAAATTATTTTGTGTATATGAGATGTTACCGAAATACATACCTCTAAGCTGACAGATTATAGATTCCTGTTGAGATATGTTTCCTGTAGCATTTCCTAAAGTTCTGTTTGCGATAGACAATTTTTCCTTCAGTTCATTCAGTTCTCTCTCTGTAACACGTTGCTGCATTTCCAAAGATTCTTTTTCCTAAGATAAAAAGACGGATTCAAGTAGACTTGGGTCGTTTCCACCATGTAATAATCGTTTTCCTCTTGGATACATAGTCTTTAAATAATAATTATTTGTTTTGTTTTTCAACTATAATTTGTTTCATCATGGATATTATCTGATGTTAACATAGGTCTGTATGCAGTTTTTTTTATATATGATAACGTATTGAATGCACCTCCATCGGTATTTACAATATGGAAAAAACACTATAAAGCTTTACCTGGCCCAATCTATTTTTAAAATACAACTCGTGTCTTGCTAACTACGTTAGCATCTCCAAGGAGTTGAGAGGTGGCAAAGTTGAGTAGTGATCATCAATTGGCATTAAAAGTACTTAAAATTGATGAGTGCTCTTACCTGTCTCAATCTATCTATCTCAAGAATTTGGGTTGCTGTTTGTCTCTGGAGACTTTCTCTGTCGGCTATGGTTCTTTCTAGGTTCTCCCTACAGGTTCTTAGATCCATTTCTAACGTCCTCAGTGTGTCGTCTAAGTTGTGTGCTTTTGACTTTAATCTAGAAGTTTCCTGAAATGATGTTGACTCATTTAGGGTTTTGCTTTTATGTTGGTTATTTTGTATTTTTACATATGTATTTTTTCCGTAACAATATAACCTCTTTACTGGGCTTAAACTACTCAAGAAGAAGAAAAAGGTAGTTTTTTCAACCTACAGGTAGTGTCTAAGCTGTTCCGATCATTTTGCTTCATAAAGATGCCAATTGGGCAGCGCCACTTGTCCTGACACATTGGGAAATTTTCCTACAGTTTTTTCTTTTCTCAGCTAACTATAAAGTAATTTAACGGAAATTGAATAACAGGATAGAAACAACAACTTGATTATTGTGGATTTTATCATTTGTCCATCTCAGTTAATGATGATTTATATGATTCATGTCGATTATACTGGGCGCTACTTGAAACCACACTTGACAAGTGGAAAAGATTTATTAACGTCTCCACTGCTTCGGTAGCAAGAATAAGAGTGAAAATTGAATGAAATTAGGCTTTCAAGACATAGAGGCATTGATATAGATTAGTCAACTTTTATAGGTTAACAGTTTTGTTTACCTTAATTTGGTATAGTTTCAACCATGTTGTGGAAAATCACAGCAGCATTTTATAAAATTGGAGGCTGATAAAGTTATAAAATATAATCAGTAGACGATTATATCTAGTTGATTGCTTATTCGATTATCTATGCTAATGGAATATCATGAAAGGAATCTCAGATACATTTTTTTACTGCGACACAACATACAGAATAGTACGCAAATATTAGTTTATCTATTTATTTAATATTTGTTGATCAAGTACAGTCGGATATATTTCGAAATATTATTAATAGTAAGTAGATTAAATTTCAACAGTTTCATTAAAGTAAATAAAATCATACCGACTAGCTTCGAAATATAAAATTGAATGAATGAACTATATTGGATTAGAACTGAAAAGATTTACTCTTAGGGCCGATTTCATCAACATCAGAGATATAACGAATGTAGATATGTTTAGAGTGAAATATTTTGCACTCAATCAGTTCAATGCACAGAAGATGCATACAAAAAGATTACTTGATGGTTTTCCAACCGTGGAACATCGAAAAAAATTGCTTGTCTGTTCCTGGTCTACCATGAAACATGTTCGACCGAGCTCTCTTCCAAAATAACACTTCATCAGTGCAATAAACACTAGAGGGCCCGAATGGGCGTATTCCCACCGGATCGAACCTCAAATACCTCGAACAAGCCTCTTCCAAAAGGCATTTTTTTGAAGAATCTGTAAATGAGACTTCACTAAGTAGCTCAATTGGTAGAGTGCCTATCCGACAAGCGGAAGGTGCGTTGTTCGAATCGCGATGGAAACCGTTTTTCCGTGATCCAGAACCCGAATTTGTGCTGTGAAGAGAAGTCAACAAATTTCATTGTGCATCGGTATTATGATAACAACGCGTCATGGTGCTTTGAGAAAGATGATGTAAATTAGTAAATAGAAGCAAGGATTCAAATAAAAAAGCTTACCTGTACTAGTTCAGTAGCTTTATGAACTAGGGTCTCTGGAGAAACATGTGAATAGTCTGTTATATCAGCTCCTAGTGCAATTGACAACCTTCGTACGAAGTCCTGGAGCTGAAATCTAGCAGATTCCTTTTTCTGTTCTTCCGCGCTTAGGTCCATCTCCAGATTCCTCACCCTAGCTTCTAGCTCCTTCACCTTCTCTTCGTTGTACCTTGAAAATGAGATTCCTTCTACATATCGAAGCCCAAAATTTTATTACTTTATCTGAAAGACTATTCCTCGATACTGGATTGATGGATTCCTGTCAAGGAAGCCTATAGGTGAGGGGGACAAGGGGTGGTCATTCCTCCTAGCCATTCATCCAACATATAGTGTGGATTATGCAGAAAAAAATTACAACTTACCTCACTTCCCTCAGCGCTGTCTGCATTTGCATCTCTTGCCTCCCTCTTTCTGCGAGCCATCCTCTTTCTCTTTCCTCTAATTCGTGTACCCTTTTCTTCAATGATGCTACTATTGCACCCTTGAACCGAGTATTGATGTTTATTATTATTATATTAAAAAATAAAGATGCTCTTACTTGATGAAAGGCTTCCATCATGCAGATAAAAATATTGTGTGATTAACACACAGTTTCACAAATAAAATTATTTTTCTTTCAGTGACGCGTTTTCAATCTTTTATTTGCATAATAAAAAATGGATATTTCTTTCTTTTTCTTTGACATGTTATGATTTTTGGCATATCTGATGTATTTGACTAACCTAGGGTTGACGGTGACTTACAGGCAAAATGCCTTTTGGTATATAATCAAGAAATAGTCATCCACACTCCCAAGTTACATCAATTTGGCTATTATTGATGAATGCAAATAATGGTATATTACCTGTCTTGCAGATTGCTCTCGCAGCTGCTCAGCTTCAGCATGCAACTCCAGGCAGCGCTGGTCTCGCGAACGAACCTAAAGAAAATTTGTGGTGTCAATATAGAAAGCAAAATGGTAGTCATAGATTTGATGTATAATATTCGTTGGGATTCATTCTATTCTGTTGCAATAGCCAACAATTATAATCAAACATATATTTGGAATGACCCGTCGATGTTTTCGATTATCAACTGCTTTACATAGAGATGCTTACACATCTACCGAGTTCATCTGCCTCAGTCCATCAGTTCAGAAAACCAAGGCAGTGATCATGAAGACGAAGAAAGCTTGAGTGTTCTGACAGGCGGCGTTTGAGTATACGCACAAAAAGTAAATTGTATAGCGCGTAGTTTTTGCTCTAAAAGGGCCTAATTTTTGTCACTCCTCTTTAGCAATTACTGCTATAGATTAATCCATTTCAGTAAGTCGCATATATGGTTGCGAAAGTGTAAAGATGCAAGAGATTGGTTGACCTTGCATTTCAGGTGCAGAGGTATCAGTGAATCGAAAATTTTGACCGGATTTCAGACCTGTTTCATCTGATGATGCAATCCGAGTAAGCCTTGTAAATATTAGGAATTATGTATATTTTGGAATACTGGAACCTTTAGAGATCATGAAGGACATTCATTATTTTTAAATATTGTTTTCATGATGTTTCGCAACACATCTACATCATAATTTGTTTTACTTGATTCAGGAGCTACTGACATACTGCATTTTAATTGAGTGAGAATCAAAAATATTTATGAAACCGCGTTATAGCTTCTTAAAACAAAGGGTCAAGTCGGTTAACTCAGTTTTTTGTATATATTTTGGTTTTCATTTTACGACTGCTCATTCAATCGAAGCAACCTTTTTAACATAAATAAAATATAAGAAATCATGAAAATTGTGTGTAATATTTTTCAAATTTGATTCCAAACGATAAACATTTTAAATTTAGTTATAGCGTGTGTTGACTTACTTGTGAACGCATCTCGTCCAGTTCGGTCTGAAGACGATCACGTTTGTACTGAAGTGCAGCGATCTCACTGCGTAACGAGGTTGTTACATCTACGTCAACTGGATCCTCCATCTTAAATTGAATGTAGAGTTTGTTACAGAAGAAATGAATACAAAGCAAACTAAATAGTTCTCCTTTGTAAGAATCGCCTTTTAATGTTTCCAAATTACTACGCTTGTTCAATTCAGCCAGCTAGTTAACCCTAGTTAGATTAATTTAGGTACGATTTGCTCTTAAGATTGGGACACATTGTACGGATTCAACATTTTTAAAATTGTAGATTTATTCAATTGCTATCCAGATAAACAAAGACGTTAAAATAATTTTTGAATGTGAATATAAGAATGAAGGAGTAGGGGGACGTCATATCCCATCACGCTTCAGGGGATTAACATCAACAACATGTCCTGGCACAACTATGTTGCCGGCCTTGCTAGGTCGGAGAACCAGAAGCTGGGTGTTATCTTCCACTCCAGAAGGTTACAACACCTCAAACGATTTTGTTTACGGATGGTTACAGTTTAGAGGGTCTTAAGGTCAATGTGAATATCTGTTTATTCTCTGGTTGCGCTGGATCGCGATAGGCATTCTTCCTTTGCGTGAGGTTATCTGCAATTATCTGTAAACAATTACACTTAAAAAAAACGATTAATGCGTATACACAGATTCATTCATTTAAAATTTGAAAAAAGGTGAATGCGTATACACAGCTGTATAAGTAACACGTAAATCAGAGTGTATCTAAGCTAAACAAACCACAGATAAGAGTATACCAAGATTCTTCATCTGATTAAGAGACTTCTAACGAAAACCAAAGAAATCAAATACGCACAGTAGTATTTGCGATAACTGATGATGTATTATCTTACTTTTTTCATTATTGAAGTGGGCTCACTGATCCATGTTTCAAAAAAATGAAAGTACAATAAATGTGACTTCTGAATTTATACTGCATTTTTTTCTATAATTCAGTTCCTTAGAGTATAAGATATGTTGTAAGGAGCTTTATTAAATGGAATTCGTCCATTTTTGTGGCTATCGCATATTTTTCAACCAACATTTTTGGAACTTTTCGTATAATTATACAATTTAATCAGCAGATATTTATTATGGGAACACGAACAATAACGCTAAAAATGCTAACTCACTCGCATGCTGTTAATTATAGAGGACGAAAACTGTAGTCGTGAGACAACTCGAAACTGTTTATTATAAAAATGCGCAAACAAAAATCCGGTTTACACGAGCTCGCTTATTCAAATTTTGTCTTATATTTAAATTACTTTATAGCAGTGATGTATTCTAGAATCCAGAATATATTTTGTAAGACAGTAAGAAATGGAATATACCCAAGTCGTTACAAAGTTGAACTTATTCGTATAGTAGGTATGTCAGCTGGCCATACATAGAATTATGAAAACTTATCTCGTACTTTGAGAAATAGTGCGGAGTCAGCCGAAATGTCACTGAAGTATCTTATATATGGTCATAACGATTACCTCTGTGCTCAGTAAGAGTTTGCTGAAAAGACGAGGTTTTACTTCATTCATAAGATTTGTTTGTTTATAACAATATTCTTACGATGTCTGCTAATTTCATCGTCACGATGATTCTCCTATTTTGTGTATTTTCCAAAACATCGAGCGCTTACAAGTTGTATATTAATCATGACTTGCACAAAACACAGGATATCAATTATTCAAATTAACTTAATTCGAGATAAATTGCAGAAATTGTTTGTAGTTTATAGAGAAAGTCATGAACATTCCGCGCATCAGGCTTGGTTCAAATTAAATGGAATGTGAATTTTTTGAAATTTGAACAGTTTTACTATATACAATATAGTTCATATTGTGATCAGGAAAATTTTCTATTGATAGACAACACGTTATTCTGACGCTTTGTGATATACGCATTTGGCAAACATATTTGAGCATTCTAAACCAGGAGCGTATAAAAACAAAATGAATGGTTTTTTGAGTTTTGATTCATTGTTTCATTGCTCTTTACTCAGACACAAATGCACTGATGAAAAAAGTAAAGCAGCATCACCAACAAACATACAAAATTTTATCAAAACCGTCCAAAAAACAAAACGACAGACCGACAAGCATGCCGACAGACTCACTGACAGACCGACCGACCGACAAACTGGCAAACAGCGACATAAAGACTGGCCAGCCGATAGACTGATGGAACAGACGTACTTCGCGACCAAAATACTTCTCTTGCCTATGGCGTGGGAACTAAAATCCTGATCTCGAACCTATCTACATATTATGTTATATATATTATATAGCAGTGGAAATAGCCCTGATAAGAATAAACTTTGTAGCTCACCCATATTTTACAACCCAAATATCACCCGCACCGTGTCGAACTATTCAAACTATTACAATATTCATCTATGCCTATACACAAATCTCCTTCCGGAATTCAGCTGCAATCAATAGTGAGATCCATTTCATCCTGGCACGGCACACGATACCCTTGGCGACATCATTTTCGGTTGACAACCGCTTCTCTTTTGAGTTTTTGACGGATAGATGATCTATTCAGTGTCCCATTTTATGTCTGGGGGTAGATTGAGGTACCTTACGTAGGGTAAACTTTTTATATCGTAAGCAGCCACGAAGGTGAAGCCGGTGTTGTCATATCGTATTTTATATACGGACTAGATCAGTGATGAGCAACACGCGGCCCGTTAAACATGTTTAGGCGGCTTGCCAAGCATTTCTAGAATTGAATTTATTTCATCCACATTCTCCCATCAATATATTGTTATAAAATTTAATTATGATAAAATGTTAGTACATACTAAACCGGAACATTTTTTTGTGACGTGTTAAACATGCAATACAAACGCGCCACGCGTGACATTGATCAGCTTGTATCGAAAAAACAATGCCAAATTATTCATTGAAAATTTCAAGTAAACTCGTTTTTCTGTTCATTTCTTGTTTGTTTTTATTTTGCATTAAAATTTGTATATGAAATCTTTTTTAAACTTTATATTTTTCTATTCTAATGTTTAATAAGTGTTACTTTATGTGCGGTACGACAAAAAATTTTAAAATTTGAATTGGTCTCTTGATTAAAAAGGTCGCTCACCCGTGGACTAGATCATTTGGATCTTTTGGACTATTGCCATTCGGACTGTATATTAATTAGTAATCCCTATCATATGCAACCTCACACATTGTAATGTTTTAGATGTATCTCTGCAAAATATGAGCAACCATTCTCTATAAAATATTGCCAATGCTAGAAGAGATGGTTCTGTATTCTGTATTCTGTGTTGGAGGAAAGCAAATAGGCAGCCAGATGGTCATCTCAGATATTTATTCGAATTGATTGAACGTTTTCATAGCAAAGATGGTTCACATATGAACTAGTTCTTCTGTAGACAGGCTGTTCTACATCTACAGTCTATAACGTATACATGATTATAGTTCCATTTGACAAATAACCTTATTCGCAATGTTTCTTTCACCAGCCTTTGATATTAAAATTTGATATTTTGTTGGTTTTTGTGATATACACTTTGTATTTCACATTCTAATATATTTTAATGTATACATTATAAAACATGTTTTCCAATCATAGAACAATACTATTAATTACTCAAACAATTCAAACTGAATACTATCAGATAATGTTATTCATTGATCTAAAAGTTGTCTAGTCCAATCTTGTAATATAAAGAAAGATATCGGAAAATAAATGAACTTTTTAATTAGGTATATTATTTAAAATACCATACTTCCTTCATTTCTGATTAAAACAGTTAAGTATGATTGGATCATTTACTTGATGAAATAATTAACCTATTTTGGTTCATTTAGCGATTCATATAGTGTCGAATTATATTAGACATATAGGTAAAAATGATGGTTACGTGTGAAACAAATATATATGTAGTTTAAGAACGAAAATATTTCTATATGTTACTAAAATATGTAAACTTGCTCTCGGAATATGATAAATCACAAAATATATTAAAACTAGGAAATATCTCAAGATATTTTTTTTATAGTTTTATGCTCACGATAGGTCATAGTTAACTACCTGGTAAGGCCATTTAACATGGGTGGCCTTTGTAAGCAATCAATTATGACGTCAGGAAATGCGCCACAAAACCGACTTTTATTTGTAAAACTTTTTAAATTATATAATGTTTTCTTAATCACGGATAATTATTGTTATAAAAATGGTACCAAGTATATTTTTATAGGTAACCTATTAATTATAAAAAGAATACCAATGTGAAGTTTCATATAACCCCAAGTTGTATTTATTCGGTCTTCAGAAAAAAAGTCGATAATTTTAATCCTACTCGATTCCAAAATTGTATGGAGATATCCAAAAGTCTACTCACCCTCATGTCTTTACATAAAACTTCGTACACGTGCCAATCCTCCTCCGTATTACCAGAAGCTACAGATTCTGCTGGTTGATTTTCTTCCATGCTTCAGGACATTTTCTCCATCTAATCCATTTTCTCACTGTACATTCCACGTAAAAGAAAATCAAAGAGCTAAATTGGAATGAAGAAATCTAGGAAAATGTTTGTTATTGACGGGACTCCAACCCGTGCCTCAAACATTTCGTGTGTATGCCGTAGGCCATTAGGCTTCTGCACCGTGGTGACTAAGCGATTCAATCTGTCTTGTAAAGTACATTATCATTTCATAGGTTGTGTTTCAGACTTTCATTGTCTGTATAACTTTGAGTGTCACGAGTTTTCAATCATCTTCAGATGAACAGGTTTCCCAATCAAACAATGGAAGACAAACACAACCTACTAAGCATCAAAGATAGGTGTGGAGGCAATTAACACTATGTTACACAAACATTGAAATTCCATAAGCTGTGTTCTGTCAATTTCCCACAACTTCAGCTCCAAAAGAAGACCCTATGCATATCTATACAAGATCGCTTTAACCATGGAAAGTATAATTTGGTAAACACAACATCATCACAAGTGATGAAACATGGATATACACCTGTGATCCCGAAAAAGCAGCAATCGTCAGTTTGGAGTCTTGGAGACTGAGTCGGCTACAACAAATGTTGCTCGTGAAAACAGCCAAAATAAAAATTTGGTTGATCTATAACCTTAACAGAGGAAAATGAAAACTGTTGATTTCTTGGCGGCCGCCCAAACTCATCGATTACCTCATTCATGAATTGATTTTTTTTGCTTTATATGGCACGCGCATCACGAGTCCATCTAACTGGTTTTTGCGAATAGTGGACTGAATTCAGGTTTTAATCCTTCAGCTAGTAGAAATGGACCCATTTAAGATGCAAGTTACGGGTGGTAGACTTAAAGAAATTGATATGGCAGAATAAAATGATCAGTGATTCAACAAACTAATTAAATCACATATCTTTCACATTTTCTATTTGAGTTTGATTTTTGCAAAACTGAAATCGCAAGAAATACAGTTCCTTCAAATTATTAATTATATATAAGCTATTGTTTTTTTTGTCAGAAAAGTTTGATTCCAATAATTTTCATAAATGAGTACCTCTCAATAATGTTACTCAACCAATCAAAGCCAGGCATATGCCCCACTTGCCCTCCTCTGGATGCAGTTGCCAAATACGCACCTAAATGCATTACTGCTAAATAGAAACTCTCCTTCAAAGTCCGAAAAGTGCCTGACACTGAATAATAAAATTTGCAGCATACATTTGCCCTTCCTAAGTGCCATCCCTTAAGCAATCTGAGAATAATCAAACCTGTCTAATAGACTACTTGGACGGTTTGTCTCGGTTTGATATTTTATCCCTCAAATGATAGCTGCAGAATGATGAAAAAGTATAAACTCATCCTTGCATAGGATTAATCTTCTCAGTGGTAGAGAGGTATCTTTTCAATGGTATCACAAGGTAATCTCAACCAAGAGTAGTTTGAATCATGCTTTGTCAGTTTTTCAGTGTCTTTTATTTCCTACACAATAAATGTTGACTATATTGATATAATAAGTACTATCTACAAATATACCTTTTCAAAAATCAACTTACTGTGAAAATATTATCAACTCAAGCGCACCCACAATATACTATAAATGTTAATATAATCAACGTAGTTTCTAGAAACACTACACTGCTAACAAAACTAGTTTTCTCCCCTAGAAAATCATTTTCCCCTTGGAAAAACGTGTTCGTGTTTATTCCTGCATAGGGATGACAATACAAACGTCAGGTCCGTACTAGCATAAATTATAAAATTGTGCTTGAAGTTACTTTAAGTTTTGATAAGACGATGAATAAGATAGAAGGCAGAACTATATGGTATATGGTATCCATATACCAAAGCTCAAAGTAACTCCAAGCAAAATTTGATAGTTTATGCCAGTACAGGTAAAAGGTGGTTAGAACAAATAGTGTATTATGTACCTAGGTTAATAATTTGCTGAGCTTTGAGCTAGAGGATATATTTATTCATTCATTTATTTATTTATATAGTGATATTGTATTGCCATAGTTGATTTCAATAGATTTTGACTTACGTCTTACTGATTTCTTTCCAAAAATTTCCTACTACAAAGAGGCCTCGATTTATTGAATAACTTTACTAACGTTTCAACTAATTTTGTCTGGGGATGTAAGTGTCTTACTTCAAATGGGCACCTTACAACTCATTAAGCTTTCTTTATGGTCCTATTCGGATTCAGCGTTCCCAAACACATATTGCGAATGTTTTTTCCCTTTTCGCCGGTGCCGGCCATCAATAACCGGTTGGTTAAACCGAACAACTATTCTCTGATCTTGTGACTTAAACACAACACAGTGATTTTTGCTGCCTTTTGCTAAATAAATATATGGCAAAAGTAACTATGTAACTGTCAAGTCTTCGTAATTATGTTTGGACGGACTCTTTATGACAACCATTACTGCGAAGATCATTGTCTAGGATTCTATTCTTTCTCCCTATCAAAGATTGATTGGTTACTGTCAATCAGACTTTGGGATCTGATCCTGAAGCATTCCTAAATTTATGGAACCTAGCCTGAGGTGAATATATTGATATGAAACAAACGGTAAGATAAGGATAGTTATTTTCTGATATTGCGGTCATAGTACTTATCCAAATTTATACTATTTATAATAACATATTAAAAGGAATGAATATGTTCATGCTCGTATCAGCGAATACTATCATAAAATTATTTATATCAAATAACAGATTTATATATACATTTATATATATATATATATATATATATATATATATATATATATATAATCTATATTAGGTTAAATTGTACAAGGATTATAAAGATAGTCGGTCTGATAAGAGAATGTATGGAAAAAATATGAGTGTGATCGAGTCTGCTGGATTACTCGAAATATTCCAAATATATTAATTACCAAGAATATACCGAGGAATTTTGGCTATACCTACTTATTAAAAATGCAATTGTAATAGTATATTGAAACATTCTGATGGTATTAGACACATAAACAAGGCAAATAAATGTGCACTAGTAGTAGTGATGGGGAGGCTAGGCCTAGCAAGTAGACCACCTTTGGCTCTTTTTGCCAACCCCAAGGACCATCACTAGAACTATGGCAGACATAGTTCCTTAGTGTCTAACCTTCCAACCTTTTAATAAAGGTCATGATGTCCGACCAATCGGCTGAGTAGCTCCAGTGGACCAGTGGTGATCTGATTCCAAGAGATGTACACCAACTCAATGATGGGACAAATTTGAAAGAAATCCTATTAAATAGGTTATGTTGAAGATTGGTTTTAAATATGAGTGATAAGATAAACAATTTTAGAGTGAGGGAGTGATGAAAACGCCGTAAGATGTTGGACCTGTTCACACGAAAAAATCTGAATTGTTTTCACTCTAAAATTGTACGTTTAACCTCATTTTTCATTCTGGTATGAACGATATGAAGTTTTTGATAAATAATATGAGCGGCTAGTTCTGACCTGACTACAAATACATAATGACGCCATAGCGATAGTAGTATAATCGATAAACCAAGAGGGTTAGGAATCAAAGGATTGCATGTAATAGAACTATTTTTATTGAAGAAAGGTTTGTCTTATACAGGGTCCCTTGAATCAACCTCCCTAATGGGATAAGAAATTAGTAGCATAATACACAACAAAACTTTCAGGTGATGCATTCTGGTTGTCGATCGATCCACATTTGGTGTGACATTAAACATTTTTTTTTATTGAAATATTCTCCAAAATGGGATTACAGATACTATTGATATCCTTTCCTTTAGGAATTCCGACATATTGATTCCCATTAGGATGAAAATCGAGCAATTAAATAACTACCGCACAATCTCGACTATACTGCTTGAAATACACTTGAAAAGCTGTACCGCCGTTTGGAGTGGGATTGATATCTAGGTTCCATTTTCACGAATAAAATTTAGAGCGCATGCCTCATGTTAGATTTGTTTTCCGCTAACAGGTTTATGTAGGGAAAAGATGGCAGAATAACTTCATTCTCGCTTATAAGCTGTTTTGTTTAAAAATGTTTATTTAAAATTGATAGCTAGTTTTACTAAAATTCGTAACTTCCAGAACCTTAATTAGTAAGTCAAAATATTCATTTCATTGATATAATATGAAGGGTGAGATTTGATACGAAATTTCAACGATTTTAGGAGATTTATTTTGATAGCTCTAATGATCCAGATATCAATGAATCAGTAAACTGTAAGGTATTACACTTTTTTTTAGTATGTTGCCCTAGAACTTATGCATGAAATATTTTTCTATACATAGCCATGACAAATCTCTATCTATAATGTAAAATAACAGTGCAGAAATTAAAAGAATATTGAACCAAAAAATTAATGCGACTACTTACAAAAAAGAATGAAGTTTGAAGATTGCATTGCCTGCCATTACTCCAGAGCATATAGATCCCACGGTGCCGGTAATATGGAATTAAAAGTCTCAAATGACTGGACTAATAATATTTAATCATGATGCCCGCGATTCTCCTGCAGAGAGATTCATTTCATTCAGTCAGTGTGGAGATGTGAAAACGATACGTGATCATGATTGCTCCTGTGAGTATATCCAGTTTTAAGTGCGTTTCCTTGGAATATGATCGAATCCTTCTATATGGAAATTTCAAAGTTCTTAGTGCAAATCGCATGCTTGATTAGTGCAAATACATACACGTACATACGTTGATTTTATAGACTAAAGTTTACCAAATATTTTGCTACTGTAAGCGAGAAAAGTGAAGCTTTCAGACAATATCAGTAATACTGTTTCGGAATTCCATTGCTTTGAGATTTTTGCTTCTACAACGTTTCGACTGAATGCTTATGTCACGAAAATTCATCTATTATATCCTTCCGACCGTATGTCGGACTTTCTGTTTATCTGTCGGCGTTCCAGTCACAGCATAATATCAGTAACCGACGAACCGATTTTGATGAAATTTATTGTAGGTTTTACTTTTTGTATATATAGCCTCCCGCAAAGGCGGAAAGCTCATCATGCTTCAATAGCGCTGAGAAGGATAAATGTCTATTCACATTGATTTCAAAACTGGTTTAAATCTGGTTTCCTCAATCGTCTTCAGGTAAAAGGTTCTGATGTTTTATGATGCTTATGTCACGAAAATTCATCTATTATATCCTTCCGACTGTATGTCGGACTTTCTGTTTATCTGTCGGCGTTCCAGTCACAGCATAATATCAGTAACCGACGAACCGATTTTGATGAAATTTATTGTAGGTTTTACTTTTTGTATATATAGCCTCCCGCAAAGGCGGAAAGCTCATCAGGCTTCATCAGCGCTGAGAGAGAATAAATGTCTATTCCCCCAGCTTCTGGAACACCGACCACTTCTGTCGGTTATGAACCCAAGGGATAAGGAATAATAACTCCACATGACAGAAACGTTTGGGTTGGTTTTTCGTGGGATTACTATTTTATTTTTTGAATTCTTTGTACTGGCAACAGTGTACTCAGAAAAAACAAAATTTCAGAAAGTTTTTTTATATTTCTCCCAGTTTTTACAATGTACCATTATCTCAGCAACAGCTGATGGATGATACATGTGTGTTTTCCAGTATTTATACATGTGACCTGGTATAGATATGCATGTCTTGTTGGCTACGGAACTGTTTCTATTTTTGTTGGAACGACAGCCTCGATTTGCGCATGCTCCGAACTGGTTCCGAGTTGATTGCAGCTTTGTTGGAACAAATTACAAGATAATTTCAATTTTTTTCTTCCCACGCATAATTGAGGAGAGATTTGTAAAATTTTTTAAATTCCAGATTTTTTTGTTCTTGAAATTTCATGCATGCATTATGAAGCTACAGGCCAACAATTTCTTCCGGTTTATCTGTTGGACTGTTCGTTAACGTTTTTGGCACTACATAACTGTGTTGAAAACGTTCCTATTATTTCCATTGCTGTATCTTCAACTGCCTTCAGGTAACATCATAATATATGTATTTAAAAGATAATTACCACCATATATGAAGCGCATTTTACAACTTGTACGTAATTTTTTTAAATAATACAGTTGCACTTTGTATAACCTTTGTTAAAAATTATTCTCACTTTCCAGAATACTGTCTCTGTGGCCCTTGTAGCTGTATTTCTAGCTATAGCATTTGCTTTCGTTAAATGGAGTTTTGGATACTGGAAAAGAAAAGGTGTGCCTGGTCCAGAACCAAGCATACCGTTTGGTAATATCAAAGATTTTGTTTTGAAAAGAAGAACTCTGGGAGAAATATGGAAGGAGGTTTACTTCGACCTCAAAGCTAAGGTAATATAATAATTATTTCGTATCTTGATCCATATATGAAAATATTACGGAAAGTCAAATATTGTTTACAGGACTTGAACCTGTATCTACAGTATTTCTTGCACCAGCGCGGTAACCAGACGATCTGTGTCTTATAAAGTATTATCTTCCACGCCATCTCTCTAAATCAATCTCACTTCAACCACACATGGATCTGTAGAACATGCCGCACAGACCAGTCATTCTCTGGTCATTAAAACGAGCATATGTATCTCCACTGTGCGTTGTTGCGTGATGTCACCACGTGATATATAATACAAAAACCTTATCGGAACAGTTAGCATCTGATTAATTTTGTAAGTTCAAATGTAGTGTTAATTTATTTTTCAGGGGCTGAAGTTTGCTGGCGGATACCAGATGTTATCTCCAACTTTCATCCCGATTGATATCGAAATTGTGAAGCGTATACTGCAAGTCGATTTCCAACATTTTTGGGGACATGGGGCATTCATCAATGAAAATGTATGTACATATTACAAGTACTCGTATTAAATACTTGAAAATGATCATTTATCACTTTGAGAGTGTCATTAATGGGCTTCGAAGTATACGTTGTCAGAGAACTATCATAAAATCGGAGAATAACTCGCTAGAATTGTATTTTGAGTGGAATGCCAAGCATTGCTCTTTTCCAGTGACCTAGGACTCAATTGTGACATATTAACTCTTAACGATCGATTCCAAGAATACCTTAAAATCAATGTCACTATTTCAATTGGAGGAAAACAGAGTGAAACGTCGAATAATTTGATTAAGCTTTCCATTCTCTGGTCCTTCTTCAAAAGCACGGGTCCAGAGGTATCTCTATCTTGTCCTCCTGGTGAATATGATCATATTTGATATGAGCTCCATTCACTGGAGTATCAGAATGTAAGTTGACCGAGGGGGCCACGTATAAGTTGATTTAGTTGTGCTTGCATATAAATATCACAAGTTAAACAGCCAATTTCATGATTTTAACGTAACCTAGCCTTGATTTTTAGGATAATCTATCATTTCATCTGTTCAACCTGGAAGGACCAAAATGGAAACGAGACAGAGCAAAGCTATCACCGACGTTCACCTCCGGAAAGATGAAGATGATGTTTCAGTTGATAGCATCGTGTACCGATGAACTATCCAATGTACTGGATGAAGCCTCCTTGAATAATCCTGTGGATATCAAAGATATCATGAGCCGATTCACTACTGATGTAATTGGTAGGTTCAGCTAGATCTTCAATCAGCAATTCATTATTCATAAAATATCGAATTCAAAATATTGTATGTTTCGTTACATACACATCATGAAAAGCCAAATATCCGTCGGTTTGTCTGTCTGTATTATCCTTCGCCTCTCGGAGAGCTGCTTTTAGGGTTTTGATGAAATTTTGACACTAAATTACTTCTATGTCAATGAGGGTGGCGGAAAACAATTGGCAGTGGCGGGTTGTAGGGGAGGTAGACACGTAAAAATATGTTGACGTTGGTAGAATACGTTTTATCATCTATAAAAATTAGAGCTCAGTAATTCTCAGTTGTCCTAGACATAAAAGCTGTGAAATTTCACGGTATATCTGACTTAGCAACATAGTTCTCATCTTGACAAATGGATTCATCCAAATTGTCATGGTTACCGATGATTGTAATTAAGATCAGTTTGGTAAAAAAATGAACAATGTATAAGATGCAAAAGATTCATTTATATAAATACTAGGTACTCGTATTGTAAATCACTAGCTATACAAGCTTTTATGCATGTTAAGCATATGTTTAATTTTCTTATAGGGTCCTGTGCCTTTGGCCTAGACATCAACAGTTTGAAGGATCCCAACGATGAGTTCAGAAAAAATGGTAGAAGAGTAACGGATCAGTTGGATTTGGAAGGCACTCTCAGACAGTTTCTGCCATTTTTTGTGCCACATTCATTTTTAAAATTCATCAACTTCTATTGTCAAAATAGCAGCATCGGCACTTTTTACAACAGGATGGTATGTTATATTAGCATGCTAGGCAGACCGGATAGTGCTCATAGAATAATATTTCATTTTATGATAGCATCAGTAACATTCACAAGTGGGACGTTTGTCAGTAACCGTGGTCAAATTCGTATGAAAACGGATTTAGGCGTAGTTGACAAATTCTTTTTAGGGTTTCTGTATCCGAATTTGTGAATAAGAATCGAACTGTTTTATCCACAATGGACAATGAAGGAACATGTATTTTATAACGTGTTAACAAATGGTAAAAGTGCCGTCTAGAGAACAAGGGAAGATGTTTTCCATCAGTACTGGTGGCAACATTTTCATATCTTTTTTCTCATAAGTTCGGTATCTTTTAAGGGTGATAGTCGAATCCGATTCAGAACCTGTCATAGCCTTCTCTGATTCAGAGGCGACAAGAGGATTGGGTAAAGATTTTTTCCAAACAAATTTGATTCAATTGTATCTTCCCAAGCAACAAATGGTTCGTATCTAAATTTAAGTTACGTAATCTTTATAAAAACGTATTGTTAATTCGGTGCCTATTCCATTAAACTGCGTTCCGACTAAAAATAGCGGATCAATACATATTGCGTTTCTATTTGAGTATATTTTGTGCACTGATCGCCGTTTTGTTCGTATTTTAGAACAACTGTGAATTTCGAAATGAATAATATGAGTCCGGTATCATTGAAATCAAAATGAAATCTTACAACCCTGGCAATAACTCTGAATTAATTGCATAATTCTTGTGGGAATTCCGGAATCCCATACGTGACCATAAAGAAACTTTTTTTGCCGCGATGCAACTAATTATATAGTTATGTGCTAACTTATGTATTTATGTTTGGAGGTAAAAGCGACAGTAAACTACAGAAAGGATAACAACGTTGTGAGGAAGGATTTCATGCAGCTATTGATTGAACTGACAGAAGGAGAAGATCCGTTGACCATAGATGATATCGTTGCACAATGCTTTTTGTTCTTCGTTGCAGGTACTGGTTCAGTTACATTCGAGAATAATTAATTAATATTTTTTTTCTAACTTATCAGTTGATTCTTGCTTGCGGGTTTTAATTGAATCCGACGAAGATATATAACCGGATTTTCTGGCTCAACGGTTATTATTACGTCACGACAAACTTCGGTTAAAGATATGCATCAGTCTTTTGCCAGTAGATGCTCAATTAAGAACGAGCTGGACAGGTTGAAAAGTTGGGAGGAGGAATTTCGGGGGGAGATACCTTCCATAGCGTATATGTCGCTCTGTCAGTCTCTCCATAGCTAGACGGTAAAAATATCTACCTAGAAAGCAGGAGTTTTTTGGTTCGATCCCCACAGGCGACACATTTTCCTTCATAATTTTTCAAATTATCAGTCTGATTAAATCCTCTCAATAATTAATCCGTGGTATCCTAAACAATAATCTGATAAGTTTATTTCATTGAAAACCATTTACCTTTCTAATTTCAAATAGAGGATAATATATTTTTTCTATACAGGGCCATGTCAATAAAACGTGTTCAGAGATATGTACTGTTCCAAAACACTAACCACACCACACTGCTCATTAAAATCACCTGCAATTGACTGAAATATCTTTACCAATCAGTTTACCAGTTCATGAATATAATAGTTTTCAGTTTTCAAACCCAGTATTATATTTATACTATATAGCTATTATTCTTATAGTAGCGTAAGGGGATCTAGAAAACCTCAACCATCCCCGTCAAAATGTTCTCAAGATATTTCATATAATGGAAATTTGAATTCTTAAAGAGTATGTTAGAATATAGAGCCACAAATATTTGAATCACGCAAAATGAAAGTAGAAAACGAGCAGAAAAATATTGGATGTAATAATTTTGCTTAGGCCTTTTCTTGATAATTTATAATCAACAGGCTTTGAAACATCATCCAGTGCAATAAGTTTTGCTTGCTACGAACTCTCGCTTCACCCAGAAATTCAACAAAAGATCAGAGAAGAAATTGAGACTACTTTGGAAAAGCATGGAGGAAAGCTGACCTACGAAGCAATAATGGAAATGACTTATATGGATAAAGTAGTGTATGGTAAGTATAACGTTCGTTGGGTAAATTATCAAATAATACATATTGTTACAACCCGATATGCATTTCTCTCAGACCCGATTCCTGTCTCGCTATGAGGCTTGAATCTCATAGAACAATTTTATTCTCCAAACAGGGCAAATACCCGTGTTTTTTTGGTAACTTGGGGGCACTGAGCACGATTACGACATCTATTTCTAACTTAACCGCACCTAAGAGAGGCTATACAACTCGTTAAGATTTTTTAGTGGATGTATTTGGATTCAAGAATCGAGTTTTTGTCTTGTTCGAAAATAAATGTTTTCCGAAAACATAATTTTAGACACCTTTTAGTTTTTAATAATGTTTTGATTTCGCCTTTTGGCTCGTGTTATGAAGCAGAAATGTCGTATCTGTTTAGCTTAAGTTCCACTATCTGAAAATGTTCCGGTTCTTTTTCCAAACAGGACAAGGACTCATCTGCTGAGTATTTTATAGATAAAGTCATGCCAAGGCAGTTAGCCTATTGCGCCTCATAAGCGCTGCTGCAGGATAAATGCCTGTTAATATTAACCTCAAAACGCTATAAATTGTAACCATGGGAGAACAAATTTCCCGGTAGCTCATTCCACAACGCCGAGGTTCTCCAAAAGAACGACTCTTGGAACAGGATTGTTTGAGGCGTTGTAAGGTCGACCTGGAGAGGATTCTTCCATTGAGCTCATCTAGTCTTTGCTGTACTGGTGACTCTTGGTGTTGTTATGCGAAACAGCTTCGACGAGCATCTGTCATCAATGCTATACAATATGCACAAATCAGCCTCCCTTCTTCGATGTTCCAGGCTATGGAGGTCCTTTGTGATCGCGCCTCCACTAGACGTATTGCTCCATTCTTGATTATGCCTGGAAGGTTCAGGGAGTTCTTTGGAGCGCATCCTCACAAATTTAAATCTGCACAATTTAAAAAATCCACGAGCTTAAAATATGTAAAACGGGAGGCCTACAGCAGTTTTATATTTTTAGAGACTTTGAGAAAATATCCGGCTCTACAGTTCCTATTCAGAAAGTGTAACAAGACGTATAAGATCCCAGATACAGATATAACGGTGGACGAAGGAACACAAATAGTGATACCTGTGCTAGGTATCCATTATGATCCAGAGTTTTATCCTGATCCTGATACGTTTGATCCAGAACGGTTCAGCGAAGAAAGCAAGGCAACTAGACCAAACTATACGTGGCTGCCATTTGGTGAAGGACCTAGAATATGTATAGGTGAGTTATGCGGAGATAATTAGCAATATCTATTTGATTTCTTTTAATAGATGTGTAAATATGTCGATAGCTTCATATGAAATATCGATGTTTCACATAGCTTTTATTAAGAAGAATACATGATAGAAGTGCATTTATTGTATTTCTACTAGCTGTTAAGTCTGCTTCCATTCTTCCACCGCTTTGGTCGTGTTTGCTCATCGCGACAAAAATAGGGGTATTAATTTTTAAATATTATTGACGCTGACACCAAGTTTTTCCTTGTACATTTGGATATTGAGAGTTGGGGCTGTTCAAACTTAAAAAACTAAAAAAGAAGTATTGCAACAGCCAGGTTCTACTGTATTATAAGAGCTTGGAATGAAGATGCTACATTTGCATTGTTGATACATCCAAAACAAGGCACATAATGCCCTTTGAAACAAGAGACAACGCTCGTTGTCCTATGAGATGAAACGAAGTATATAGTGGTGTCATTCCAAGGCACACCATACAATATCTCCCGATTTGGGATCCAAGAATAAACCATGATGAAACCTTGAGAAAAACTCTTGAACCATCTGTAGTCTTGGAGAACATTGATTAGATCTTTCCATGAAGCATACTCAAAAGAACTGGGACACAATCGACTGAGGAATTAGGAACACTATTATCGTTTAACTTTATAAACACAGATTCTTTGACATTTATCTGGAAACGGTTATTCCTCTGCTCTCATTTGACTACATATCTGCTATCCCAAACGTGTTCTCTGAGTGCTGATCTGGACGTTCAACAAACAAATATAACCTATTTAATTAGTTTGAACTATGTAATTGCAGATCAAAATTAAAGTTAGTTACTCAGGTTTGACAACTATGGTTTTATTTTTTATCATCCAGGTGACATTTAATAGTTGAATTATTGCCATGTCATTTCATCAAAATCCGAATGATACTTTAATATAATAGAGGGGGGAGGAGCAAAGATTACTGGACAGACAACGACCGTCAGACAAACGAACGGAAATGTTTGACATGTTTTTTTATTCTTTGAATCAATTGGAATTTCATGAAAAAGTTTTATAAGGAAATCCTCTATATTTGCAGGTATGCGATTTGGAGTCCTACAAACGAAATTAGGTCTATGCACGTTGCTCCGAAGGTTCAAATTCACCTGTAATAAGAAAACAAAGACGCCTCTGGTATTCAGCAAGGCTGGTATCTTAACATCACCAGAAGGAAACATTTGGGTTGATTTAGAAAAAATTAAATAAAACTTTCCGAGTATTTCTTGGCTTTTTTATATAAAAAAGCCTTTTGCTATTTAGATGCTGGTTTGACGATAGGGGGAGCCGCACCTCCCAAAAAAAAACTATTTTCTAATGATTATTATTATTATTTTGTCATGTATGGCATGACATACTTTAAATGTAAAGTTGGAAAATACATAGAAATAAGATATTGATGTTTTATAAATTGTAATACATTCAAATGAATGTAACTATTTCGCCATGGGCCTATTCTTATATTGATCTAAGTGATACGTGGATATTTCAAAGATCTTCATGCAGAAGACGAAATTAGAACTGCGATAATAGCTCTGTCCATATTCAGAGGGAGCACTTGCTTTGGTTTAATAAGCTGTTTTTGGTGTAAAAACATTGCGATATAAAAAAGTGCCCCGCTTGGAGCTTTTTTGCTCTTTGAAACATCCGCAAGCAGAAATTGCTTCATATTTAGACAAATCTGACATTGCGCCATCTCTGAAGCTATAACGCAACCCCTCGTCCGGTACTAAAACAGTAGGTGACCGCGCTTTTGACAATGCGCATCACTGGTTGCCGAAATTGGTCTCTTAACTTCTCTTATAGTTCAGTGATCACCTTTTAAAACGTCATGGCTAGCTGTTTCGAAAATGGCGGTTAAGTCGTTCAAGTCTGATAATGTAGGAATGAGATTAGAAGGTGATACAACTTGGCACAAAATACTACAACCTTTTTAGCCAGCGTTCAATACAAGTAAGCGTATATACCGAATTGTAACACAAGCAATGAACTGAAAACAGTACTAGAAGGTATGAGAGATACTTCCTTCAAAAAATATGTGAAAAATTCATCTAGAGATGATATCTCCATCAAGAACAAACATAAACCTAAACTCATATATCCGCGACGCGCATTAACAGCATACCGCCAGGTCCGTGGGCCAAAAGTGATAAAGAAAAAGCTAACCTATTTGTAGAATATCTTTCAGTAGTTTACTCTCCAAACAATTTATCTCAAGACAATGAGGTAGATCAAGAACTGGCATTCAAGAACAAGGATGCATAACACTTCTTAATCCGAAAGAAATAAAATATGAAATAATAGGTCTAGAAGAAAAGAAGGCACCTGGGATAGATCCAATCAGAGCCGATATGCTTAAAGAATTACCTCAAAAAGGTCTTACGGAACTGACTTATATTTTTAACGCCATCATAAGACTCAAGTACTAGCCTAAATTACTTAAAACTGTCCAAATAATAATGAAACCAGAACCAGGTAAAGATGTTTCATCATATCAGCCTATTAGCCAATAATATCAAAACTCCTTGAAAAGCTGATACTCAAGAGAATCGTACAGGACCTTAATCCGAAAGGTAATTGCCCAGTAATCAGCCTTAACCAAATCGATATACCGCAAAAAGGAGTAGTCAAATATCTGGTACTTCACTTTGATAAGAAACTGAACTGGAAAACGCATATAATAAAGAAAGAAAATCAAATTGACCTGAGAATCAAATAAATTGGCTAATAGGTCGAAAATCACACTTATCAATAGTCTGCTCAATACAAAACCATTATAAAACCAATATGGACATATGAAATAGAACTCTGGAGTTATGACAGTAAGTCGAACATAGTCATTATACAAAGATCCAAATCATACATTCTCCAAATCATCGCGGATACACCATGGCATGTATTCAACCATAGATTGCAAACGGACCTCCAGATTCTAGCTATATCAACAGTAATCCATGAAAGAGCCGATAGTACCATAAGAAATTAGAAAGTCACATCAATCAACTACTTAGGCTCCTACTACGTGGAATAGACAACAAACGACTAAAAAGACTCTGGCCAATGGATCTTTTATTAGGAACCGAGCCGAAGTCGCTGGATGATGCACTTCACCACGCCATTCTTTAGCTTATAGAATATATATGTATTTAATTTCTGATTGCTGATAAAAGGATAAAAAAACCTTTGTGCACTTAGCTTGGAAGAAAGTTATTGTTGAGGTGTAATATATTTCTACAGTATTCGACGAGTCAAGATTGTATCGGGTGAATAGGACGCGTTTCTCTGTGGTCTGTAGATACTGTGACTTAGATCGTCTGGCCAACGCGGTGCGGTAGCAAAGTGGTTACGAGGCGAGGCAGACATCTCAGAGACCTAATGTTGATTGATACTTACCTATTTTATCGATTATCTAAATACTGAGAACTAAATAAAATGAATCAGGTAACTATCAACCACTAAGAAAAATACATTTATTTGATCAACTGAAATCTGCACCCATACTATGTATATTTTAAAAGTTATATGAAACTACATTGCTACGAATTTGATATTAGTTCAGTCGTAGTCCAAATACTCGAGTAAATAACTGCCGATGTATGGACTTGTGGAGAGTTTGCTTGATTTTCCCTGTTCATCTGTAAGAAGATAAAGGTATAATTATATGATTTAATCAAATTACCTAACGAAACTCTTCCATTATGTCAACAGGTACATAATTGATTTTTTATGTAACTAGGCATTCTTAAATAAAGTGAATCACGATCAGGGACGTAGCGACGTGGATGGGGAGAGGAAACTTTTACCTAGTAAGTTGTTGAGTTGGCAAACGTTGGAATTAATTCGTAGAGCTATGGATGAGTTGAAAAAGATGTCGAGATGCGGTAATGCGCCATACGCGTATTCCCTAGTGTTCTGAATAAAAAAACATCATTATTATTTATTAAATCAGAATACCTGATAGTGATAAACCAAAGAATTTAATGATCACACGTCCAAACTTGTTGTAGAAGTTTCAGTGCTGTGTTTTATGGCAGAATCTATTGCTTTCGGAATGGTCGTACATCATAAAATTTATAATACTTTTTCGGTTTGAAATATATGGATAAACATTTATCAATATCTAAACCAAGCTGTCACCATATTGTAATCTCTTATTTATTCTGGAAAGTAGAGCGTCATTTTAGTGAAAACATTATTTTTTTAATGTTCACACAATTTTGATTTCGGCAACAGTAACCTTGAGGTTTTGGGGAGTTATTACCCCCCTTATCGACCCCCTGCCTGGTTCGAGGCTTCCATAAAATTTGCTTTCACGATCTGAAAGACGATAAGATTCTGTCAAAAATGGAATATCAAATTGGATATCAGTTTTACAACGGGTATGACGGGTTTTCTCAGGACATTTTCTATTTTGATAAAGGAGGATCCCTTCTCAGAGTTTTCGACCATTCAACTTAAAGATTTCTTGACAAATTAGCAGTTAATTGTAATAAAAATTATATAATAAATGGTTCATCCTATATCTGTACTGGCGGTTAACTAAAACAACATACGATTGACGAAATAGCGTTATGAACGTTTCGGTTACCTCAGCAGCCTTTATGTAAGTATAAAAGTAGAAAAATTAAATTTTGAAATCATGTCATTACAGTCAATTATACTAGTCTGATTAAACTGCCGAGGCAACTGAAATGTTAGTATTTCGTCAATTGCATGTGGTTTTAGTTAGCGGCCAGTACATATATTACTATGAGAAAGTCCTAATTTTGAAAGTTTGACGTATTTCTTTTCATACATTTTTTATATATCTCATACTTATTAATGTTGAGGTGTAATTCGCGTGGTATGTGGCCATATATGAATATGACATTGTTGACATTTGCGTAGCTTATAGTGAAAATGTCTAGTATAAACCAGCTGTCAACTCTAGTGGTTACTGAAAGTATTCAGATGATTTGAGTCACTTAAATATTGCGAATATTTGTAGTTGGAAGATGATGATTGTTTATATTGGTAAACTGAAATCATGGACAAGTGCAGTGTTCACTGTTCAAACAGATCAACCATTGAAAATCCATAATTCATTAATCTATAGCATCAAAATTTGTTATGTCATAATACCAAGGTATAGACGATAGAGGGTATTATAGACGTAATTCTGTAAGTATGCTAGATAGATGAGAAGTTGCCTTCCTCAAAGAACCCATTATATCATCATTGAAGCAATGATTTGTTGAGCAAGTATTGTAAGGCAAGCCAGCAACTATATTTCAAATGAAGCACGACAGTCCATACTTTTTAGCACTCGAAATTTAGATTTACCTAAGGTTATCTCCCATCGTTGACCATGGATGGTAGACTATCTTCCGCGACCGTGAATTGTCATACAGTGCTTACAGTTATGTGGTGAACTCTACATTTTCCTTCTAGCATTAAACCACCGTTTGATTCCGTCAGCTTCCTACAACATGAACGATATCAATTTCAAATAATAAAGAAGCTTCTATTAAATAGCCATAACCTTGCCTAACAGTCCTCTTATTGTGTCGTGTATTAGGAAAACAGGATGCTGGGGTTCCCCAAAAGAATGACTCGTTCTTAGGTCCCTACTACGTGGAATAGACAACAAACGATCACGAAGACCAATGGATCTCTTATGAGCAATTCTTTCTACAGTAGATTAAGACAATTGTACTACTACTACTAGCAAATTAGCTTATAGAATATTAATTTTTGATGGCAGAACAGCATGTGATTTTCTTCTTTTCCTGTTCTAAAACTGCTATACGGCTTAAGGAATATTATGAAATAGCTTAAGAACATTTTGACGGGGTGGATTGAGGTTTTCTATGGGTTTCCCTCAATCCTAGTGCCAATGCAGTCATCAAAAAAATATTTCTCCCAAGACGCAAAAAATGACTTAATAGAACAATAGCTAGACAGAATAAATTAATATAATGCTAGATTTTAGAGCTCTGGTATTAAATTCATGATAGGACTGGGGTAGCCTTTGTAAATAATACGGTTTTACATTCTGACGATGATTTAGAGATTGAATCTAATGGCGTCACAAAAAACGAGTATTATATGTGAAACCTAGTGTTTGAGCTGCAAGATTTTATCTCAATTACTTAAGTCTACAAGACCACAGATTTCCTATATTATTGAAAGTTGAGAAAAACTTCGTCTGATACCTTAGACAAGTAACTAGTCTTTCTCATTTCCACTGCTGTTGCGCAATTTCTTTTTATGTTTCAGACACTCCAGTATTTTCTTTTCCGGTTAAAATTTATCCAGGTGAGGAAGCGACGACAGCGACTGAGACATTTTAGTGACGAAGCTGCCAATTCCATGTTACCGCGTTCAAGAAATACATTTTTTATGTTAATTGAATTAGAAGCTCATGAACAATTTCCAGTCGGTAGAGGAGTAAAATTAATTGTAATTGTGCGTTGTGTTTCGATGAGTTTTCAAGTACTCCAAGAAAATGATCTCCCTGGACTTTTCGCAGAGAAATGTAACGAACCTACTAAGTAATTTGACCCTGTCGTGCGTTGTGAGACGATAAATGTCCATTCCTCGCATGCTCGTCTGCCAATCATGGAGATGGAGGGACGGTCAAACTTAAATCGTCTTTCACCAAGCTTCTCTGAATTAACATCAACAACATTAATATGCTGCCGGCCTTGCTAGGTCGGCGACCCCAAAGCTGGTGGTCTTCTTCCATTCCAGGGAAATGTATTCTCCGAATTTGAAGCTTCTGGACACCATCCAGAAACCAACATTTCAAACGACTCTCACAGTCTACAACATCGAAGAAATGTGGTTGATCTGTCCCTATTCTATAAATAATATCATGGCAGCTCTTCGACCGAGCTGTCTCGCATCATAACAGTGAGAGTTACCATCACAGCTAAGATTAGAGGAGCCCAACGGGTGCATCCTCACCAGGTCGAGCTTCAAATGCCTCGAAGAGTCGTTTTTTTGGAGAACCTCGACTTTGTTGGATGCTACCGGAGACAGTGATCCCTGATTATTACAATCTACATCTCAGCGCTTATTAAGCCTGCCTTTGCGTGAGGCTATCTGTAAAAAACACAACAGGATGACTTTTGGAATAGGCTCCTTCGATGTTTTGGTCGGTGAGAATGAGCCTGTCGGGAATTTCCAATGTTTGCTGAACTGGTGTCTTCGTATTATTATATGAGACAACTCTGTGGAACATTGACTATGCTGGAGTCTATAGAATAGGGACAAATCAGCCACTTTTCTTGGATGTTCCAGTCTGTGGAGCTCCTTTGTGAGGTTGACGTACTGCTCTTTTCAGGATTGAATCCAGAAGCTTCAGGGCCTACTTGTTTGATGAATTCGAAAGTAGTGATCATGAGTGGTGAACTTTTTACTGGTACTGGTTATCCTGGTACTTTTTTATACACAAAGGCCAGTATCCAGGATTTTTGTTCTGTAGGGGCCCGCCGTTACAAAGAGATAATATTGATTATTGTTAATACGTATAATACTGAGCCCACAATTAGAATTTCTTATCGGAGGAATGGGGGAAAACAGGTCTGAAGGCTACAAAATGATTTATCTAAGAATTGATAAAATTGCTTTTTTAAACTACATACAAATATCTAAATTTCCTGAAATTTCGAAGGGGACTTGCGCCCCTCTCAGGGAGGGTGCCCGTACATTGGAAATTGTCATTTATTACTGCCTCTGTATCTATTTCAAAAGTAAAAATATATTTGAAAAAACTCAGTTAAAAAATTAAATTGATACATGGATTGATTAGCAGCTGATTTACTTTATATTTTGCAGATTTTACGCGACTTATCTACTTTCGCCCTGATACACACCATCCCTTCCTAATGCCCAAATATCTGAAAACATATTCCACGCCGTTCCTGTCTTCAACTTGCAGGTGTCCATATTTATGGTGCCTTTTTCGATAAAAATATATACGAATTTTATTGGCTCTGTCCGCAACTGTACAAAGTTGCTACATTTGCCGTTGCATTATCATGATGCTGCTCAAATTTTATGAGCAGTTTGATAGAAGAGTACCGGGAAGCCGCAGGTATTCACAAAGCACCTGGTCGCGACTTCTATAATATGCACCCGTTTCCACACCACCCAAGAGGTAGGGTACGTGGCGCGTTTTTTTTAAAGTGGTATCCCCAGAAGGCCTAGTCCACTAAAACCAAATTGAACCATTTGTCAGATACCTGGTAGGTAGAAGAACACTTAAATCCATCCACTGCACATTTGAAGCAGTGCGAGAGTTGGTCGAATGGCAATCAGGTCTGTCAAGAGGGGGCGCGAAAGAAGGCAGATCTCCAGGCCTGACGGGCCCATCTGGCAACTGGAAACAAATCTCATACGTCAACCCATACCAGCACAAGCTGACACAAACAATGGAGATTAATCTTCTCCTGAAGATACCAACATAGATAGTGAAACACGTGTTGGGCTTAAAAAAGTGGTTTGGCGAGTGGTGGGACTGATCCAGAATCACTCAAGCTGGTATAAGAGCAATGGAGTAGCTGATTTCCCAGCAAAAAAAAAAGGAATTAGTACTACCTTCATGTGAGCAGAGGCAGCAACTGAAATACCTAGGTGCAACCAGCCAGTAGTACAACTTGATGTTTCGACAGATGCACAACACGAAAGCCCATTTAACATATTTCTGTCGGTCTGTCTGTATGTCTGGTATTTCTAACTCGAAAAAAAAACCATTATGATTTATTATCCGAATTTAGCAACGCCAAAAGAATTAACATTTTCCTCTCTTATTTTTGACTCAAACCAAACATTTTTTGAAAAATGATCAGGATCTCGGAAACGTCCTACACCGAGATTGGTCGTTTTCTACTTCATTCGTTTATTGACGATAACCTCGCTGTCCCTGACTCCTCTTGAAAAACTGAAAAGCTATAACTTCCTCCAAATTAGAAACCCAGTCTCAAAATGACCTCAAAAACCAACTGGTACTGTCCAACTCATAGAGTGCTGAAGATTATAGGATAAGCAATCATATATAATTACAGATAAACAGACACCAAACCTACGCAAAAAAGAGCCACTATTTTTCGTGACAAATCTTTCATGAAATATCCAAAGAATATTAATCCTCAAATTCGAAAATTCTCGTGACTGGATATCTCGCTCCTTATTGTCACAGGAGGTAAAATGTAAGGAATCATGACAAATTTCACAATCATTCATCTAACGAAATTACTTTTGATCATATTTATAGATGGTACTTTGAATTTTGAGGAAGCCTTGTTAATGAAAAGCCATTTGCAAAACAATAATAAAGTATCATTAAGGTTCAAGAAAACGTTGAGAAACGACTGTAAATATGGCCCTAAAGTACCCACCTAGTATTATTATAGATCTGATAATAGTGGCATTATAATTGGTAACTTTCTCTTCAAGGCAAATATGATTGGGAATCTAAATTCCTAAATGCTATATTTAGATTATATTATGAATCAGATATTGATTTTGATTGCCTCCTATAATTTAATACATATTGGAATTGCAGTCGATTAGATAAATTTAACGGAATCCTTCACAGCAACATAAATCCTGATAACGTCCGTGAATGGAAGCCGCAATTTTTTTTAACCTCAAAATTGTGTTTACATGTACACATAATCTGTTTTGATACACAAATGCTAGGTTGACGTTGTGACTGTTCAGAAGTTTATTTAGAATATTCGAATTGACTCCATACGCGAATTTTTTTTAGAATCGGTATATGTAGTGTGGACTACTTAGAATCAATTAAGAATTACGATTGCTCATTCTAACCTACAAAATTACAAACGAAGGATAAACATACAATTGAAACCAGATATATCAATATATTCTTGGCAATCAGGTATATTTTTTTTGTTTTATTCCAACAATATCATTCACAATCGTTTTTGCTTGAAAACACCGAAAAATTCTGAAAATCGCTGTCATGCTAAAATTACTGACTTCTATCAGATAAATGTGAATTTTCATGTGAATTTTATAACAAAAACTGTAGTTTAGGTAACTTGTCAAACTGATTTAGAAACAATAATTTTGATCAAATCCTAGAACTGTTAAAACAGTTGTTTATCAGTTCGGAATATAGTTTTTGTTGGCATGGCATCAAAGGTTCTGAATCTTGAATTAGAGTTGTTGGAACGAATCATTCATCCCCACTTCCGAAAAAAAACTGTCATATGGCAAAATTCCATGAAGTTGCTTCCCATCCTCAGGGTCACAACTTTTTGTATCATGGCACAAGATTTATCTTCGTTCTCCCGTAGGTTATAAGAATTCGAGCAAGAAGACGAACCCAAGAGATCATCATAACCAAAAGCTGGACCCCAGGAATGTGCCTAACGAATTGAAGAATATGAAATTCATCAATGCATCCCTTTATTGGACTGTGAAGCATAAAAATCAGGTTTGGACACTTGTCAAGAGATTGAATCACCAGAATATTTTTCGGAATGCTCCCAAAAATAATTGGACTTTCTTGAAACATGAAATTTAAATTTTGGAGAAACTTTGCTAATATGTTATATTTTGCCTATTACGTCACCGCCAGTGCAACACTTTTAAAAAAAATTGCTTACTACACATGACCCCAAATTCCATCAAAATCGGTGCAACACTTACCGTACCAACGGAAATGGTTGCTATATATTTTAGATATCATGAAACATCCAAATGACGAAATGTTTGCCTTTCTTATGTGCAGGAATTAAACCACAACATCAAAGCAACAGGTGCAGGAATTGACCAGTTCTCTTTAATTCTGTGTTCATTTGTAGCAGTTTGTATAGAACACTTAACGACGACAAAGTAACCAGTCAAATTTAAATTCCAATTGTCAATTTAATGCTGTTTGAGAGACGGTATCCGTAATTGAAACTGGAGGTGAATATTTCTCACAACATTTTATCTCCATGCTTCTATACTGCTAGTATTTTTTCAAAAGCTAATAATTATGCTTATTTGGAGTATTCATTGTTTTTGGCTGAAATGATCTTGGATTGCAATATCCTAAAATTATATCCGGAGAAAGCAAACGCTTCTGGTCACAGATCCAATTATCTTACCCTCTTTGAACTTCAAACTCAGATTCAATTCTACCACAACATAACGCATTATTAAGTAATCTCCTTTTTCAAGGATAAAGGGAACGAGATTATTAATATTTTCCCCACAGAGAAGTTGATCTTGATGCATTATTATATTATATGATGTATCTATTATTCTAGGATCAAAGAGCTTTTGTGTAACATTTTTCGGAACCTTAGCACCCGGTTAAACCAAGAATCCGTTTTTAGAATTAACACTTTAGACGAGGGGGAATTTCTCCTATATTATATAGGGTGCTCCCCTGAAAAACAAAATTGATATGTTTTTCGAAAAGTAGAAAATGTAAACAAGGCGGTAAATGCTACAAAGAATTCTTCTAAAGAACATAAACTTATCAAGTTTATTTTTTAGGTGGGCAACTATGACCTCAAACCCATTAAAACCTGTCAATCTCATGAGAGGCGCTGTCATCCTTCAAATTTTTTACTCTTAAAACTAACTGAAATTCAATATTAACTAGAAGAAGATTTTCGATCAGAGTAAGCATAAAACCCGCTCGATTTTGGACATATTAAATCCTAAATATTTTAGTTGCAATTCTAAAATAAAATCTATTTTTGTTTAAATTTTTATACAAATTTCGCTATTTTTTTATTATTATTTGAATTCAAGATTTTTATAGAAATAAAAAAATATATTGTATTGCCGAAATAATCAAAATAATCTAATAGTTGAAATTATTGGAAATTACGTTGCATAAGTCCGATACACGATAATTTATTACTTTGATAGAAACTATCTAATATTACATTTTGATTGTTTTTTAGTTATTTGCTAATAAAATGTATTATAATATTTTTTATGTAAAGAAATATGAATGAAAATATTTTTCATTTGTCTACTCAACTTCCAGCATTATACATAATACCCAGACAGGGTGATATTTTCTGTTCAACTTATCATATTGTCATAAACCTTTAAGAATTTTTAAATTGCTTGGCAAGTATGAATAATGCCCATTTATTGCCGTTGTCCGCAACAGATCAATACAATAATATTGATGATGATTATAATCAAGGTCAAGCTAATAAAGGCGTGTTAAAAACCTGCGTTAACAAATGCACAATGGAAGAGTTCATGTAAGAGCATCCGCAACCAACTTACTCAACAACTACGAACTGACCTCTGACCGCCGTTATCCAGGGTGACGTACCGCTAGAGGGAGCCATCGAACCGGGTTCATCGTCTTGCAGCGTCCTGCCGATTCGGGGCCCGAACCACATCCCGTTCTGGCCATTGGCGTCGCTTCTCTTGCCTTCCTGGTCGTCGAAGGCCGCCGCTTCTGCTACGCCGCCACTGGGATGAGGAGATCGCCCTATCCGGGGGAACGTCACCAATGTTTTTAGTCTTTTCTCTTCTGGGGGCAGGGTCGTGGTCGAATGGAACAAAATGCACGGGGTTTAACTAAGCAAAGTGATTTGGAAGAGGCCGATATACCGTATTTAGCTTAGTATAGATATAGTACGTATCTCCACTTCTGGTCAAGATTAAGGTACAACGGTAGAATTTTTATCTATCCCGAAATTTCCGCGAGAGAGATTGTTTTTTTGTTTGTTTATTTATAAATATTCACAACCAGTTGGACATATTTTTAATTTAATTGGTCCAATTAATGAAGGTGTTGCTGGGTTGTTGTACGTCAACAGGTGTGAAAACTGAATTTTTAATCATGCTCAATCCGGATCCGGATCGATCCGGATATAATGTCCGTATCTGAGATCCGGATCGACGATCCGTAATACGGATCCAAGTAGATAATAAATAATGAGATTCCGAAATTTTTAACTGTAGCGTAATATTTTAAACAATTTGAGCGTTTCAGAGTTCCGCGAGCTCCCTTCTTTTGAAGTGGCACTCTCGCTACATCTAGAAGAATATAGAAATCGGGAAACTGCTTAATATGTACGCGCTTGAATGAAGAGAGGATGGTTCATAAATGAACATTCACTATGAAACAGTAGACCAAAAAAAATTAAATAGGTCATATAAGTGTTGTAGGGAAAGTCCCTCTAAGCAACTCAGGGCACCATTCAAGTCCATATCGGAAACGAAGACCGTCTTTTTTGGGAAAATTGGTTTTTTATAAAAGTTTTCCCAATCCATCAACTTTTATACTGACCGATGGAAAATTTTCCGCTGAATCCAATGGTGAACCTAGATTTGCGCTACAGGAATTTTGGAGGAGTATGCCAATCCGGTGGATGCCATTTTTATTCTTCTAGCAGGACCAAATATCTATTGGGTAATTGGAGAGACATAAGGGAGGCCCTAAAGGAGGATTCCTGTGCTTGCCTTCCCGTAATAAGAAGCTCATCACATGTTAAGTTTTTTTTATTGTCGTATTCGGATTCATCGAAATACACAAGTGACTTTGATTTGATTGCCGCCGACATGGACAGTTCGGTATTTTTTTTTGTTATCTCGTAAATGGTTGTGAAACACCACCGAGTGCCCCTCCTAGGGCCCAGCCGATAACGAAGGCCGAATTCGAGATTAGTGCCCTCGTATAATTCAAACTACGAATTTACGTTTTGTTTAGAAAAAAACGATTTTTTAGCATTTCCAACAATTTTAGAACGCTGACTTTCGACACCTATTTCACGTCGAAAATGCCATACTCCCTATAATAAACTCCAGTGCCTGATATAAAATTTCCTGCTGAATCCAGTGCTGTACCCAGATTTGCCGTACGACGTTTCGTTCTCTGGAGAATAATCAACTTCCAAGAGCAGACAAATCCGATGGGGGCCAAAAAATTATTTTTCGTACGACAAAAACACATTTTTTGGTTGATATTGTGTTTCCTTTACGTATCATGACATATACATGAGGAAAACTATGTCAATAATTTCCGTTACTCTCTCTGTCTGTACTTTATCTGGAAATTCTTAAACCTTCTGTAACTTGTAATATAGTAGTTTTGATGAGAGTTTGACGCTAGTGTGACAAGGATAAAAGAACTTTGTATTTTACCGTCATAAAATTGAAAAAAAGCCAGTCCATTAAGCAAAGACTCGCCGGCAAGCAGTGACGTTCTGATGATCGTTGAACTGAACGATCGCGACTAAGCAAAGATCAGACCTACCCATCCATCTCTGTCTCTCCCCTACTTATACGGTATGAGCGGCACTTAGCATTAGCATTTTTTTTAATTTGAAAAAGCGGGGGTGTAGCTCGACGTCGAGGAAAAGTTCATTCCAAACCTTCATATATTTGATTTTCTTTTATTTGATATTGTTGCGTGCGAAGAAGAGCGTTTATCTATCTACTTGACGCCGTTTTTTTAATCATCGTCTTTGCAATTACCGCGACATGGCCTTGACACTGAGTAATGAAGTCATAACACGCATGTTTGACATCTAAATCCTTGCAGTACCTTCATGTCACTTTATGGTCAAACATTCGACGAACGACAAGGCTTTATGTTCCAACAGCAAACCAATTTAAATGTGTATGCTATCCACTATATTGTATATGACCTACTATAGAATGATGCCGTGATGACGATACATCGTAAAATTGTTTACGAAGAACAAGGGATGTCGCTATTATCGGTTTACCTTTATTGAGAGATGTTGTATAGGGTGGGAGGTGGTAGTCCCAATTTATCCACATTTTTACTTGGTAAGTAGATTACTCTCAGGTTTTGTGCTGTTGACTTGCCTCAATTGGCGAACAGCTCGGTTGTTCTTGCCTTGTCCAGCGACTAATTTTGTTAACATTACAAGTCAAAGCTACCGAAACAAAAGAAGCTTTTGGAACTCTAGGAATAATTTAAGCTATAATTGCAATTGGCCTGCTTGGATTTGTTGTTTGAGCTCATCATTCCCGTTACTACAGGAATTAAGGTATTTAGTTGATTAGCTACTTTCCATGGAACACATATTTTATACAGACCTGTAACTCTTTGAGTCTTAAGATTTGTATTTCTATTTACTGAAGGAGGATTAACAGGAGTAATTCTAGCCAACTATTCTATGATTATTGTTCTTCATGATACCTATTATGTAGTTGCCCAATGCCCTATCAACAGGAGCCGTATTTGCCATTATACCAGGAATTGTGAACAATGATTACCACTATTTACAGGATGAACCCTAAATATTTTTTTCTTGAAAATTCAATTTATGAAAATGATGAGAATAAGAAAGACTATTATCAAAATGGCTCATTACCAATTTTACTGTTAAAAACCTGACTACACTTTCCAACCATTTCATTTTGATTGATTATTTCATACACCTAGGTATATCTTGGATTCTAATTTATCTGTGTGTATTTATACAGACGGTGAAATGGTTGAATTAACAAATATTTTTTACTTGTCATGTTTCTAACACTGTTCAGACAATGCTTTAGGCAGTAGAAGTTGTAAGGTCATTGACTGCTAAAGATTCAAATGGGCAACGCCACTCTGCGCGACGTTAGGAGATAAAATTTACCAATTTAAATGGTTTATAAAATAAAATCAGTTACGGAACTAGAAGCATCAGAGAACCAGCAATAAACTTGAGGTATACTCTGCGCAAGCCAATTATCAAGCTATATATTTTAGTCGCCATTGCAAGTGGACGAAAACCTCACACCTGGCAACCCTGCTCCTTAGTGATTTTGAGGAGTCAACGAAAACTTTGGTTCTTCTAGTTTCTAACGACAGGTCAATACGTGCAGTATCTTTGAAAGACAGGTGGAGATAAGGGGTGCATTGTAGTTAAACTGCGGTATACTAGAAAATCTCTCTCTAAAACCGCTGTCTTTCCGGAAAACATCGAAAAGAGCAGTGGAAGAGCTCATTATAGATAATCATCAACGTATGTACCTACGTACGTTTACGGCTCTTAGAAGTTTGGCGTGAGTTGTTCGACTGACTGTGCTGTTTACTATACAACAAAAAAGAGTATTACTGATCTCCTAGTAGAAGTACAGACAAATTTGTACTGATACGTTGGCTGGGATTTTCACAGTTGAATAGATTGATTTGAACAGAGCTATTTGGAGATAGCTCTTCATAAGCGTTGCGTGAGGATAAATGCCTATTGGCGTTGAACTTACAACGCTGCAGATTATGATGATTGGGAAATTATGTCCCCAGTAGCTCGTTCCACAATGCTTAGGTTCTACAAAAGAACCACTTTTATATGAGGCTTCTTTGAGGTGTAGTAAGCTGGTGAGGATGCACCCATTCGGCTCATCTAGTCTTTGCTGTACTGGCGACACTTGGCAGGGCATTTTTAAGGTCTTAGGGCTGGGTGGCTAGTAACTATGTCCCACCCCCCTTTTCGGTCATTCTCCTTTTCCTCAAATCATTAAATAACCTCATTCACGTTCGCTACAGTTTAACATACAACATGGTTTTGTTATTGACCTTTTGCTCACTAGATTCAAGGACGATGATTTCTTTAATCATGAATTTGAGAAGTTTTATCTTCACGATTTACGGCGAGCTTGATATTTCTTCGAATATCATTAACAGGACGATAGTTGTGCATTAACAGTTATTCATTTTTTTATATATTCTATACTCAATATACAACGCAGTGTTTTGAAATTTTGTGGGCAATTTCTGGTTTCTGGGTGGCCATTTGCCCACTCTCACACGTACTTAAAAAATGCCTTGACACTTAGCGTTATTATGCCAGGCATCTCGGTCGAACATTTGCGATGACATTATCTATAGAAAGGAGGCAGATCAGGTGGGAGGTGTGTGGGAACGATTCTTCTCAAATGTCAATAACGTCAGTAAGAGTAGTTATACAGTCCAAACGACTCAGAAACATATAATGTTGTGTTGTATGTTGTTAACATTAATTTGAAAATATGTGACGACCTGAGATAGAATGATGGGATAAGGATAACATACGGGTATTTATCCAAAGTCTAGCCAGCATGACCCAGCCACAATTATCTCATTACGTGCCATTTTCCTATCTCTAGCCAAATCACCTTCTTAGATGTTGAAAATTGCTATATCTGAACTATTCTATAAATTTTGCAATTTCAAAGCCTCCCTTGACTTTACCAAGTTATGTGAAGTTTTGGTAGAATTGTGGATCTTTGCACTACTCACGATCATTGGACACTCTCTTTTGGGAAACGACTATAGAAACTTCTGGACGTGATGTCCTTTAGGTCATCCCTTTTTGTGGTGACCTTGTGCGTGGGACGGGAGAGCCGGGAGTGAGCAGTACTATTACATTTGGATTTTCTATAAGTAAGGAATCACTTCATGATATTTCACAATAAGCACACATCTTACTGTAAATAACAGATTGGCAAAGAGTGGCCACTATATTCACCTCTTTATGGATGTAAGACAGGACAGAGGAGTGATATTTTATAGACATTTCTTCTTGATTCGATTGGGATCACATTAATCACTGTAGAACACAATTTTGGTATGCCCACAATTTGTGATGGGTACAGTTAAATGATTATTTTATAGTTCAACGAATAATGAGTCACCTGACTGAAATCATTCGTTCGTATGTCATCAGGAACAGATACACCTTAATTTGTTGTTTGAAATTTGTAGACAATGTAGATGTTTCAATATCACTGCTTCGGACTTCCATTGTCTTGAGAATTTTGCGTTTCACATAGTTTTGATTGATGTGGCGTCTTCAAACGTTAAAAGACCGAATGTTTCTTCTATAAAAACAGCATCGAAAGGAACAGTAAGATTACACCTGAAGACAGTTGAAAATACCAGATCAATCGTCTTCTATTTGTGATAAATTAAAGTTACTCTTTCAGATATAGCTTACCTGTCTGTATATTCCAAGGATATATGGGTTCACCATATCGTTTTCCTATTCTAAATAAACTAAGCCCTCTTCTCTTCGCTGATTTGGGATTATCTGGAATAGAAGAACGTTTATGATGGTTATATTTACATTTTAATCTGCTAGATGGAGACAATGTACAAATTCTATTTGGTAAAATGTCGATTTAATTTTTTAGATTCATTTTATTGATGGTTTGTCGATTTTCTCAGATAAATATGTTTATATGAATAGCTAAAAGAAACAAAAGCACGGCTCAGTAACTATGTACTAAAAAGTGAAAAATGATGTATAATTTTTTATTTTGCTTAACCAGCGATTGAAAATCAATATAATCAAATGATTCATGATTTTCTAGATGAAAATTGTGTAATTTGAATACAAAATACACAAATAAAAATCTCTGTCAGTGAGACAATAATTCACATAATAAATCTGGATGCGTCAAACGAAAAGAGCGTTTTATTTGTGAAACTTTTTACCGCTTAGCTATTGAAGAGTTCCACCAAGTTTACATGATACTAAGATTGCTCAATCAGTAATGATACTTAATAAGTTTAAAATAAAAATACAGTGCTTAACAAAAAAAATTATGTTATCATCAAAAAAAGTCTGGGGAGCTTTTTATTATATTTTAACTATATCTTTATACTAACATTTACAAATCGCTACCAATGAAATGTTAATACCAATTTATATCAAGAACAACACGTTTTTTTCCAATAACATACATATTTCTCTTATTTCAAGCAATTCTTACTTTTAATCTCAAATGTAACATAATCCGAGAAAGAACACCAGTTTCAAAAATAATTTTATTTCAAAGACTATAAAATTAAAAAAAAAATCTTTCTTTGGAATTGCCAATTCAAATAACGTTCAAAATTATTTTCTTATTTTTTGCTATTTTTCGACCATTTTTCTTATTTGTTTGATTAATTTATTATTTTTCTTCCAAATACATAGTATCGTCTTCGATTTCTTAATTTTCATATCAATCAGACATCTCGAAGTTGGTTAAAGGACCCAATAGGATTTTATCACATTGATAGCTCCACACATGGAAAACAGATTTATGTGAGAGAATCATAGATTATTCAATCCCCGTTAGTAGTTCTATCATTTATAAGATGTTGACCTTGGTGATACTTGTACTTGTTACTTCTTGATCACATATTTGCATTTAAATCACAGAAAGGAGTTGTGAATATATTTTCCATACATTTGGAATGTTTCAAAACGATGTAACCTGTGCAAGTTTCTGTCATAAATTATCCTTCATTTAATTATTTGACCGGTTTCTGTTTTAGCGAGTTTTTCAACAGAGAACTGAGATAGGTAACTGAATAGCGATCAAAGATAATAGGAAAACTGCTATTTAGCCTCTTAAAAAATATCAGTTTGTTTGAACTCAGCTTTGGAAATATTGGAATGTATGGAATTTTTGAAAACTTGAAAATTTTTGGGAATATTTGTAATTAAATGACCACAGGCAAGCCATACTGGGGTCCATGATTCTGGAACCAGGGGAGATAAGATGGGCAGGACCCAAGGCCATACTTAACTTTGCGAAAAGGGCTGGCCTTGGGAACTAGATATGATAGAGGCGCAAAAGGGCCCGGCGGTGGCCAATGCACCGATAGTCCACATCGGAATGCCTCTTTCTATTCCCTCATTTATTCAATTAAACGACTTGAAACTTACATACACAATATCTTTTAAATTCAATTTCTGCTACCAACTGTTCCAAAATCCGATTCAATTACTTGATACAATTTTTTGTGTTGTATAGAAACTTTCTCACATTTTACGCTATGCTCCAGTTTTCAAAAATGACTGATTTGTAAGTATTCCTCCCAACGGTTATACATTTTTTTTTGTTCTTTAATTGGCCACATGCACAGTTTATTTCATATAGTGATTTCTTTGTATGAATATTTTCTTAATGTATTCGTCGTCACAAAAATTGTTCTGACACTGAATTTTTCGCCAACATTCCTCAGTCTTACCGATAAACCTCGTATATTAGAGAGTACCGGTTGAGGTACTGAACCAAAGAGACAACTACATGTCAAGTCACATCAAAATTTGCAATTTAATAACTGTTTCCACGAGTAGCTAAAACCTACTTACTCAATCCAATTTTCACAATTGCGTCATTTCAGTAACACTTATACAATCGTATATAAAATAAAACAACTCACCGATATAGCTAGCCATCACCACGTAACTCACAAGAACGATCAGGATCGCGAACTTCGCGCATTCGTATCTGAACCGACCCATAGCCATCCGTGTCAACGCAACTCGCAAAGAACTCCGTGTATAACTCTGAACTCCTTTGGCCGTTTGGCGCTTTTATAGGCGCAACAGGGCGTCATGCGTGGGCAAGCTTTTAACGCGCGACATTATTAGGCAGATTTTAGCAAATTCATTACACTTACGATATCTCAGCATTGTTGCTTGAAAACTTGTAGACAAGGTGGATTTTTCAAAAGTTTAATTTCCGACTTCCATTGTCTATAAAACTTTTGATGATGATGCAAAGAATAACCGTGGTCAAACATGTATAGATAATAGAGCATCTTTCACTAACGATATCCCCCTTTTCCAGCCCCCACCCCTATTCAAGACTGCTCAAAAAATCAATGAATTATCATGGCATCAGGAACGTAATAAAGGTTAGAGCATTTTTAATTAGTTTCGTTTTTTTAGGATTACTCTGTCACCATTGAAATGAGTTTAAAAACTCCAAAGCATTTTTGTCCTTGTCGTAACAGTAATGTAGTGTGATTATTTTATCAAAATTAGAATGGTACTTTCCGAATTATAGAGTGGCCAAGTATTACCGGAAATATCGAGGAAACACAAAATTTTAATTCGAAGTCATTTGCGATTTGGCCTTGGAACCATGGCAAGTTCTAAGACACAAAACATGGCTTCACAATAAAAGCAGATAAACCCACACAGAAGGGAGCAACTTCATCCGCAAATCCTAGTATAAAAAATATTGACATGTTTGATCACCAAGCCCAATGGAGAAGATACCGAGAAAGATTATTTTACTCCTTCTCACGCCAAGTTTTTGCGCTGCAATTTGTTTTACGTTCATGCTAGAAGGCATGGTGGAACTAAAATGCAGTCGTTGCCAGATCCCCGTCTATGCATTGTGCTGTAATTATTCAAAACTGGTTCTGCAACAATAGGTTAGAGATTTGCACGCCGTATTTCCACTTTTGGTCCTCGAAAAAGCGATACTTCTCCAAACGCCTACACTTATTGAAATATATTTCCACCATTCACCTCAAAACGTCGTTGCCATTCGTTCATAAGAATTTTATTTTATGCATCACTGAAACTCATATCATTATGTAGCTAAAAAAAATATCTTATTTATTCTTCCCTTTTGGTATGTTGCCGACTATCATCTATGACAGTTTGTGTTGTCTACCGTTGAGTAGTTAGGCTGACAAATATCCTATTCTTTGAAATGATATTAGATTCATAAAAAAGTTAATATACTGAAGAGCAACGTTAGTAGGCCGAGATCTGCGAGTGACGATTTAGATACATACGCATTCGCCATTTTTTAAAAAGAAGCATGAGGTCTTGATTGAATGTATGGTTTAATCAAAGGCGATTAAAAACTGCGTCAAATAGGTCGATGCTTCAGTTCCTAGGTAATGATGTCACATTAGACATGGAGATTCGGTTGGGATCTTAGAAACTTGATCTTTTGGAATGAAGTGTTAGGACCTTTGACTTCGTAAGTTGCCGAAGGGCAGCGCTATAGTGCTCGACGCTTGGAGATGTGCATTGATGTTGCTATCACACCTTTGACTGGGTTACGTACATACCGCCCAATTGCTCTCTAGAGTTAGACCGTCAAGCTATACTGACCAGTTTAGGCTAGAGACGAAGCAAGCATGTCTATAACAGGATTGATACATGGTGGAAAGCATACACTTATCCAAGTGGGTAAGGTAACTGTCCTTCTTAACGTGAGAGCGCAAAAATTTCCAGTTTATCAACAAACCTACAGTATCTAAATGAAGTGTTTTCATACTAATACTAATAAACATACATAATAATTTTTGAGCCACCTGGTATATCGCTACAGCATTTGAAACAGTTAAATAGGTGATGAAAACCTCCTTTTTATGGAAAGATTATCTCTAAAAGATAAATTTTTAGAATGGCGGCCTAGCGCCATCTTCAACTACTTCTTTAACAGCCCTTATATTTTATATTATTCCATATATATTAAGATTATGATAATTGAGTAACTCTGTGTACCATAATGACACGTTCCACCCCCTTATGTTATACTTTGACACAAAATTTGGACACCCCCCCCCCTAGAGCGTGACATCATATGAAAATGACCCCTTAGATCCCCCATGTCCACATCATGAAATGCTGGAGACACGAGTTCGTGTCCCATCCGCACTTCACAAAACATTTCTAGAGCCACTTCTTGCTCCAACTGTTGTCTTAATCTCCCTTTCAGGTGTTCACACAGTTTCGCATGCTGACTCATCCGATAAAACTTCCGTACTTCTTTGTTTTCATCAGCCCCAAGTACTCGTATTATTCTTCTATTAGTTCTAACACAAGAAAGTAAAGCTGTGCGAAAACTCGATAAGCCCATTTAAACCCGGGTTTTTACAGATTTTTTGCAGAAATATTTTTTCCCGATGGGAAAAAACTCCACGTTGACATTCCTCGCACCTCTTCCTCTATTGCCATTATACGTGACTATATTTAAAGCGAAGGAGATTCGTTGATGTTTGAAAAAAGTGTGGAACGTGCCATCGGATTCGTACATCTGTGTAAGCCTATTCAATAAAACTGTTTGTTGACCGCCATACCAGCTATATTTCCATCTACATGTTTGCCCAACGAGATTTACGTATGTATGTGTACGTCATGTACGCCCTAATTATGTATGCATTTTTCACCTACCTTTTGCTTTCCGTATAGTAGCTCAAAAAATCGCAATGAATGGCAGTTCAGTCACACAGGTCAATGCAAAAGTAGTTGTGTATACTTTCGGTGTTTACAATGTTACTCATAGTATAAGAGCCAATGACACTCGACCCTACGTCATTACTGATTTGGATAAGAATTGCATATAGGGCATCATGGAACTCCCAACTCTGCCAGGAAAATCCTATGCTCAGGTGCATTAATCAATTATGGAAAAATCAAATGCGAGATAACTTTTTAAACATTTATCTTATAACTACTAAAATACTGAATCTATGGAGTCTTTGTTTGATGTTCTAGATTATGGAGGTTCTTTGTAAGTGAGGTACTCCTACTAGAGTTACTGTTCCTTCGTGGATTGAGTCCAAAAGCTTAATGGGGTGTTCCTAATCGCATTGTCGTACTTCTATGATGTATTCCACATATGGTCTGAGCCTTGTAGCAGTTTTGGTGAATAAAATTTTGTCGTTAGATGCGAACTTAGCAAAGCCGGCAACAGAATCATGTTATATCATGTTACTTGTTATGTTAATCCCAAGAAGCTTGATGGAAGACAAATCTGCTTCCCTTCACCTCTATGCTGGATAGACCACCACGTTGGACGAAGACTATAGTAGTTGGTGGTAGAACTTCCTGTGTAATGCCTTCAGGGATCTTAGATGAAGTCTAGTGCCAATCCATATGGCCTCCCATAAATTAACACCGACAGCACGAGCGAGATTTCGCTCAATCAAAGAAGCCAAATTCCTTTTCTCCATGAAGCCTTCTGACTCGTTGTTGCCCATTGTGCATCCTTTAGCAGAATCGAGATTTATGTAAAAGGAAATCACTGTCAAACTCCCATCTTCGGCTCAGTGGTGATCGTTAACGACAAATGGCGATTGAATTTGATGATAAGTCGATGATCGGTCAGCAGGTCTAAACCATTAATTTGCAATAATTCAGGAATTGCTGAAAGGGTTCCTAAAAGCTACGAGTCTCAAGTAGCTCTCCCGATCTTTCCCCCATAGAATGGGTATTGAACTTGCTCGGGAGAAGCCTCTGTCGATTGCCTAACTCACCACGTACTTCACCAGAGTTAATTAGATGCATCTCTAGACGCATTGCAGGGTACGTAAAATCTCAGTACGGTTCTATCTATTATTAAGGTTTCAAGAACATTTCATGTGTGGCTTGACTTCAAAGTGTCACCACTCATTGAACATATTATTTCATACAAAGTTTCGTTTGAGGCATACACATCTACCACCACAAAACGAAAATCGCTCCCTGAGAAAACTATACAGTGTCATACCCAATCCAAAGTTTTCGATATATCGCGACGATTCGAAATTCTCCATGAAGTTTGCTCTGATATACATATTGGCGATGTAGCAGTACTGGCAATTAGTGATGATGATGCTTTTGTCTAGGTACTTCAAAAGCTGTATGTTCTCCATAACCTTGGACGTGATGCAGAGCAAAGTCACAGATCTATACTCGTAGTTGCTGGACACGTGGTTTTTGCCCTTCTTAGGGGTGGGTTGCACCTAACCGATCTTCAGTTCAGTAGCGAGCATGCATAGCTCATAGGTGATTTTAAAAAGTATGGTGCTAGAGGATCAATGGGGTTTGAAATTCTTCTGATTGTAGAATAAATGTCCGCTTCTAAGGTAATCTAAGCATAGTAACAGTCTCTTTGCAGAAGCATTTTTCCGTATCTAGTGAAGCCAGTTGGCCAGTTTGCTTTCCCCTCTCTATCTCAGCATCACAACTCACAATGCGCAAAAAAACAGTTTCTTGTGCGTTACTAATGATCATCATATTATTTTCCAGACCATTACAAAACCAAAGAAATTTATAAAGATTACAAGCCTTCGTGCCGAAAGAGTATAAAGTCAGTTCATCCGTGATACTTTTGTTAAAGTGGTGGTATCAAAGTTAATTTAGAGCTGTTCTAAAATGAAGGTAATGAAAGGTATTTTTATTCCTTCAGGCATTCATTTTAATTTATATGGCGACTTTTTCAAGGCGCCGCGAGAAACACGTCACATCGTAAATGAAAAGTAAATTCTCTAATACCTGTAACCATTTAACATCGCGCCAAGGGGTGAATAATAAGTATCAATTTATATCTTGTAGGGGACGGAAAGAAATGTTTGTTCTTCAGGTGTTTCGTCCACACTATAGTTTTTTACATCTCACTGGTAAACGTGGGGTACATTGTCATTCTAAATTTTTAAATTCAAATAATTTTCTGGACCAAAGAAAGCGACATATTTCCTATATGTACTGAATAGGAATTTAGCCCCTTTTACAAATGTTTCAATAAGTAGATACTCTAAGCTCTAGAATTCTAGACCACTTTTTAATCCAGAAGCGCTACGAGAGGACAAATATATATTCACATTGACCTTAAAATAAGTAAATTGTAGTCATCATGGAACAAACTTCTAAAACTCCAAGTTTGTACATTTTTATTCGGTTGGTTAATAGTAGGTTTTATTAATTTTTTGCTTGTTGGGTCAGTACAAGGTGTTTTTTCATCACTTGAGTTGGTTAACAGTGGGACTTCCATCCTTTTCTCTATTGATGCTTGATTGTTGTTCTTTGACAGGTTTACCTGAAATAGTATGCATTTATTATATAATATATAATTCAGTAATTTCTTGTTACCTTCATAATATATTATTATTATTATTATTATTATTATTATTAACTATAAAGCATAGAAATTCTACAAACTTGCAAAACTCAGTATTTCTAGGACTTCAATGGATACTTCGCTCTGGATATTAGTTTTCTTATTACTTTTTCAAAGATTGTGCATAATTATGGAAATTGTTATTTGGTAATTGACATAGCAACTCGCAAATCATTCAACCTTCGAAAATAGATACACTTTATCTCAGCATGTGGACACTTAGTTCCAGCATTAGCCTATTGTTAATTATACTGTAATTAATGCACTAAACGACGAAGTATTTAATTTATGTGCTTGTATTGATTACGATATATATTTGGTGTACGAGACGAACAAATATTTAAAAAATAGTTATAAAACATTGTGAATTTCTTTGATGCCCATGATTTTTTTTTGACTGTGACACATTAATTTCCTCATAAGTTTTTCTCTACCTTAAAAGGAATTAGAAATTTATAATAATTTTTGAAATGTTAATCAACAATGTATTTTTCGAGTATGGTTTCAATCTGTGAAATTTGGGAATTATTGTATAATTAATCTTATACTTGAACGCGCCGCTAATTGAAACCACATACGATTGAGGAAATAACTCCACTAACATTTCGACTGCCTCGACAGAATTTAATAAATAATTTTAAAATCATAATAACATTTACCGTTTATCCTGAAAAACTGTTTGGATGGATGATGCATTTGAATTGAATGGAAATGTGTACCAAATCTTTTAACTATAATTATACCACAAGTGACTGTCATCACCACAGTTTCTGAAACAGGCAACGACATGTATGAAAATTTAATGAAGCATAGGTCCACGAACGAACCCTGAGGGACATCGACCCTTGAATCTCTTGTTGTCAACAAAACATTTTGTTCCGGAATGTCATGCTTTCGAGGAAGAACTTTGAGTGAATTTTTGGAAGTCAAAAGGGGAAGACCATTTGGATGACTTGCCCTTTTATAGCTTTTTGAGCCACAGCATGAACAAATTCTAAATAAAAGCGCTATAAAAATGTGATGTGAATGGAAGTATCTTACATGTACAGGCAACCTTTTCTACGTCTTCAGGAAAATAGGACAAAGGGTTGTTAAGGTCTACCCAATTGTTGTTTTTCCTATCATCGTTGACGGGCCATTCTATTTGGGCACGTCCAGTTCTTGTGAGGGGTGAGAACATTCTTGGGCCTAAGGGAAAATGGAGTATATTGGATAAAAATAAATTAAGACATTATTTTCAAAAATAAGGATTTTTGAATATTAAATTTCGTGCTATAAACGGTAAAGAATAATTCTAATGGAAAAAAATAAATAAACGCCACTTCAAAACCGACACGTAAAAGCTGAACATCATTTGAAATTTACAGCTACTGAGAAGTCATCACTTGTGTTTATTAAGTTAATCAGTAGGTTAAACGCTATATCTCCAGTGCAGCAGATACCAGCTTAGTAATACATATTTGATTAGAGCTTTGGAAAAACTTATCTTTTGGAATCAAATTTTCTAAAAACCTAAATGTAATTGCTTTATAATTACAAATATACCAATATTTTATTGATAGGTTTGTGATCGCCTACGGATGGACTGTTGTCATTCTTCTCTTGTCTTGTTATTGCAACTAAACCCCGATACCTTTGGAACGTGAAATGTATATGCCGTGAAAAAAATATATAGAAAGCATACTATCTCGAAACAAAAATTTCGCGACAACAATATTTACCCTGCCTATTCTCGTACGAATAAGATTTTTTCCACAAGATGCGATAGAACAATGCAATAAGTCCGAAAATATCCGTATATGTCTTCCAACAAAGCTTCACACTCATACGTAAAATGCATACGTAAAATGAACTGAACTACCGTCCACCTTACAATGTTATTTCCAGTAACCTTCGAAGCTATGATGTGTGAACATGGAATAAATCGTTTATTTTGCTTCTTCCTGAGAATAGCCACTTAAGTAGCTGTTACTTCGTGTGTTACCAGCCATTACTTTACTATTGTTCACACGAATTTGGCGTGTTAAATCCCCTTCCATTCTCATTCATTCAAGCAGGTCATATTTATTAATTTGATGAAAGAAAATATGTAAGTGGCATGTATGGATATATCCGAAATAAAACAAATAGTATATTATGTTGTGAGGGAAGGACATCAGTAATATTCAGCAATTTATTGTAGTAGCTCTAACATGCAATAAAAATCTCAATTAACTGCTACAACTGTATGTGAAATCAAGCTACATAACGCAATTTTCAAGAGAATGAATGACACTCATCAATTTATGATCCCAATTCAATTAAAATGCTGTCAAATGTAGTGAAAGTTGCTAAAACAAGAACAAAACGGACGAGTCTCCCTTGGAGAAAGAAGTTAACTACGCCCTAAAAAGCCATATAAGTTGTAAACGAGGTTGTAATTATACAGTATGCATATTAAAGTGATATGTTATGGTTAATATTTCTGTGAAATATTGGAAATGCATTGAAAATATTTTATGTTCATAAGTCGTAAAAATCCACAGCTATTGGGAATGTATCGATTTCGATATTTGAACAGTATGTATAAACAGTAACATGGTCAAAGTGAATGATCCATACATATTCTGCTAACATCTAAAATATCCCCTTCAAAACATTTTACCATATTTTGGATTACAATACTTTCCCGCCTGCCTATTATAGACACACACATGTCCTATCTACTATTACCTCTGTATCACTCACCAAAAAGTCGTGAAATTACAATATAAGGTCTCCTGTCTGGCAGATAGAACATCTAAACTCAGGAATCAACAATCATCTTACATAAAAAATAATTGATGTACAACCAAGCAATTGATTCACCTCCCTGTTTAAGAGAATGTCTAGTCAACGCTACTGCTGGCTTGAGATGATGTGTTATTAAATTGACTTGAGCCTTTTTAGAATATTTAGTATTTTTGAATTTAAATATAATTAATTAATATTTTACAGCTTTTTTTCTGCGATGTTTGTTTTAAGATTGTGTCTAGTCGACCGCTGTCGATGGAGTATGCATTTTTAGTTACATATCTGCTTAATTCAAACAAATTTAACATACAACTTGTATCAACTGTGCCTTGCGTGAATATGGTTTATCTAATCTATAGAAACAATACAATGTCTAAACGTTAGGCAGTTCTATGATTGGAAAGATTTAAGTTCAAAAATTAAGTTGAAAAATAAACATTTATCTTGAGAATTTTTTTAAGACCAAAAGTAGCAGGGTATAAATTTTTTTATCAATAAACAATTTAAAATAAAAATCCTTCTCAGCGAGGGAAAAAGTGTAGATGATACTCGAAAAAAAATACTTCAGTTTCAATATTAAGTCCAATTATACCGGAAAGACGCCTAAAGTTTTCATACGATTTAGACAATCATGATAACAATCTTACTAGCCATGATGAGGCTTCCGATTAAAAACATCAGTTTTATTTTTTATCGTATCTATTTTGGAAAAAAATCGCCTCAACCGCCCACCCTGAGTGCGACAGCGTGTAGATCGTCTAACCTAGAGATTCGGTGCGCGGTGTAGGTGGAGTAGTGTTGGTGTGGTCACAGGATTGGATCACACTTGCTCTAGACCAGTTTCCGCGGAGAGAGTCGTACAACGGTGGCAACTGGTTATGTCAAAAAAATTATTCCTAGCCGAAAACCATATAATCACAGCGTGAGCAGTACGGAGTCCCTCTACTTGACTGCATTTCTTAGGGTACGAAATCTCGAAATAGTAATTTTCATGACCTAGAGGACTAGACACCTAACCCCCCATTGAATATGATTCAAATATAAATTGCTACAGTTTTATTCATTTATTATCCCTATTGACGTCAATTGATTAGTCATGTTGTTTTCCGTTTGGTTCATTCAAGTTATGTATTTTTTTTGTGTTCATTCGAACACTGTGTTGTAAGATTTATTTGCTTTTGCTTCCTAATAGACACAAATCATTTACCGGAATCTTATGGCTAGATTATTTCATTATAAGTTATATATATTTATAGTAATGAAGGTCGCTCTTCTCAGCGTTCTATGCACGTGTCAGATTTATATTCTCGAAAAATATGAAATTTTTAGTGGTGTCATAATACTTATAACGTATGGTCCATTTAACTTGAGACAGCCGAATATCGCGAGCATTTCTAAAAAAACATGTAATTATTGGAAAATATATAAAAAAGAATAAATATGTTATTTTTCATCTACTCAAATTGCAATCGGTATTCAAAATTTTGTGAACAAAAGGTATTTGTTTTTTCTCGTAGATTAAGATTCTGCACTGAAAAAGATCTATTTCCATTAAAAACATGGTTGACCTTGAATAAACCTTGAAAGCGCTGTCAATTTCGAAAATGAAAGTAATTGTAAACTCTCCCCGATTGCATCCAAGAATTTTCATGTGAACGTTTTCATCTAAAGACATACGTTACATTACGCGTTATACGGCTGTCTTAAGTCAAATGAATCACCCTGTATGAAAAACACAGCTACTGTAATTTGAAACAGCAGATCCTCCAAAGGTTGAGTTTCTGGCTTCCATAATATGGGCAATAGCCGAGTCCACACCAAACGATCCAACGCGATCCGTACGCGGGCGGCACGTGTTGCCTCGATCTTTTGGCGCGTGGGGTGTTGACGTGTTTTGTGACTTGTTTGGGATTCGGGCGATCCGGTGAAAGGTTGTTTACCAAAACAAGGGTTTTACTTACTTTTACATAATCCTTCAATATGTTAATAATTGCGTCACAAACCTCACGAAAAAGATACTATAAACTGACGTACGAGTCTCCAGTTGCTAGAAACCTTTAATGTCAGAAGTACTCTTTCCTGCACAGTTATTGGGTCACGATAGTTTGTATCATTTTTCCTAGGTATTTTTTTCATTCAATAGTAAACACAATATGTTAAATTGATTTGCATCCATCCGAACAAAATTAGTTTCAGCTCCATCTCTGACTAACTCTTTGTAAAGCCGAGTACCATATTCTAACCGGTTGTTATACATCGTTCCCACCCAGTAATTACGAGTACGACTGACTGGATCAGTGTGGATCCGCTGGAGCGTCTTGGAGCACCCCGATAGGATCGCTAAAATTTGCAACTGATCCAAGCTCCATGGATCATGGTCGCGGATCGCGGGATCGCGGGATCGCCGATCCAAAATGGATCGTTTGGTGTGGACCCATCTAATGGAATTTCGAAACTCAACCTTTGAAACTATATACAATATTACTAATATACTTTTTTTAAATTCACGGAAAAAATATTAAAAATGATTCACACTCCAAAATAGTAAAAAGTGGTATAGTGTGGTGGCGGCGAAAAAATTTAGATGTGAAATAAAAGGTTTTTTGGATATTTTACAACATATCATCACGATAATGTTATTTCCGCTGCTCTACCTGCCGGTTTGTTGATCTGTCTGTTAGCATCTTTGTCATCGTGTAGTCTCAGTAACCGCTGCACTGGTTTTGATTCAACTTGACGAAGGAGATGATCTGGGGATAAAGTAGCTAATTTTTTTTTATATCGAAATATTATTTTAAGCAGTAGTTTATCGAAACCTGAAAATACCTTTGTTAATTATATCATATATATGGCTTGTGGCTATATACATTTGTGTACAAAATAGTAGTTTAGTATTTAAATCTACATTTTGAAATTTATATTGCATATTTTAACAACAATCTTATAATTTGACTAGATAGTAAAACTTTGTACCTGATATATCCACGTGAAATGTATATTTGCGTGTCGTAAATTAGTATAAATTTCTGTGCAAATTGTATAAACGATAACAATGTTGTTTCTAATCAGCTGAGACTAGGGAACAAGTATTATCTTTGTGCGTATAGACAATTACGTTATCCAGCAACACTGTACCTCGTATGTTATGAAATAGGCATTGACATTCCCGGGGGAGGGGGTTAGAGGTTTATTATAGGATTTCTAGATCCAATTGAAGTACCTTGAATTGCCACGATTTACCGGAACTCAAAGACGTTCAATTTCGCAGTGCAGTCTGATGAACTATTTCGCTACATAGCATAATGAACAATCTTGGTATAATATACACGCTGCAAGCGCAGTTGGCCAGTGAAACATTGGACTATCGTTTTGTCATGTGTATTGCATTATTTAGCCTGGCTCGCCTGCACCGCATCGATAAACACGCGCGATAAAAGTTACTTAAAAGTATTTTCTTTCCGACCCTAATTGATTATACTAATTATTTATATTTTGCTTTATGGATATAATAGTATGTTTGTCTTTTATACGTACTATAGAATTTCCTCTCAATGGAATAACCGTCAGTACGTCAAAATTTGGTAGTTTCAAATTTAGGGTGCAGAACACTGAATAAATTTGATACATAATTACTTGCTTTTCTTCGCAAGATGGAGTTTTTGATACTTAAATTCGCATTTAGAAATCCGAAAATAAGACCCATTGCGGGATTCGAACCTGTATCCTCCGATTTCATCAAATCATTTGATTGATATTGTTTTCTCTAAGCAAGTAGGTGACGATTCTTGCTCGATCAGGAGGAGCATTGTCGTCGACTAAAACAAATTCGACCCCAAAATTCTCTGCAAAGAGTAGAACATTATATCTCAAACATCTCGTGAGGGGAAGTTAGCAAAGACTAAATTCATTAATACACTTTATAAAACAGAGAAAATTGTTGTGTAGCGAAAAATAAAAATTTTTGGAACAAATTTTTTTCAGAAACCATAGTAATTATTCACAAAATCCAAAATACGTTCCAGGGTATGGTCAATATCTATGAACGGTATGTCCAAAAATTATCACTGTGGTCTTCCTACAAATAGGGAGCCGAAGATTTTTCCAAAATGCATGATTTTGTGTTCTATCCTGTATTAAAGCCCCTCACTTTTGAGAAGTTGTTGTCATTGATTCCAAAGACCATGGAAAGACATTTCGAAATATGGCCTACTTTTTTAAATCCGTTCAGTATCTTAGGAATTACAAAGTGTCAAAGTTGCTTGTAACGATTATATTATCTGCAGCAGTTTACTTCACCGGGTACTCGTAAGGGATACAAAAGTTTCCTGTGATAAAAACTTTGCTAAGCTTACCGCCACTGTAGGATCCATCACCATCTTTCCTGTTCCTAGGAGCATGGTATGTTCTGTAGACCTTAAAACCTATAAAATAACATTGTTAAGGATATTTATTACGACAAGTCTTCCTAGATGTATAAAAAATTTACGTTACAAATTGTGAATGCAAAAATAGTTGATTTCGAAAATTTCGTATACGATTTAAATGAACAGGAACGCAAAAGGGTTTTTAATGTTTTTCATATATATATCTCTCCGTAAGTAAATTCTTTCTGTGATAAATTTAACAGTTGCCATATATATATATATATATATATTATTTATTTTTGTGTCATTATTACAACTCGATTCTCCAATGGGAAGTATTATATTGGTAATAGAAAGTATTTTAGTATGTTTACATAATTATTTTATTTCTGGAAGCTCTGCAGGCCAGCCACCACTGAGAAGATGCTACCAACCTCCTCCTCGACCGTAGTAAATGGGTTGGAGATATGGAATTACGATCGGAGAAAGGATTACAGCTAAAGGCATAATCTCACAGTGCTTTGAATGGCAAGCCTCAGTTGTGAGTCAGATACGTTGAGGCTTGGCGAGACGGAAGCAGAGAAGTCACAGTGCATCCCCACAGCGCATATAGGGTCGTAATTGTAATTACTTGGACTAGATTCATAGCAAGCCTTACATGAAATAACAGTTGATGAATACATTCAATGCATTAGTGACAACAGGCGATCAATCTTTAATCTCCATCGCCTCGTTTACGACTGTCTATTTTTTATGTTATATTACTTTTTGTAGTAGGATTAATGAAATAACAAATTTTATGATTTGGGTCGCGGGGATTCCAGACTATAAAGCAGGCAGTAGACTAATATATGGGGGGATACAATGCACTCTGTTGAGTACCTCCACCATTTTTAAGCTATATAATATATTATATAGAGTTGCGCGTATGTGACTTCCGAATGGTCTCACACTTCGGGTGTATTTACTATCTGACAAGGACTATAATAGTTTTCCCTCAACCGAGCATTACCTTTTACCTCCTCAATAAGAAACAAGAGTAAATGAGGAGTGATGCTTACCTTCAGTGGAAGCCAAACCAACAACAACAAACAGAAAAGTAACACAAACACAATTTGTGAGGTGCATGGTGACAACTAGTGGTCCTTTTAAGATGATTCTCTTTTATATTCTAAAGCGAAAGTGATTAGTCTATACTTAGGAACTTCGGAAGTAATTTATTACGCAGTTCTGCCTTTCATTTACTATGTAAATGTGGAAGAGTTTGTATCAAGGGAGAAGTAATACATTTAGGGTAAAGACACTCTTTTAATTGATTAATTTAATTTACAGACGATTATTACAAATTAGGTGAATGGGCAATTGTCTGCAAAGATGGCTTAACAATGCAGTGTTACATTTTCAAGAGACTTAAAATATAGCGTCAGGTAGATTTTAGTTGATTGAGTACTTCCCACGATATAATTGACTTAGTAAATAAATCATAGTTTAATAAACAAAAAACATGCCTTTGATAGCAAACTGTACTAATAAGTATAAAACAACGTTTAATTACTAAATTTTTTAGAAAGTCAGGTGACTCAATGTGGTGATATAATTAAATCACTTAATGAGTTTAAATTCAGAACAAAGTTTGTAAAAGACTTATTTTATTGTCAAAAAAAACGTGGGATGCTTTTTTTAATATCTTATCAGTACTACCACAAACAGCTACAAATCAAATATTAATACTTGTTGATATCAAGCTCTCACAGTTTTGTGTACTAAAACATTTTTTGAGTCGCTTTATACTTGATTTAAGCTTATTAAAAATCATTCAATTTTGTTGGATGAGTGAAATTCCTATTAATATTTCCAGAACATTGCTTTCCTGGGACAGTCAATGACATTATAATAAAAAATATTTCTGAAGTTTGTTTAAGGTTGAACTCGCAATCAATTGCATTTGATAAAAATAATTCAATGATTTACTTTTTCTTTGTTGATTCAAATTCCCAGAGCAGTTCCAAGGATAATTGCAGAATGATGAATTACACTGACTGATAATTCTAAATAACGGCGAACATCTGTCTCGTGAAAAAATACTTGACAACTTAAGTAATTACTATAGATCATCATGCTGATGACTCATTGTATGAGTATTTCCATGTCAATTCAATTCTCTTGTATGCATATAAGACAAGATTGATGAAAGCCAGTACGTAAACAGGAAATGCAAGTTTCAAGTTCAAGTACTATTTGTTAAATGGTATTTGCCCGTCAAAATTTCCAACATTTATTTGAAAAATGATCTTTGTGTCTCAATTGGTTTTTCCGTATATTTTTTTACAATATTTATATTTCTGAGAGCATTTGTATTTGGTGGTTTTAGAACTCTTGGTCCGATTGAATTGTTGAATTGTTTTGGAAAGGTCGGAAATGAAAAAAACTGTTTCACTATTTGCAATATTTTTTAACATTCTTTCATAATTTTAACCGTATGTATGGTATGTAAAGGAATCTATTAATGTAATTTTAACGGTCCTCTAGATGTTTCATCGATTTGAAAGCATAATTTGGATAAAGATTGAGAACATTCTAAAAAGAATTAAAAATTTTGACTAGATATTTTTGAAATATCTTAGAATATAATTTAGATAAAATAATTTTGAACAAAAACTTTTGAAAAATTTGAACAAAAATTGATACGGTCCCAAAACATTAACATCTCCGAAATCCGATTCAAATCTCTATTTCCAAATTGATATAATTGATCAGGAGGACAGCCACAACCTGTTTGACGCCGTTGTTCATACGGATTCTTATTTCAACTGATATTTAAAAAAATAATTGGTCGGAATGGTCTAATGAGATATCAAATAAAAATAGCGAGACTCCAAAGAATCCAAATGAATGGCAAACTGAAAGCTCATTAACATTTGGCAAGTGTGGTGTTTTCTGTTTACACATTTTCAAGTAGATTTGTTCGAATAAAAACACGAGAATTGCTCCAAATAATGTGCTGGCGTTAATTGTGTGATTATTTCTATATATTGCAAAAGATGCGGGTCACTGTTCCACTTTATGTTTCAATGAAATAATGAACAAATACTTGAACGACTTTGAAATGACTATGAACACACGGAACTCATGATAGATGGTAGTAATCTGAGCCAGGAATTAAAATACCCTGACATTAACATCACTTGCTTGTTCGCCAACAGTGGAAATGGAGGAACGCCCAGTACTAGAGTTACCTTCGTCCAAGCTTCTGCTGAGTAAGCAACATTAACATGCCCTGTCATGATCAGATTGCAAATCAAGCTTCGGGTTTTCTCCTGTTCCAGAAAATTATATTGGATGGAACATACACGACTAGTTTACAAAGTTCAGATTCATTTAAAATACGCAGGTGTGAGGAAGCTTTCCGAAATTTTCCCTAAAACTTGTGGGCTCAACCCAAAATTGAGCAATACTCTGGTGATGTCCGAACGTTAGAAAGGACCTCCGCAGTCCGAACTTCGAAGATCTGTTCCCGTTTGTAGGATACCAAAAGCCTGAGCGTACTAAATTTGAATCCATTTTAATTAACGTAAGAAAATATATATAACACAAACTTTAACTTGAGTGGCTATGGGCAAGGCAGGCTCTTGTTCAGGATGGTGTATGACATGGGGATATCTGAAAAGAATAAATCCTTCTGAGTGCGCTTCTACAACATTCTAGACATTCACCATTAAAGTAATGTATAGAAGTTCAATTGTTACCATGGACATTAAACGCAAAATATCCTTTACAAATGTCTAAAATATACTACGGCACTGAACGTAAAGTGTCCTTTCTTAATAACTGATGAACCCTTGCCACTAGCCTAGTGAACCCTTGCCACTAGCTCTCTCTTAACTGGTGAACCCTTGCCACCAGCCTAGTGAGCCCTTGTCATTAGCTTTCTCTTAATTGGTGAACCCTTGCCACCAGCCTAGTGAACCCTTGCCACTAGCTTTCTCTTAACTGGTGAACCCTTGCCACCAGCCTAGTGAACCCATGCCACTAGCTTTCTCTTAATAACTGGTGAACCCTTGCCACCAGCCTAGTGAACCCTTGCCACTAGCTTTCTCTTAATAACTGGTGAACCCTTGCCACTAGCTTTCTCTTAACTGGTGAACCCTTGCCACCAGCCTAGTGAAACCTTGTCACTAGCTTTCTCTCAATAACTGGTGAACCCTTGCCACCAGCCTAGTGAACACTTGCCACTAGCTTTCTCTTAACTGGTGAACACTTGCCACCCACCTAGTGAACCCTTGCCACTAACTTTCTCTCAATAACTTCAACCACTGTACTGAGACGTGCAATGACACCAAACGTTCAGTTACAGAAGCTCCACACAAATCATGATAGGTAAAATAACTACCCCCCCCCCTCCCCGCAATGTAACGCACCATACCTTCATCAATACAAAACGGGTAAACCCTCACCAGACTGAACTTCCCAAGCCATCGAATGATCCTCTTCCAAAAGTAATGTTTTTGGAGAATATCATCTTTGTCGAATGGGCTGCCGAGAGTTTTTCCCTCTATGATTGCAGTTTACACCGTTTTGAGATCAATGTGAATAGACATTTGTGCTTTCGCAACCTTTCTGGAGGGCGATAAGCTGTCATTGTTTGGGAGAGTTTCCCTATAAGAATATTATATATTATAAAAGCAACACTGAATATAAATTTTGACAATTCTTGCCGGTGTCGTGTCGCTTGCAATAATGATAAAAATAGAATGATCATCACCATCACTCAGCAGCACGCAAAATGTTACAGTTTTTTTAATAATTTATCGCTCTCATTACTACTTACGACATTTGGAAATCAATTATTTGTTGTGAACCGGAAACTGTCGCAAAATTATGCATCGCCATTATGCAATTATGGTCATAAAGTCATTGTAAAGTAAAATATATAGCATCATGTTATTATTAAATTGGAAAATAATATAGGGCAATTAATTTGAGTTATTTCTGACGATAATGTGCAAAAAGACTGCGTCACGAAAATTATAATACTGCTATGTAGGTATTAAAACTAATATACTAAAAAATGTAATGCGCTCCATAGACATTTTTTACGGTGCAATTTCGATATATTGGTGCATACCATTTATTTATTTCACTCAATGTAGCTGATGCTAATTTTACTCATAAAATTCTCTGATGTTTCTGAGGTATTTTTGTTGTTACTTTGATTCATCGCTTTTGTTCTAGTCAAAATGACAATTCACACCACACCAAAGAGTAGAAAATTAACGAGAGGGTACGACAGCAGAATACCTTTGATGTTAGGATTTGCCTCTGATTGACCTCGTCCTTAACATTTTTGTGCCAAGGTTACCAGGATCCATTCTTCTGGTAAATACATAGAGGTCTTTTTATGCAAAGGAACGAAGGCGTCACAACATCACACGAAGTAAATAAGTAATTGGTTAATTACACCATAAGAAGAACCACAGTTTACTCAGAAAGGGAAATTAATTATGGGACATTGACTTTAAAGCGATGTAAATTGTAGCCATCAGTGCACCTCATTCCACAACGCTAAAGTTTTTTAAAAGAATGCTTTTGGAAGTGACGCACTCCACATATTGGAAGTTCTCTTGCTGTCATTATTCGCGACATATCAAACATTTACAATTGTAAAGTCTATGGATTAGATACAAATCCGTTTCCTTGCTTTGATGTTCCAGACTGTAAGATCAGTCTGTTTTCCTGGATTGTTTCCAGATGCTTCAAGGAAGAGCACATACATGCAAGCAGTATTCCAGAGATTGTCGTAGCCTTGAGTAGCACTAGGCGTTCCTGTGAATACCTTGTTTTGGAGTGAAAAGGAACATCAGCTTCTAGAATGAATTAGCAGGGTCAGCAACATAATCATGCTAGAAAATGCTAATGTTGATGTTAATCACCAGAAGCTTGATGAATAAGGGAACTTGTCTGTGAGTTTTGAAATTGATTCGTAGTTCTTGAGGGAGTAACGTGTTGTTACATGTTATGCTTTGATATTTCATTTTTTTGAAAGCCAATCCTAATTTCCGTTTAGATTGTATCATTCAGTTTCAGTTTTTACTTTTTTTCACTTTACTTTATTGTCAAGGTGTTGTCATGGCAATCCTCATTTTTTCCTTCAATTCGCTTCACACTACACAAACAGTTCTTCAATGCATCTGCAACTTGTTCTTGCATGGATAAAATGGGTAATAAATGACTGTTGTACTCGTTCTAGTTGTTGAAATACTCCAATACAATAAGAACAAACTATCGACATTGTCCACTTCATCTAGTATTCATCAATATTGTAACTTATCTTGTGCGCGAAGCTGACATACAATAAATAATAGTTAAAAACATTGAAAACAAAAGCTTCGATATTAGACCGCACTAAAAAGTAAAAAATTCATTTGAATTATTAATATTTCCTTTAACAGCGCCACAAACTACACTAACTATATAATTTTATTAAGTTTAAACGTTTGGAATGGAATAAATGATTAACTAAAATAATCTTATTGCAAAAAAAACGTGGCATTTGTTATCAACAAGTATCAATATTTCATTGGTAGCTATTTGTAAAAGTCTCGTTAGTATAAAAATGCAATGAAAAGCACCCCACCCTTCCATTAAAATTAGATAGTTATGTTATTCTTATTTTCAAACTCACTGGAAATTATTTAATTATTTTGAGGTTCTACTACTTTATACTGCTGTTGAAGAAAATCATAATACTAAAATCGTTTTTGACTTATCAGTGCGGCTTACTATTAAAGCGTGTTTTCCAGTTTTGTCTAAACTATAACTATTTTTAGACTCAATGCTTTCGAATATCAATTATTGACGACGAATGAAATTACTAGTATTTAGTACGATCAGACTGATTTTGGTTTACTTTTCTGTAATTTTAGTACAATTTCAAAGTAACGTCATGTTTGAAAGTGAAAGTGACAGGTGCAAAGATCACATATATATAAAGACAAATTTCTCGTATGCTGCAAGCCAGAATCAAGAATCTTTGAATAACAGACATCCGTACATATTTGGTGGATATTCTGTTTTAATATCAGAGAGATGGACCTCTGAAATTGCATTTATATATCCTTGCGGGTCGAAAAGAATTGGTGAAAAGAGCCTAGTCAATCTCCACGGCTCCATTTTGTTTGCAGTGATTACACGCATTTATTTCAAAACGAAAGTGGGCCATAAAACAATTTCATCAATACAACACCAACTATCAAATAAATGTCATCATAACTCATGTTTGAAATATGTATTAATAACTAAAAATTAATTTGTCGGGCAAGATAATTGAATCAATGTCAGTGTGATATCGGACACGTGATTTTTGACGGTTTGGGAATAATCTCGAGTACCAGCGATAATTTTCGACATTATTTTTGGTACTTATCGGTCTGCTCGTCGAGATAATATTTGCGCGTCCTTGAATTTTACTCTCTTCATCGAAGCAAGGATTTGTTAAGATAGGTTAAATACTACTACATTTATCCATGAGGTCATCGATAAATATGCACAAAAATTGGCGTCAAGTAGGTTGAGTCTGTGCCTCTCATAGTTGGGATGAATTTAAAAAATATTGAAAATTATTTCCTCTATAAGTTTTCGAATGTTCCAATATTTTAAACATTTACTTCTAGTGTATGTATATATGTATGTATCTATATTTGTAACGGAATCTTTGAACGCTATTTTCACCCACCCACAAATTTTTTCAAGACATTTCATATTAGCATCACGTGTATAGCAAGTCTAATTCCAGCAGCCTCGTAATTGCGGCTCCATAGATCAAAAGTACATTTCATGTACATTCATTCATCAATGAATAAATTATTTGAAAATACACACTTTTACTGTTAAGGAACTAAAAAATAAATAATAATTTTTAATATAAGAATTACTAGTACTATTTCAAAATGCAGAGTTGGTGTAAAAATGTAGTACAGAGCACTCCACAATGAGATAAACCGTCTCGTTTATTATTTCATTATTGTATTAAGAATTTTTTTTTAGTTGAATCAACTATAAAAGCGTTTTTTAGTTTTTTCAATATATTTTATTTTTCAACATTTTCATGGGCGGTCAACCGATTCGAAAGCGTGGAACAGAATGCGATGGAATCTTTTTGTGAGATCTGGTAACAATGTTGCTGGGCTTGGGAGATTTCCATGAGTTAAATGACAAAAAAAAATCTGGTTTTAGCTATCGTGGTTGAAAAAGTCCGGTTTCAATAAAACGTAAAATGGCGTCATGCTGGTTTTTCATTGGTATATCAAGTGACCGGACCCCCTGCTCGTTTGAATGTCTGGAGGTCTGGGTGTACAGAACCAAAAGTTTTTGCAAACTGCAGGTAGACCGACGCTTTACGGTGTTCTTTTTTATTTTCGTGGAACGTGATATTCCTAATTGTTAAGTGAAAACGTAGATTATGGATGCTCTCACTTGGTGAAATCTTCTAAGAAAGACAAGGCTTCAAATTTAAAGCAAAAAGAAAGAAAAAACACTCTTCTTTGTAGAACTATAGCGTATACTTGGATCAACTATAAAAAACTTACTTTACTTCAGAAAACATCAGTTTTGATGTATCTCAAGCTATTGTTGTGGAGCTAATATAATCTAGGTTTATAATACAAAAACTCAAAGGAATATATGCTGATACCACGGGTATTTGTATTTAAGTAACTCTTCAGGAAAAATAGTTAAACATGAATTTAAAATATATAAAAAAACTGGTCCCAATCCCACAAACGCAGAAAGGGCTGGTCGAGTAAGTAAATATGCTTAACTGTATAAATTTAGGAAAAAGTTTCATCAACATTCAAAAAGTACTTTCCAATTTCAGTGTCTAATTCTGGTCCGGACCTAAGGTACTTATATTCTTCGAAAAGAAATCTCCTTAGCCCTTACACTTTTCTAATGATCACATTCGCATTCAGCAGCACCAAAAATATATAAGCACCGTGTCTGGATCGCTTGTCGTCTGCGCGGGTTGCTAGATTGGTTTGTGTTTCGGAACTCGTCCAAAAATAGCCCACCTTAAAAAAATTGTGATTAATCAGAGACATCGGAAACATCCAAACAAACCGCCGCGTCGTATCACATTTATAATACTTATAATAACACTGTTATCATGCTATAAAAAAGTGTTTATGTGTGATAGGTACTGAGAATTTTTTAATTTAATTTAAAATTCTTAAACGATTGGATCAAAAATGAGAACACATCATTTGTTTACTGTCCTTGGCTGACCATGATGAATATTTTCAGATAACTACATCGCGACATAACATGACATACAGACACACTTTTAAGATTGTTTATTTACCAATTCCGACCCTTTTGGAGCGTCTAGACTACACTCAGTGGCGAAAATATTGGCACATCCACTAAAGGGTAAACATGTTGAAGCAACAGATGAATAGAATAGCAACAGACTGAATTCATAATTAGAAGATATAGAAAGAGATGTTTTTTAAATTGAAGAAAAGTTACCTTAGATGTAGGAACATATTACAACTTCTATTTGTGAAACATAGTATAAGATACCGCACAGTTATATCCAAAAACAGTTTTTCTAATAGAATCCGTCTTTCGGTATGTCGGTGTGTAGATCTGGCAGTCAGTTGTTCTGTTGGTCTGTCGGTCAGTTGGTCTGTCCGTGTGTCGATCTGTTTGTGGGGGTTTATTGTTTTCCAGGGATATTTCTGCCAGTGTTATCTCAATTTGTTAATAAATACTAGTAGAAATGGTGTTGGTTAGTTAATTGTCTCCTGCAGTCAGTAAAATTGCATAAATACACGTAAAACAAAAGAATAAGATATACTTCATGCGTGAAACGTCTGACAAACTTGCCATTTTTTGCCTGCATGCTTTTGCCTCAACTTTTCTCGCTGGTCAGACATTAAATGTCGCAGGTTACAGGAAAAATGTATCAATAATAACTTCATATGAATGCTTGAGAATGAAATGAGATCGTGACTAAGGGCCAGCAATCAACAGCGAAACCAGCGGCAAGCACTTCATTGTTCAGAACACATTATGTTACAATGTCTGCAGTGAAAATATTCGAATAGCAGGAAATCCCATCCCTCTACCAGTCCACTGTAACTTGTTGCCTAAAGCTCTGGAGCATGAATTACATTTCCATCTAAAACGTGAAATCAGGTAAAAGCATGAGACCTGGCATCACTGCACGTCACTATACTATCGACAACGGCAGGCAGTTATCAAGCGAATGTACATCGACGTGGCGAAAGCCCTCGCCATCTGTTTTGAATACGGATAAACAATCATCTATGCCTTTTAAGTAGTCGTGATTACAGGGGTAAGAAGTTTATAGACGATAGAACATCTTAAATTAACACCAAAAAAAAATTGATAATTGGCGTAGAAAGTAAAATAATAAACCTCTAATTTTGGATGTGTCCTGCTTTGAATGTAGACGCCACAAGGGCCGCTTTAAAGGGCGTAGCTAGGGCAGTGCAACCGGTGCCAGCACCAAGGGCGTAGTCTGCATGGAAAGCAAAATCGTGGGTTATAGGGGCGGGAAATGCTTCCAGTAGAAAGTTTTTTTTGTTCTTCAGATTGTTTTGCTGTGGATGGGGAGGGGTGTTTGTCCAAAAGGGCGCAAATCACGAAATTTATCATTGTTGCTATCTACGACACTGCCGTTTTACGATATAGCCACAGATATGACGGCAACGAAATCCCCTACCGATACGCCACTGAGCAATGCTCCCAGTCTCGAGTGAAAGTCGGCGTCTGCCGCCCAGCGCGACGCTATACGCGTCACAGCACACTAGATCAAAAACGCTATGGTTCTGGGCCAGGGGCCAAACAATAGAAAACATCTGACGGACGCGGTACTCGCTATACAGTACTCAAACAACCGTCGTAGTACGGGTACGATCGTTCCTAAAGCGACACTTCAGTCAGCGACACCCTTTACATTGGAGGGATTTTAGTGAGAACGCGATAGCTGATGTGAAAGTGCGCGTCGGTTTCATTTAATTTGTCTCCTTTCTCCTGTTGTCATCCGTTCCGCTATGGAGAAAACAGAAGAGGCGTGTGAAGTCGTAGTGCCCTTGCGGCAGCAACCTCTCAAACAGTTAAATAGAATCGCAAAGACTGCACCAGTGGACGTCGAATTTCAGGATTTGACATATTCTGTGACCGATTCCTCCCTAAAAGGAGGTGAGTACTCCTATTTATATCAAGAGATTAGCGAAAATTGTTATCTGGATTTTGTTTTATAACCTAAAACTGAACAGCTGATATGACTGTAAATTTGACATCCCTTCGCTTGGCCGCAGAGGGAGGGTCGGTTTTCAAAACAGTGGCGCTGCGATAAATTTTGAAGTGTAAATAGGGTTATTTATAGTAAGCTTGAGGAATATTCACAATATTATGAAAACATGAAAAAAATACTTAGAAATTGTAATAAAATTTGATATCATAAACAGAAAGTGTCCGCGTTCTGGAAAATCAGGAAAGTACCGGAAAACCGTTAGCTGATACAAGAGGTCAGGAAAAAAATTATATTTTTACCAAAAAAATTCGCGCACCAATAATTTTCCTTCGTCGTCTTTTCTTACCACATAGCATTTAACATTATAAGGGGGGTCTGAGTTTGTAGGAGGGCTCTTTTACTTTACTATTCGTAAATACTTTTTTTGAATAGAGGCCTGTTAAAAATAACATAGCAATGCATGTTTATTAAAAAAAAATCGAAAAAAATAATTTTCAAACTTGGGTTACCAAAACATGAATGAAATAATTTTTGGTCTATTGATACATAGTAACTCAAAGAAATCTATTGACTACTATTAGATTCATGTTCATTTTAAGACTAAAAAAATAAAAAATAGATTATAGTTCAAAAAGTACAAAAAGACGTTTTAATAGGTAACTGAACAAAAAAATATAAGATTTTGTTTAGAAGTGATAGAAAGTCCACTAAATAATTTTTAATATGTTTGAAATAAAACTAGAGATAAACGAAAAAAATATTATATTGCAAAAAATTATTTGATGAAATCTTTATTTAAAACATTTTTTTTGTTAATCTTTTCATTACCATTCTAAACTTATTGAACATCATATAATCATATTGAGTTAGGGGACTATCTCTGTTGAACAGGATCTTAATAATTCAAAATTATTGATCATTCCTGAATTCGGTTTGTTAATAAATCGTTCTTTTTGTTGTTTTAACTATATTTTAATTATAGCAAACCTTGGACCATCATGGATTAGTTCCTACACAATTGGCTGTGGATAATTATTGAGCGATTTTTAATCATAGTGATGAGAATCATACCTTTCGAAGGTAATTAACCATAATTCCAAACAATTATGAGTCGTGATACATGATCAAATGATTGTGTTCACGCCTCTAAGCCTATGATCATTATAAATGATTCATTAAACGTTGCAGGATGTATCAACGTTGTTAACAGCCATTTTTCTACCTACCACAAACAAATACCTACATGAGGAAATGTAAATCTTGCGCCTACCATTACGATAACATTTAAATTATTCATTCCAGTCACAATAGCGCGAGTAGAATTACAAGTGATATGGTATTTAACTTCCCAGATTTTTTCATGATTTGATAAGCAATTTCCCTAAAAATTATGTACATCGTCTACAGATGGATACTTTGTAATTCGCACGCCGATAGGCGAAGTATTATAATCGCGAAAAATTTTGATTTCGAGATATCGTTTTCTTGATGTTTTCAGTCTTATGCTCAACGAAAAACCATGTCACTCATTTTCGTCGGTCTGTCTGTCCTTATGCTGTCTTCTCGTAATCTGTCGGCATCTTAGCGTTTTTCGAAGGGCGCAAATATGTTTCGTTTTAGCGACTTCTACTAGAGATCAAAAAAATAGTGCTTTCTTGGCATCTTAAACATTGATTCAAGTAGTTTGATTCTGTATTCCATTTGGGGTTGTATAAGTTCATTGAAGATTAGATTTTAAAGCTGGTTTTTGAAGTTTGTTTTGAAAATATTCAGAATTTTATGAATCGAACCTAACGCTGTTAATTGTAATCATCGGGGAACAAACTACCTGTCTACCCATTCCACAACGCTGAGGTTCCCCAAAAGTTGTAAGAGGCTCGTTCGAGAAGTTGGAAGTTCTAAAATTAATAGAAAAAATTGTAAATTCTATATTGATGTTTTGACTCCGCGTTGCAGCATTCTCTCGTAAAAACGGAGAAAAGACTGATTTGATTGCTTTATTCTGACAAATAAACAAAAAAAAATGTTTTTGAGGAAAAAATGTGCATTTCTGATCATGGATTTTCCAATTCATTATGTCAATTTTCTAGATCGAGGAATTTGATGTTCCGTGACATGTTATTGTCTGACTGTCTGGAAACTCATCACTTCTATAGCTATGAGAAAATACCGAAGAAAGGTTTTGGTTAAATTTCGAGAAAACTCATTTTATTTGTTTGTTTTGGTGTGATAAAATATGTTATATAATATTTTTAATGAACGTTCGACCCTGATAACTCTCCTTATTTGTTAGATATATGATGGTCACAAAATTGCATTAAAAATACTAAAATGATTTCAGACGTGTTGAATCAGTATAAGCAAGTTTTGGAAAATTGAGGAAGCTTTGAAAAACTTAACAATTTTGGATTTCCTTTATAGATAACCTCCCACAAAAGCAGAAAGCTTATCGCGCTGCTCTGTAAAGTGTAACTTCCAGAAAATAAATTCTCCGGCAGCTCGTTCCACGATGCTGATGTTCTCATAAAGAATGATTTCTGAAAATACTCGCACGAAATTTTGAAAGCTCCACCTGTTGAGAGCAAGAAGGTTAAGCAGCATATCATTGTATGTGTATTGTACACTTATCATTATTCGTAACAGCACCATGAAACTAGAATATATAAGATAGGAACAAATTATCCGCTTTTTTGGGATGTTCCGGGCTTTGAAGGCACTTTGTAATGTTAGGCGCATTCACTAGACGTATTGCGATTTTCTGGAGTTCAGAAGCTTCAGGAAGTGAACCGTTGAAAATACGTCCTCCTACTAAACGACATTTTTTAGCGACACCACAACAATCCACTAACGAATTCATCACTCGTGAATGATTTTAATAACCTCTTGATAAGATTATGAGCTTTTATACGTTTTTTATCATTGTCTGGAAATTTTGCTCAAGGTAATAAACCGTGATGCTTGTGTATGAAATAAATTCAAATACCGTCATGCGTATCGGAGAGGGTCACCTTAAAAAACGTCGAACAGCACCATCAAAGGCGGAGAAATGCAGTAGCCACCTCGGCACCGGCCACTCTGGCCTAGTGAGAGAGCTCAATCTATGTTCATCCTGTTTCGCTCTTTAGTCCATATTTCGCTTCGATGTAGTCGTTACTTTGTCAAAACAAGATATTACACAAATGCGGGACATTAATGTGTAATTCCTGTACACGAGGTAAGGCGATAAATTCTGTAACATTCCAAGATTCCCTGGCCATCTGGCAACCCTACTCTGAGGTTGATCGTTCTCAAACGGTATCTATTGAATGAACTTGAAAAATATTCCGTCCACCCACAAATCTTTGACACAGAGCAGGTAACAAATACAAATAACGCGCAATAAACGTTCTGTTTTGATATCCGCAATGAAAAGCAAGTTTACTGTTGGTAGTAGTATGTGAAAAACTCACTTGAACAAATCATTGGAATCTTCTTGCAAACCCTTATTTTCATTTGCCAAGAAGCGAGAAAATATTGTGATTGCGATGTATTTCGAACGCGAGATATTGATTTTTGATATTTTATGACATACATCACGAAACACCATGTCACACATTTAGGTTGGTCTCTCTGCCTGACCGATAATCCTTCGCCCCTTCTGTAACTCAGAAGGTTGCTAGTATGGCAGGGCCAAAAACCCTTAGTAATTTTTGAGAATTGCGAGTGGTGGCGGACTTACCCTCAAAAACAAAAAAAACCAAAAAACGCGCTCATCAAACTTCTTTTTTAGCCATTCCTAATCTAAAGACGTTTCTTACACACCTTTTAGGCACAAATAATTGTTGACACATCTACTGTCAAAAATGCAAATCATTTTACTACCACGCCAATTGGCCGAGAGGTATTGTAATCACGAAACATTTTAAATTTGGGAAATTATGTTCCACGACCATATTTTCTGACCAGATTTACGTTAATATTTAAGCCATCGTCAGACTACAAAATTGCCTGTATACACAACTAACTAGGTTCTAGCACGGATATAAAACTAGAGATCTCAAATCTAGCATTTATTGAGGTATACACATAGCAAACATCCAACAATCGTCGTCAGAATGTCCTTAAGCTGTTTCATGCCATAAAATATTCTATTTCTCAAGACGTTTACCTCCTCAAGATATTTCATGCCCAAACTCGACAATACATTAAGAGGAATAGAACTTTCCCAGTACTCATTTGGAAATATTCCAACGATAAAGAAGTAGTTCTATTTCAACCGTTAACAGACACCTAAACTAACATTCCATTAATATCTTTAAGTAGAAAATTCCAGCAAATATTTTACACTTGGAATTTGAAAATCGCTTGAGGTAGCGGGTTGTATTTGATAGTAGCAATATCATTTAATATCTCAACTAACCTCATTGCTAATAGCCTTCTTATGAATCATTAACCATCTGTATTAAGTGCACGTTTTGGATATATCACGATTCTTATATACGACTACGTTTGTTTCATCGATCTATTTAGGGAACTTGACCTTCTAGCAAATTGAACCATAAAGTAAGATAGATACAATTACAGAAGGTCGATGGACACTATGAACATTTTTGTAAATCTATACGATTGCAATGACTCCATGCATTGGAGATTTGGATGCAGTGGTACTGTTCTTAAAGATTGATTTTCATAGGCAAATCTTGATACATCATGTACGGTTGCCAATTATGAATCCGGTATTGAATGAATTGTAGTTGTTTTATAAAGCATTGCCGAGTCTGTCCTTTTCTTATCAAATATGAATACTTAACCGTTTAATAAACTAATATTTTGTGCTTTATAACAAAAGAAGTGGGATTGACTCACTCGCTTTATCAGCTTCCGAAATTCTTGATACTGCGGAATTTCGAAATCGCATATTGTGTCGGTAAAGTACCCCAAAGAAGCACTCCACGCTTTTCCACAATAAAATCGATAACAAAGTCTGGATAATTGAAGTGTATCTCTACCTTTTAGTGTGGTTTGCTCCCAGTATAGTAAGCCTGTGATATGTCAGAGTCTCACAGTGGCATAAAATTTTATCTACGGAAACGTTTATAGCAAATCTAGCGTAGAAATCAATCGAATTTGTCAGCTAATCATAAAACAAATAAATGAACTACAGCTGGGCAGAACAAACGTAACACGTAAAGACCAACAAGTCAGCCGAAAACTGAGACGTCATCTGAATTAATCAGGCCAACGACACCCCGGCCAAATTAGTATAAATAGCTATCGTCAGTTTACCTGAAGACGATTGAACATAAATCCGTCGAAACGTTGTTATGCTCAAAAATTAAATAGACGATGGGAGTCCAAAACGCAACTTTTGCTCTTGCACCCATTCTGAATCTCTATTTGACTAGTCATATTTTTCCAATATTCTTTTTCATCAAGATCCCCGTCCATTTCATGGCTGCATCATAAGTGGAAATTGTAGATTCATCACTGTCAGGCCAAGAACTTTTGGCGTAAGCCTCGTATCTTCAATGACTTTGCAAATGAGGATGGAGTTGACATAATAAACGACTAATTCGATTCTAATAACTGTCAACCAGGGGTAATACTAGTTCTTTATACAGGGAATTTCGTAAAAAATCCTTGTGACAATTTTCCATTATAATTTAGTAATCAGTATAGTAATTGTTCACGGAATAATTCCTATTCATTAGAGTGGTCACGCTCCTAATGGACTTGCTCATTTTAAGTCACTTTTCAGGTATGCTGTTATTTTACCTACATTATTGTTGGAAAGGCCTGGAATATTCCACCAATAGACGCCATAATGATTCGTTGAAGAAAGAAAATCGTATCTTTTCCATAATATACTATTTGGAGGGTAACCTAACACACCGCGAAAAAAAAATAGCAATTCGGTCCTTCTCACGCCTTAATATGAATTTATTTTCAATTCATGTGCATATAAAAAACATCTTCGACGATGCCATGGATTCTAGGAGAGTGTAAAGTATGAGTACTCAAAGCCTAAATACCCAATAATATGTCTAACAAGTACGAAGAATTACCGGGGTTACAAAAGTCTATAGATCACAAAACTAACGTAATTATAAGGATTTGGATAGGATTTTTAAACTGTTCTTAGTTGGAATTGATTTAAAAAAATATCGAAAAATTGTTTAAAAATCTCGAAAGTCTTTTGGTTTTCAAAAATTTCGGTATTTCTTAAATAATCAGCAGCTCTAAAATCTGATCACAATATTCAATAAACTGAGTCATCTGCTCGTAAAATATAGAGTCAACTTAATTGTTAGGTTACGTTACGCTGTTAGCTGATCTTGGTAGCGTCAATACAATAAACATTATCTATGACCGAATGTAACCCACATAGATACTCAACTGCATATCACGTGTGAATATGATTATTTCTAAGAAAACAATTTTCGGATGAAGTTCCTATAACTGTACAAAAGTAAATACAGATATATGTATGTTAGTTTTCGTTTTTTGTTTAATCACTGTATTTGGGATCAATCTGGCGAGTATATGAGTAGTACTTGGAGTAATAACCCCCATATCTGACTTGAGTTTTTTAATGAACTGTTTTATACAAAGAAAAATATCTCCAAATGAAGAGCTTCACACAGAAAAACGAACAGCAATTATACACTAAGAAAACGGCCAGTCGTGAAGACTGAAAGACGCCCAATGCTCGAATAATCTTCGATCATGATTCTGGAGCTTAACATCAAAAATAACATGTCTTGAGAGGCGGCGAGGTTCAATTCCGCTTTAAAAAATTGTACTCAATGGAACCACTCCTCTACACTGTTCAGATCAAAACATCTCAGCGCCAACTTGCTTGACTGTGTGAGGATGCGTTCGGAAGCTCTTCCTAAAGCTTCTTGACTCAATTCAGAAAACTGCAAGTAGTCTAGTGATGCGCCTGATTATATTTCTAAGGAGCAAAACGTACCCTTACAGTGTGGAAGTACCGAGTCAACCTACTTGACTCGAGTTTTTTACTTCATTTAATCATTGCCGCACCGGAGCCACGAGGGGTTAGTCCGCCACTGTAAATACTTGTACATTATTACACTGGTGATAGTCATAAACAATGGGAAAATGACAAAATAATACCTTCCCGCCCATGAAGAACATGTGGAGAACGCGATCTAGTCTTGTAATTTCTGAGAAATTTGACATAGAGTTCGAGAAAATCACGATCGAAATCAAAAGTAGATCAGAAGGTGAGTCATCTGAACATGAGAGTTTTTGTATTTATATTTCAGAAGTGATGTATACGTTTTATGATGTTTGGTAACACATACATCACAAAAAAATCATTTTAATCATGTATTACCATCTGTCTGTCTGTCCGGTTTTCCTTGGCCCCTGTATAACGCGAAAACTAACATTTGTATTTTAATGACACTAATTTACTACTGTGGATGTACTGAAGGATGTTTGTAGTTTTTGGAAACCGGTGCTTTTGTCGAAAAACGAAAAGTCCTCAACCTCGCCCAGGAATCCTGCGTACATAATTAGACAAAATTGTTCATACATTGAATTTGCATTCAAAACACATGTGTGATAGATTTTTCAATGATATTTTATGATGGATTCGACTTATGAACACATTACATTTCGAATGATTGGTACAGATTTAAAACCATTTGTTATTTCATGTGTTATACCACATTGATTGTTATGTCTTAAGGAGGCAAATTTGTTACACTTCAGCTTTCGTCATATCGCATTATACTCGTTAACAATTACCAAAGTGGTATTTATAATCTCGAAAAATAGCGACTGTATTTCACGTGTAATATTACAGTTTATTGATGATGTTGATTGGGTATTCGAACTGTTGATTGAAGCTTTGGAAATATTGAAGGTGTCCAAAGCTTTCGGAATTTTGTAAATAATAATAGATTTCATAATTTCCACTTCCACTCACTTAAGCTTGTTATATGCTGCGATCACACCCTTATCTGAGATGTGTATATAAATTGGCATTTAGAAACTCCGAAAAAATGTGTGCTACTGCGTGATCCTAACCTGACGGTTTAGTTTGAAATTTGAAAGAAGAATGGTTTTCCGGGAGGTGCACCTAAAATCATCGGCGTTCTAAATCGCGTAAGCAGTGCCCACTAAGCTCAGTTGGCTAATGCGTCTGACCGGCAATCAGAAAGTATGTGATTTGAATCCGGAAATTTGTCAAGTAAAATTGAGAGTTTCTAAATGAATTTGAATATTGTTTTCCATTTTACGGATTAACAAGTAACTAATTGTCACCGATAGGTTAATACCGAAAAGTACAGGTTGATGACGAGCCATATGTATACTTATAAAGTACTATATTAGAAATTCTTATTTTTGTCAATTTGAAACATTTACGCTTTAAGTTGTCGTTATCTTACCTCTGTAGCATAATATTAGCCATTACCATTAACTACGACTATCTATCAATAAAATAACAGCAAATTAATAACAGTCACATTAAGGACAATAACAATCATTATCCTCCTTATCACAAAAATATAACAAATCGACGACCTCATACCAATTATTTTTTTCATGGAAATTGCAATATATCTCATGCAACTGAAGGCTGCTATATTATCTCCGAAACTATATGAAAGTTATTATTCATTATGGACACTACTCATATGTTTTTATTTTATTTTTGTATTTATTTATACAATGAACTATATGCACTTTAGATGCTCATAAAGTTACAAGAAATCAACAGAACTTACTGAAAAATTTTGGCGAACTTCTTTGAGGTTGAGAAGAAGTTTCGTGACCAAGGGGAAAATTTCGTTTCCAAAACGGGCATTATATTGCATTATCTTTGGCCACGAGAAGGGGCTAATTCCAGTCATTACCACCCTCTCTTGGATCCACGACTGATGCAAGTAGGTGATATTTAGGAAACGCGTTACGTTGAGGCCTCTACACACAAGCTGCATTTGGTTTGCGATTTTGTCCAAACAGTGGCGTATCAAGGATATTTCGTCACAGAAAGTAGTCACTTGCAAAGTGACAACAAATGACAAAATTATGCCGATTTAAAATCAATGTCAGCCACCGAAAAGTAGCGGCCGCCTTAGATCGTATTCTGGGAAACTCGATAGCAGCGACAAAGGTGGCAGGACAGGGTGTGCGGCGAATTTAAAAATTTCCCTCTGATCTATTTTGGAAACACTTTTGCTGCTCCATGTATGAAACACAAGATCCTGGACACGCCCCTATTTTGATCAAATTGCATGCGAAATCCTGCATATGTGTAGAGGCTTTTGATTTCACAACTTTTTAAAACAATGTTTTTTGCTTCATTTTCTCGGACGAATAATATCTGATTTAATTTTCCTATTGAACTGCCACATAAAATGTATAACACTACAGGATTTATTCAGATGAAATTGTGTATGGTTTCACAAACGACACGTCTCGTTTTAATATTTAATGGATAAAACCATATAGGTTATTCTATGATAAAATCAAACAGAAACAGAGTTTTATTTGTGAAACCTTGTGTTTTAATTACATAATTATCCTCATCTGAATAATAGAAGAGTTTCTCCAATTACTGGCATATATAATCTATATAATTATTGAATTTACTTGAAAACGATGTAATTTTTGTATTATATTACTGGGAAACAATTCTCTGAAGTACCATCTGGTCATACAGAGGAAAATATCAGTAATCAACAGTATATATTACCAAGTTTTATTACATCATATTGTGGTTAGTTATTGTTATTAGAAGCATATGCATATATTTAGGGAAACACTATCTATTCAATTACAGTGTTTATGATGATACCATAAAAAATGATTGTTCCTTGGAATAATTAAACTTAAAAAATCCAATATCATCGATTTCAATTTCTTAGTCCGATTTTGTTAAAAATTTAGAGATCGGTACGCAGTAAGGCCAATCTTTGGTCATAGTTAATAAAATTGCTATAATATACGTTGTTTTCATGATTAATTGTGTTAGCTATGGAATTATTCACAAAAAAAAAACAAATAAAATTCTCCAAATTCGTTTATAAAGGTAGTATCATTCGATCATTTTTGACGTTGTCAAAAATTATTTTGTAGTGGTGAGAAATGTTGGTTTCTGCGTTTCTGAAATTCTTGATTTGTTTAAAAAAAAAATCGGCTCATAAATTTCTACATTCACTAAACTTTATTATCCATGTGGTATATCCCCTTATTTGGTTGTCAACTCTTATATACCAAAACATAAATTCCGCTGTTTTGTTGACGTCACATCAGAGGTTGCCTGTGATAAAGCACCAAGGTGTCACAGCTCCCCACGTGCCGCCACTGCGTCACATCTTAATTGAATATCAACAAATTAACAAAACGTGATGTAGCTCTTTTCATATATTAGTTACAATTTACGTGATAATTATTATAATATATAAATATGTAAACAGAAGACATCATAGCCAACACAACTAACTATTATTACGGACAATTTTATCCAGCGAAATAAAAATATAAAAAGCATAAACGTGTTGGAAGTATTGAGTCCATCTACTCGAATATATTTTTCATTCCTCGCAAAATATCGAATACCAGCGGATAGTTTTGTTTTTCAAAGCGCACGTTCTTTACGTGTATGAGAGAGCAGAATTTGGCATGCTGTCCAGGTCTTTAGTGCTCTAAAGTCACGTCGTCGTCGTCGTCACCTGAGTCTCTCGGCGAATATATAAATGTCTACCTCCCCGTCAGGATGTGTATTTGTGAGTTTTAAGTGCACTGAGTGTCATACAGCACACCAGGAAGTATGACATCTTGCCTTTTGATGTGTAAATTTATATATCTAAAAGTTCACATCCACTTTTCGTGTGGAGTGCGTTAAAATTTAATAAAACGTCAAGGATTAAAAACATAGATCTTTGATACGCCAATCCGAAGCCTATCGTGCTCCATAAGCGCTGCGAGAGGATAAGCGTCTATTCACATTGATCTTTAAACGCTGATTGTATTTATCGGGTAACAAAAACCCCGGTAGCTCATTCCACAACGCCGAGGTTCTCCAAAATAACGACTTCTGGAAGAGGCTTGTCCGAGGCGTTGTAAGCTCGACCTGGTGAGGATTCGTCCGTTGAGCTCCTCTAGTTTTTGCTGTACTGGTGTCTCTTGGTATTATTATGCAAGATAGCTGAGTCAAACATCTGCCATGATAATATCTATAAGATAGAGGTAGGTCAGCCACCCTTCTTCGATGTTCTGGACTGTGGAGGTCCTTTGTGAGGTCAAGCGCATCCACTAGACGTGTTGCTCGTTTATGGATTGTGTCCAGAAGCTTGAGGGAGTGCTTGGTCTGATCTGAGTCTTGTATAGTAGCGGAGAACATAATTTTCTGAAATGTTATTGTTGATTTTAATTCCCAGATGCTTGATGGGAGATGATTAAAGTATTGTGTGTCCTTTCATCTCCACGGCTGGCAGATCAGCAAGCGACTACTTTGTCAGTCAATCGTGAGCATGTGTGTAAAGTCTTTAACTCGATCGGGGGTAGTGAGCAGATGGCGTAGTCCACTAGGACCAATACAACATCTGAGTATATTGATTTACTAATAATAAATTATATAATTTGCTGGAACATTGTAACTGACGTGCTTATCTTGCTGCAAAAATTGGATGATCCTAGTTCAAACAACAAATAGTTTTTAGATTAAAAAATTAATGATCACGTCAAGGCCAGCTGTATTTACATTATCACAAGTATCAAAGTGCGTGTAATGTGTGATTGAAAGTAATGTGACTGAAAATATTTTCATAGATAACGTCTGGCAAAGGCAGAAAGCTTATCGCTCTCTAGAAGCGCTGTCCGCTCATTCCACAACGCTGAGGTTCTTCAAAAGAAAGACTTCTGAAAAGGGCTCTTTCGAGGAGTTGGTAGCTAAACCTTTTAAGGATGCGCCTCTTGGGCCTCTCTAGTGTTTGCTGTACTGGCGTCTCTTGATGTTATTATGTGAGACAGCAATTCTGAAGACCTCAAATAAAAAGGAGTGAAAAGTATGAAATTTATATAAAGCCTCCAAACGTACAGGCCTCTCTTCGAAGGCTTAGGTTTCTAGGATCCCTTCGATTGTCCGGGCCTGGCTGCACCTCCTACGTGAAGGCATCGGTTTTTATTAAATATCTGAATCGCATTTTAGAGCTGTTGATCTTTTGGAGTTAAATCCACAAAACAGATTGGATCTTCTGGAAGAATATTCATCCTAAAATTTTCTGAACAGAACAGGAGCAGAACAAACTTGAATATCATAGTAAACAGGGTAACCGGTACATCAAATATACTGTAATATATATGGCGTATTATTATATTGAACTTTTATCAATGTATCGAAAATATATTCCTCCGTTAAAGTACCGCTATTCGAAAACGAAGTAGCACGTTGCCTATTACACCTTTTGCGTCAGGTCAAAAGTAAATTATATGTTAATTTGCAAATAAACGTTAACTGGATTGCTCCAATTATTGTTAGGAATAAAGTGCATTTTCGCAATATTAAACGTCTCCATAATTATAGTCCTCATACTTTGTGTTGGAGCATCATCGAAATTGTTTTCCTAGTACGTTATAGCGACAATTTAATTCAAGTGGCTGATAATACTCAGCTGCGAAAAAAATTATACAGGGTCCTTGAATGTTATCTCCAGAGAATATAACAGATGAATCTAAAATTGTACAGGAATATTGAGCATTCCTTTACGCGACATAACAACGCTGTTGACCTCATTCAGCATGACGTTGCAGAGGATAAAATCACACGCGACAAATGACATCATACTATTGCCATTAGCGCGCTTGAGTTTGCCTCGACGCCTTCCGTCACAGTATCCCCATGTACGTGTATCGTGGATACGACAAAATCTTTCTTCACGTTCTCAACGCATAATCCCACTGCGACGAAGTAGTAGTGGTATGATATGAGTTTGTGATAGATAGATTATAGAGCCTTGATAAATGCGCAAAGTCCTGGTTTGTCAATGTTTTCAAAACAGTCAGAAACAAGATGCCATTGCTTTAGTTAAGCGTGAATTCACTGATTACGTGATCTACTAGCCTGACTGCCTGTATCTCCGTACTATGCTCAGATTGTTTACAATAGTATCAAAATAGATAATCGTGTGAACGTAAACAATATGTTGATAAGAAATACCACAATATTAATTATACATGTTAGGAGTTCAAGGACAACATCTGCAAATGCTCTATACCGGAACAGCGAATTCCTCAGAGTTGAAATCACGTGCGCATTTTGTTTATGTGATTCAGCATTGCTTGTGCCACCCTAGATTCGGGGAGCCCAGGTCATCTTTATTCTCTCAATATACAGGGTATTTCTAGATGATTTAGTGAAGATCACAACAGTTCCCGCACAAGGGATCCCCTTTGGGTTATCAAGGACTTCTTTTACCAGGTACTTTGTAAGTGAAAATGAAAGATGTACAATCAACACACACCAAGCTGAAACTAAGAAATCTGGAATAAAGGATCTCCTGCATGGACCGAACACGACAGAATGATCGCTTAGACAGAAAGTCACAGTGGTTCAAGAAATCAGTTTTTGTCGCTTGCAATAACAACATATGTACCAGGACTATTGTGTAAATTAAACTATATGGCGACTAATCATATATAAATCAGCAGATAGACTGTATTTAAACATGATGTGCATACGCATCAGTCTAGTAGCTTGACTCATCACCTACGAAGACCGGGTGGTATAAAACAGGAGAGGAATTTGTTTCTCATTTCACAATCGGTACATTATGCTTTAGAAACGTAAACTCAAGACAATGGATAGTGTTATTGAAACTTCCAGATTATCTGAAAATTCCAAACAACGATTTGAAAGAAGCATCAAACAGTACTCATTTTTGTGAGAGCGTTCAGGCTTTCAAATGACAGCTGTCGAATGGCTTTCGAATAGTAGGCACTAACCTCTGAAGATGCTAGCCACTCATTCTGGCGAAAGGTTAAAAAGAAATGCCAACCGATGGCGGCCCAAATATCCGAATAACCTAGAGTTTAGTATTAATCCTCACCAAGTTCTAACTTTCAACATCAATCAACTTGAACCGGCCTTTTCCGTAAGTCATTCTTTTGGAGAATCCCAGCGTTCTCAAATGAGCTGGTAAGAAGTGTGCTGTCATGTTATCAATGTTATTTAGATATTTTTGTTTCTTTGTACTGTGATAAAGGATGCAGAGAAAGCGATTTATGACATTTCTAAATCTTGTAACCAAAGTGGTCATTATTGCTACACAAAAATGTTCGGAGGGTTGAAGTGATAATGATCCAGCAAGGACACCTTGAAAATGAATCTCCAGATAGATCTGTCGGTAGGTAATAATAAATACATCAGGTATGGGCATGCTTCAATATCATAACATTGTTGGAATAAATTAAGTTGCATTGTATATTGTATACTAAGAAGAAAATGGATGAAAACAGGGAACATAGAATTTATTTGGCCCCTGAGAAAAACCATATAATAACTTGAGCTTCATTCTCAGAATAACATTGGAATTAAGGTATCTAAAAATAGTCCCCAATAACACCCATGCAATAAGTCACATATAAAATCAGTTTACTTTCAAAATAACGATAACCTTTATGTATCTCTTATATACCAATATTTTTCATTACTTATAATCACAAAATGTTTTCGCAAACATCCTGCAATACCGATTTTTTACTTAATTGAAATTACAAGATTTACAGCCTGCGTGTCATAGCCTTGTCCGGATTCTATTGTAAATTTATCACAGAACACTGCTTTTTGATTTTAGTTTCTTGTATTCAAAACGAGAATTTTGAACTCTTACTATTTTTCTTAGTTTTCGGGCTTTGTATATGTTGTATAGATCACACATTGTGTTTACCGTTATTCATAGCTATATTATAAGATCATAATTAAACATCATAATAGTGTCGGCACTACTGAGAGATAGAAAAAGATATAAGCAAATCTTATACCTCTGTTTAGTGATCTTATTCAAACACCGAGTGAAGCTTCACCAGACGAGCTTCAAAACGTACCATTCAAACAATATGCGCTCATTTTATACACATTGTCAGGAAAAGAGTACAAAAATTTGCCCTTGTGATAAAAACTACAATAATGATTACCTAACAGGCAAACGCGGCATCTAACGTGATGAGAATATCGAATTGATTCCAAACAGATAAAAGTCACATTTGAATACAAAGGCAAGACGCGTGTGACGTCAGAGGTAATTAGGTTGTTGTCGGTATATACACCGAATTGCAATTGTGTATTCATGCCATTTTGTAGTGGTCTAGATCTTTGTAGAACCATCCAGGAATTTCCACTGCTACAGGAAATTGGTTGACGCATTTGATATTTCCAGCCACATTAAAATGCTGATGATATTTTTGTCATACATAAGGAAACGCCACTACTGTGAGTGGCATACCTAATTTGTGAACTACCTGACTTTTTCTTGCTGCGCCAATCGGCTGGGAAGAATTGTAAGCGCAGAAAATGAGATGGCAAAGTTCTAGTTTTTGAAAATAAGTGGCGGCGAAATAATTTCAAAAATTGTCAAACGCTCAAACTGTGATTTTGGAAGTTGTGAGGTTTGGAATCCCTGATCATCAGTCAAGTACAACATACACAAACACACACACACAGATAGACATATATTTGTGCTTGTTGTGTATAAATAATGATGTAATCATTTGTACTATGTTATTCTTGACTGCAACCTGTTGTTAGACATAGATGATTATTCACACATCTGCCTTTAAAACAGATGAAAAAATTGTCGATACCTCCGAATTTCACAATACATCTGACTCATGAATATTTAAATTTTCAATACATTTCGGATATTTCAAACCAATTTATATCGTTTATATTTTTCCATGTTATATGGCATTTTCAGAGAGTGTTTTGTGTTTTAGAAGCTCTTACTATTACTATACTATTAATTACTAACTGATTATTGCAAGTGCAGAATATTGTGATCGGATTTAATGAATTAATTATGAAATTTTTTTTCGTAAGTTCAAATTTTTCTCTGGGTTACGCCAGCTAGGTAATAGAGGAAATAATTTTATCTTCTCTTGGTCTCCCGTACTATTCACTATTTTACCACTATCTATTGACAATATTTCTTGCGCCATCAGCTGCTCAGAACATTTTGTTGCAGCAATTTCTGACTAAAGTACCCATTAACAACTGTAATCTTAAAAAGCAAATATTCTTGTTATCTCCGCGTTAGTTCATTATCCTACGTCAGCCTTGTGTCCAAATTCGCATTTGTGAATACAAATATTGAAAGGAATTTCGTTATTGCAACACGCGTAATTACGTATAACCAATTTACCTAATTTTATTTCAGCATATCATATAGCAATGTCCAAAAGTGATAGTTTGTTATACGGCTCAAGAGGCAAGTGGTTTGACATGCGCTTCGAGGCATTTTCTGGCAAGGCACCTCTTACCTTAATTTTGATTGATACATCTTCTTATAATCTTCATACATAGATCCGCAATTAACTAGCTTGTTTCTGTGCTATTCTCATTATACTCGAGAAACAGAAAATAGATAGTCTCGTTATCGAAACTTTGCAATCAATTACTTCATGTCCTAACATTGTTTTTGTAACTCTGGCAACCTTGATTCAACCCTTCCTGTGTCGCAATCTTGCTCACAGCATGGCTGATGAGTTAGGTTACTTCCATGTTTTCACCGAGGGATTAGAATGCACCAGCATCTTTTCCGCCATTATGATTACGAGGGTCTCGCTGAAAGTTTTTAGATACAGAAAAACTACAAGGTTTTTCAAAAAACTATTCTTTTCAACATATTCTCTCCCTATCTCAATACATTTACGCATTCAGTAAAACCACTTGTCAAATTTTTGTGACCAACGTTTCTTTAAAAGGGTGCTAATTTCCTCCTCAAATGCAGCGATTGATTCTTCATCGGTGAAAAAATTGCGACCTCGTAACTTGTACCTCGACCTGTGCGTGGCTCATCATCGAGTTTAAACTCAGCAAACCAATTAAAAACTGTAGCCCTAGAAGGGGCAGAGACCCCAAAGCAACTCACTAAACTTTCATGACATTCCGCTTGTTTTAGTCCCTTTTTATAGTCATACAAAATCATGGCTCGAAAATCGCGACAACCCGGTTCCATTTTCACGTTAAAATTCGGCCAACACTTAGTTGCCTTCGAGACCATGGCAAGGTAACTACTGAACGATTCAAACGCTGCCTTTGCGTGTAAGCACTTACAACTTTAAACAAAGTATCTGCATGCTCAAACTTGTTTAAACTTGTATAGGTTAGGAATATCTAAAGACTTTGAGCGTAACCCTCGTATTTTCAGTTTATTTCAAATACAGAGATGTTGAGCAAATTAATCAGTAGCAATATTTGTAAAATAAGATAATCAGTTGTTTACATCTGTTCAAGTACGCCGTTTAAGGAAGCATGAACCTAGAGGAGCACGTTAACATAATCTGATAGTAAATGTACTTTATATCCCATTTTCGAGGACCATAATGTTGATAGCAACTCCGCTCCACTCATGATAAACGTAAAAGTCAAAATGTCGAAGCTCTGTAGATAATCCGAAGTATGAGTATATCATTTAGACAAGGTGTTTTCCTGTTCTCAATGATCCTCCAGTTGTTTTTTCCAAATAATATCGTAGGTAACTTCTAACTCTAAATCGGCTGTAATGTGACCTGCAGATTTAACTAACCTTATGAATGTAATCTGAGAAATTAGATACTATGAAAGATGAGATAAAGATGAAGATAAAGTAATAATCTGTTACTTCGGAAAATGTGGTGTTACTGGATATATCGATCAAATGTGCAAAAAATAATCATAATTATTTGTTATTTTATAAAATTAATCGTAAATGTTCACTTCCTAACCTTTTACTCTGCGTTTACTGGATAGCGCGTTCCAAAACGATGTTTTTGCTATTAAGTAATTTTTGTTGTAACTGTTATAGCCAAACTAGTGATATACGTTGGGGGTTGTTATGATCAATTTTATGTATAATTTGAGTACCAGATCATTCCTACTAATACGAAACATATAGTTCTGATATAAAATCGAGTACAATTAATTCGAGCATTCACGTAAAATTCTGATTTCATTACAAATAGGAATGTTTCAATAACATTTTCGGCTTTCAGTATCTTGAGAATTTACTTATCACAACGTTTCAAGTGATGTGGTATCTTCTGTCATCTTCAGGTGAAGAACAACAACCAAAGAATGATACTTGCAAACGAAAAACTTCAACATTAGAGCGTTATTTTTATTCGAATTGATTTTGAATACAATACAATAAAAAAAGTTCACACACTTTTGGCTGAAGCTATATTAAAAGTCTCAGAACGTCTCTCCTTGAATGGTGTTTACAGTTCATAATAATCATCTGCAACGGAAATAGGTTAACAGACTCATGCAATAAACTAGTCGATGGAATCACATCTCACCTCAATAACAAATTAGCACCAATATTGAATGTTAAGGTGATATTGAACGCTATTGAATAGTGATCGATCGCGTTTAACGCGTTGGACTGCCTTTTCTGAATTTGTCCACCATCTGTCTTTGTAGACCGAGGAGCATTCTTGCAAGACATCTTAGGTCTTGTATGTTGAACAACATAAGTTGGTCGATGTATATTTGACTGCAAACTTTTCTTTTCCAAGCATGAATGAGGAGGAAAGTGTTGAAAAATTTTAAAATTTCATACAATACGTATTTTATATATTTTATGGTGTCTATATTCCGGAAATCTGCGTAACTCATTTCAGTCGGACTGCCTGTCTCTCTGTTGGCGTTGTTGTCACCGCGTAGTATCAGTAACCGGTGCACATAATTTGATGAGATTTAGGGAGGGATATGACGCAGGTATATCGTGAATAATGCCCAATGTCTTAGAAATTGGTGCGTTAGCGGTGAAGTAGTAAAAAATTTCCAAAGTTTGCAATTTTTCAAAAAATTTCATATATTCCAATATTTACAAACTTTCAGTACGCAGAATAGACAGATACAACTACAAATTAAATACAAACTCAATCTACTTGACGCCATGCATGATTTGTATTTGCTTAAAATGTAGTAATCTGTAACAGAATTCGTTAAAGCATAGTCGTAACAAATTAGCCCCTTTTAGAAAAAATTGGATAAAAAAACTAGCTTCATAAGTTGGATGTATTATAAAATTCTTAGCCCCTACTAATGAAAAAAATCTATCACTTATCTACTTTGGAAGCACCTGTTTTAATAATCATCTATGTCTAAAAAGTATGGAGAGTTACGGAATCCAAAAATCCATAGATTGACGTCGGTACCCAGCAGAAATAAAATTCTAGATAATAATTCGATATTAGTTTGTAACATCAATACTTATTCTATTATAATTACATAAATTCTTATTTCTGAAAAACTGTTGTCATTAAAATATGGATTGCCTGAATATAATAGATGCTAATTGCTAACAGACTGACATTTATATCTTCATATTTTATGTATACCCGACTCAAAGTCATAAAGTATATTACTTCCTAATTATTTTGTCTCGTTCGATATTGAACGTGACATTGACATTGACGATTTGTTCCCATACAAGTTTAGTGTAAGGACGAAAGCATACTTAATGATACGAATGTGCTATTTAATCGAGTTTTTGTCTGAGGTCATGTTTTCTACTATTTTTTGAAAGAATTACTTTTCGAAAAGACTCGTTCGAGGTATCGAATATTTATCATGGTAGATAAAGGCTGTCAAGTTAGCCGAATGTTAGTAAATATATCCGGTGAATCTATGGTTTTAATAAGCGGCCGAAATAAAAATATTATGAATCAGTGTAACATATGATACCAAGATGCATATGAATTGTTTTCACACATTCATCAAAACCAGGTTTTTCTAGAATATGATAGATATCACGCCTTTGGTAATGAGTTTCCTTATAATTACTGTACGAGTATGTCTGCTATATGGCTTTATAATGACTTTGTTGATGTTGGATCGTTTTTTCAGGATGGCGACAACTGCTGCGGTCTGTGAGCGGCAAATTCCGTTCCGGGGAACTGACGGCCATCATGGGCCCCTCCGGAGCTGGAAAATCCACGTTACTCAACATTCTTGCTGGATACGTGTAAGTTTTCTGTCAATAAAAATAATGGTGTCGAATAGTATTGTAGTGTAGTAGTATTTTGGAAGCATTGATCATTTGGAATTGAATTGAAAAATTATTGTAAATCATTTATAATATATACTTTGACAATAATCCCAAATTTTAGTTTCCTAAAACGCCCATGATTTATCATTTTTTTATAACTCTAAACTAAGTGCATTAGCAGTTCTAGAAGCTGATCAATACCATCAGTAAACTGATATCACCGCATGTAGAATGCAGAGTCGACCTTCTATGCGCCATTTTTAACAGGCTTTATAGCATATCGTAGTTATTTTGTATCGTTAATTCACTTAAAATGCAGCAATCTTTTGTAGTAGCTGCTAAGATGGAAGTGGTTCAAAATAGCCCTCTTTAGAGAAAAATTTAACTACGCCCTAAAACGTCGTACACCTTTGAAAAATTCAATGCTTGTAGATTTGCGTGGAAAATTCAAAATGCATAAAAAATGTATGTCGACAATACTAATGGAATCCAAAACTGCTGAAAGTACATCTTCCTTTTCTGTGTGCATATTTCTGAACTACCTAACAGATAGATGAAAATACTGAGGTTAAAAGTTCATAGATGATGGAACACCAGCCAATTAAAAAACCTCCCATTCCTAAAATCTATAGAAAATTCCAGTGGCCTCCAAAATCTCCAAAAACTGAGGTTTGAGCAATTGAAAAGAAAATTTTTGCCTCCTAATCATCATCATCACCGATTTTCAAAATGTATCTCTGTTGTGCTGGGAATATACTTTCTGAACCCGAAACGGGGAATACGGGGCATATGGTAAAATGATAGCAAATTTCTTTACCACACAAAGAATATAAAAATTTCTTTTTACCACACAAAGAGTATAACAATTTCAAGAGACAGGTCAAGGAATCTGCCTTTATAAAGTCAATCGAACCAAGTTTTTCTCCTGGTTCTCTTGTAACCAATATAGGGGTATATTTGTTTATGCTTTGGAATCGTATTGATGTCTGTTTCTTTTTATCTCGTAAGACATGCAGCGTTCTGTTTATTGTATAGCAGTGCTTTATGTCTCTTGTTTTGAATGTATATCAACTATGCATCAGTTGTTTAAACTAAGGTCTTGTCCAAAACCAAATCTGTTACCATGGAAGCAGTCAAAAATATTAACATTGTCTTAATGTCAAAATCAAATTCTTTCACCTTGTACTTCAAAAAGGCTACCAGGGCAGCAGAAACGTTAGTAAAGTCAGTCATTCGTATGTGGGCTCATTAGCGGCCGGTAGACAATATAATGTATATCCTGGAACCCGGATCGTGATGTGATAATAGTCAATAAATTATAAGCACTCTTTGTCCATCCTTGTACAATTTTGTGTAAACTGTGAAATTATGCGAGATTCACTACTTATGTAATAATTCAGCTTAATGGTCAAAAGCTTAACTGCCTGTATAATAATGAACTTCACTATCCATTATTCAATTTTTATGTTCTGCATGTACCTTTTAATTGCTAATGGTGCTGTTCGATAATTATTTTGACGGAAATTATGTGCTAAATTTTCATTCTGATTTATTTGAAGCAGTGATGACTGGTAGTTTAAATGGTCATACAGCTACCAGCATCGTAATTTTGCTACATTTGAAGACCTTGATTCAGCCGATCGATGTTCGGCATATCCTTGACAGTCGAATTTTCAGTTTCCTCAACATCTGTTTGGTACAGTACAAAATCAGGTGGAAATAAATTTAGATTGAAGCAAGTTATTTACATTTATCTCTGAATTAACGGTGTCCATTGGCATCTTTACGAAGTCAAATGCCCTAATAACTTGGACTTGGACTTCTCGAGGCACGTTTCGTCTTTAGCCTAGACTCGTCAGTATAGCCCATCAGTCTGATAATACAGACCAATTAGCTTGTATATACCTAACCCAGGTAAAGGTGTGATAGTAACATTTATCTCCAAGTGTCGCGTAATGTGACGCTGCTGTGCATCTCTACCAAGTCAGTGGTCCTTACAGCTTGGACGGAAGTCACATTAATAATTTATTTGCATCACTTTGCATAGATGACTGTGGAACATTAATGACATCTCTTCGCCGTGTTTGATATATGCGGCATTGGTGCCATTCCGACTCCCTCACTTTTTACCGACTAGTGTGGCATACGAAAATATAATATATGTAGAGAAAATTTTGGGTTTTGATCAATTAATTCATGTATGTATGCTCTCTACTGTGCATGAGAACTGCCATAGACATGCATGTTTCATCTTTAGCCTAGACTCGTCAGTATAGCTTGACTTTCTAGCTGTATCGAACAATCGCATGGTATATACGTAACCCAGTCAAGGGTGTGATAGCAACATGAACTCATCTCCAAACGTCGCGCTCTATAGCGCTGGCCATTGGCAACTTACGAAGTCAGAGGGTCTAATAGTGGAGAGCATACACTTATATCAGTTGTCAGCTTCTCATGTGAATGAGCCAAGATAACGGTACATCGTAGATAGCGTTTATGAAGAACAAGGGATGTCGCTGTATATCATTTCAGCCCTTTTGACAGATGAGGGACATCTGTCGCCACTTCACCAAAAATTGTTTGTGTGTTTATCTACAAATTTTGTATGAAACATTTTCACCACAGGGTCATTTAAGAAAATTGCACGATGTTTGCTTATACTGAAACACCCTGTAATAGATTTCAAAAACGGCAGCGGTAGTGGTGATGAACGTTTTAAAAACGAATCAGTTCAATGGACCATCAAAGTTGTATTTTTTCTATGTTTTTAGTTGCTTTGTTTATTTCTATATGCATGTCCATAATTTTCCTCTATTGCTTATTCATGTGTTTGCATGACAATCTCCTTTTTTCTGATATTTCTAAGATGATTTGATTCGTTTCATGCTACCCAAACAAAAAAGATACACCGTAACATGATAATAGTGAACGACTATTCGTCCTTCCGTCAGTAAGACAGGAAGTGAACGGAAATACAATAAACTGCTCAGAACAAGCTACTGTATTCATACATCTTACTAGCCTGTGTACATTGCGAGGTTAGTATTACATTACTCGTACATGTTTATGTAAACCATGACAATCATAAAAAGGCATGCTTTAATGAATAGTTACTTCCTACATCACTCGAAACCCATTTAGAATTTAATACAGAACAATTGCTTTATATCAGACTCATATACGATAATCTTATCCAATTTTATTTTCCGCATTTCTATATATAACATCACAACGAGGTCTGACACGTTACAATGAACTCATAACCTTTACTTGATTAACTATGTTGCATGACAATGTTTTTTAGCTAAAAATATGCAGCGGATAAAACGAACAAGATTTTCACTTTCACTTGCGTTTCACACTGTTTCGATTATTTTGGTATCTTCGCTCGTGTTTGGGTCTTGATTGAACGATAAGTCCACCGCCGGTGCGGTCGATACTGATGACTCACGCTGATGGAATGGTTTATATGTGTGGCTGAATCTATTCAGTTTAAATGAAGTCGATCGATGTTGCTTTATTTCCCACGTCAATAGTCTGGAAGACTATGTTCCTCAGTGAATGAAATTCAGCTGTCACATTGAGGATTTTCGGTAAACGTTTGACAAAATCATCGGCTGATTTTTTGTTGTTATTCATACCAGCTTCATGAGCGCTGCGAGATGACAAATGACTATAAAAGGCTGTACAATATGAATATCTGGAAAGTCCGCGGTAGCTCATTTCACAACGCCTAGGTTCTCCAAAAGAAAGACTTTTGAAGAAGCTCGTTCGAGAGGTGGTAAGCTCGACCTGGTGAGGATGCGACCGTCGGGCTCCTCTAGTCTTTGCTGTACTGGTGCTTCTTGGTGTTATTATGCTTGACAGCTGGGTTGAGCATTTGCTATGATGACATTGAGGAAATCTAAAGCTGTACTACTTTTTCCTGCACCTGAATTCTGTTCACGTCCCCCGTATATGTCTTTGCCTTGAAACACTCCGTCTCCGCTGACATGAAGAAAGTGGGTACCTACAGCAAAATGAGAAAGTGGTCATACCATCTAGAAGAATCGACGACGGTCGTAAAACTACTTCTGTTTTGATTCGTTATGTAATAAATACGCTTTGCGTAATCCACGAAAGTGTAGTGCTATCAAGAAAGATATTAGGTTATGAATATAGCAGTAACGTTGTTCAGAAGGATATTTTACTTGCCATAGCAATGAAATAAGCAAAACGTAACTTGTGATTTCCTCAGAGCAATACCAAAATTCCGTGGCAACACTAGGAACAGAATAGAATGTGAATGGAAGTCCCCATTATTCTTCGAACGTAAGCATTCTTGACCTCAATCCACCAGCCGTTTGAATAAAAATCATTTCCATACACAAAATGATTTAGGTTTATACGCTTGTATATTTATTTTATAATATCAGTAGCTCGTGTACTGCTGAAAATTGTGAGATCAAATTTGAATTATGTTGTAAAAATAGCGTCAAGTAATTTGACGCTGTAAGTTCCACGCAATGGCATCACTTTGGAGATGATTGGAAACGGATTTTTGAACTGTCCACCTTGTTGATAGCTTGGAACTACTTAAAGACCATTCATTTTTTATCATTTAGGAAAAATGTGAATAATCTTGGACACGTCCGCAAAAAAAGCTAAAGGAGCAAAAAAATAATAGGAAAGGTAATTCGAGCGATACGTATGTCTGCTAGTTCATCAGGCTCAAATAAATGTGCATGTGTACTGGAAGAAGTGAACCAAGGGCGTAAGTAGACCTCTGTCTTGAGGGGGGGGAAGAAGCAGGGCATAAAGTTGGGGCGTTCTTTCACCATTCTTTTGTAATACCTTCGTCGAGGTAGTTGAGACAACAGAAAGGGGTTGGTTATATTATTATAATTAGGAAGGAGAAGATAAATGGACGATGAAACTTCTAATTTTTGTTCTAGTTCCTTTTCTATTGAAGTTGTAGTAGACCTACGTCACAGGCTTAATTTTGAGCATTATGAAAGACCAATATCACCCAGAACACAAGTTTTTAAGCATTTTTTATTTAAAAAAATTTTGAGTTGTGAAAATCGCAGTTATACAAGAATCACCCAAATAGCAAACCAAGCAGTGGAGTCTTTGACATGCCAGGAATATGAATTGAAACATCGATTAATGCACTAATCAATTTTGTTAAAAACAACCGGCTAAAGGTAAACTTGCATTTATACTGAGCCGCCACAATAGAACCATCCTGATGGGTTCTCAAACGATATAAAAGAGATAAATACTATATGTCTTAGCTCATTTTAAAGAGAGCAAAGAATCATTTTTGTTCGTCCCGTTTCCTGCGTGAAATTTGAAACATAAAAGAGAAATAAGATCATGGAATTAATATACAAACGAAGAAACGACGATAGCTGCCGACAAGTGTTTCGGACTGACTGGACCTCATTAGTCTAGCGTAACTTACATAAGTCAAAGGTGGAAGAACTTGGGAGGGATACGTAAAAGAAACTACCAGTATTTAAAGGGTACCAATGACATAATTGTGATATATATGCGATAATGGTAGATATGGGTTGCATATTCATCATTACATCATTAGCAAATTGTGAATTCTATCTTGAAACAAATCATTACACATACTTTTTATTCATTACTTGTGATGTGCTAACAATGTATCCATAGACATTGTTGCTGTGCAATCTTAATTGTTTTTTTAATTAATAATTGGAATGCTTCCGTGCATGGCGAACATTTTAATGAATCGACGTGGTTATTCGCTGTTGATACGCTAAATGGTACCATAACCAGTATCTACATATATTATGACACACTAACATCAACGTCGGCATTTTTCAGGGTCAATATCCATAACAGTGGTCTAAAATATTGGAAAACTTACCTATTGATCAAATTATAGAGATTTATCCAGAATCATCGGATAAACATGACCTTTTGTATAAAAATAATAAACAGAAAAGGAGATGTGCGTAATCGGCAAAATTTCAAAGGGTGCGAAATAGGTTCAATAATGGGAATTGCGTCTCGGAATCTTGGGCCATTTTTGCAAATTTCAGTGCCAATTACACACAGCAAGTGTTCTACACCAGAACGGAACCTCCTACATAAGTTTTCAAACATTCCCGTGTAAGCCATTTTACAATTGATAGAATCGTCCTATATCAGCTCAACTAAGAAATAAATCCCCTATATTGACATTTAGATCAAAAATCTAAATGTTTTCTGTCGTCTGAAAGTCAATCTTGGCTACATTATGTGTGGACGCAACCACGTTGTTAAATAACAGTTACATAGCAAAGTTATGTAGCAATGTTACTCAATCTGGACCTGCACTTACATGAGCGGAAGCAAAATGATGTCGAGATCAACCAAGACATTGAAACACATGTTAAATGGGGATTGACATAACTCAATTCAAATGACAACAAAATCAGATAATGGTATGCAAGGAGTAAAGATGGGGGAACGTCCAGTACTACTGTCATCTAAATCATCAAGTTTTTGCAAAAATCATCCTTTTGGAGAACTTCAAGTGTATAGACGTTTGTCCTCTCAAAGCACTTCTGGAGTGCTTTCTGCCTTTGTTCGAGGTTCCTTATAATACATACTAAGGGTTTCTTTGGAAACAAAACTGCACCCGTGAAAGCAGTCAAAAAACGTCAATAATTTAAATAGTATATTTTTCATATTTTGTACTTTGCCAATAAACAATATAAGATGGATGTAAGTAACACTTGTGCTGCTAAGCTTAACAGTAGGTATAACTTGTGACTGATACCACATTCCAAATTGAAATACATGCTCATATTTTCAGACAGAGCTTCTAAACAAAACGAACCATCCATCCTTCAGTCAGGTGTTTCCTTATCCGTAAATGGTAAAAAACTTACTTCGAGAGCTTTAGGAGATTTGCGGGGCTGAACCGGTTATACCTGATATATTTTGTAGTATGAATAAATAATTTGTTGCTTTGAGATAGGCTTGATTGATCCCGGATGGCCGTAAATAAACATTTTAGTGTTTTCTGATCTTGTTTTATGGAAATAAGCAGTTATGCTCGTAAAAAACCATTTAGGAAAATTTGCGCATCAGCAACTTTCGAATTATATTTACATATAATTTTGCCATTTTTCGTGAGATTGGAATTCAGATGTTATCCTTGATACTCCAATATCATTGACATTCCTCCAGTATGGAGATAACATATCTAATGTTACGTATCCCGTCGGCGATTTTGAGACTTTTGATGATAAAGATTTGAACGTAGAAAACTGTGGAAAGTTGTAATAGTTTTTGCTTTCATATTGTTACAGATGATTGCCATTAATTTTGTTGGCTGTTCATCATAGTGTATCAATGGAATAATTAGTATTAGTGAGACAGATTACGACGACGGATCAAATGGAAATTTATGGAATATTTCATTATAGACAACTTAAGCTAGCATTATAACTACTTCATTGAAATGCGTAAAAGTTACCCTTCTCAACATACTTTAATCAGATTGTATGTCTGTATGTATGTAAGGATCAATAGCAATATTTCAACGCATTTTCCGTTGACTTCGACATCTGATTATTATGAAAACACGAATTAAGGACTAAGGATTAAGGAAGTTTTCACACAGTTTCACAAATAATACTCTTTCTTTTAGTGACGCGTTTAGATTTTTATTAAAATCATCGTCGGACTATAACAAAAATCGAAACACGTCACTATAAGAAAGAGTATTACTTGTGAAACTGTGTGAAAACTATACAACTTTTTATGTACATGATGGAAGAGTTTCACCAAGTAAGAGCGGCTACAATCTACATGAAAACATAAGAATAATTTACTATACTACTTTATTTTTATTTCAAACTCATTAAATATCATTCAATCATATCTGGTTAATGGACTATATAACACTGTGGAACAAAATCTTAATAAAAAAGAGTTATAACTAATGAAGCGTATTTTTTAACTATAACCATTTGGTGACTATTGATAGATATTGATATTGGTTGATATAACAAATATGTGAAATAGTAGCGCAGAAAAACTAGGAGGATTTGAAAACATATTTGATGCCGCTTCAAAATGATGAAGAACATGTGACACGTATAAAAAGGAACATTCAAAATTCAAACGAATTCTAAGCCCTCCAATAACTAAAATATTTTTTTGGTTCTGGAAAACAACTCTGTAGTTAATCCACCTATTTTGAAAAAACTATAGCAGCATTGCCTACTACGACCAAATACTATATCGCTCGTGAAATTGCATTATATGAAATTCGATGCCGAGCTTACTGAGATTACACGACAACTGACAGGACGACCGAAATGGGTGATACGAACTTTCATAGAATATAAATTCGGATATCTTAGCTATCACAGCAGTTCCCCATTTTATGTGTGGAAAATATATCTTAGAACTATAAAAAAATAATGGATTAATAAATAAATTTTAACTGAAAGAATTTTTTCAAGAGTTATTGTAAGTCCGCTGAAAATATGTGGAATTTTACAAAAAATATTTAATAACCAGTACCATTAATGTTGTTTTACTAATATCGGGTTCTTTTTCCAGAACGGCTGGTGTAAAAGGAAGCATCAAAATCAACGGAAAACCACGTGAGATCAAACTTTTCAACAAGCTGTCCTCATACATCATGCAAGAGGACTTGATACAACCTAGGCTGAGCGTAAGAGAAGCCATGGTTGTGGCTGCCAATTTAAAACTTGGTTCCAAATGTGGACACAAAGAAAAAATGGCTGTGGTGAGTGGCTAGGGGTCATATTTATAGCCGTTCCTTGAGGATTCCTTCAACCTTAAGGATGCCTTATTCATGAAACGCAATGTACAGTCAGTCAAGGCTTCCTTAAAGCGCCTTTAACATCTGATAGCTTTTTAATATGGTTCACTCGTAAATTATCTTACACCTATAACAATCTTCATAGTGGTTTCACTTCATCATTCTCTGCATTCAGAACAATTTATCACAGGTACGAATGGACACAATAAAAATATATATAGATAGGTACAAAATATGAGGATTTTATAAAACCTGGTATTTCCCGAAATTCAACGACAAAGCATTCGAATGTCGGTATAGATCCACTGAACATACAATTAGTATCGTTTTGCCTTTTCCAGAGAAACATCAACATTGATCTTCGAAATTTGACAGCATGAAGTTTACTTGTGGCTTTACCAATATCTCCTATTACTATTCAAAGAATCACAAAACAACTTATAAGTTCAGAGTCGTATACAAATATGAAGCCAAGCCACAAAACGAAAAATAAACTTATCTAAATCGAATAAAAAGCGGAAGGTGTTTTGATAGAGATTGAGATTTTTCCTGGAGTTCTTTCCGTGTCTGTATGTCCATCCTGAAGTCCTTAAATAAAATTAAGTTACTCATTCTGAACAGAATAAACGAATACGTTTGAAATAAATGCTTTACAAAAATAAAACACTTGAATGCAACGCTCGAGGAAACGTTCTAAAACCATTAAAAATAAAAGTTGATATTACAATTCAAGGATTTCCAACCAGTAGCAGTCATTCAAAATGTATTTGAGCCATGAATAATTGAAACTAAACATAAACAAAAATAGTGCATGGAAGTAATTGTTCTCAGGTCGGGTATTGTTATTTATGATTGTAACCATGGCCCATAAACAATCCACAGCCTGGTAGTAAAATCTGGTCAACACTCAGCAATAAATATTTTCCCAAGTTTGCACCCATTATTTGACAAAAAAATAGAAACTTGATTAAAACTGGAATTAGAAATACTTTACTGTGTACTTTAACTATGAACTACTAACTACTTGAGATGCTGTCTTCGTACCTATAAATTATACTAACAAATATAGTTTTCATATATTGCATCGCACAATTTAATTTGAAACGATAATATTAGCTGTAAATATAACGATTACAAAGAAAAAACAGAATAAACAACTCACTTATAAATACTTTAGTGCATCAGAAGCACAGCAAATGAGAATGAACCGATAGAAGTAGCACAATTTGAGCGGTCAATTTTCAGTTGCGCTTGGTCTCGCAAAACGCTGCTAGATTCTCGGCACGGCGCTTCAAACGTACCCAAAAGAACACATGACGTGTGTATTTTAAATATAATGATTTCTATGTATACACGGTTGGAAAAATCAGAGCGGCCAGGCTAACGACGTGCTATGGAAGTATGCACGGCATCTGCGTGTCTGCAAAGATTATAGCAGGGTGCATCTGCTCCTGCTCTTCTATCTGTGCTGAAATGGCTCTCCAATATCCGATTTATTTCCATCCTACGTACTTTCAATGAATCAGTTTGGTCATGACCATGTAATCCAAATGCTCTACTTACGATATTAATTATCATAAATGATCTTACTTTCTACGCACTGGAATGCATGATGACTTTTCACTTTCTAACATTTGGATTATGCTGATATTTTGACACTACGTAGGTACACAATAAAGCTCTGTAAGGATTCAAAATATGTGGAGTGGCGTCAACAAAAAATAAAGTCGCAAAGTTTCAAAATTCCATCAAAATATTGTTTCCCAAATTTATAGTATAGCTTGAGAAGTTGAGCATCAACCTATAGCATTTTTTTTTGTTGATAATGAGATAATGTGAAATCATTAGCGTATATTGAAGCTTTGCACTAAAATATGTCCTAGTACCATCAGCAGCCTAAAAAACCATTATCTTACATTCTTAATTATCTATCAAAATAGTTTTCCACTATTACATTTTAAAAAAATGTTGCATGTTCACCTATTACTAACAATAATAACTGAAATAGCATAGCGAACAACCTCATTAATGATTCCAAATATGCACGGTCTACAAAAACTACAAGGAAAACAGTAATCGTATCCTAATTTTTCACACAAAGCAGTCAATTACCTACAATTATGCTTTCAATATGCAAAAAATGGACTATATATATAGCCAACAAAAGAAGTTAAGATCATCGGAATGAAATAAGTTGATTGACCTCCACTTATGAAATTGCATGTATATTTACTTTCATGTACAGTTATTGCAATTATGCTGCGTACACATATTATACGTTATGCATATGTTAATGTTCTGGTAATGACAGACCATAATTCACAATTTCTATTCAGTTACTCCATACAACCCTTGGAATAATACTGAAATGTAATGGTAATTGGAAATTTTTGTTTAGTAATTAACTCACGGATTTTATTATAAGGAGGTATGATCTCAAATATACTACAGGAAAACCATCAACAATTATATATTAAATTGTAATATAAAAAACAAAATGGACTAATTACCAAATAATATTTTTTTATATATAACCTAAATCAAGTAATGAAATCCAAATAAAAAAGTGGGTACCAAATAAACCAATTTTTTGTGAGGTCGGCACCAGGAAAGCTATAGAATATAAATCGTAATTAACATATAAACGAAATATCCGATAGAAAATGGAATGGAGAAGATATTTTACCTAACAACCTAATTATTGATGTACAGGTATTATAAGTTTATAAATCTATTTTCTGGGATTATGCAACTCTAAAGGTAGAGAAAGTTGAAACCATTTTCAGGCTGATAACACGATAAAAATTTGACAAAATCGTCAAAGAAAATCGTGGAAGATTCAGAGATTTTTTTGAAATAATGTCAATGAAATAAAATTAAAATATCTGATAGCTACTTCGTGCAAATATGGCCATTTGTTTGGAGGGGCTGGAACTGCGCTTGGTTTTCTACCTGTTCGCGGTTACGATGAAAAAAGAATAAATTATATGCGTTGTGAATAATAATGTAATTATCAAACAAAATTGATGTCGCTTTTTTTATTACAGGTCGACGAAGTTATCCATCTTCTGGGCTTAGAAAAATGTTACGATACCAGGACTGAATACTTATCAGGAGGACAAAGAAGGAGACTCTCGGTCGCCTTAGAATTAGTGAATAACCCACCAGTGATATTTTTAGATGAGCCAACAACGTAAGTTTATCATCTGCTCATGCGTTTTGTTTCCTTTTTTCGCAAGTAATTTACACAAACCTTATGATTTGGAAGTCCCATATAGACAGAACATCAGTTACCAATGCAGTGTGAAATTTTGAATCATTTTTATAAATAAATCTCTAATTTTACAACCGGTTTAAGCTTTAGAACTACAGACCTTTTATGCATAGGCACAAGACGACGTATTGAGTACTCATTTCTGGTCGGTCTGCCTGTCGGTCTGTTGGGGTTTTTAGTCAACGCGTAATCTCAGTAACCAGTAACCGCTGGAGCGATTTTGATGTAAATTTCGGGAGGCATGTTTTCACTTGTCTTTTTGTCGTACTGTCTGGCTCTCTGCCTGTTTGTTTGTTTGTCATATCTGTCTGGTAATCCTTAATACCTCTATAAGTTGGTTAATATGATTCTGATGCAATTTTTATATTAGGGTGCTGTATGACAGGGGTTTGTCGCTTTTTAAAATTGGCCAATGGCTCGTTTTTGTAAATTTTGGGGCGCCTGATAATTTTCAAAAATTGGGGTGCTGGTGGAAATAAATGGGAAAGACCAAATTTGATTTGTGACATTAGCAAAAAAACGTTTTATCATCTGTGTGCTTTTCGTTCCCTTCGTAATTGTTAGATATATATAATATATGATTGTTGACAGATAAAGCGATTGCGTGAGAAATACAGCGTCATACTATTTGACGTCATTTTTTCTGCTATGTAACGCATGTAACTTTTCATAAATACAAATTACTTTTCAAGTCTAAACTGAATAATCATGGCATTTGTCGACAGCTTATGCCAAATACTGTAAAAATAGTTTGTAGACGAATATGAAAACGTGGGGCAAGTAGATTGAATTACTTCTCAAGGTTTCAAATTTTTACTTCCCCCCCCCCCTCCCCCAACGGGTAGGGGAGGTATTGCCATCGCGAAATATTTTTAATTTGAGATGTTTCTTCATGTTTTATTACATATATATCACAAAAACAATGTTTGTCTGGAGATTATCTTGTGTGTTCGTCTGTCTGTCTGTAATGTTTTGCTTTTCTGATTCAAGAAACACTACCAGATTTTGATGAATTTTGTTCACAAGTCTAGCCCAATAGTGATAATACTAATCATAAGTTTAATTTTTGGAACTTTCCGAGGGCTAAACACTCCCTAAAATATAATTGGTGTAGTACGTGAAATTGTAATTTTTTTCGCATGTAGATTGTAGATGCTCTTACCTAGTGCGACTCTTCTTATCTGATTTTTTTTGATTAAGTACTACTAATAGAAACATATTTATAAGATGTTCAAAATTTGTATGTGTGCGTTTATAGATGGATTCATATTAATTCGTGGGAAATAACAAAGTCAATCTACTTGACTACTCAATTTACTTCGGCTACGCCTGTTTGATCAAAATATATTTCAAATAATCTCTGTTTCAGGGGACTTGACAACGTTGCTATAAAACAGTGCATGGAACTTTTGCAGAAAATAACGAGGCTAGGAAGAACTGTCATATGTACTATACATCAACCACCAGCATCCCTATTCCAAAACTTTGACCAGGTAAATATATGTTTATGTTGATCACTACTACAATGTTTATGTCATTAATGTATTTGACTATTCATGTCTTATTTTTAAACAAGACCTTACTATTTTAGGTCCTTACAACTTCAAAATTTAATTTTTCATATTGTGTATTTTAATAAAGGCCACCGAGGCAGCCTAAGCAGACGTCGTGCTCGACGGGTTTTTGATGAAAGAACTAAATTCCAAATCTTTGGTATGATTCACGTCGCGACCATAAATATTGATTTTTCTAATTTTCCATAATAAGCAAGTTGAAGGAACCTCAAGAACCCGGCAAAAATTATGGAATTTTTATGACAAATCATCTGCGAAAAAAATATTGAACAAAATCACAATAATATCCTGCCACTGTCGTTATTAACTATTATCGCTTAATAAAAATACCTATCCTTTTCTGTATAAACACCTATTTACTCATACTCATACTTTAATCATGGACTTTAAACAGATATTCATAAATCAAATTTTAATAACAGAAAAAAATCAAAGTGCGTTTACGAATAGCAGGCAATAGCCACAGTAAATTTATAGTAACGTTAGTTTTATAAATTTGCAAATCCATTATCTTTTCTCATCTGCAAAATAAGTATATTATAAATATTAAATATAAGGATATTCTATCAAACATGTTACATTGAATGTTATCTTCATTAATGGGTCGAAATTAAGCATAATGAATCATAATATCCATTTGCAACTATAATTCAAATAATCCAAAACTCGACTTAATAATTTTCAAAAAAAGTTCCACCCCTATAATGATTTCGTTTATTATGAAATTATTACAATATATTATTATCGGTGATGAGATAACCTGACGTTGTTTCGGAAGAATGCCTAATTTTTTATCCCCCTCCTTCAAATCACTACCGCTGATCAAAGTCCCTCAACTCATTTTAATAAATATTAATTTGAATAAAAATTATAAATTAATATTTGCCTACATTTAAAACTGAATAAATCAAGTTTAAATGCTCCGTCCAAACTACTACGATCATCTGTCGCCACTAAAATATTATTTTACGATCTTAAATCGCACATTTTGTCTAGTTTTGTTTTATACCTGATATCGTAACACTGTGTAAAAATGTGACAAAACTCTATGTAAGCGAAAGACCTGGAATTACTAGTAACATTTGACAACTCAAAGTATGGTTCCTATTCGCTCTAAATGGTGAGGTTAAAATAATTGCCAAAAATGTGTACATACGGATGTATGATAGTAACATCTATCTCCAAATGTCGCACCAAAAGGGCGTTGCTCATTAGCATCCTGTGAAATCAAATGATCATCTATTATTCATTCAAAAATAGTAGAATGCTGAACCTCGTGACTTGTATCTTATGAGGCTTGATTAACTGACTTTTGGTTCGATAGATGGCGCATACACTTTCGAGCATCTGTCCGCTATCAAAGTTGCGAATGGATACACAGATGATAAAAAGGAATGTTTAGAAGACACAAAACCAAGGAATAGGGAATAGATGATGATAAAGTAATATAAATATAAGACGAGTTATACAGAACTACAGAGATAGTGTGTATGTTCTACTCTTTCAACACAATGCTCTGGCCACTTGGCTACCAACTAGAGTCAAAAAACGAGCAAAAAAGGAGTTACGGTTGACTTTTGCGTATTGCAAATCAAATTTATCCAACCGTTAACAACCTACGAATTGCTCCCAACAAGTATAAGTAGTGAGGACTTTGTTCCCCGATGGTTACAATCTACAACGGCTTAAAGTCAATGTGAATAGACATTTATCCTCGCGCATTGCTTATGAACCGCGATGGGCTATGTACCTTTACGCGAGGTTATTCATAGAAAAAAGTTAACAAAAAAAATGTACTAGTAATGAATATTCTCATCTTAACTATAAAGCCCTCTTCCCTCTGACTCGTGAACTAATAAAAATATATGCAATATTATATGAATGTACACACAATGGAAGAATTGCCTACTGTATTCTACCTCCATAAGATACATATTTTTGCATAAAATAATTGATGTTTATTTTATAATTATAATATTGTAATTTCTGGTTTTGTTGTGATCGTGTTATCGATATTTTTTTTCTTTTTGTGACTATCATGATACTTATTTTCAGGTTAATCGAGGTTGAAAGTACTAAATAACATAAAAATTATATTGATATACGATTAATTCAGAATGCTAATAAGCACGGGTTGATATTTATTGGCATAAACAACCTTTTGGACCCACTTCTATTGACAACTGCAGAACAATATTGACAATTCAAACATTAATTTTCTTATTTATTATACGGCTAATTACACTCACTAAGAATCATTGCTTAACTGTATCGAAGCAATAAACAATTAATAATAATTATTATGATAATCGCATTATTCAATATAAAGGATGTTCAAAGTTTGAAAATCCGGTCCAAATTCATATTTCCAAATTGGACTTGAACTTGGAGCGATTTACTATTGGATATCAATTTCGAAGACCTTTAAGCCTTTGGTTCCTGGTCTATATATCTTACACGTTCCACATAACATGAACCTGTTGTTTGAACGTACAATTATCATATTTTGAATTATAATAATCTCCGATTTGGTAGTATACCAATCGGAATAATAGTAATAAAAATTAGCACATTATTCAGCTCGTTGTGTCATTGACCAATAAAATTTCTTGATTTCGACTTGATTATGAATAAGCGAAATCTTACGTTTGGTGATTGTACATAATTTTTTATCACGCATTATGCTTTTAAACTATAGATACTACTTAAAAGCATAGCATAATACGTAATCATGCAGGTTTTTATCTATTTTCGATTAGTAAAACGCAATTATTTAGCATTTATTTAGCGTTAAATATCTGTATATATTTAACGGAATTCCACAAACAATATTGGAACAAAAAATTCAACGTCTTAAAAAATTTAAAGAAGTATAATCTAATAATAATTTTAATTTATTAATCTTAATTACAAATAAAAAATCCGAATAATAATTTGGACAAAATATTACAGTTTTAAAAACTAAAGAAATGTTCCAATTGCAAACCAAAAAGTAAAACATTTAATTAGTATTATTTTATTTTGATGTATCGTTGGGTGCTTGATATCAACTGATATACATGTGTTTTTAATGGCTATTTTTAAAAGTTGAGTTCGTATAAAAATATAATTAAAAAATCGTATGTTTACAATATAATATTTTTTGTTAATCACTGTATTCTTATTTCAACCTTATTAAAAATAATTTATTTATATTTAGTTAGTTGATTTCTGTCCCTATTGATCAAATTATTTTTTTTTAATTAAAAACTGTTTCTTGCTTTTTAGTCCGGTTTGCTATTAAATAGTGTTTTTTTTTTGTTTTTCAGCTATAATTCATTCATAAGTGACAGTCCATTTCATACGGACGTTTCTGAAGGAAATTGTGGAACATTGAAATAATTCTGATAATCTAAAACCAATGATTCTTTTCAGGTCTATATCATGGCAAATGGATACTGTGTTTACAATGGTTCACCATCCCAACTAGTACCTTTCATGTCGAGAGCAAATTGTATGTGTCCCTCAACTTCGACACCAGCAGATTACAGTAAGTATAGAGTCAATTTTACATCTACGTAATAAATGGCATGAATCAACTGCAGAAAAAAACCATTGCTCTACTTTCAACCTGCTAATGTAATTGCATTTCATTCTTCTCGAATCCTCGGGCACATACGAGTATCTATAAAATTCTGTGAGCTCCTAAAAAATGCTGTACCTAACGTACAATGACTACAATGCTACCAATTTCCAAATAAAAGATAAGAAAACTATATAGATTTTGATTTTAATAATCGGTAATTTTGGAAAATTGTAAAATTTTTAATAATGAAAGGTTTTAGGTCTTTCATTATTGTATTCTGACTCCCTTGAATGACTCCTGAAATCTATGGCATGATCTTTTTGTCATTTCAGTTATAGAATTAGTGCAGTCAAATCCTGAGAACATAAACGTGCTCCAGATGCATATTCAAAATGGAAAATTGAATATGAGGGACACAGCGGAGAAACCTCAGCAAGAGCTTCATCAAATTGAGTATGGCGTCTGTGAAATATATCAAGATACGACGCAAACAGGTAAAGTTTCTGTAAAAAATCTCGTAATATCTAAATAATGGCTCTTATAATGATGTGACAAACATCACTTTATCTGTTCGATAATTATGTTATTGCGAAGCTTGACCTATTGCATCATTTCACTGATGTGGGTAGCAGGATTCTGGAAAAATTGTAGAGCTGCGACTACTCTGGGCCGAGATACACTGATTTTTTTGTTACTTTTTCTATACCAATGAAGAAGCGACGAATATTGGTGGAACAGTTTTTCACACTGTATATGAAAATTTTATGAATTAACTATTTTATTGTTTACTGAATGTTATTAAGGTATTCTCAGAAAAACTATAGAGTTCCCTTAATGGTTAGTACTGGTTGAACAAAATTAAGACCTCAAATGATTTTGTAATGTAATTCAGAGTTTTGAATTTAGGAAAAGCTTGATTTAGGCAGGAAGGTAAAACATTTGTTCAATAAGGAAATGTTTCATAGTCCTTAAGTCCTGCTAGATGCATGTATTAATATCTCTTTTCCATCCGAAGTGTGAGACTCCAGAAAATTGACACCTAAATTCTGCCATCTGTGTATTTCTATTAGTGCTTACTGCATTACTCTTCATGTACCTACTAATCGTGTTGTGAACTCAATTCCATTTCTTTTTTTCAATAATTGTTGTCCTAATACACATTAATGTTTCTTCAACATTTTATTCCCCTCCGCCTAAATGTTTGATAAAGTGGTCGGGTGTTAGTAAATCTTTGACCAATCATTTTATCTATGATCTAACAGTCTAATATTTTTCCAAAGTAGATAGTTTTGGAGTATTTTCTTCGGAATAGTTTACTAAACTTGTGTAACAAATTTGACAACTACCTACAGTAGGATTAAAGACATCAGATTTATGATAATTTAAGCACAAAAATTGTATCATCTCATTTGATGAATAGAATATATTCTGTTGATATCTAACTCATTTTTCTTCTTTGTTCCAGGTATAATCGGTCACGACATAGAGTTCCCCACCTCCTTCTGGTCACAATTCAGTATAATCGTAGGAAGAATGTTTCTGCAGATGCGGCGTAACAAGAGCATGCTGTATATCCAATTCTTCCACCATCTTATGTCAGGCCTCTTATTGGGAGGGATATTTTTTGGAACGGGAAACGATGCTAGTCAAACTATATCTGTCTTCAAGTATTGCATTAGTATTAATGTATTTTTCATGTACACCTACGTCATGGTTCCAGTGCTCCTCTGTAAGTGCGATCATTAGATATCATTCATTATCATTATGATCAGCTTTAGGATTTCTAAGTGTACCTAATATATTCATTTCCAAGATAGGGTAACTGAAAACACTTTTAAGTGAATTTAAAGGGTTTGTTATATAGTCCCAAACTTATGAGGATCGAATAATTTACAATTTATTTAGGCCATCGAACATGTTCATGGAAAGCAAGACTTTTATCTCTGTGCTATACAAATTTCACTGTCAACTAGGCGTTTCAAAAATAACCGGAAATTGTCAACTACACTGCTTCATTGGCTTTTCTATATCTTTCAGTTCCGTTGGAAGTACAGCTATTGCGGAGAGAATACTTCAACAGGTGGTACAGTTTGAAGGCTTACTTTTTGGCCACGACTGTATCAAATATACCTCTCTTGGTGAGTTATATGTTATTCAGATATAACATTTCAGTTTGTTCAGCTTTCATTCTTCGAAACATATTTAAAAAGAATAAAAATAAATTAATTTTACAAAACAGAGATTATGGTGGAATAAAAACTGATTACTGACAAGAGACATACTAATTAATTTTTATCTAAGTGAACGAGTACAGAACCTTTCAAGCAACTGTACATCATTGCAATGACCCAAATATATATGTCTGCTGTCTTGATGATTCTTATTCTAAGCTACCTCAAAAATATGAATATTTCTCTCATTTGACAATTCTAATGATTGGATTTTATTTGCTAATGTTTTTAATTATATTTCTTTTTTCCAGCTGATCTTTGGATTGATGTTCAATACGATCGTGTATGTATTAGCTGATCAACCCTGGGAGTGGGATCGGTACCTGTGGTTTAATATAATGGGTATCACAGTCGGACTTTGTTCTCAAGGACTTGGTTATTCGATTGGAGCTTCCTTCAATATCCTGGTAAGCTTAATATATAATAATATATATTATTAATTGTTAATTATAAAATCAAACTTATAATCAATGTGTCAGCAAATTTAGATGTTCAACTGCACCCTGAAATGGAGCGATTGCAACAACAATCACAATAACACTGTTTTTTTTTTTTCAGAACGGTTCAGTGGTAGCCCCTCATCTGCTCGCCCTTTTGTTGGCATTGTCTGTGTATGGTATGGGCTACCGCAATACCATCGAGCCATTCATGAAGGTCATGATGTCATTGAGTTACCTGCGTTTCGGACTGGTTGGATTCACCGGGGTTCTTTTCAACAACAGGCAACCAATGGAATGCGATGATGTCTACTGTCATTACAAGGATCCTCAGGTAAATATTTATTTTATTGGTGATCAGTGTTGTTGATCTGATATAAATGGACTGGTATTAAAGATGATGTAATTGATGGCTCTAAATTAATGTAATAAATGACTATTGCATTATACCGATGGCATTGTTGCACAATAAGTGTGTATATAAAACAATTATGAGAAAAGGATTTTTTACGAATTCAACCAAATTACTAAAACTAGAGTTCTCAAATAAAGCATTCCGTTTCTTCTGTCTAGGTATTGAATTCCTTTTATCTTTTTTGCATCTTGGAGGAAATATTTTTTTGCGACTACATTTGCACTAGGGTTAAGGGGAACCCCTAGAAAACCTCCACCACGTTATCAAAATTTCTTTAAGTTATTAATTATCTTGAGATATTCCATTCCTTAAGCTTCACTTTATTATTTTAATATATTCAGAAGAGGTTCCAAGAGCAAGTAATATAAATATGTGGACGAGTTGAGTTCGAAAGATCAGTCTGTTAATTCACTACATGTGCAGGGTTTCTATGTGTCACAGTCATATACATAATAACATATACAATTTAATATAATGAAGTACTGATTAGCTAGGATTTAATTTCTAGAAAAAATCGAATTATTCAAAAATGAGAAATAGGCCTTATTCGTATTTATTGTTGTTCGAATAACAGGAAAAAGAATTCACTCTGGTATGCTTTTATCATCAAGCAAAGTCTTTCAGAGCCATTCTAGCAATAACGTCTGTTGCTATTCAGATTTATGTTTGAGAATCTTCGATTTAACTCCATTGGCATATCGGACTTAATTTGCTTGGCTCTTAATGTCTGAAACATTGAGTCTGATCTGTCTGATTGGTAGAACGCAATGTTTTATGTTAACATACGGTTTTCTTTTCAGGTTCTAATGGCTGATATGGGTATGAAAGGGACATTGCCACAACACCAATTCTACTTCACCCTAATCAGCCTAGTGCTATTTAGGATCATAGCCTACATAACTTTAAAATACAGGATGACGTCAGAATTGAGGAACAAACTCGTCCATTTCGCGGCCAAGATTGTGAAGAAGCACAATGATCCATGATGTAATTTATATGAATAATGGTTGCTTATAAAATAGTACGGGATGTCGCGTACCATTTATAAAAGTGATTTCCACAAACTAGATTAACTATAATGCTTATCTGGCTTATCAGTGATAGACAAATCAAACGTCAGTTGCAGTTTCCGTGGTGAAGCTGGTTAAAGAATCAATTGGGAATTACGCAAGAACGATTTCTCCGAAGATAAAACTGATGAAGTACCCATGTGATTATATAGAAAGTGTAAAATTAATGGGTACTAATTTTACAGCAAGGTTGCTGACCTCCGTGAAAAAGATGGTCAACTATAACAATAATCTTGTGACCTGATCAATGTCGACGAGAGGGGTTGGTTGGTTTGTGTGTTTGAAGGAATTAATTGGAATGGAAATGGAAGTCATCAAATTTTTTAACTCTCCAGACTGACGTGTCGTTACCTTTGACTTTCCTCGCCAATGGGAAAAAAGGTCTGGTAGAATACGTTCTATAATCTATAGAATTTTACCCCGGTAATACTACGTAGTCGTATTTTATCGTTCACAGATGTACATTCAAATATGGAAAATATTTGATATCAACGAAAATATAGTTGTAATATAGGCAGTGAATTTTTGTGACAGGCAACCTGTCATTCGCTGAACGAACAAGAAGGTGGCGAGTTGCCTATGTACCAGATTTTATATCGTGTCAGGCAACTATTAGTTGTAGATGTGTATTGCTTTAGGTGACTTTCCAACATCAGATCAACAGCTGACTCCTTAATTTATCGTTTATGGTATCAGGATACTCATATGCTTCAGTTTGATCTGCGAGGAAATCAATTTATTTCTATTTTCAATCCGAGAATTGCGTACATGTTCTCTTCTGTGATGCGCCAGCCAAGCGTTAAAGGTAGTTTTATTCTTGGTCTAATCGCTTTTTTTCATTATGGTATGTAGGCTCCTGTACTCTAAGGTTAAATAGTTTTACGTTGATTGCGGTCTCTTTGCTCCAGTAAACTGTGACCAGCGTGTAAAGGAAAGCAGTCAGTAGACGCTGAACAAGAGAACATGTTTCGCGTAATAATTGGTCTTATCGATTGAGTTTGATGCCATATTTTGCATTAGGGATGTAACCCTTTGGATGCCCTATAAATTTGATCCAGATGTCGCCTAATCACCATTGGATTCTTGAAGAGCCTGATTTTTGTTTGGAAAATATAGCAGCATAAACTGACAAATTTTTGCGTTTTTCACGTCAATCGTATAAACTCGACAGTTTGTGGAAAAATCTAAGACGTTAAGTTATAATAAATTCATCAGATAACATTATTTATATTCAAGACGTCCGCAAAAGGGGCTGAAACATAGTTTTCAATCATTCTGTGGCATATGATGGAAGGTAAGGTACTCTCGAAAAGTAACCGACAACAAAATCTTGCTTGGGTGTAAGGAAATCTCTAATACAAAATGGAAAATACGTTTTGGATCCAGCTCCAGCCTCCATTTTTACCCTTCCAAGAATTATGTGTTAGTCAGTTAATCTTGAATGTTTAACTTTTTTGATAATTCCACTGTATCAATTTTGACAAACTGCTAAGGTTTTTTGCTCTTGCTATATTATTAACTTATAAAATTTTTATCAAAATCCGAATACCTTTTTCCAAGTTATGAACGGGTCAAGCATTACCTGACAGACAGACTGACGGAACCCATGACAATGTTTTTCGTGATGTATTTGTACATCTAAGACAACATACCTCGAATTCAAAATTCTTTCCGCCGTTTGGCGTGGGAGCTGCAAAAAAATTCTCGAAAGGGGTTGAAAAGCTGTTTTCATCTGATTTGAAGTGAAGGAAATATACGTCAAAAGAGCCAGTAGTATACAGTCACCTTACTGGATAGTATTTTTCTATGTTTTCTTTACTTTTCTCAAGCACCTGCGTATTTGAAAAATTCAGGTTGATGCGGATCAACCAAAAAAATCTATTTTTATAAACCTTTACAATATATTACAGAACGTTCTTCTAGCCGTAATGCTTAAGTGGGACTCGATCGTACTATCTTTATATGGTTCTTCCAAAATCGATTGAAGATCTTATAAAACATTTCTAAAGGCAAGTGTACTTATCTGTCCCGCAGAGGTGAAACAGGCCAAATAATGCTATATGCTGGACGTACAAATATTCCAGTATTTGACTGTGACCAACTGTACTTTTTGTGGTCGTTTCACATATACCAGGATGGTTCAACACAACAACAAAATATGTCATTATATTGCGTTGAGAAACTAAACGTTTGTGAGTACTTCTGGTAAATCGTCGCAATACAGGTTCGTCAATTGGCTCTAGGAATGCTATACAATGCAATGATTTTACATTCAAAACGTATACGTAGCTGTTAAAGCTCTTAGCAGTATTATAACCACGAGCTACAATAAAGCATAAATTAGGAGTGTAATTTCTGTCTCCATAGGCAGTTCAAAGCTTAAATAAAATATGTCATCGTTAAAGATACATATATCATAGTGACACTTCTTGATAGAAAAAGCTTTGTTTGTCTTTGTTATTTTAAATTGAATGAATTGATTATTGGATTGAAGTTCGTGTTGATAAATCATTTTTGAAGTGAAATCTGCAATTGGAACAAATTTCCTAAAACACGCAGATATTTAAGTGTATTCTTGGCACTGCAGATCCCATTGAAAATAAATACCTCCTGCTTTTCTCGAGAAACTATTGCTCCATATAAAATTAATGTGTAATTTTTTTAATGCAATCATATTTATAGTTTGTTTTCCTTGCCTGTATTTATGGTTATTAATTTTTATTTATATATTACATTATACTTATGTTAGCTGGATTAGGACCATTTAGACTATAAATTTTGCATACTTCTTGAAACAACAAAGCATAATAGATACGTCTTCCTTTTGTAGCTACAAAGTATCAAAAGTTATAATATTTTCGTTACCAATGTTCAGGAAATTTTATATAGTTGTAGTTTGTAGATATAATTCCTAGATGGTCGATTAGTTTTAAAGAACAAATGTGATATTGTAGATTTTAGTACTTTTATAATATGTTAATAAAGTTTTGTGTTTAACCAATTTTGCTATATTGTTACTAGTTTAATTTTCCGCATATTTGGTATTTTTAATCGCATAATAAGACTCAAACGTACAAAACATAGTATATTGTTATAAAATGTTACATAAATTAAAATATGAAATACATATTTAAAAATAGCTCACGCAAGTTCCTATAAATATTTTTTAAAACAAAAATACTTAATATTTTACTTTATCACAAGTGATGCTTAGTTTCAAAACAAATAACTCGACAGCTTCACGCGATGTGTGTTTGATTTTCTTTTGAAACTTGAATCGTAACTAAACATGAAAATGTATGCCCAAGATTTTGGAATGATATATCACCTCAGTCATATATAGTAGTGGATTGTAGCAGTTGTCTCAGAAAACTGAAAAATAAAAGCTTTTCTGCTGAAAAGTACTGAATATATGATTTCGTATTCTCTGGAGTCCCTATAATTGCAAAAATGACTTCTTCTTATATATACATATATGGTATATTACAAGTCAACCTTCCAATAGGTAATCTGATACTACTAACGAAATTTCGATAAATGGGTATCGAAGACATTACCATGGATTTGAGGGCATTCTAGGCATTAGACTATGAGTCAGCTGCTACTTACTACTAAACTCCTCAGTAAGGCATATCAGCACCTGTCAAAGCTGTTTCTGGCCTTAATATTTGAAAGAAGAATTCAACTTCAAACATGACTAACCAAGTAACAATTTCAATTTCATCACATCTACAGCAGAAACTCACTCAAATGTTGCTGGAACAACTTCGTCAAATCAATTCTTAACTGAATGAAGGCAGTTATAAAACAACTTTCGCACAATACTCCCTCAAAACAAACTTAAATTATCCTTGACACCAGCAGACTGTGAAACTGTTACTTGAATGAAAACTTCCATGTCCATGATATTTAACTCTACAAGGTATACTGACCACTGCTATTATTTGATAATACTTTATCATTGCTCACTGACGTATTTAAAGCTTAACAATAATATAAAAGATAATATTTTAATTTGTCATGCCCAATGTGTAGGAACTGATCAGTTAAAGACTACGATAAAGTGCTTTAAAGATTACCATAGGGTGTAACCTAAAGTGATGTATATACTTCATAGATATGTTATGTTTGAATGATGCTCAGCGTTTATTTCACAAACATACAACCGTGATTGAAGTAATTCATTGTAGTGTTCCACAATTTCAGAGCAAAAATATTATATTTGGAAGTACATTAATAAAAAAAATGTTATTGGTCAATTCACGTATCCAAGACATTTTGTGAATTTAATTATCCATGTATGTTAAGAATAATAATATGACCGAAATAAGTAAAAATGACTGAAACCTCCGAAACTATCATTTGTATTTATTTAATTTATATAATAACGTTTTGTACAAGTATATAAGTTAGCAAGAAACTTTTCCTTCTCATTGTAATTTCAATTTGAGAGTCTCTGATTTAACTGAATTTGCTAGTAGGAAATATAGATGACAATAAACCACAAAGCGACACCTTCGGCCTCTTAGCACCGTGGGGCCTTGCCCCCAGCACCCTCAGACCTACCCGGTAGCTATGCCACTGAGGATAACTCCATATATAAACATAAATAAAATTATAGGAAACCCTACTGAACTTAGTACAGAAGAAGAGAATTCGTTTCTGAACATCATTTTATCATAATCATACATTATGAGTCTTCATCTGACTAAAGATTGACAGCTGAAATGACAGACTTTATCATTGTCGTAGGTTAACGGAATGTGATATGTAAATTAACGCTAAAAACAAGCCACCATTGATACTTAATTTAAACTAAAGGTACTTACGAGCTATAAAAATAAATAATAATAACTACATCATTGAATAATGAAATATCGTCTCTTGAAACACAGAGGCGTACTCAAGTTTAGCTATATTACAGGAGACTCACTTAAACTTCAGGTTCATCTCTTGATGACTAAAACAGTGTTTCAAATATTCATCACACTAGAGTTTTTCATGAAAAACTACATTTCACCCATTTTTTTAAATTGGAATTACCCATAAATTAGCATTTCTTGACTCACCTTTTGTCTTTCGAGAGACGATATATATCTAACATTGCGTCGAGCTATAATAGGTACTTATAACCCTAGCAGCGTACTATAGGTATTTTTCACCGACTGTCCAGAAAGTTCTAGTTTAGTTTTATCAATATCGTAAACCAATCAGGTAGGTACTGATTTGTAATCAATTTTAACACAAAAGGTACAACATGTAATTACTGTCACTAACGTTTTACGGAAAGTCCCAATTATGAAACACTCAAATGCTACAGAAAAGAAAGCAAAGTATTATCATCACCTTCCTCATCTGACTTTTTTCTCTAGTAGTAAGCTGTTACAGCTATGATGATAGATAGAGTAGTACCAGTACTAGAAAAAACTAAAAGTACGCATGCTTTTGGCAAGCAATGTGTAATAATAGTCACTATATTCTGCAGACCTATGTACAATTGACTATATTCCTGCACCCTATCACCTAAACTCACTCAAGTTATGCTATCACCAAGGTTTTTCATGTCACCAAGTAAACATTTGTTCACAGACGATCATATCGTAATTATTTATTATTTCAACCGATTGCACGTTACCCGTTTAAACTCAAACTCACCAATCATGGTTTCTGGATAAACAGTAACGAAATTAATAAATACACAGGTGGGAAATATTTCTATGTAAAAAGGGACAGGCATTTATGGAAAAATATATGTGATGTATTATCAGCTAAGAACTCTGAAATGAACCATATCATAAGTTACTAGCATATTGATGACGTTAATTAATGAAGTTTAGTACTCATTGTTTTAAAGCCAGGGCATGTAGAATGGATTGAATAGAATAAGACAGATTGTCAAAGGTTATATGGACAGATCATGATACAATAATTTAGATTTCATTTCAAGAAAGGTTTCATCGTACCTATGGTGAAAGTGCAAGTATACCATTCTGAGACATTTTTTTTCTTCTGCTTTAGTAATAATTATAAACTTGTTTTAGTCAGATTTAAATATATACACTTATTTTATTCTCAAGATGGAACTGTTGAAATTGGTGTATATAGTGGCTCATGGCCTTTTCAAATGTGGATTGTAGACGCTATTACTTGGTGCAACACAAGTATTGAGAAAAAAATGGTTTGAAGCTTAAAGCGAAACGCGTCACAAAAAATGGTTTTTATTCGTAAAGCGCTGTGTATAAAACGCACAATCTTATCATATTTTTTTTTAATTTTAATTCATATGCCACTTGCTTGTCTTGCATTTTCATCACAGGAACTATCTGAGTTTTCTCAAGAAAAAATATAGCTTTATAGATAATCAAGCTATAAATCCCGTTATCTGCCTGGCCATTACATTTCGACTGGGAGATACTCTGTTTGACAGTTACTTTAAATCACATCTTACAATGCGGGGTTGCAGTCAGAAGATCAAACGTTGCCTCGCTGCACTCTCCAAAAAATACGAATACGTTTTCTCTGCCTATCCATAAACCAATTTCGCAAGTCGATCAAAGCTTACACGGCAAGAGAGAAACTACGCTGACTTCAGCTGCCTCCTGAGCGTGCAGAACGCCAGAAGTCTGAGCCCACAGCAAACGGCTAGTAACCAGGCCACGTCGTACCAGTAGGTTTGTTTCGTCATGCCCACATCGCTCAATAGTACCTTGGGCGAGGTGTAATGGCAGTAATCCTCCTCTTCAGGGCATGGAAGCTCTGGCCTGTTGTAGCCGTACAATGCCTGCATTATACCTGTGGAAAAACATTGATCATCAGAGCTGATATTATGATTCATCTTTAGATTTATTTAATCATAATCGACTTTATTTTGGGCGAACATTGGTTTGCAATAATGCTACTAAACATTTTTAGTATCGACATTGAAAAGTCCTAGGCAATAATTTGAAACGGTTTCCAGTCTTGCAAATTAAAGAAAATATGGATTTTACTCATGTTTTTTGATACCATTGGAGTCAAGTAGCTGTAGATGGAAATGCATTATGTAGTATGATAGTACTATAAGTCCCATTTACCCAATACTATTTACACACGAGTTTCGACACCAAATACGCATAAAAAACAGCGTATTTTTTAAATAAAATGTACTTTACATGAGTCTTTACTTGTGTCACGAAATTATCGGGAAAAGCCTCTACTATCTATCCTCTCACAATGCTCCTCAAACCGCTCATGTATCTCCAGCAGTAAAACGAAGTATCTCAACAAGAATATGAATAGATAACCAGTGCTTACCTTCCAGTCCCCAACTGAAGAACGAAACGTAGGTGAATAGGTATGTGTATGTTGACATATGCGTGAAAAGTATCAAGAATCCTCCAAGACATATCATCACAGCCAACGTGATGGCGCCAAAGAAAGTCCCGTTCTGCAATAAAAGATGTAATTTTTTAGATACCACTACATTCCTGAAAACACTGACAAGGATCGTCAATGAAAATTACATTCGAATTCGGATAGACTGAACATTTATGTTTCTGACAAGAAAAAGTATTTTTCACATTAATGTTTTTACATTAACGTATGAATAAGTCCAACATTGGGTTTGTTGACCATGTAGATGAATTTCTCTTGCATTTGTACAGTCTATCCACAGTCAAGATAGACCAAAACAAAACAACCTTAGAGCGTGATAGCGCATGGTCTGTAATCGTATAGTCTTTACGCTCACGTACCAACAGTTCATGACTATTTGCATCTCTCGTCTATGGACGGAATTTAATCATATTGTTTCAATAATATCTCATCACTAAAACTGAGATATTTACACTTGTATAAGTACGATACATAGAATGCAACTTACCACTGGATTGACTACTGTACCCAAAAACAGTCCGAATGCCGATGACGCCAAAGCTACCAGCATCTGTATGAGTAGTACCATGAAAAATCGGGAACATTCATAAGGCTGCGCACTTATGAAATACGTTGTGGTACAGTATGCTGCGCTGAATATCATCTGAAATCAAGAACCCAACAACTAATGCCTAGTATACACGAGCTTCGTTTATCATTATTTATAGTTATATAATAAGGTACTGTAATCGTGTCAGTACTGGGTCGAGATAGAAACAGATCAAACACATCAAGCTACCATATTTGGCCAGCAGTGTATAAAGAAAATTACAGAAAGCCTTATAGCGATAACTTTTTCCAAATGAATCCACAGCGACGTATTCATGTTAAAACAAGAAAAATAAAATAAGGCGTATGTCAAATATCGGAAAATTAAAATGAAGGATATCTTACCTGTAGTGGAATATCGTACATCAAAAAAGCAATATAGTAAGTGCTTAGCTTATACCAGTGATTGAACTTCTCCTTCTTCAATATCGCTAACTCTGAAGGAACTGGAATAAGAAATGGTATTTCAAAATAGTATTTGAATAGACCCTCTGATCACAATGGAGGCTCCAGAAATGATACACCCAATATAAACTTAGTTTCAATGAAATTTGAAAGTCTACTTTGTGAAAAGTGCTTCGATATTTGGATTCAGACGTCGTATAATAGCTGTTTCTAGATGTAATACACCATTTCCAATATTCACAACTCGGCAGCTTATCTTCTATTTTTTATAGTGAGGGTAGAAAGCCCACCACCCTCTAGAAGCGCTGTGAGATAATAAATGTCTATTCACATTGGCCCTAAGGCGCTGGAAATTGTAACCATTGTGGAACTGACTTCTCGGTAGATCATTCCACAATGTAGATGATTTCCAAAAGAACGACTCTTTGGAGAGACTCGTTCGAGGCGTTGGAAGTTCGACCTGGTGATACAAGTCAGTCGAACATTTGGCATTTGAGTATCTATAGAATTTATGCGAAATTAATCTGAAAAACATATTGCACCCGTAAATATAAAATGATTTCATGAAATTAATTCTAAAAGCTATATCAATTATGTTAAGTACCTAATGTTTAAGTATAAGAACAAACAAGAGGATTCTGTGTTGATCCAAAAGGATAATTTTGAAGATAGATGATATCAAAAATGTAATTTTGGTTGGTTACAAAATGACCTGTCAGCTATGAAGGTGTGCACAATCCCAGAACCTGACCTTTAAGTGGGTTCCTGATCACAGTGGTGCACCAAAAATCTATAAAGCTGTCAACTTGGCAAGACTAGGAACCAGAGGCTCATGCAGTGGCCCTGAACCCAAGCTCGTTATTAACAGACGTTAGGTAAGCACCGCCCTAGATCGGAAGACAGAACAGGGCAGGCAAAGCAGCAGGACATACAGAAAGGGATAACCTGAGGCAGGGCTAGAGGTTCATAGCAGGCCCTGATAAAAGTCGGGAGCTATGACTGTTGAATAGGAGAAGAGAATCAGTTAACCTTTTGGTAGGAAGTCGAATGGGTAACCGAAGAGTGAACGAACACCTGTCCCTAAAGAAGTGCTTGGAGCTTCCTAGACAAGTGTGCCATTATCCCAGCCTTGGGGCTCTATTGGGGCCTACTTGCCAGGCTTCGCTTTGCTGCTACTAGTTCTAAAATTTGCCTAATATAATCCTTACATGAGAGATGTCGAGTGTAGGCTGATGCCACCAAGCAGCACAATAGTACATAAAGGCTCAATTCATTATCATTGAACCTGTGTTTAAGTTTTAGTATAAATTACTCACATTTAAGAACAGCTGGCATGATGGAAGTGTAGGAGAGGTAAACCAACCCGATCATGCATAAGCCTAGATTATTAATGACTTTGGAGGCGTCATCACCAGCGTTTTGGTAGAAAACCCCAAGGAATACTCCTACTAATAAATGGAGGAACAGTTTCAACTGCGAAATAGTCTGTAAATAAAGAAAACAGAATTAACTTACTTTCAGATCCGGAGTAAAATATGAAGGGACTGTTTTAGCTTATATGTGTTTTTCGGAAACTTAAGGGTATGCAGTCAGAAAAGGATATTTCTTCTTAATACAAAAATTTTCTACAAACCCCTCTCTATACGTTAGATCAACGTTATCTTCACAATTCACTATAAATGAATTATTGAGATACGAGTTTCAGACATACGATTCTTCTCAACATTCACGTATTACGAGTTCAAAAAGTGGATTAATAAAAATTTGTTTGTCCTACGATTGAATCATCATATTGGAAAATGGTAGAAGAATAAGTTATTGCTCAATTCAACCATGGAATAATTTTACATTGTTACTTAATATTTCCGGTATTGTGATGTTTACTTCCCGCGCAAATAGGCGGGAGAACAATAGTAATTAGGAAAAATGTCTAATAGTATATATTATATTTTTTTAATGTTTCGTGGTATATAAATCAGCAAAAAATTATATTCGTCGGTCTGTCTGTATGTTTGTCTATGTATGTAACCTTTGGCCCTTCTATAAAATACTAAAAGAACCATTTGAATTTTGATGAAGTTTCAACACAATATTTTATATTACTACTATGTAAAGGATCAAAAAATTTCATTTCAGAAGCAGTTATAAATGGCGGCAGAGTCAGAGTCGAACGATGAAAAAGCACAAACTGGACCTTTCTGAGGCACGTGATCATTTTCAACATAAATGAGGTGGGGATATCTCAGTGTTGGTAAAGGACTTTCTATCATTAACAAACTTTTGACCCTCCTAATCTCCGTTATGATTCATACATGGTTGTTCACACTTTTTCGTGAAATTTAACGACACATGAACATAATAAGTTTTCTATGAATTTCGAATGTTTCCATTACGCTTTAGTATTTCTACAAATTATTTTAACTGAATAAGGAATCATAACTAATTATGAAATTACTATTTAATGTCTTTTTGAGTAAGTGGACTCTGAGTTTGATATATACGAGAGACCGTCCTAATGGTTTGTAACGCTTATTCCATATTATAGTATACTATTATTTCTTGCAACGTGCTTAATTTTTACATTCATTCACGGTCATAATTTAATATATAATCAAATACAACGGAATATATTATGTGCATACATATTTAAAAACCAATTTCGCGTCCAGAATTTTAGGAGATGGTAATTACTGACAATGTATATACGCCAAAAAAGCTCTGAAACAGAACAGCTCAAAAACAGTTAAACTAAGAGAAACTGAAATTTATGATCTTATACTATCGATTGCGTGGAAGAAGTTTGACGTTAGATATTGCATTACTTATGAATCATGGCGCAGTGAAAAAATGCTGGGCCTTGTATCACCTACTGGTTGACACAAATTTACACCCACAAGCTTACCTTAGATCTTAGTATTTTGGATATATAAAAACGTTGCTTACCCAGTCCCTGTGCAGCTGTGTCCCTTGCCTTGCAAGTAAAACTTTAAATTTAGTCCATTCGGAAGGTGTCTTGTATGACTTGTCACCACTGCTATCATATACGTCTATATCTTTTTGGATGTCTGCAATATCGTTGCTGACTTTAACTGAAAAAAATGATTATTGTTAAAATGTTTAATATTTGACCTGAACTGAATAAAGTCGCTTAAAAACCACAACCTATAGTTAGAGAATGTTGGAGTTGAAGGAAAACTGAAAAATATAGTTGAATCCAAGGCCTCTCTAAGCTTCTAAGAGACAAGCAAAATAATGAAATAAACGAAACCTGAGAGTATATCAACACCCAAACCTAATTCCTTTACTTTAATTCATCAGTTTCAACTTTTGTGTACAGGTTTAAAATTATTTTTACACCGAACTTACTTATAGGTACATTGCCTCTCCATTTTTCATCAGTAGCCGCTTTCGCAAGATAGTCTGTGTAGTCCCCGTATTCCTGGTTCACCACCTCTAGGACTGAAATAACAAATACATTTTGTTGGATGTAAGACTGTAATTATTATGTCGTAATATGGTCTTAGAAAGTTTGACATTACAATGTGCAAGCGGTCATTACACCAAAATCTAGCTCTTTAGACATTGAGGCGACCAATATCTTCCCAGTCATATGACTAAGGATCGTATTTATAGCCCCCATATTAAAATAATAGATTACCCACGAAGATATTTGCTGTCTTGGTTTGTCAAATTTTGATGCTTCTTCATATAAGAGATTGTAAAAATCTGGCAATATAGGAAAGAAGGCGGAAAAAAATCTCGGAATAGCAAAATTTACTCCATTTATCAGAGCATCGTTTTATATGGGCTTATTGCTTGTATTCTGATATGACTTTATGCTCATCACTAGGCATATAATTGTATCGTGTTTTTTTTGAGATTCTTTGAATAAATTAATTTAATAATGGTTTAGCAAACTTTAAATTGCCTTACATCAAAAAACCTTTCCTACGGTTCAAAGAGGTCTTGGGCAATACATCCTGAGACGTCTTGTTACCAGGTAATGAAAATGTAACAATCTGGAGAAATTATTATGATCTTCACCACTTGAAATTCTTATACGCTTTGTGCAGTAAAGAAACTTCCTCCCGTTTTACTATTTCCCTTTGCCATATATTTTTTTCATTCTTTGATTAAAGACTTGATAGGTCTAAAAGACAATATATTTGTCACATAGAGCCTATTTAATTTTATATGTTGAATATTTTAAGTACATTTTCATTAATTTTTTTGCTGTGTGCGGTACCTCTTTATACGTTGATTCAAAAACTGTTCTGATATTGATTTCTCAGTCTTTCTAATATTGCTCTTACATATGACATAGTACGGGTAGAGATAGAAGTTGTCTTTGAGTCATTTGTGGATAATCGATTCTTCGTAATTGTGGTTTGGCAAAAATTACTGCAAATGACGGTTTCTAGGAGTACCTTCTCCCTATCACAAGTTTATTGCTTCCAGGTGATCTGTTTAGGTCTGTCAAACAGACTCTTTGTCACGCAGTGAGTGGGTTTGAATTGTAAATATATGTTTATTATAGCCAGTACTTACAATAATCAGCAGGATTATGGTACTGAGGGCAGCAGAAACCAAGGGATGATAGGTATGCCACTGTGTTAGTAGCTGCCCCCTGGTAGACGCATTTTCCTTGTGCCATCATATAAACATGATCGAACATGGAGTAGATTGTAGCGCTGGGCTGATGGATGGTACAGATGATGGTACGACCACCTCGTGCCAGTTGTTTCAGCATCTCAACGCACTGAGTTGTTGAGGAACTGTCCAAGCCTCTGAAATAGAATAAGATGGTGTTACTTCTCACGCAATAGTATCAGTTTGGAAATGAAAATTTGAATTGAATTCTGAAATTGTGAATAGTTGGGATTGAATTAAAAAAAAATAAAGAGATAATCAGTTTAATCTCCCCCTAAAGATGCTAATGTAGTTAGCGAAACACGCGTCGAATGTTAAAAAGGTGGTTTGGCAAGTGGTATTTTGAGATCTCCCTCCCACCTATTGGAGTGAGAAGCATTGCAATTGCAAAAATATCGAATCCGAAATATTATGTTTTCTTGATGTTTCATGACATATGCATCACGAAAAACCACGTCACACGTCATTAATTTCTGTCAGTCTGTCCATCTGTCTGTTTGTCCGGTAATCATTGACACTGGAACTCGGAAAGTAGGGGTTACAACTATGGAAAGAAAATTTGTCAATATCGGTGCAGCGACACACAACGTATCTTCAAAAAACGACAAGAAATACTTAAATTACGTGTTTCAAAAACCGGGGTGGGGATAAGGCAATTTCAATCTTTTTGGCGTTAGTAAAACATTTTCTATTATCTAAAACCTTTTGACACCGACCGTGGTTGGTACACTATTTCATGAGGCCCAATTCATCAGACCCACAATTTATTGTTATTAGTCGAATTAGCGCAACAACTACCAATTAATTTGACTTACGTCGTAGGCTCATCTAAGAACATGATGGGTGGGTTGTCAACCAATTCAAGTGCCACAGAGAGCCTTTTCCTCTGCCCTCCAGACAAATTCTGACATTTGGTGTTCCTGGCAACTGACAGTCCAAGACTGTTCAAGATCTCTTCGACCTGAAAAGAGATAATAGTATATTATGCGAACGTATCATACAGCAAATGCATATTTATCAATCTGCCGGCGTTTCCTAGAGTGGGCGTATGAAAATACATGTCATTCATTTCCGTCGGCCTTTATATGGATTTTTCAGTCCGCCCTTGATACCTTGGTATCTTTATGAACATTTTTGTGGAAAATGGTTTCATCTGATGTTTAAAATCCAATCTCCACGAGACTCAAGTAAATCTCAATTCCGTGAGTTCCCCTACAACAATACAACGCTTTCTGTCTTTGTGTCCGTTCAGTGAAACATCATTGGAGTTGATTTATTTTTTAGTTCTGTGTCATTGATTCCTGAGATTCCCACCAAATTTGAATACAGAATTTATGACAATTTGTTTTCGCTGAATATAATGTAGTACACGCTCTGTTATTAGTAATACCGCGATTGTGTAATCTATATATTTTACGACACAAAATACTAGAAAATATTTACAACCGAAAAAATGTAAACACTTTACAGGAAGTGCTTTTTAACGAAACTGAATAACATAACGGTAGCATAATCGACGGAATTATATGGTGATAACTTTCAATAACGTTAGTAAACGTGGGTGATCAGTCCGATGAATCAGCATTCGTAACTGTGTAAACACAGGAGAGGGATATAAAATACACAATTTTGGAGTGAGAGAAATCCAGAATAATGTTAGGTGTGAACGGGACTCGAACCCATGTCTCCAGCATTCCGTACTAGTGGAGTCATCTTTCAAGGTACATTCTGACTCAAGTCATTATCTCTTCGTGTTTATATCACTCTCAATCTCACCACCATATCTGAAAAGTACGCCATCCAGGCTGGAAGACATTTTCCATTTTGTTTTGTAATTATATTCGTAACTATGTTGAGTCAGATTAAAGACAGCTTTTTGGAATGAGAAAAATCCATAAGAATTGTGTCTTTACTCGCTCCGTTAGTAAATGTGATAACATTAGATTTGTGCCTAGAATTGGCATCGGTGTTTTGAGAAACACGCTAAATGTAATACTCTGAAATAGAAGAAAAAAAAGAAGTTTTTGACATAACATATAGATAGTTTGGGGGAAAATCTCAATATAAATCTCATTCCTTTTTTGGCTTTGCTAAAGGACATTCTTTCATTCATAAACGATTGACCTCGGTTATCATCTCCACTTATTAGTCATGATCATGATGATTGATGACACGGTTGCCTTCAAAACACAATTGAATTATATTCACTTTCAACAACACTAGGCTAATTTTACGGGATATTAGGGTGTATTAACTTTTTTTACAAAATGGAATAAACTTTTCCTCTGCTGTATTAACAACCATTACGACAGATTACGGCATTTTATGTTTTGAGAAATTATGGTAACTTTGGAAAACTAGGAATTCTTGAAACTTTCATTTAAGGTCTTTCGATTAATGTCGAATTTGTCTTATACAATTCCAGCAAAATGTCGATAATTTAAAAATCCCAAAAAGTACAGCGCCAGCCATCTTGCACCATTTTTGTACAAAATGATTAGTATGATCATTTCATTTTCATATAATTTAAATTCATTTTAGGTATAAAAATGTATATCTGAAGTATGAAACCCTCATCGTTGAATAGAATAAATTTACATTGAAAATGGCTACGCTAGTAAAGACATGCGTTATCATAAAAAAGCGGAAACATGACTGTTAGTGTGTTCACATATAATAACATTTTCTTGATAATTCATCATGTTTGACCTTTGATATGTTTTGCAAATGTATCTCTTTTCAGTACAGTGAGTCAAAATTCATCATCATTGTTAATAGCATCAGATACTGTATGTAGATTTGCAGATTGTATCTGCTCTTACTTGGTGAAACTGAGATAATACTGAGTGACTTTTACATCAACTTCCATTGATGAGTCATAAAGTATTTACACACATACGAGATTTTGCGTGTGATTATTATAAACAGAGACGTATCGAAAATCTTGATTTTTTTGATACATCACACAAACACAAGTATTACAGGCTGGATGGATAACATTGTTCGCTATGATATATTTATTTGGAAGATTTTTTTTCTCTATTGATATTTTGAGCTTTCCGATTGTTTGATTGTACCGTGTTGTACGGAACGCCCTCTATTACGTTACACATCTTTCAAAATCCATCTCACACAACCGCGCACCCATCTGGAGAATATGCCGCTCAGACCACTAATTTTCTGGCGATTGAAACGATCACGTGCCTCCGATGTACGTTATTCTGGAGTGCCACCACGTGTTCATTAGGAAACAGTAAGAAACACTTAACTCTATTTAATAGATTCGCCAAAGGCTTGGTTCTGAATGAACTTGATATATTAAATCAAATAGAATGACGTAATAACTAGTATGTACCAATTTTAGATTTTCTTGTTCTAAATGCCCGACAAATATTTGCTAGACGGTGACTGAGGACGAGGCTGAATAATTACTGTAATGGAGATCTTGGACAAACAAGTAAATATTATTTACTGAAGTGAGTAGCATTTAAATATCTATATGTACATTCCTTTTTTGCAACGAAATGGAACAACCATCGATGAAAATGTATCATAGCTAGAAAAGATATGTCAGTACACGTGCAGCTGAAATTTCACGTCTTGATGTCATTGGAGCATACATGGCAAACAGTCAGGGTTATCGCTAAACAACAACAACTAGACAACAACACAACAAATGACAGAATTTCCAAAATAACGGCGCAATTTATCAAAAATAGTATGGACAAGCTCAATAATCGGTTGCCTTTTGATAACTGCAATTTAAAGATTTGATATTCTGATTTGTAACATCAAATTGTACAGAAAATATTAGATGCACTCGAACTAAATGAGATGCGATTGTACTAACAACGGCAACCCCGAAAAAAGCAAGCCAAAATTTTGCAAATATGACCATTTGGCAATGTTGCATCGTCAGATCGACGAAAAGTGGGATCAATTTTCTCGCTCAGAAGCACTCCCTAGAGCTTCTTCAGAAAAGAGTCTCTGGCGATATTGAGTTCAGATCCGAGTTTAAATTGTGGTTTGAATTTTGAAACTGAACAGAATTTTAAAAGGTATTAGAGCAGGTCTGCTGTTACAAATATTATGGCAAGCAGCAATTAGAAGATAATATTTTCATTCAGAATAGGTGGAACGATACTTTTTTATAGTTTTTGTTTAAAATAGTTTGTCCTTTTTTTATTTATTTTTTCAACTTTGGTGTCTGACATCGTCAGGATGAACTGCTACATACACCTGAGGCTCGGCCGTCATAAGGAGTCATGTTGGAAGGTCAGGACTCGACCTCTAAGGAGTATACTAAGACCCTAAAAGTTTGCCAGCAACGCTTTCCTACTAAAAAAATCGTCTACTAAGTTCCGAAGGAATCATAAAAGGAAGTAAGCGATGACCGCACTAGAATCTTGGCAACAACAAATTACGTACGCCAATTAGATTTGTGTATTGTCTCCAACTTAATAATACAAAACTGTCCATCCTGGTATCAGATTTGTTTATTTATTCCACTGTAATGCTAAATATGGTCAATCTTTCCAATAATATCTAAAGAAAGTTAAATTCATTGTCGTCAAATCCATGAGTCAATCAACTTGACACAGTATTTTTTGCCATATACGCGTACTGAAACACTTACCAAGTACTCCTTTGACTTCTTCGACAGATCTGCAATCTTCAGGTTGGATGCCATCATCATCATTTCGTGAACTGTGAAGAGGGGAGGCAGATTGTCGTCCTGTAGGATGTAACAGGACTCCTTTTTGTACTGAAGCGCCCCTTTGGCTCGCTTAGAACTGGATCCGTTGCACCTGATAGTCCCATCTGTGCCTGATACTCTGAAAAAGAGTAAATGTCATTATTAAACGAATAGACGTCACGGAGAACACTTTTCCCGATTTTCCTCGATCTGTATCTGTCTTATAATCAGAAATACTCAAACTCCGTTTTGGTACATTTCCGATGCTCCTGCTCATCTCCGAAAAATTTTTTGAAGGTTCAAAAATTAGGGGAGGGGTGGAATGAATGTTATCTCCGCTTTTTTATATCACAATGCTTCCCTCGACTATACGTAGATAATAAAAATGGGGGAGGGAATAAATATTCTCCCAAATTGCAGTTTTCAGCCACAAATTTCTATGAAAAAAGTTCCAAGCATGAATTTTAGAAAAAATGAATGTGGTTTGTGACAAAACGATACCTTTCGTTTTTACATATCCAATCATTGCTAAGGTGATAATAATTGATTCTCGTTATTGATGTTTCCAATTTCTGATTAGTTCTACTGTTAATTAGCAGACAGGTTCTATAACAGTCCAAACAATTCATACTACCAGTGAAACCCTGATATCCATTGGATATCTGAGAAAATTGGAGACTCAGCAATAAAAGGAAGCATTCAAAGATGAAAAAATTACATTTCAATATTCGAAAAAGCTATATATGATTTATGACTACTAATTAAGAAACCGCATACTTCATTGCGTCGTAAATATAAAAATATGAAAACTATGATCACTCAATCATATGAATTAGCACTATTAACTATAAACTGTGCAAACGACGATGTTAGAAATTGATGTTAATTGTTTCTATTAGCGTTGGTCATACGTGGAAAAGAGGGATTAAAACTTGAAATGTTGGAGATCAGTGTTGGCATGAAGTAAAGGTGTTCTAAATTTGCACAATGCTTCCAGGCGACTAATTCAAGCAAACCGTATTCTTTTAGATGTTTTACTACTGAATTTTAAAATGCACCCAGTTTTTAACACACTTTTAGTAGCTCGACTCCGAAACATCTCAATTATTTGATATGACGTGGACAATACAAAAATTCGGAAAAATTGGTATATAATTAGACTAACAAACGTATACAAATGTTTCATGGGTGCTTACTGGCCAAATAGTTCGAGTTTCTGGTTATTTAGCTCAGTTTTAAGAAAAAAAATTAATCATAATTCAAAAACAAAACCAGCTTCAATAACTAACCAAACTAATAAAAAATAATTCCTAATTGATGACTTTGTTTACCAGCCCTGGACTGCCCACTAACTCAGTGTGATTAAACGACTTTTATTTAAGTTTAAAACAGAACAGACAATATAAAAACACGATGCTTGGAGTTCTTATATATTTTTGCTTATAAATTAAATCATTAAAATCGATGTAGCGGTTACTGAGTTGTTGTGGAAATGAAAACGTCAAGAAGAGCGACAGAAATACCGACTCAAACAGAGAGAAGAACCGATTTACAGATCGACAGACTGATCGAAATCACATATTTTCCTGATATCATACCGTACGACGAGAGCAATATCTCAAATTTGCAAACTTTCGCAGATCACAAAACTTTTATACTTTTTTAGAATATAACCGCATTGCAAGGCACAAAGTGTATTCCAGTAACGTTACATAATTTTTCACTGTGACAGTACCATATTTATTGAACTGGAAACTTTTCACAGACGATTATTACTTTGAACTTGACCTGTTCTTCCATATACATGTTTTTGACCCAAGATTAAAGTTGCATAAGTCCGTCGTAAATGACGAGGACATCACCTTAAACTTGATATTCCATTTGATTACGATACGTTGTTTCAGCTCAGTCATCTTTAATAACATGATAATATGCTTTACGACGAAAATAATAGACGCGTCCGGCCATATACATAGGGTGATTAGACAAGTAAATGGATTTCCAAGAAAAAAATAAACAATGATGTAAATAAAATAATTGTGTATTTAACACACAGTTTCGCAAATAAGACTCTCTTTCTTACAGTGATGCGTTTCGACTTATGTATTATGTATTCAAATCATCGACATCTGTCTTAGGGGAAATATTTTTTTGGCGTTTGAATTTAAATCAACCATTTCCCCAAAGACAGACAAAGGCAAAGATAATTTAATAAAAATATAGCTGGACAGGATGAATAGTATACTAGATTTGAGAGCTCTATTTCTCTAGTTAACTAGTTGGCAAGAAACCTGGGTAGCCTTTGTAAACAGTCAAATCTGACGATGATTTATATATAAATCGAAACGGGTCACTGTAAGAACAGAGTTTTATTTGTGAAACGGTGTGTTGAATACACAATTATTTTATCTACATGATGCGTCTACAATCAACATAATCTATGATGTAATGTTGTAAAGTAGATGGATTCAGTGTTTTCATACTTGAAAAGAACATTCCCTGGTATGATGAAACCAGATTTTCACGAGAAAGCTTGCCACCTTTGCACTTTTTTGCAAACTTGTCGAGTAGAATTTCTATCCAATAATATTTGGTAGTTCCTACTGATGCCTGGCTATCCTTTCTAATTTTCATTATTGATCTTATATTGCGTAAACAAAATCTTAGATTTTTGTATACTTGGTTTGAATTTAATTAGATTTGATTGTAAGTGGTCTAAATCATTCAAATTGTGTTTATTTTCATGACAACAACAACGAACGAACCATTTTATTGTCTCAAAACCAACTGAAATATAATTGTATCCAGACTTTTTCGTCAGCAAACAATAATTGATTAAGGGTATGCTCTCCACTCTTTATCAGACTGCTATAGACATGCATGTTTCGTCTTTAGCCTAGACTCGTCGGTATAGCTACAACTGTAGAGAGAAATCAGGTGGTATATACGTAACCCTGTCAAGGGTGTGATAGCAACTCATCTAAGTGTCGCCCATTGACAACTTACGAAGTCAAAGGTCCTAAAACCTGGATAACGGTACATCGTAAAAGTGTTTACGAAGAACAAGGGGTGTGGGTGTGAATCAATTCATCCTTGTTGACAGATAGAGGGCCACACTTGGATGAGTTAATTATTAATTGAATATTTTTTTAAGTTTGAAAAAATAAATCAATTTTATTCAATAAAAATCAAATTATTGTATTGTCATCGGTCCTCACTACGAGTTATTTTTTTTTAATTAATCAGCCCTCTAGAAGTAGATCAATACATGCATACATGCAGCTGATGATAATAGAATAGAACTTCGGAGGTGTCTACAACGGATCATGAGTAGTAAGATTACTCATCTTATATTTTTTTGGCCGCTAATTTGAAAACCTAACAGAGAGACAACCACAGGATAAGTTTTATTAGTAAGTTGACCTACCGTTTTATTTTTGTTGTTTGCAAATATTTATGAATTGACGCATTTCGTGTTATTGTAGCTTATCTGATATTTTATACAGAGTTCGAGGGGTCCACAACTATTTGCTTTAATCTAATACATGATGCATCTTCGTGAATAATAATTTTTACACAAATAATAATGACTTAATAATCAATACGTCTTTTGTGAATGGCTCAGCCGGAATTCTTTTATTACTGTCAGGCTGAAGATAATTTTGTAATTCGAAAATAAAATTATCCAAGAGTGAAGTTAAACATGCAACGCAAAAGCGATGCCAAAAAGCCGAATAGATAAGGGAAAGCTGAAATCCAACCGTGTTTAAGATAAATAAATCATCTCCCGGCCGATACTATTTTACAAACAGTCTGAAGGGCTTCACGGTAATTTGGGCGTTGACTTTAGTATTTCATGCTGTTCGTCATATTGGAAATAAGGTCCAAAATTGCGTATAATGTCTGTTTATACCAGCTCAAACTTACGTCAGTTCCCAGTACCTTTTTGTCGAAATATAAATCTGAATATATTCAAGTTGTACCACGTACAGTAAAGACGTATTGTGATTTGTCTTGTGTTTGTGCTAAGAGAACAATCTGCAATAGCCTAGGTGAGTTTATCTCACGGAGTACCCAATTATACCAATTGTATTGTTATTTATTGATATAATGATATGTTTTATTAATTTATTTGAGATCTCTTTACTAGAGAATTGATAATTCAATTCTTGAATGTTTGCGATATAAAAACAGATAACGTATTCTCTAAGTACGTCGCGAGTTGACCCTTCATACTTAACTAGTTCAAAGGAGTGTATACTTTGCGAGTTGACCCCTAGTATCTTAGTGTAGGCCTCACAGTTATCATGATAATTCTCCGCCCTAGTTGTTTTGATCTCTCGGTGAGGTATTTCGCGAGTTGACCCTTAATACCGATGATCCTAGAGATGAGTTATGTCATTTGGTTATCCGGTTATCTGGTTATCTCGTTATCTTGGTATATGTTATTTTGCATCCCTAGAGATGAATTATGTTATATGTTCTTTGCACAATATATTATTTCACCTACCTATTTGGTTTTTGAAGATTTATTTGATGCGTAATCTATTTATGTTTATTTGTTTAATTATTACAATCACTGGTTAGTGATCATGAATGATGAATTGGTTACTCAGGTTCTTTTTATTTAATTTCCAGATGTGTCATCTCGAGCGCCTTCCTGATACACGCCCAACCTTCTTTTTATGTTAAATTAGTACTCGTAAGTCATTGTATAAAAATTACAATGTATTCTTAATTAGTTATTTTAGTCATATTGAATTACTACATTATTAAATGTTTATATGACTATTGCACAGAATGATCTTATATATTTTTTTATCACCTACATTACTACACATTACCTTAGTTACTCAAGGTTCAGTTGATTTTTAACAAATCCATATTGTATTTCATAATTATACATAGATATATCTAAAATAGGTACAATAAATTATCAGTATGTCTCTTGTGATTGGCTCAGCGAGCTCTTTAAAATCCTATAAATTTCCTTGAGACGGTCATAAAATCTTTTATGATTAATAAACCGCCAGAAATTCAACAACTGCATTAGCGGGCTTACATTATAAGGTCAAACGAAAGGTCAAGATCAAGGTTCTACTAACAGATACAACGCACACAGGCGATTATAATTGATTGAATTGTAGCATTTAAATTACAGTGATGATTTATTTTAATAGATTTGCACATACATACATTTCAACCAATAGGTCTCTGGAGTTGACTACCAATCTTCAGATTGATTAAAATCTAATCAAGAATTTCCAAAAACATCCTAAATAGAGATAGCTGGTTATGTTACATGCTTAAAGAGAAGTGAAATAAATTAGAAGTAAAAAGCTTCTTTTAAAACAAGCCCCTATTTAAATGCGCTAAAAAGAATAAAATAAACTTTTCGTTTGAAGCCTTCACGTATAATGTCATTACACGATTTATATAATATAAAAGCTTGTCGTGGTATTTACGCAGCTTGAAAGTTTTAAAAAATAAAATCAATCTGTTCAGGTTATTTAATTCACTTGTTTATCTACACAGGTAAATCTCCCAAAAAGCTTTTATGTCATATAAATTCTGTAATGACGTCATAAGTTGATAGTAATAGTTTTAGAGGTAAAGTTTATTTTATTCTTTTTAGCACATTTTAATGAAAGCTTCATTTTATAAAAGTTTTTTTTCTTTTAAATTATTTTTCACGTTTTAGTTATTGCTGGACGGGTCTGTAAAAACTCAATACTTCAAATTTTCAGACGGATTGAGGCAACGGAGTTTATGATCACCATCTTTTATCCCCTAAGGGAACAAGCACAAAGAGGCGAAGAGTGGCAATGAAAGGTACGCTGAACGAAAGTGATTTTTTTAGATATAATTTATTTTGTTCAGCTATGAGGTCTCTGGCGTTCACAACAATAAATTTAAGATTCCAGATTCTAGAATCCAGTCACGAATTTTGAAGAATATACTAGAATCGACCTAATTAAGGTACACGCCCACTGAGTCGAAGTGACGCGAAGAAAAATGCTCAAAATGAACAGAAACTATTATTTGAAGTTCTTACTCTCGATTAAATTATAATCAGTGGCCTGAATCATTTAAAAAAAAGTTTCGGAGATAAAAGGTTCAAAATAATATTTGAGGCTGATACTCAGGATTCATATATCCATTACTTCTAACTAGAAAAACAGAATGCTTGAAGCAACTATAATTCGAATTTTCCGTCGTTATTACCCAAAAATATCCAGCATTACTTTGTAATAAATAAATTGGCAACAAAAGTTTTCAAATTCTTTCCTGTTGATTAACGTATTAAAGTCCAAAGCAAAAAAAATGAATGATAGTATTGACTGTATCTGTTATTTTTCAGATGAATGAACTTATTTACATACAGTAATTTTCACAAGGCGCAGTAACTGGCATTGTATTCGCCGAATAAATATCTATAGATTCGACACAAAAGTACACAAGCTGTAAGCCGATGTCAAAGGTTACAATTTAAATGAATAAAACCATATAATACAAATTTTCCGTGTAACTGAGAAGTTTATTATCGAATTACTATGTTTGTGCTTTGTTTATATGCCGACCAGTTTGTTCTCCAGTGTATCTACGGTATTTTAAACGAAACGTGAATAAACATTTATCCACTTGAAGGGTACGATAAGATTTCTACCTTTGGGAGAGGTTATCTTTGAAAAAAGTCATTTGTGACTATATGCATTGTAATCCTTATCATCCGTTTCCAAGATATTGATATCTGAATTCTAGCAAATATATATTTCCAAATATAGAAATGCTTCACTTCATATTGACGATTCAATTGATAGAAAAACATCTGCAAACATAAAACTATAACGTCGGGTTACTGAAAATATCGGAGGAGTATTTTCTGAATAAGAACTATCAATTTTGCGTACTGATTATTACGTTCCATCAATAATATCATAATATTTCCTACTGGTCGCTAGTTGAAACGACATACGATTGAGTGAAATGTCTACTAACGTTCCGGCAGTCCCAGCAGCCTGTTTCCATGTAAAAGAATGAAGAAAAAAAGATTTTTTCATTAAAACGACATTGATAATTTTGACTGCTTCCATGGGAAGAGTTTTGTTTCCGTGCAAGGCCCTAAAATGAACTATTTGCAATGTTGATGGATTAAAAACAAATTTACAATAATCCTGACGCCGAAAAGAATTCTCTGTTCCATAAGATAACTCAAAGTTAATCCTAAACTACCAAACTTCATAGTGGTCTTCTTCTTTCGTCCTTGTCTCAACAGTTTGAAGCCAGACGAGCCAGTACCGTGCTGGCTGCCGCCTTTGACGGTACGACCTTCGTAAATAGGCTGGTTGTTTAATAAGATGTCTCGGCATGAAAGCATTTGAAGGAAGTTAAGAATTTGAAGAAACAAAAGTTGGTCCCCTATTTCTTAATTAAAATCATCGTGCGCAGTGGGCTTACCGGAAAATAGATCTAGCTCTGCTAGTATTACTGTTTAAATGATCACTATTCGTATCTAAATGAAATCAATGCGCTTTAGTACCAAGAATCACTTTGTTTCGTTTTATCGCTTGAATTATAATGATGCCAGAAATGTACGACTTGAGCCCCTTTACAATAAAATACCACTCGCTGTGTAATACCGATATTCAAACAATTAGGAAACATTATAAATGGAAAATGCATGCCTACTAATGCAGAGACAAAAACAAAATGTTTTCTCGTAAACAGCAATTTCTTTATTACCCAACAGCATTAATTAGAAGTTGTTGATACTTTTCATTGAAACAATTTATTCAATTTTCTACAAAACGTTGTACTTTACATTACATGCTGGAGTGTAGTAATCACTTCCTGATTCCTTTCGAAAATGAAATGAAAAGAATTGGAAGCATCGGAAGAAAGAGTTGGTCCTTCCACCTGAAGACGATTGAAGATATCGTATCAGTCGAGAAGTTGTGTGAAGCAAGACAATGGAAGTGCGAAGCTATATTACTGAAAAAACTTCGACTATACTCATCCGATAAGAGCAAGAAACAAAATATACGGGGACATAATGAAGTTCAGATTTAATAATGTGTCTACATAGATGACAAACAGAAATACTTCAGATTTCCCTCAGTTTATCTATGCACTTTTATAAATTTCTCTGATAAACAACCTTTTTTGAAGCATACATTCATTTCTCAATTTGAATCAGGTTACCACAAATGCTTTTCTACTTAGGAATTTTTAAAGGTAGAATTTTACATATAACAAAACATTATTATTACGCCTTTAAAGAATATCAGTAGCTTTTTGTGACTTTGACGTCATGAACTGGACCCAAATTGTAACTTCTCCAAAATCACCATTATCGTCTAGTCCAATAAATTACAAGATCTCTTGGTTAGAATTCAAAATATCTATAATGCCTGATCTACTGTTATTTCTAAAGTAATTAAGAATGTAGCCCGTTGCTCACTGTTTACAATACTAATTTTTTAATTAGATTTCTATTTATTATCTGGCTCTGCGTGTGGGTGTAGTGAAGATTTTTACCCCTAAGCACCCTCACGCTGCTCTACTGTAGCCTATGCTGTGTCCGAAAAATAAGTATCCACCCAATCCCAAAAATGCAGAAAAAAGCAGTTTTTTTTAATTCGATAGTGATAATGCAGAAAAAAGTTCTACTCTACATGTTCAGATTAACGGTTTCAGAGAGCTATTACTGGACAATGGCCTAATTTTATCAGTGATTGGAAGTTTACTGCGAATATCTAATTACAAAGACGTTTAAATGATGTAATTATAGTTATAAGATAGCAGTGATCCAAATTTTTCAAAGTAAAGGTCGAGAGATTATGGGTTGCTTATATATTTGAATGATAAGTTATTATTATCGTTAACAGAAAATCTTTCTGTGAATGTATAGGTATGCACGTGATTTCCAGTACAAAATGTTTCCCAAAAAAAAAATAGGAAATAGGATAGATTTCCGGACTGAAAAAATTCCAGGGTCGATTTTCAGTCTAGGATACATTCAATCCAAATTTCAATTTATATTCCTTTATTGGATATAATGCCGCATAATATCATTTTTTGATGTTTCACTAATATTGATTAAAAACTTACTGGTATCCAGTCAGGATATTCAACAGAGATGTTTTGCCCGCTCCTGATGGCCCCATGATGACTGTCAGCTCACCTGAGATAAATTTGCCTGACACTCCTCTAATAATCTGTTTTACGCCTGAAACAAATGAAAAATAACGTCAAGATGGAATTGGAACCCAGTAACAAAATTTACAAGCGGACCAGTGTCGAGATAGCGATCGCCTTTGATGGCATTGTCCGACGCGCGTAAAGCAATTGATTTTGAGTTAATTTCTGTACATACACATAGCAATAATTTGGACATTTGACACTTGAAATATAAAGTCAAGCTACTTGAAGCTTTTATTTTCCACGCCAATTGCGAAAATCTCTAATTCATGACATATCATTCATCACGCAAAACAGGTCACTCAATTTCCTCGATCTGTCTGTCTGTTTGTATGCCTGTCCAGCCATAATCTTTAGCCCTGTATAGCTTGGATAGAACTTTCTGCATTTTAATGAAACTTTGACAGTAAGTCACTCGAAGAACGAAAAAGCTTATAATTCGTTGTTTTGGGACGATTTTGAGGCTCCTGATTTATCCGTTTTTAATACTCCATAATCATAAATTTGTCGAGCTTGTAATGGCCTTTTTTTGTAAACTGAGACGTAGTTATAATATGTTGTTTTGTAAATCGAGTACTATAATGCTGTCAAATTTCCATTTCGCGTGTTATATTCTCATTTCTCTATAAAAAGCCAGTGTCTCTCTTCAAATAATTAGTCTAACCAGCATTAGGTTATTCTAGAGACAAAATTTTATCGAAATTTGAGTGACACTTCTCAAGTTATAAAGCGATAAAAAAAATTCCGGACAAACGGACAAGGAAACAGTACAACGTAGATTTGTTACACAGTTCTTCACGATGTAGCATTGAACATTGAATAAACATTCCTGGAATTCGGAATTTTTCGTAATTACAATATACTTTTGTCTATTGCCATGGAAAATATAAACGCGGATACTTGGGGAGTACTGAGTCAATCTACTTGATCACATTTGTTTCTATTCCCTACTTCGAGAGCTATTTGCTATAAACACGTACAATAATTAAGCGTAGACGTATTGTTTAAGATAAAGCATGCCCATTTTGTGTTCCAAAGCATCAAATAAATTACACAATACTATAACCATACATCGTGTATATTTACCATCAAGATATGAATCTCAAAAGTACGTGTTTATTTTGTTACGCGTTACATCTCAACAAAATGTCGCAAATTTCTGAGAAGATTATTACAGCACGCACGATTTCGGAGTGATAATGATAGTATATTTCAAAAATATTGTCACAATCAGTTTAACAGTCAACAAGTTTTCCTAGAACTGTCCTCATGTTTCCAGATAGGCTGTTGAAAGACGTCAAACCCATTCTAATATTTTGCTAATCATATTACATCACTCACGCATAACATTTCCTTTATGGTTATGGGCCTTTTAATCTATTACTATCAAAATTCCACGAAGTATAGAGATTTTAAGACAATCGGTAGGAAGCGTTTTAAGGCGGAATCCCACAAGACGCGCCGGTTGAGAGTCAAGAGCGTCTACTTTTGGCAAGGCAAAAGCCGGCAAGTGTACAGTTCTCACGAAGCATATGTTTTTTTATAAATGCCTCACGCAAAGTCAGAAAGCCTACCGTGCTTCATAAGTGGCGCGAGAGGATAAAGGTTTATTTACATTGACGTTATCACTCCCTGATAGCTCATGCTACAACACCCAAGGTTCTCCATAAGAACGACTTTGGGAAGAGGCTCGTTCGTGGCATGGTGAGGATGTGTCCGCTGACCTCTAGTCTACTGGTGACTTTTGGTATTATTATGCGATACAGCTCGGTCTAACATCTGCGATGATAATGTCTATAGAACAGAGACCTTCCTGAATGGTCTAGACTATGGACTATGGGCTGAATTGTGTCCAGAAGCTTCATTGAGTTCTTCGGAGCGCATCCTGACACATCTAGTAATCCAGCGATGGGTTGATCTGGGTATGGTAGAGTACCTGTTCCGGAAAATACAATTTCCTGGAGAGGAAGAAAATCCTCTGCTTCTGGGACGCCGACCTTTCGATGCCCACATCTTGATCATGCCATGACATGTTACTGTTGGTGATATTATTTCCCAGAAGCTTCATGGAAGATGATTCAAGTACTGAGCGTTACCCTTCCCAAAGCCAGAGTAATTATCGCGGACGGGCCCCGTATCAAACATAAGACAATTCATGCATTTGGTAATTAAAAAGCGAAACGACATTGCAGCTTGAGCGGAGGCCTATTACTTCCCGTGTTAATGAGTGGGAGAGAGTATTGCCAATGGCGAAAAGTTTTTATTTCGAGATATTTTGTTTTCTTGTTGTTTCACGACATACAGCATCGGTGTGTCTGTTCACCTATCCGTATGATTCTGCAGAGTTTGCAATAAATAATAACAATATTAGACAAACTGATATGATAATGGTATTTATACCGACAAATATCTATCAACAGTGGTCCGTGTCCCGCCGTGGGATGCTGCCTTTATACACGATATTCGACGGAAAAATATCAGAAGTGGTTATTCAACGATTTGAATTTACACAACTCACCAAACCCATGGTTCTTCCTATATTTTAATTTCACTGACCACGCATTAACTTGGACTAATATTAGGAAACATACATTATCTGCACAATGAAAATATGAAAGTTTATTTTTTACGTAAATTGTATATGCTCTCACTTAGTGATAAAAAAATGGAAACATTCGAACATAAAAGGCATAGAATGAGTAGATATAGATTAAGACGCCTCATATATTAAAATTTTTACTGGTGGCTTCTCAAAACCACTTGCGATTGATGTAGTTTTTCAGAAATACTACGAATTATAAAGAAACAAGAATGCGTGAGAACCACTGGTCCGATCGACCTCACTCGACTTTTTTTGACACAATGTGAACTGATAAAAACCCATAAAATACGTTGATGCAGATGGGGATCAAACCCGTGTCTCCAGCATTCCATTCTAACCTCTTAATACTTTCATTGTTATTTCAAATTTCAATCGATTTCATTTTGTACTTTGATAAAGGCTGCCGTAGCAGCCGAAGCGTTAGTAAATTTTCAAGTTACATTTAACAAAAATATATGGGTTGCGGCATTTCCCTACGCTGAGATTCCCCAAAAGGATTACTTTCAGAAGAGGCTCATTCATTCGAAGTTCGACTTGTTGAGGATGCGGCTCTTCTATCTATAATCTATGGGAGTGGACAAATCAGCCACTTTTCCTCGATGTTCTAGACTTTCAATGTCTTTTGTAAAGTCAAGATTAGACGTATTGCTCTTTTTGGATTGTATTTTGAAGCAGTGCTTCAGAGCGCACATGCTAGCAGGACTCTAGAGATGGTATAATCTGAGCCTTGTAGCGTAGCAGTACCTGTTCAGTAGATTTTCTGGCGTGAAAGAGCACCTCTAGCTTCTGAGATGCCGACATTGCAATGCCAGCAAGGTTATCATGCGAGGATATGTTATCATTAATGATAATCCTTAGAAGCTTAATGAAAGATAACTTGACTTCATCCCCACGGCTGGCAGTATAACGTCCATACACTTGTGATTATCAGCATTTAAGTCATTGCAATAACTGCCATGTCAACACATACATATATATCTTGATAGCCACTTTGTTCGCTATGAAATTATTATTATTATTATTATTATTATTCTTATCATATGTAAATGTGTGATTCATTAATTGCTTTGGAATTCCATACTTAAAATGTCATCGCTTATTAATTCCAATAAAATATAAACATTAATCAGTCACCAGTAAGTCAATTATCCTCTTGATCATTCATATTATATTGGATTGAAGAGTGACTACAAGTATTTTTGCGGTGAAGCACTGTTGCATGTGGTTTAAATTAGTAGACCTTCGCTTGTTCAAGGAGTATGTACATTCGTCCAATCGTTCATTCTAACAAGCTTGGAAAACTTTATCAGTCCAAAGAACACTCTTATTAAGTGCTATTGTATGTTGGATGAAAAAGGAAGTCTGTATATGCGACAAATTACGTTTGGGTTTCCTAGAAAATTATACACCGGATAATTATAATTTGTCGAGTACACTGGTTAAAACCAATTATCTTACCATAGCTCATATTTGATAGAGTTTAGTCCACTATGTATATACATACTATGTTTATGTATTTACGATTGTAGATATTGTCAAATGCACAGAGTCTAGGCCAGCCAAAAAAGAAATTCGGGCCTTTCGAAAAACCTGGATAGCTACAAATACGAAGCTACTGGAGACCTCAAACGAATTGGTACGTAAAAGTGTGAAAAGTTGAAAATTTTGGCAGAATCATCATTTTGGGGCCCCTTCAGACACATGCCACTTCCTCAAAACTGAGCCTGGGAGATTTAAGAGCGCTCCTCCCCTCTTGTCAGACCAGACCGAGATTGGCTGCTATACGTATTGGAATCATTTGTTTTCTATGAGAAAAGTCGTCCTAACTTACAATCGCAACTTATTTGTGGATCGAAAAGTTTAGATTTACGTTTTTAACAATGAAGCGTATGAGATATACGAATATTTTTACTTCCAACCTCAGCGATTACCAATAAATTAGTTAATTTATGTCCGTTTTTCAAATAGGAGGATTTAAGCCACATACCCCCCCTTCCCATCCATTTACATCATCACGTGTATTTACTTTGTTTGAACTCAAATACTTGAATATGTCAATATAAGACTGCAAACATCAATGGAGAAATGAAGGAAATAGAATGAATAGATCGCTGATTATTATTTTATTTAATAATAAATAAATATAATGATGAACACATGTATTTTTTTAATATTAATCTGAAATATGGATTTTTTACGTTGAACTACTTGTATGAATTTTGGAGTAAGTAAAGTTGGTGCAAGCCAAATGTATTTTCAATTTTTAATGGAAATCTTTGAAAATGCTGGTTAACAAATATATTTTAACCCAAACATAGTACAATATTTCGAGACTATTTTTTTACTTAAAATTTTTAACGGCAGAGATATCGCCAAGAGACGAAAACGGAAACAAAAGCTCTCAAACATCGTCGATGGACGTTTTTAAGAATTGTTGAAGGTGACAAATTGACGATAGATGGAAATTTTAATAAAATGTTCCTGTAGATGTATTAGGTACTACTGCTGGCTGCTAAGTCCGCCGCCTCTGAAACCACTCTCAAAAACTACAAAGCTTTGTTGTCCTTGCCACAGTATTAATTTACTTTGAAAATTTCATCAAAATCCAAAAAGTACTTTCCGAGTAATAGACAGGCCAAATATTACCGCACGGAATACAGAGTGACAGGCAGACTGACAGACACACTCACAAACAGACTGAGAGACAGATCGACAGACAGAAAGGGGACAGGAATTAGTGACATGTTTCTTCGTCTGACTGTCTGAGGATGGTTTAAATATGAAGCTAAGCGCGTCGCTGTAAGAAAGAGGACTTTATTTGTGAAACTTTGTGTTCAATATACAATTATTTTATTTCCATAATGGTAGAGTTTCACCATGTAACATCATCTTCGTGATGTATATGTCATGAAACATTATTTCGATTTTGAAGATTTTCGCGATTACAGTTCTTCCCCGCCCATTAGCGTCGATTATAAAAAGGCACCGAGGTATCAGAAATGCTAATGATGTTTATTCGCTAGTATTAATTTCAGATCTTTTACCATTTTTGAATATCACAGCATAATGTTTATGTTTATACCTATATCAAGTTAATTATCGATATTTTCTGTAATTAATCGTGTCATGTCAGCTCTGCCATTTGTTAAAGATAATTCTACTATTATGTCAGAGAAAACAAGTAAAAGTTACTCGGATTTACATAATGATATACAATAAATACATTTCGCATTACATCGTAGTGACATTCATGAAAAGTAGATACCCGTTTCGGTAAATTACTATTTATTACAATTATTGCAATGAAGTTAGTTAGCAGTAGTGGTGGGAGGCCAAAGCCCGCCTCTTTTTTCCGACCCCGGGTACCAAAGTGGTAGCTACTAGTTATTTATTGTTGAACCTATCATACTAGTCAGATTCTCCCGGGCCAAAATTCTCTCTCAACGGGCTTTATGCCAGGTTATCTACATTCTCGTTTTCTGCATCCACCAATCGGTCCAGGGCGTGTCGAATTTTTCAAAATAAACCTCAAATTATGAGACTTAGAACACTTTCTTTGGACAACTGGGAAGTCCCAGTTGTCTGAAGAACGAATATCGAGCTCTCGGAATTTTTTTTTATATTTAAACTCATCATACATACATATTTTTTTCATGCTAAACTCCGTAATAATATACGGAATATTTTTGTAAAAACAGAATACATTTCCACACAGCTACTTCTATATTGTCATCACGAAAATTTTTCGAACTTGAAACAATGTGTTAAAAGATTGCTTTTCGATGCCCACATTACAAAATTCACTCATTTCCGCTGGCCTGTATGTCTGTGTGTCTGTCGATCTATGAAATGTTTGTCATCGCGACATCTCAATTTCCAAGTTCATAGTATACATATTAATAATAATATCTTCATTCCAGAGACTATAAGAAATAATATAATGCAGCTATATTTTTGAACACCATTCGATTGGTACTGGTAGCTATTAGAAAATATCAAAAATATCAAAATATCCCAAATTTCGTTGTTGTATTCTATTCGCGTAATCGATGATTCTTGAGCATAGTAGAAAACGATAAGTGTGGAAGGTAACGCGATATTTAAAATTTCATACTAAAACATTAACTCAAAAATACTTGTAGTGGGCTCATACATTTTTCGATTTACCAAATTCCACATTTGTGCCTGTAGAACTAGTGTATATCTAAATCGTAATGAAAACAATAGCAACTTCAGTTCAACGATCACTGATATTTATATATAGGCGGTCCTTAAAACCGCCTTGAACCTTAAGGAAGCCTTATTATTGCTCCTCAAATTGCAGCTTATTAATAAGGCTTCCTTGAAGGTCAAGGAATGATTATCAATCTAATCCGGCCAATAAAGTATATTATATACCATACATACTGAGTCAATTTACCTAAATCCAATTTCTTACGTTCCCATCTTGATTCAGGGGATCGAATTCCTCATCAGATTTATATTGAGGGAATAGGTATTTATAATGCATAATTGGCGGAAAATACATAAATAATAATTATTTATTTATTCATATGTATGATTAGGGTCTACAATTAATAATAATTACTTTGTGATGAACCAATAAATTACAGAGACTCAGCGATTACTTTTTGTTTACTGTTATAATGAACATACAAAATGATGGTAATGATCAAAATTAAAATTCTTACGCAAATCAGAGCAGTCTATTTAAAGCAATGATTGACCCTTTGTGAGAGGATGTTATCATTAGCGCAGTTACACTGCCATTTCAAGAGGGTCTAACATCAAGAATGTATTCAGGGGTGAGTCGCGAAGTATTCGTATATTCACGTTCAGTTTCAGCGACACTCACTAATCAGTACTATACTCCCTAACAAAGGGCCAAGCAGAATTGCTATACTATTTTTGCGGATATTTACGACCTTATTGGCAGTAACAGCTGATTAGCCAATACGTTTTGAATTAATTCTATATGATTCTCAATATTATTGACAACGGCAAAAGATCCAAATGGAAGGTTCATTGTTTAGTGAGCGTCCAAATTGTCTCCATTAGTTAATACAAAAATGTATATCTATATCGAACTCATAAATAAGTGAAATAGAATAATCAGCTGTTGCTGTCAAAAAGATCACAAGTCAGATGTTGAAACAGCATGTAGTTAATAACCGCTGGTTATATCAAATGTGTGAAAATGAAGCTCCACTTCTGAATAACTATATTTTTACTTTTTACTATCACTTTTGTATAATTATAAATATTGGCAAGGCCTTTCTTAACTCTCCTATTCTAGTAGCTTATCTTCCATCGCAAGTACGTAGTCAGAAAATTGATTCGGGGAGGGAGGGGGTCCAGAATTTTACAATAAAAACAAAGCATTTTCTGCTCATGTAAATAAAAAACGATTTGTTTGGCATTGTTCATTATTTTATGTGAGTACAACTGTGAATTGGAAAGACCTTTATAAAAATATGTACAGTTTTGCGATTAAAAACAATTAAGTAGGGTTATATGACAGATATGTTGTACGTGCGTGATTTGGTAATTTGATAGCAATAAATCATGCCCTATTTTCAAAACAAAATTTAGTTCAATCTACGTCTTTGAAACAATCTGCTGAATGATATTAACCTTTTTTTTTTTGTTCAATAGTATGAACCATGTCTTGTACAAGAAATTGTATAATCTAAAACCGCCTTATCACATATTACAGTATCATGTCTAGAGAGTCACGTGTGCTGTATTCATAATAGCAGCAGTAATAACAATATAAATAGTTAATCGTTTTGTTGCGCCTTTGCATATCATCAATAGTATTTGCGTTTATCATAAAACAAATGCATAACAATTTAGTTATCACCGACAAAATTGTTGCATCATCATAATTCTCCTAGTTGAAAATCGCATTTCATGCTATTGTAAGTAAACTCAACAATAAAGTCAGATGCTGTTGTGGTGAATCCAGTTAATAAAAAAATTATTTGATAAACTGGTACAGCTGCACGTTGAATATATAGTCAAACTACTTGACGCCCTTCCTTATGTTATGTTCTCTATTCAGCAAAAAACCCAGTAATCTTCAATAAATCTCGTTATTACAGACACGAAATGAATTAGTCGATTTTATAGTAAAATATCTACGTTCCGAAATTTAGAAAAATAATTTTGTTGGAAAAATACGAAATACATCCAAAATATATGCTAACAAATACTGTGAAATTCTAAATCCACGGTAACTCAGAAAGATCGATGATTTTTCTGTTTTCAACTGTGCCTTCAACGTCGAGCTGCATAGCACATAAATAGCACTTAATTACCGCAATGTATCCTTTGTAGAAATTATGTTGAATAAGAAATAATATTCAATTTGTGGTGTATCCTATAGCTCCGACCCTGTCCAGTTTCGTATACATTTTATAATAATTAATTAGACTTAGTAGGTAGATGGGTAACATTTGATAAAATCACTTACTAATGCCAATAAATTCCAGAATGTCTAATCATCAATCAATAAGTTACTTTCTGTACTTTACTTATAGCAGTATAAGCTTTATGCATTGAAGTATTGCTAAATTAACGACCTTAATGCCTCTAATGGTTACATTACCTCAACGGTATCACCATTACAGCAATATTATTTTCATTGTATATTCCATTAAAATAGTAATCGATCACTCGTTTTCAACATTATCTGAATGTCTTCGCTATGTTGTTTCTTGAAGAAATTTTTAGTATTGTTTATTTATGAAATTTTGTCACTGGTTTCTAAATCGTAAAACATTCAACATAATTGACAGTCATTTTGGCATAAAGACAGGGTAAAAAAAATAGAACTTATGATACAGACTCGACAAGACATACTTCTGAAACGACCCAAAACGAAAGAAATATCCAAATGATAATGATGATTAGAGTCATTCAAAAATTTTGACCCTCCAAGATTTTTTGACTACACCAAAAAATGATCGTAAACTGGAAAATCATAAAAACGTCAAAAAATGGTACCATACTCTTCATTTCAACACTAATTTATCGATTTTCAAAAATCGATCAACATTAATTACGACAGACTGATATCATCAAGCTGGTTAATATTCATCAAAAAGCATACAGGGGTTATCTAGATTACTTGGTGACAAGGAGGGCAACAGATTTCAGCCCACTAGACCTTAGAAAAGTGATAATTTTCTAGATGTTTATAGAAGAATCCATTTCTAGAATTTGTATCAAATTATTTGTGAGGGAACTAGCCAGGTCAGTACCTGGACTTTATTTTAGAATGAGGGAGTTTCAAAAGTGGGGGAGGGGGATTTACTGTTGGAAAATATATCACTTGTGAATAGCTCCACTCATCTGTACAATCTTACTATATTTACTACTGTACATAGATTGTAAAATTTTACCTATAGAGCATCTATATATGTTATTTCCAACGACAAATGCAAAAAGCAGATAGACGACTCTCAACAGAAATAAAAAAAATATTCCGCGCATAATAAAAAACGACATGGAACTTTACAGCGAACTCTTCCGTAACATAACGACCGAAGTGCTGATTTTAATTAATCCGAGAAACAAGCGAGAACTGCTGCGTCAAAGCAAGCATAGCACGCTGGATCGAAAAGTTCAACACAACGCCAACGCGGCCGATGCGTCTCGCCAAGAACGACATACAGCAACAGTTGGTTTCAAGTTCTAGGTTAATACACCCAGTTAGCCTTCTCTCCGCTGCTCACTGATAATATCACCGGATTGTAAAAGTTGTCACAAAAATAGATAACTTGGTAAATAATATGGAATGCAGTATTCTATTTGATATTCTCGTTTTTCCTCTGTGAGATTGTTAAAGCCGAATTTACACGGTTCTAGTAGCTATATCTCTACATAGATAACGTCTTGCAAAGGTAGAAAGTCTGTCGCGCTCCAGAAGCATTGCGATTTATCCTAACATGCTCCTCGACATGGCAGCTCATTCCACAACACCGAGGTTCTCCAAAAAAATGGAACAGGCTCGTTCGAGATAGTGAGGTTACATTGAATCGCTTCAGTGTTTGCTGTACTAACAACTCTTGGTGTTATTATGGTACGATTATGTTACTGACCTCGCGATATTGCCCCAGAAACTGGGGGGTCTCTTCCACTCCAGGAAGTTATATTCTCCACAACACCTACTGCTACTATATAAGGCTGAGATCAGACCATCGTTGGAGTACTCTTCCATGTGTGAAGATGCGCTCCAAACCATAAATTCATGATGGAACTGATGGACCAAAAACGAAGTTCTGAACATCATTTGTTTGCTAATTCGCAGACTCATTCAAAGCATGTGCTGAGGAGTTAAAACATTGCATTTTGCTACTTTTCATTACTTTCAATATTTTTGTCACAGATCTGCACCTATTCTAAAAAATAATTTAATGAGCACCTCCAATTATTTATGCATCAATAATGACTTGATGAAATATTCGTTATGAGAACATAATCAGAGCACTTTTTGTGGACCTCGTTAAATTAAAAAATGATTTATCGCGAGAGCGCGTGATATAATAGCGCAATTATGGTTTTGTGTGTAACAAGCACAGGGTATTTTCATGGAATTTTTATAGATACTAGCATTTATGTTTATTACCTAACTGATACCCCCTATTTATTATGATGATGATTTAAAATATTTATCATTCGTCGATCCAGGTTTATTTGTTTTTGGACGTTTCAAATTTTACTGAATATTTTCAATATGTTCAATGTTAGTAGAATAGCTTCACAGAAGTGATAGATTCTTCTCAAGGAGTAGCACGATACATTCCACTTATGCACATAATTGAAATTCCAATGCCGCAAAAATAAGTAAACCATATGAATTTCTTTTATTTTAAGTCAAACAACATTTTAATGGGTTGTTAACTTCTTTTTTCGAAAGATGGTGAGTTGTCCCGATTGTGTTTCAGCAACTTTTACTACAGATTACTTGACTTTAACTGAATAGGGATCAGAAATAATAACGAGGGTACTATCAGGATCTTAAAAAATTAAGTAAAGTAGGTTGATTTGTAGCTGCAAATCCATTTGAAGTGAGCTTTGAATTTGAAAATAATGGGAATTTTGAAAAAATTAATATTTTTGAGTTCATAAAAAATTGTAATTTTCAATATGCCTAACTCCAACTTCAACTATCAGTAATCCAAAATCCAATCCAAATCGTCATTTCATTGCGTGTCAACCTACTTGACGGCATTTTTTAACTTAAACCTTCCATACACCACCAATTATTAAATCATGTATTTAGTTTATTTAATTATTGCAACCGACTGAACCAAGTCATAACGTTGCAGAGGATCAGAGCATAAAAATAGCGTAATATGCATTTGAAACCGGTTTCATCGCTTTTTCCCTCCCTGCTAGCGATTGTTAATCAGTGAATGAGGAAAAAACAACCGAACATCTCGCGTTTCAGAAAAATGCACATGGTTATCCTTGAAATTTCTTCTGGTAAACGACCGCGATCTTGGTGTAACGAAACCTGCAAGAAATGAGAGGTGCAATAAACACTCTCGCATTTACACTTCCCGTATCGATGTTGTTGGCATCGCAGCTTCTAGAAGGCAGGAAATTAAATGCAAGGATAACTTGGTGTAGTAGTTGAAATGTTGAACCCTTTTGTACTGCATGGATCGATAAGAAAAGTATGGCGATAGATGATATTTTCGATTTCGAAATGATGAGCTTTTATTTTTTACAGATCACCTCTCGCAAAGTCAATCGCGCTACATATTTATTATTTTTGTCATGTTTTGTGTCATTTTCACGTTCCTGCATCGCCAAGTTATGATCATTGTTCTATTGCTTTACATTTTAGTTGTGCATTTCGCATTTTATCGACTCGTGTCGCTCCTAACTTTTTAATAAGATTGAGACACATGTTTTAAACATGTCAACCCTATGTCAGATACTTACTGTCCAACTTATGTCATAGAATGCATACAATATAGTTTCCGTTGAAGATGAGTTCACCTTTATCATCCGTAGCGACAATCCAGTTATAGGTATCCATTATTTCAATTATTTGAATTCAAACACCATTCAAAAGACGGCGAGACTGACGCTTTTTCGGTGAACATGACATGACATAAATACGTGTCCGCTAACCAGAACAGGGCTTTTTAAAAATTGGGTAATATAGTGTTAATTTTAATGATGACCTTTGGAGTTATCATACTTTTATACTATTTTCCAGACTGTGGAGGTTCTTTGTAGATTCAGAGGTGTCCATTAGACATTTCGCGCTTTTTTATCGATTGTGTCCATAAGATTCAGGACGTATTTCGGAATCCACACATATGAGCAGTATTTTATAGATGTCTCATTTGAGCTCTCTACATTAGCAGTCGTGAGTTTTCTGACGTTTACATCAAACATTCAGGTCACTCAACACTTTTTTCACCCATAAGCTCAGTGACCGCTGAATCGATTTTGATGGAGCTTTAGGGACGCAATTTGCTGTGAGAGATTCATTTTGAAAGTCGGTCGATTGGCAGCAAAACGTCGAAAACAACAGAAGTTCTAGGATCACCAAACTTTGTTATTGCTAATTTGATCAAATAAAGAGCATCACATATTACTGGCACACATTATATCAGAAATATATAAAAAATGCCGCCAGATAGACAAATCGACAGACAGAGGGACTACAGACATACAGGTAGACCGAGAAAGCAACACAGAGTCGTAACATAGTTTTTCACGATGTAGATGTCGCATAATGTCCAAAGAAGAAGAAAATTTAAGATTTCTCGACTTCCTGAGCTCGCTCAAGTCCCTCAGAAAATTTGGTCCACGTAAGGTGATCGAACTCTTGAAAGACACAAAAATATAATTTGTTATTTTTGATCATTCTAATTCTTCTTGACTGAGCGCTACAATGACATTTATGCAACATACATTAATGAAGTTTGGATACTCTGCAAAAATGTTGAGCCGTCAAAACAGCTTTTACTCTCTCCTATAAATCCTTGATATTTTGCCACCAAAAAAGTTTTGAATGCACCTGGAACTGATCTGAAGACCAAGAAACAAAGCAAAAAGTTTGGGATAGCTCAAAATTTATTTTATTTTCGCACACTGCGAGTATTCTACCGTGAAATGCACCGAACATGTAGCAAATCAATTCAGTGGTTACAATGGGGTGACAACAGGCTACACAGACCGAGTGACAGACAGATAGAGAGACAAACCGACAGATGCTTGATAAAATGGTCGTTCATGAAGTTGACATCACAAAACTGATACAAGCTGTACCAGTTTCCAAAACCTCCAAAATAAAAATTTTGCATTCTCCTCATTATATTCCCTTTCGTATAATTTTTCGCTTAAATCCAAGGTAAAGTGCGAATTTGCGTGCTTCATAATGTCGAAACAGTACCTTGCTGATGATTTGTTGTTTGTGTTGGAGTAAACATTGTATCGAAGATTCATCTGAGTTCGCATATTAAGGTTGCTTTTATGACCCCATTTATGTGATTTGTATTCATCTGAGGTACATCTATATTTTTGTTTCTTTCGGTACTATGAAACGCTCAAAGACAGCGATTTATATCAAACTCAAGATTACAACACCTCGGATTGACCTTCTATGAGATCTTGTAAAAGCAAAGGATCTTTGCTAAGGAAATCACCGTACCAGATTTTAAGCAATTCCATGCCTCTCAGCAGCTGTTGCATATGTCGTTCGAATGTTCAAACCAGGCCAGTCTAGAAGTCGAAGGGAGCAAGGGGGGGGGAATCTGTCATTCGAGAACCTCTCCTCCCCCTCTTGGAGAAATAAAAAGCCAAAAAAGACGAAAGAAAGTATTTGTGACCTACTGGCCACAAATTTTCATTTATATTGCAGTGGAATCCGATAAAAGTCTGTAATGGTATTTTCTGAAGAAAGCAGATTATAGCAGTTGGTCTAATGATGATCTGGTCTTTACGATTGAAGATAGTATGAATCACTGGCACTAGATGTCTAACCAAGATCGAGCTGTACAGGTTAGAAAATTTGGATGAAGATGGATAGAACTGCGCGGGGGATGTAAATTTCATAGCTTATAATTGCCTTTATGTGTGACAGTGGGCCATGGCCTAATGGTTATAGCCGAGAATGCAGGTTTTGGGTTTGAGTTCACTGGCGAAAAAAAAATATTTTTAATTATTTATATACTTGAGTCCCGCTTACAGAGTAATACTATGAAACTCTGTCATAATATGCTTTTACGTTGTATATAATGCCAAGCAGATCAGCTTTACGCGCTTTTTTACAATAAAATGAATAGGCGCCTATTTTAATCTTATAAAAAATAATTTATTTCAATTGAGTTGGTATGATGGTGGTTATATTAAGAATCAAAAATTATTTTTTACATTTTGATGCAGTCTGCTATTTTGTTTAGTAAGATCTAGTAGATTCTAGAACACATTGCATTTTATGAATTGATGTTTTTTTAACTTATGTGCAAATTTGGAAAAAATGTCTAATTTCATTTGGTAACTTTATTCAAATCAAATGATTTTCGCGTCTCTCCTGGATTTTCATAAAAAAAAAGAAATCAATTTTTAATTCAATTTGTACAAACATTTTTTAAATGATTGTATTCTAATTGTTACCTGAAGCATGAGCAAATTTTAAAATTAATCAGCCATCACTGAAAATTACGTACAAATAATTTGTTACATACATACATACATACATAGAGCTGAGGTCGATAGAGCATGTTGAAAAGCTGTACTCACGTCTGCAATTCGTAGATGTGAAAGTAATATCCTTAAACTCCAAAATAGAGCGATGCTTTTCAGCGACCATTCCACTTGTAGCAGTCATCATTTCACGCACACCGAAACACAGTCAAACGTCTACTAACCTTCACCAACTACTAGATACATCTTCAAAGTATAAAACTGCATTTGCTCCAAACATTCAAACATGAACGTTGTTTATACTTTATGATGATAATTCGATAGATATATCCTATTTGCATGCAATACAGATTTTGTTATAAATAATAGGACGATAACCATATATAAATCGAAGAATGACTGGAAACGCATGGAACAAAGATCAGCCAAACCGTGAGAAACCGAAATTCAATGTTGAAACGGTTTTTCGCAACTAACTACGTTTACAATAGTAACGTTGGGCAAGAACAATGTTAGGCTAATGATAATTGCGGACAAAAAATAATGAGAAGTTAGCAATGTTATGGTTGTGCAAATCAGACATCATTAAAATATTGTAGCTACAATTAGCAAATAGCAGGTAAAATCGCATATTTGTAAATATTAATGTGCGTGTGTTTTTTTCTAAAGATAGGCATTTATACCACTACTTGGCATTGAAATAAATTAGGAGTTGATTTATATTGTAGATTGACAAAAAAGTAGTCAGCTTCTTGCATCAGATGTCCGACGTCTTGGGGACCTGATGTTGCCAGGTCCAATGTATGAAATTTCGGCACAAAAGTTTCAAATTGATTTAATTTCTCTCTTCCCGCAGGTTGAAACCGCATACGTATGAATAAATAGATGTACTGATATTTCGGTTGCCTCGGCAACTATTCTCAAAATAAAAAAAGGAATGAAAACTTGATTCTGGAAATATTACTACATTAATATTTATGACTGTTTCGAGGATAACAGTTTTGTTTTCAACACGACTTTAGTATGAAATATTATGGAAGGCTAGAATACAGATGATGCTTTTTCGTTGTTGATAAATACCAAAATGGGACATAATGCACCGCCACACAAGTAGCACAACGCTGCCTGTTCTATAGTATAAAATAAAACATACAGCATTACGATTCCAAAATAGCAACGCCAAGAATAAACCATAAGGAAACCTGAAAATAGATAACCTCACGCAAAGGCAGTAAGCCAATCGCGCAAAATAAGCAATGCGCGACGAAAAATGTCTATTCATATTGACCTCAAAACGCTGTAGATTGTAACCCTCGGGGAAGTCCCCGCTAGCTTATTCCACAACGCTGGGGCTCTCCAAAAGAACGACTTTTGGATCAAGCTTGTTCGAGGCGTTGTAAGCTCAACCTGGTGAGGACACGCCTGACGAGCTCCTCTAGTATTTGCTGTACTGGCGACTCTTAGAGTTATATGATATTGTGGATGTCGTTTGTGAGGTCAGGCGTATTGCTCTGTTTTGGATTGTATCCAGGAGCTTCAGGGAGTGTTTTGGGGCGCATCCCCACACCTGCGTGCACAGTGATGGTCTGATCTGAGTCTTGTATAGTAGCAGTTGCTAGAGGCCATCAACGTTCAACACACAACAGTCTGGACATTCGAAGAAAGTGGCCCATTTGTCTCTATTTTATAGATTCTAGGAGTAGTACCACCAAGCAGTCTCACGTAATAACACGAACAGTCAACAGTACAATCAGGAATCTTAAGAGTCTTAAGTTCAGCGTCAGGTAGAACTTCCAACACTTCGAACAAGCCTATTCCAAAAAAATTAATTATTTTGAAGAGCCTCATCGTTATGAGGCTACCAGATCGAGTTTATAACTGCTCTATCAAGTCTCCTCCAAAAGTCTGTACTTTGGAGAAGCTTCTGCCTTCGCGAGAGGTTATCTATTAAAAAATAGACATTGTGTAGGAATTTCACAACTTTATCTTAAACCTTGGTGTTTTTATCCGAAAAAAATCTGAAGGATTCCTATACTGAATAACCCAAGTTATCGCAATCCTTAATTTATTTTTTAAAGACGGAATAATTTCCCTAATCAGTAGAATTTCAAATTCAAAACTTTTTACTTCGAGGTGCTTAAACATTCAAACAAAAATATATTATGGAGAGACAAAATATTTGCTACTACATTTGGATTGATGGAAAAAAACACCATTTTGCTAATAACAGTTGCGATATATGTTATCGCTACTAGCACACACTTGTCGTTATCTTTGATAACCTGATAGATCAAAGAGCGTTCCTAGTCGAATTTACTGTGATATGTATTAATTTCATGTTGAAATTTTGATAAAAAGATAATACAATACTCCGCATGAGCAATAATTTAGCTGATCAATTTTCAATGTAAAACTGATTATACTTAATACTTTCCTATATTTTATAATATCTTGGATTGACTCAACAGTGTGAGTTCATCTCTTTAGCGCAAAGTTCACAGTAAAGGCGAAATCCCTAAGAGCGTTTATTGGCAAGTCTCAAGCTTGATGTGCCATCAAAAATGCAATTGGAATAATTATTAGATTTTGTCATTATGATGATAATAACAATTATTATTATTATGAAATACTAGGATACAGATGACGCATTTGTATTGTAGATAAGAAAGAAGAAACAGAATTTTCATTCCCGTTGCTTTAACTATCAAGTAACAAGTGAGGTGAAAATCACCTCTAATTCAGAAGCTAATGTTAAAATATAACAAATACAACAAATACCGAGCAGTTCCACTATCAAAACTGCAAAGTCAACGTAAAATGTATAGCTGCTTTTTCTACTATTTAGATTAAATTACAAAGCTGAATATCAAGGAACTCACCCTTGATAGATTTGCTCTCGAAGGTGATATTTTCGAAATAAATATCGAATCTCTTCGTGGGCACAAGACTAGGTCGCTTCTCTCCCATATTTCTGTTGTTATGATGGATCACAAAAATAAACTGTCACACTAACACAAACCCACCAAACTCACGATAACTGAAACAACTGCAAAACCAATGCGCGTCATCTGATATCCTACTACTGAATATTATCCGCAAACGGATCAGTACGCCAATTTTAATTTTAAAGATTGCTCCCCACCACGAGGACCAGTGGGCGGGAAAACATCAATCGTAATTTTTCCTATTGTTCACATTTGTGGTCAAGGTAATGCCATCTCACTTTGGCGGAATGACAAACAAGCTCAGATTGTTAGTGAAATAATGAGCCAGAGTACTTGTTAAATATTATGGATATCGTAAATTATTATTAGCATGATGCATTTTTTGCCTTCCAGGCTTCACAAACCAATAAATCCATATAGGAGGAAGACTAATCCACCACGATCACAGCAATAAGGACATCCCAAACTAGTAAAGAAGATGGTGATGAAAGCTAGTGCTGCATATGCTATAAAAGGCCAGGCTCCCTCAAAAATCACGAGGTAGTCTGCTAGAGGTGGAGGTGGCAGACCACTGTCCATAGAGTAAAATTATTATATTGTTTGGGAGACATAGATGGACATATAATATACTAGGAAAATTTGAAGTAAATGGTCTAAACCCTGAGAATACTGCCCATAATAAGAGTGACAATGATATTTTGTATGACTATTCAAGCGACAGTTCTGATTGAGACAGTGATGGATGTTATTATAATCATTGATTTCGATAAGTGATTAGTATTTTATGCATATTTTCTGATTCATACATGTATTATCTCTATTACGATCATTGATGTTTTAATTTATTCGATGATATGCTGGCATGTTTCCTTTGATTAAGTATCCAAATAATTTTGGTTTTTTAGTCTTCAGCCATTAGGAAACGTTTTTTGATTTGTACTGGAGGGTGAGTATTTTGTATTTGTTTAGATGTTAGACTAACCATATAATTCTCTTAGGAACTGAATGAGCAAACTTGCTGTTAAGAGGATTGCTTACGTTGAGACGTTAATGTCGTTAAATTCTCAACTTTTCATCCAAATTACAATTATGTTATTGTTGATAGAAGGATTCAATGTATCCTGATGACAGTCTGATTATAATCTTGTCTTGGATTTGTAGCACTTAATGGCGTTGGAAAAAGACTTTTTATGATAAATATTCTGGACCAAGTAATGCTCATTATTCGCCGGATATAGATGATTTTTCACACATTTGCCAATAAAACAATAAAAACATGATTGATTCTCAATTGCTGTGGACTTGAAATTTTACGATACTTACTAATATATCAACGCATTTCTATCATTTCACTTTCAAGCAGTTGATTTTTTTAAGTTTTTGCTCTGTAACCAATGAACCTGCTCCTAGAAAAGTTAATATCTCATACATAAATACCAACAAGCTGAAAGAACTACAGACAGGCCGAAAGGCAGACCGACGGAAATTTTTGCCACCTATGAAATTAAATAATAACCCCGGCTACATATAAAGGCAGTAAGTGTGGATAAAAATTAATTTTATGGTGACTTACCCTTTAAGATACTTCTAACTTCAAACGTGAGATTTACGAACTCGAAGTTAAATCTTTTAGCGGTCACAAGATCACGTCGCATTTTTCCTTAGTCAAAAACAATGAAACATGAACAATTGCCACGACAAAAAAATCACAGCACTATTTGATATTAAGCAACTGTCTTTTTATATTGCTCCCGACCAAGCACGCAAGTGGGCAGGAAAGCATCATTTGACATATTTCCATCTATTGTTTGTTTCGGTTCGATGGATAATAACACACTGGTCACCAGATTTTCGCAAATTTACGAACTGGTGTTTCATTATATCTAAATCACCTGCTCAGTATAACCGTTGATTAGTCTAAATTATGTAGCTACGTGATAGCAAGTACAAATATTGACATTTTAATAACCACTTGCTTGCCCAAAGAGGAAAGATACGTGTAAGTCATAAGAGGGTGATCTACGCCCGTCGATAAAAAATCCGGGCCCGGCGCAGAAGAACAACCCACTGAAGACCTGAAGGGCAAAAAGGTGAAACCAGACGTAAAAGTGATCGGAAGATTTCTTCTTCCCCCAGCCCCTTTTGGCTCCACTCTCGACGGGCCTGTACACTAAGTACCATGATGGCGAACATTTTCAAATAAATTATAATGTTTTATGATGTTTCACGGTGTATATATAAAATCGATTCGCGTCCCTGAAAAAGAGTTTTACTTGTGAATCTTCTGTGTTGAACACAATTTTTCATCTGAATTAAAACTCTGTTTTGTGACGCATTTTGATTTAATATTGGAATCATCGTCAGACTGTCTAAATTTGCAAACAATCGATTTTGATGGTCTGACAATGATTATTTTATACCTTATGATTCCAAACACTACAGAGCTCAACTACTCGACAAACCACCAAAAACTGTGTATGGATTAAAATAGAAGTCTATAATCTATACATAACTGTTGCTTCCGGCTTGTCAGATTTCTACGTTCACAATACTTCACTTACTGCTTCTGTTGCAACAAATGCTAATAGCAGAGATTACAGCATTTAAGAATCGTAAATAATTACAAAACTGATATTTAAAATTTGATAAAATACCGTCAAGTAGTTTGACACGTGCAGTGGTATAAGTTAACTGAGGATTTCAGAACTATTAATCCAGTTGAAGCAAGTTAAAAATTTTTGAAAAACTGGATTTTTGAGGTTTCTTAGGTTACGGTCTTCCAGTATATCTAATGTTTTAATGTTAACATTCAAAAGATCGATGACCATCTCAGTTTCCCGCCCGGAGTATAACCAAACGTTCTTCAGCGTTCTGCGAAACAGAACTGTTTGATAGTTTTGCTTGGAAATCCTTGTTGAATGTAAATGTAATAGAACAAAAATTTTACATTCCACATAAAATATTTTCTTCGTAGTGCTAAGAACTACCACCAAATTTCAGCCTGTTATGAAGTTTTCTGGCCCCAAAGATCATGGTTCATGAACCACCGACTATAAACTAAATGCTATTGGTGTATTTACACTTTTGGATGGATTCGCACCAAAAATAAACAGCATCATATATTTTTTTGGGATGCTGCCATATTTCAAAAGTGATCTAATAATGTACCTAATAAAGATTATATTGGTATAAAGTTCCACACACTGATGTGTATTTTTGAAACTAATAAGAAATATATCTATTTGGCAGTCATTTGTAAGCATCACTCACAATGACAATGTTGATTCGCGATCATAGGAAGTGTAGGTATACTCTTAGAAAATGCTAACCAATCTGTACGTTTTCTGGAGAATTCACTATGTGTGTTTCCACTACATATTTTGATACCGATGGTGATAAAATACATGAACTATGAATATATATTTCAACTATGTAATCGAACTGGAATGCAAACTGTCCTTTACATAACCTCCTGAATACTGGACTATTACCTGAATTAATAAATTAAAGGAATGAATAAAGTTTCCTACAAACTCACCCTTTGATTTGCATTTGGCCTCGAACGTGATTCTGTTAAACTCAACGTCGTACCTTTTAGTCGACACGAGGTAACGTGGCTCCACTTCCATTTTATAACTGACACTGACACTATCGCGAAAAGTATTTCTAATATCTAAAGTATAGTAGTGACATTAGGGCATTTATGTTTCAAATATTACTCCTCACCAATCCCGCTACTCGGCGAGAAAGCTTCATTTCTCATTCTCTCTTCATTTATCTCAGTTATAAACGTTGACACCACGATCGGATGTCACCCGATTTTAGCGAAATAGCAAAATTTGGACTATTCATAATAATGTGTCTGCTTCAATGCTATCTGCCATTAATTTGAACTTTAAAACTAGTAGGCTTTGTGATATTAGAAAACAATTATTGACACAGTTATAAATAGTATATCGATTAGTATACGGAGACTAAATAGTCCAAGACACCGACGGATGGTTCTATCCCGATAGAGATATGTATATAATAAGAGACTATACTCATTTCATCACAATAATATGTGCTACTCACCATGGCGAAATGTGGCCAGCACCACCATGGTGGATTACATAACGGATTACCGAAGGGTTTCAGTTAGTATGCAAACTGTTTCGAGTCTAGCACTACAAGGCTGAGAAAAATATACCAAACAACCATACGACGCTACTCATCATGACGAAATGCAGTAAGCACTACCGTGGGGGGTTACATAGCAGGCGACCGAAGGATTTTAGTAAGTTTGTTGAATTTTACGAGAATTCAACACTTGGAACAGAAAAGGATGACAGAGAAGCTCTATCAAACAAACAGGTGACGCTACCCACCATGACGAAATTTGACAAGAAGTAGAACGTATCGCGCGACCAAAACATCTTATGAAATGCAGAATGTTTGACAGTGCCACACTCAGAGCAGGAAAGGTAGATATAAAGGTTTCGACAAGCTTCTGCCTGATAAGGTCTATAAAAGAGTGCATTTGTTTTAAAAAAAATATCTGCACCCATAAAACAGAAACTCTCTGTCTTGTTTTATTTGAAACGTTATTTACCGCAAAACGATGGAAGTATTACCGTAGTCTATTAAAAAGAGAAAGCAATAAATTGAGGGTAGTTTAAATACTAAGACTAACCCTAACTAGAAGTTGGTGATAAATTTGCAACCGGCTCTCTTACTAAAAGCGGAAAGGTTTCAGTATGCGGAGAGGCGTTGCCTTCCATAGAGGGATGAGTGAAAACTAGAAGCACATTACGTTGGGGTGTGCGGGTTAAAAGAGATCGTGGACTATATCAGACTAGATAATTTCAAATGTCACGAAAACACACTATGTCCAAGACGAACCATTATGGGTAACATTTAAGTGACAACGAATTCATGTACAGCTGCACAGGAAAATTAGTTGCTATAATGAAGTTTATTAAAATGCTGTTTGCAGATATTTCACACCATTTTTGGTTTGTAAGATACAAGATACCTATTTTTAGTTCATTTATTTTTGTTTGGCTTTTTCTCAGCCTCACATGAAACAACAATGTATGCTTTTTCATATCTATAAGAAGGAAAGGGTAGCAAGACAAATGAGTGAATCTTTCAGTTTTCTGGCTCTGTATGTATACCTGTCTGTCGGTTTATCTGTCAGTATGCTGCACAGACTTTGATAAAATTTGCTGAGCGATATGATATTGGTAATATATATTTTTTTATGAATCAAAAATGGATTTAAACTAATACTTTAATTGTTTTTTGAATCAATGTCAATTTTGGTGATAGTGAACAATTATATTGAAATATTCAGAATTTGTAATAATACGTGATTTTAAAAATTTGGTTAATATTTAGTACACGAGTCCTTTTTTCCATTTGGGTGACAACCTATTTATCAGGATTCCTTTAAATTTATTATAATGTGGTTCAACACTTCGTTTCAAAAACTTGTCTCAGATCTCCGTGGAGTGAGAATTACAAAATGAAATTTGAGAATCCTTTAAATTCCAAATAAAAAGAGGTATTCAAGGTACCAAATGCTCAAAAATATAAAATAACAATATCTGAAATGCACAAATGAATCCGAATGAGTCAAAAAATACAGGCCACATATTTATTTTCCATTGAAACAGGCTTGATATAATTCAAAGAGGATTAATCCCTTCAGGAGAACCTGAATTAATGAATAAACTACTGTCCAACTTTATTTTACCAGCTACGAGTATATGTCGTACAATGTTTTACTTACAAGCATAGTATATTTTTGCGGCCCTTGTTCTTATTTATTATTCATTGTAGAATGTATAAGCTGTACCTTTAGGTGATAATAAATATTATTATCATTACTCTCTGTAGCCTCATAATAGATTTTTTGTGATTATCAATTCAGATTCAGAGATAAGCACTCCACCATTAATCAAGTTTATCGCATCACGAACATCATAGAATCAGCTTTGGAGGAAAAAGAATATTGCACTGCATTATTTCTAGACGTCGCCCAGGCTTTTGACAAAGTCTGGCATGAAGGACTCATTAACAAATTAAAAATACTCCTTCCTAACCCATATGTAGAAGTTATCAGGTCATATATTTCTGATAGAACTTTCAGAGTCAAGCAAGAAAATGAGTATTCTGACCTTATGGATATCAAAGCTGGAGTACCTCAAGGAAGTGTCCTGGGCCCAATATTATACCTATTGTATATTTGTGATATTCCAACGATGAGGGACGTAACGGTTGCAACGTTTGCAGACGACACAGCTTTGATTGCAACTGACAAAAATCTTGCTTTGTCTACTAACAAAGTTCAGACAGCTGCCAACGAATTGGTGACTTGGTCACAAAAATGGAAAATCAAACTAAATGAATTAAAATCGATCCATGTCTGCTTTTCTAACCGAAGACAGATAAATCCTCCTCCAATAAGCGTTAATGGGACCACCGTACCACGAGAAGCTAACGCTAAGTACCTAGGTATGACCCTTGACACAAGACTGAAATGGAAACATCACATCAAAAAAAAGCGGGAAGAACTCAATCTTCGCTACAAACAATACTACTGGTTATTGGGAAGATCCTCAAAACTGTCCCTCTATAACAAAATCATGATCTATAATCAGATTCTCAAACCTGTTTGGCTCTACGGTTGTCAACTGTGGGGTTGTTCGAAAGATTCTAACATCAAGATTATACAAAGATTCCAAAATAAAGTTTTAAGAGCTATTGTTAATGCCCCTTGGTACATTCGTAATAAGGATATTCATCGCGATTTGAATATACCTCTGGTAGTCGACGAGATCAAGAGAATGGCGGCCAGGCATGAAGAAAGGCTCCATCACCACCCAAACGCAGAAGCTCTTCAGCTGCTGGACAACCACAACGCTGTCCGACGATTGAAGAGAACCAAGCCATACGAATTAGTGTAGTGCTTTGGTGCATAGAGCAGAGCATGTATACGAATTTGTAGTTATAGTGTTAACGTAATCTAAAGGACATCGATGGATTTACTTTAGTGATAAGTATTAGTTTGTAAGAATTCAAAGGAAAATTAATGGTTGATCAGTTTGATCAGTTTTAATATGAAGGCATCATGCCCCCCTAAAACAAAAAACAAAAAAAAATAATAGATTTTCAAAAAATCTATAGTCAATGCTATGGTTACGCGGATTAAAAAAATTAATAAGGCGCCAAACAGTCTGAAATGAATCTATAATGAATGACATTGATTTGTATGAATTCTGAATATCTATAATTTGTTTACTATCGCCATACTTTGCGTGAGAGGATCGAGGTCCAGAAAAAAGGATAGGCTAAGAAGAAATCTTATGAGATTCATCTATGTAAATAAGAGCAAATTGTATTCCATACTGATATAATTGAGTTTCTTGAAACAAAGGTCATGAACTTGATAACGTTACTAGACTGTCTTTGTAAGAATATGTTGGAACACAGTTTGAACCGAATCACCAAACATTACAAATTTGGTATAATATAGATCATATTTTTTATTCATTACTATAATTACATATTGTTAAATCGTAATTATTTATTACTGATTTTCTAATTAGCAAGAAGGCGATTCTTGATGTCATTGACATTGTGCCCACAGTCGCGAAACTCTACAGAAACAAGTTTGTTGTACATTACAAGACTTGGTTTTTCTCATTCCAAAGACGAATTTTAGATATTTTTGTTTGTTTATATTTCTTTGCAAACATTCTCTACGATTCCCTATTATTATTGAAACATCAGGTCTAATATTCAATAATAAAATGAATTAAAAAAATGAATCCAACTTACAACTAGAAAAATGTATGTAGAATAATTCGAAACCTGTATTTATTGCTAAAAATCGTGATATAAGATCGCCAATTCAATTAGAAACAATGTGTAAATCAAGATAATGTTATGTTTTCTTGAAATTTCATGACATATACATTATGAAAAATCATGTCACGCTGTACTCTGTTCGGTTCTCATTTAGCCACTCAAGAACTCATTTGGACTTGACGAATTTTGGAAATCAGTTCGATGGTCAAAAAACGTAAAAAATGAAATAGCTCAAACTTTGTTATTGTTCGTTTCGGACGGCTTTGAACATTTTTAAAACTTTTTGAAGGGGTTAAAAAATCTGGAGGTATGGGGGGGAGGAATCTCAAAATTTGTTTGGCATTGATATAATATAGTTCTTTGAGCATCTATAAATTGTTACTCGGATAATCCTCGGTACTAATTAGACATCGATGATTATTCATCTTGCCTTCAAAACAGATCATTATAAAATGTTATCAATTATAAACATTTTTGAAATTCGCATTTGAGATTATAAATCAGTTAGTTATTCGATCATTTTTAGATTCAATTCCAACTGTCAGCAGATCCAAAATTCGATCTACATTCATATTTCTAAACCGATACCAGCATGTTGGAAGGATAGCCTCGAACTATTTGATGACTTTTTTTTAGTTAATAGAGAAGTTTATAGTGTTTCAAGTATGAGATTTCCATAATTCTGGATGACCTCAAACGATTATGAAACATAGGAACTAGCACCACGTTTAAAAATATGTGACTGTCAAGCCTATATACCTGTAGATAACGAAGTACGACGAAACGTCCTGAATACTACTACTTTGAACGAGCCCCAAGACTTTCTCATTCACTATCATTAATATTTCCTTTTCACAGATGTTCTTCAATAACGTATTTACGCATATTATGACCTCAGCATTGAGTGAAAAATTAAAATATGAACATCTGCCAAGAATAAAATAAATATTGGATACAGACAAATGTTTACACTAATTTAATACGTTCCGTTTGGATATATCAGTAATACACAGCAGTCAAAATCAAGGCTAGTTTTTTAATGGATTTTGTTGAATATTTGCATTCGATTTACATATTTCTGATTGTAGTATATTCAGCTATCTACATTCGTTTTGCTGTCGGGTCGAATATCATTTTATATAATCCTATATACCACCGAAGGTTTTACAGATAACTTTTGCAAGCGTGATAAAATTAATATCTATATATTCAGAATAATACAATTATTTTCAAATCTCATCTCATCTCATCTCAAGCCCGTTCCTTCTGGGTTTAGCTACGATTATAGATTATAGATGGTTGTTAAACAGTTTCATCAAGATTTTTTGCTATTCCGAATTCGAATTAAAATTGTTTGGCCTATATAAACACTACACACCACTATAAGTTTCCATCTATTTGAGGTTTCTCTTGACACCAGTACAAATACTTTCGTTAGAAAAAAAAATAATATTTCCCCTGAGAGATGAAAGACAAAATAATCTAATAGAAAAGTAGCTAGATAGAATAAATAGTGTGCTAGATTTGAAAGCTCCAGTTTTGTATCCATTATAGGATCTAGTTAGTTAGTTGGTAGATATTCTGGGTAGCTGTTTTAAACAGTCAAACCTGACAGTCCGACGATGATTTAAATATAAATCGAAACGCGTCACTGTAAGAAAGCGAGTTTTATTTTCGAAGCTGTGTGTTGAATACACAATTATTTTATCTCAATTTTTTTCATTTCTTTTCAAATTTCTGTTCTAAATGGTTTTTCAGACACTGTAAGACTACACACAATTAAATTGCTCATAACATGTGTCATAGAAACAAAAAGTTTATCACTCCGAAATAAAATGTTCGATAAACTACACTAGATCATATAATAACTTATAGTCAAGTTCATCCAATATTACCAAATTGGATTACATGAAAAATGATCAAAAGCCAAAGAAGTTTCATTGACCTAAATACATCAGTTTACCTAAATCATTATACATCTTACGTTAATAGCATTACATTTGAACTTAACCCGATACTATGTATAGTGCTCATATTTAATAATAAACTTATCAAGCATGTTCTTCGCAGTATCATACCGGCTATCTTTTTACTGTGCATTTTTTGGCCTAAAAACCCCATTACTGGCGATTAAGTAGCGAAATACGAGATATACAATTTCATAAATTATGATGGTTCTACACAATATGTCATTAAATATAGTTACATCTTCATACTAAACATGTTTTCATGGAAATTAATTTGGCAGACTCAAGGTCACAGGAATGAATCAGTATTATTTATGTCGTCCATCTAGATTAAATGATAAGTGTCATTAATGTTTCGTTTTCTGTTGATTCAATTACGCCCTAAAATGAACCAGAAATGAAACTTGCAATAATTAAAGTTAGAAATATTTCAAGTTAATTATAGCTTTTAGAAACAATAGAAGATGCAGGAGATAATATCAAAGCTACCACTCTATCAATTGACACAGCACACACAAACACAAAACGTTCTTCGCAACTCACGTAAGTCACTATGACAAAACGTCCACTTTACGAAACACTTTTCAGTCAATATCGTCCACTTTTTACAAACTCAATGGATTAAAAAACATCTACTTCAATGCTAATCCACCAAACAATTGGTACTCATTTACGCATGAATTAATTATACAGTATAATTACGTTCAATGCATTAGGTAAGTCGTGATCGGTATTATTTCACAGGATTGGGTTTTCTAATAGTACTGTACTATATCTGATAAAATTTGACCTATGAGCAAAGCGATGGGAAAAAGCCCTTCCAAACTGTCGGAATATTTGGTATTTGAGATTACGCGGTGAAAAAACAGACCAAACGGACATGAGTTGTACGTATTTCTGTAATATTAGAATCTGACTTTGGAACAGAAATATGGTAGATCTTCAAATCATTTACAACTTCAAAACAAGAAAAAGAATTAATTTTTCAAAGCAATTATTTTTGCAACTTGAAGTGGATAGGCAACTCAAAAATTCGATAAACTCTGAAGGCGAAATACGGAGTCAACGTAATGCACGCAATAATTTGAGAGGTTGAACAGCAGTCCATTCATGATCCCTGTTCAGTTAACATGTAATGTAGTCTGTAATAAAAGTTACTAAAGAAAAAGAAATGAGCCCACTTTGTAAAAAAGAAGTTGCCCTTACTGCCCAAAATGATTGTACTTGCAAAAGAAATGAATATGGTTTTCATTTGTTTGAAGCATCGCAATAAGCAAGTTCATAAGTCGATTGTTCCGTCATGAAACTCTAAAGCACTCAGCTATTGAAAAGAATGTATCCATCTTCGTGATTTGAAGAATACGGAGAATTACGGGAATTAAAATTTCATTGATTATTGAAAGCATTCCAACAGGACCCACAACTTTATTCCGATCACTTTCTTCCCTATTTTCACCCTCAATTCGTGTCTGCTACAAAACTTATTAGATAAATTAATCAGATTCAAAAACTAAAAAAACACGCTTTTATAGTTAATCTAAAATGTGAAAAATAATAAGAATATTATAATCAACGAGAAAATCGATTTGATTGTGATGAAAGCCTTGTACTTCATTTTTACTTCATATCAGCATTTTGAAATAAAACTAGTAAGAAATTATAAAAAATGATATCGAGCTTTTATCACAATGACATTAATTTTCTAGTTAATCATTTTATTCTTATATTAAAAATTATTTTTTCATGTAGATTGTTGATGCTCTTACTTGGTGAAACTCCATCATGCAAATAAAAAGTTTTTTTTTGTTTTTGTTTTGAAAAAACTTATAATTTATTCATTGATGAATTTATTCTTGTAGTGCAATATTTGGAAGCGCAAACACGTGGCTGCTGGAATCAGACTCGCTCTTTAATGAATCTTAATTAACGGGTCTGAAAGGTATTATATCTGTTTACGGGGCCCGTATTTCGAAGATCCTCTATAGATATTGGTCAAACTAATAGAAGTTTGTTAAGAAGAAGTGTTGCATATCATTCGTATTATCTCCTTTCAAACGTATAGCTTCAGAAACTGATAAAAAATTCAATTATAATGTCATTTCGAATAATCGCTTCTAAATGTATTGGGTTATAAAAATAAATAATACGGCCAACTTACGAAACTAGTTTGTCATCGGTTCTGGATAAGTGTGGAAAATTTGAAATTAATCTGTCGTTTTGAAGTGGGTGAAAACCGCATACGAAGATTTCGCGGCCAAACATACACGTGAAGCTAATAAAAAGCGTGTTAAACGCTCTTTTGTTTTTGTTAGAATAGTAACTCAGTACCAAAGAGTTATCACAGTCCAAACAGTTCAGAGTTATAGAGGGGCCAGGGATGACCGGACAGACAGACCTTCCGAAATGAGTGACTTTATTTTTGGTGATATATATATATATATATATATATATATATATATATATATATATATATATGTCAAGAAATGTAATAAAAAGGCAGTATTTCGGATACGTTTTTCGCGATTATAATACTTCTCCGCCCATAGGCGAAAGTAAAATCTATTATCTTGAATTCAAAAAATTTTTAATGACAGTACCCCGTCGTCTATGAAGTTGAGGTGAAACATGAAATTTTTAAATTCTGAACTGTTTACTTACGACAATGCGTACATATATCCTAATCTTTGGACTGTGGATATTTGTTCAATAAATTACTCTGCGTGTGTACATCTGCTGGTTTAGACGCTAAAGCATGACTTACAAACAAAAACAAGCGATCGCCTTTCAACTATTAATGTAAGAAATTCGTCGATCATAACGAATCATTTACCGGAATATAATCATTATTGATGTCATTGGTACATACTATTCCGCTACTGTCCAATATTTATGTGTAATTGGTATTAGGCGAAATTTCAATCATAAATTATTAATCCAAATTTCATCATTAAACACTCCTAATAAATAGCTTATTTCCAGTTCGACTACTGAACGGAAATTTTGTTAGGATTACGGGAAATATAATTAATAGTTACTCAATAAGTTGTGGTAATACAATGAACTTTTGGTTTAGAAAGACGACTTCCAAATTAAAAAAAGCCGTCAAGTAGATTGTGTCTCAGGCAATGAAATCAGTTTAGAAATTTTGGAACTGTTGATAATTGCAATATAATTTCAATTTAAATTTAAAAGACATTGAAAAGATATACATTTTATTAATTTCAAATATTCTCAAATGTTTCGTCCTCAAAAATTCCCATAAAGTCCAGTATTTTCAAAAATGACCCCAAGTGGCTCAATAGCGCTAAAATTCCGATCAAAATCTTAATACAGCCATTATTTATGATCTCTATTCATTTAAAAAGCGCTTATATCTGTAATCACTGTTGCTAAAACTGCTTTAGTGACATTTCTTCAAGTTTCTCCGATTTTCTAAAGGTTGACATATTGTCAAGGTCAAAACAGGATTATTGAAGCAGTTGTTACTCTCCAACTATGGCAAAACTTCCAGCATCTGTTATAAGTTATAAGGTTAAGTGGCAGAGTAGCCATGTGGTTAAACTTCGACTCTACTGTGGATGAAAAATGAAGACATTTATTATTATTATTATTATTATAAACGTCCAGCTTCCAAGTTAAGTAGGAAAACAGGTGCATACTTCAAGAATTAAAATATGAATAATAATTCAATTTCGTCACAGTATGTAGTCGTGATGGAATCGATGACATTGGAATAGATAAATATATGTTCATCATCTAATTCACATTATTTGTATCACTACGGTAAATAATTTCTGGATTACCTGTACTAAGGTGGAATTGAAATGTCTAGAATAATACTGACAATTAATGGCCACTTTGATCATTTATAATCAAAATGGCCACCGCCAAATGATGTTTACCATATTTCACATCACGAGCTTGCTATATTTGTCTTAACGGTAGGCGATCATCAATTCGTATGTAAATAAGACGAAGCATTCACGTATCATAAAATTATAGCGATATGTGGATTTTAGTTACATAACAAGCAATGTCAAACAACTCCGTTGGCTCATTTTTAATAATAAACTACAACATAAACGCGGCAATGGTGCACTGTTTTCTTCTGATTACACGTTATATTTATGTCAATTTTACTTTGAAACATCTCTGTGCGTTATCAATAAAATGCCAAAATCTCCTTGTAACTTATGGTTCTACAAAGCATAAAACCACTGTAGGTCCATATATTTTTTCCGACATACTATACAGGTTAAGCTATCATATACAATTCTATTAAATCATAAATATGAAATAATAAATCTTAGGTAGTATCTGGCAACATTCTTAACACGCTTTTTATTAGCTTCACGAGTACACAAATAAAAATAAACACACACACGTGTGAATTTTAATAAACATATTCAATTCAAACCTGGGAAAGTCTTAGAATCAAGAATACCATAATCTCAAATTGAGCATATCATAATCTTGGCACAAAACAGAGAAAATCTAACCTGGAAGAATACTATAGTTTAGACAAGAGCATTTCATGATCTTTGCACAAATAGTTTAACTTCATTATATAATTTATTATTAGTATAAACGTTCTGTAGTTTTGATGAGCTGTTATCAATGCTACTGTTGGTTCCTTAACCTTGAAAAGAAGAACCAAAAAAGTATCAAAACTGTACCAATGTGACTTCTTTTTTACATTTATATGAGTCTATAATATTTTTCTTAATTCAACTTTGAAAGGTGTTATAGAAATAAACAGAATATAAATGTAATTAAGCCAAAAGACATACGTCCACCATTTGAAGACGGTAAGCAAAGTCAGCCAAAACTGTATAGTTCACTAATGCCAGTACCCTGAAGTATATTTGTTTTTCTGTCCCAATTCTGAACTTAATTCTATAATTTACAATATTCTTATGCCTTGAATATGGTTATTTGACTGGAAAAACATAAAAATAAAAGAATATAATGAGGATTATTTGTTATTCTAGCTAATGACCTCCATATTTTGAGGATTTTAACTTAACAGATGAACTGCAATTATAACTAAAGTATATAGTTTTGTTTACTATGGATTTCTCACTTATATGTGTGTATATAAATAATATTCCGAATGGCGATTAAATACAATTATAGTATCTAATGAAATTGAATGGTAGCCACAAAATGCGCAACAAGACTAGAATTTTAATTTTATGAGGCCAGTATCACTGATGCTATAAAATATGAATTTTCTATGCCTATACAATAAAAGTTCGATCAGGAGTAATTCGAAATACTTCATGAGATTCCAAAGAAAGTTTAGATATCGGTAGAAGATGTTGTATGAGAATGTGTACTTCCTAGACACAAATTATTTTGCATTCAAATCCAATTTTTTTAAGAAATTTATACCACTTGAGTTTTTCCATGTTTTACGACATTTCAGGGCATAGTTAACTTCTTTTTTCGAAATAGAGTCATTCACTCCATTTCTGTTTTAACTACTCTTACCATACATCACAATATTTTCAGAATTTTTAATATTATCAAAGATTCAATTTGAAATTATTTATTAAATAAAATTCCATTTTTTAACATTGCCTGAATGCGATCCAAATCCTTATCTTTCTCCATGTCTCTAAACTTACACTACTGCGGAATAAAGCTTCAACCTACTTTCGTCATTTGGTTGATATATTTCATCGTTGATGCATGTAACAGTTCAATTACACAAATGTTTATTAATTACTTTGACCCAAAATGGTCTATATTGACCTACCTACGTCTATAAGAGCAAAAAAAGGAATGGGGGGCACGAGATATGAGCGGGCTTCACGAAAATCGATCTCATTTGAAAGTTGTGACAGTTCGCTCAAGTAGGGTTCCCTTGTTTCTTTTTTGCTTTTCAGGTTTATCAATGGAAATTGCAGATCTCAGGCCTGAATTTTTTTTCGACAGGCCTCTATAAAACCTAATGTGTTTCATTACTATTCTTCCGCTCTACAGTCTACAACTTTCTACAGATAGAAATGAGTCGAAAGCACATCAATTCGATGACTAGAAGCTAATTCATGAATTCGCAAAAATACAATATTGGCTAAGCAGGGTGTAAGTCGATTCTACCGGAACGCCAAAAACATGGCAATTGGTCTACGAGACAAAGAAGTTTGAAGACCCCTAATGTGAGTCTTAAACAAACATATGTTTACAAAGGTTTATTGAATCTTATCAACGAACATTGCCTCAATTACTGATAGAAGGGGTTATATACAATACTTTTACATTTATTGGAACAGGTACAATTAATTTAATGATATGAAATTACCTCAAGATAAATCAAATTTACTTTACATCGAAAGGCGTGCTTTCTCAATTTCTATTACACTTTACCCTCCACACGTTTTAACAAACACATAATTCTGCATAATCCTTTCAGTCTATTGAACATTATAAAAAAACATATACTTACAGTGGTTTTTATCACTTTATCAAAGGTTTCATTAGATTTTATTGCGAAAAAAACGTTTTTGAGTACCTCCGGTAAATCGTGGCAATTCGAGGTTCATCAATTGACTTCAGAAAAACCGTACCAGTTGCAATTCATCCACTATCACTCCGGATATGCACAATGATTTTTGAATTCGGTGGCTTTTCGATGACGCGACTCAAGAAACAGCCAGGTATGGCGATCAAATTCGTACACAAGTCTGAGCCTGCCTTTATATTCAATTGACCAACGTCAACCCGTTTAGCTGGATGCTAAAACTCATCCATTGGATTGCAATGATGACGTCAATTCAAAACAAGGTTCAGACTAAATGCAGATTTGCACGTATACAATGACTGGCGCCTGTTTGTCCAGCGCTATGGTTTGACGTCATCACTGGAGCTAATAGAGAGTGTACTATTTTGTTTGCCAGTAGCTTCCAGGCCCACACCCCGTAATTTTTTTTATAGATAACCTCGTGCAAAGGCAAATAGCCTGTGTAGCATCTTAAGGGCTACGAGAGGATAAATGTCTATTCACATTGAACTTAAAATGCTGTAGATTGTAACTATAGGGACACAATGTCCGAGGTAGCTCATTTCACAACGCCGAGATTCTCCAAAAAAACGACTTTTGCTGTACTGGCGATTGTTGGTTTTACTAGGCGTATTAATCATTCCTCGATTGTATCCAGAAGCTTGAGGCAGTGCTTTGAAGTGCATCCCCACACATGCGAGCAGTAAATCAGCCGTGGTCTGATCTGGGCCTTGTATAGTATCAGTAACTGTTCTGGAGAACATAATTTCCTGGAGCGGAAGACTCCCAGTTACTGGCGCAACAAGATCGAGCCTTGTCATGTTATTGTTGATGTTAATTCCCAGAAGCTTAATGTAAGATGTTACAAGTACTGGGCGTCCCTCTCCAGTGCTGTAAGACCAGCATGTGACTCAGCGGGGTTTTTGTCTGAGTTTTCTGCGCACTACAAGATCGTGCCATGTTATGTTATTGTTGATGTTAATTCCCAGAAGCTTAATGTAAGATGTTACAAGTACTGGGCGTCCCTCTCCAGTGCTGTAAGACCAGCATGTGACTCAGCGGGGTTTTTGTCTGAGTTTTCTGCGCACTACAAGATCGTGCCATGTTATGTTATTGTTGATGTTAATTCCCAGAAGCTTAATGTAAGATGCTACAAGTACTGGGTGTCCCTCTCCAGTGCTGTAAGACCAACATGTGACTCAGCGTGGTTTTTGTCTGAGTTTTCTGCGCACTACAAGATCGTGCCATGTTATGTTATTGTTGATGTTAATTCCCAGAAGCTTAATGTAAGATGTTACAAATACTGGGCGTCCCTCTCCAGTGCTGTAAGACCAGCATGTGACTCAGCGGGGTTTTTGTCTGAGTTTTCTGCGCACTACAAAATCGTGCCATGTTATGTTATTGTTGATGTTAATTCCCAGAAGCTTAATGTAAGATGCTACAAGTACTGGGCGTCCCTCTCCAGTGCTGTAAGACCAGCATGTGACTCAGCGGAGTTTTTGTCTGAGTTTTCTGCGCACTAAATTGAACTCTGTTTGTATATCCCCATTTCACAATTCTAGTATGTGAAATGGGGATATACAAATGTGAAAGCTTATGACTGACTGGACCTGAAGCGCTTTCTCGGCCAAAAATTGGCATGTCAGTCAAACTGGCGCCGACGTCTAGATACGTGTAAATCTGCCATAAACATAAAACGGTGAACAGAGCAACGCGCGGGCAAAAACTGTTGACAAAATATCAGTTCGTTGTTTTTCAGTAAAAGCAACACTCACGTGGCAACATTTTCATCTTGGATCAGAAGAAAAGTATAAAATGAATACTAATACGTGGAAGCATGTCGTCAATAAAATGAGCAAATTATAACATATATAATAATTTAATCGCCAAGCAAGTCCGAATAGGCACTAAACCTATGACTAAAAATAATACATACTGAAATATACTACGATCAAATCATAAAAATTTAAACACCTACAAAAATATATCAAACCTAACAAAATCTTCCAGTTTTATATAAAATAATATGTTTAATTACCGATTCTACTCAAGTTTGGCGTCACACAACACACCATGCTGAGAATATACACACTCAACAGTGCAACTGGGAATGCTTCTTATTAAATGATCTATCACTTCTTCCATTCATTTCATTCCTCGACTCTCCTAAAGTACGTGGTGGGTTATGCAAAATACCGAGGTTTCTCCATACAATGACTCATATCTGCTCTATCGGGAAGCATCGGGAGAGCGTGGACACCATGGAAGCACATTAATCATCCATTACTCTAGCCCACTCCAAAATGCTGAGATTCTCCTGTTGGACCTCTCTAGAACTGGAATGACAGCTCAGGAAAGCTTTAGAGAGTGTCTGATTTCAGACTTGTGAAGTAATAGTGGCCGTTTCAGAGTTTTTCAGTAATTTTCTGAAATGTAAGAGAAACCTCAGCTACTGAGACGCCGAGGCAAGGTCGACAACATGATTGTATCAGGGCATATAAATATTAATCCCTAGAAGCTTTGATGGGGCGTCCCTTCATCTCCACAACTGGTACACCATCATGCGATTTGCTTGTCAGGGTACTTGTCTGAGCCTTCTGTGCTTTGAAATAAACTCTATTTCCAGATCCTCATTCGACTATTATTTCGTATCTCCATTCTACTGGATGATAACAGGTAACTTAAGGTAAATCTAGATGGCAGTGGTTTGCCAGATTCCACGCACGAAATAAGAGTGCTATGATCTGCGGAAGATTGAATTAAATTTTATTCCCAGCACTTCAATGATGTACAACAAAAAAAGTTGGAAAGCTGGAGAAAGTACAGATCCCTGAGGAGCACAGACTTTGATCGTAAATACGACACAATCTTGATTAGAAGTCTTCACTAGCCTATGAAAAGATTTCTTTATATCGAGCGGGACGACTCGAGACTTTCCATAAGTTCAATGACTGCTTTGCTCCACATGTGGGTGAAGTAGGCCAGAAGATATCCTGTGAATCTATGCCTGTTGATCATCGATGAGTTGCTTTTGTCAAAGTACCTCGAAAACCGCATTTATAATATGCTGCAGAATCTGAACTCTGTAGATCGGATTGTTTTGTAGTAAGAGCATTATAAACAAATCAACTGACTGACAATCATTGTTTTTGTGTCGGGTATCCTGAACTACGAGCCGTACGCATTGAGAGAGTACGTGTGACTAGATTGCACGCAAAAATCGTGCTGCAATCAGTGTTGTTGTTACGATTGTATCGGTCGTTATCATCCGTTATCAGTTGGTTTGTCCCACATACTACATTTCAGCTGGCGTCCTATCAGCCACCACAGCCACTAAGGTCATAATGCATAATGTTAAATGAGTTTGTTGCTATTTGATAGACTGTATTATGTTACTTTTTCATGATTATTAAATAAAACGAACAGCTATATGGAAAGTACGTGTTTATATTTGTTATATCCGGGGCTATGGAAAAATATCAAAATTAATAAAAGTTCGACGATGATTTCAATATAAATCGAAACGCGTCACTGAAAGAAAAAGAGTTTCATTTGTGAAACTGTGGAAGAGTTTCACCAAGTAAGAGCATCTACAATTTTCATTCTGAATTCTCTATACTTCAAATGTTATTGTAGAGCTAGATTACAACGACGATGATGAAGTAATAGAGGAAACTGTCTGTTCATTTTCTGGTAGGTGCTATTTTGACAAAAATTGATTTATTGCAAGTCGTGCGTTGTAAATGATGGGTTCATAAGTTCTGCATTAGCGATCACGAGATTTGTGTGATAATTGTTCATATAAATAAAAATGAAACATGATCATTTGAATAAAAAGCCGTTGCTAGTGGTGAAGCTACGCGCCATCGCACCGTAGTTTTGTAGCTGAGCGGATACGGCGATAACATGGAATGCTGCAGATACGGGTTCGAGCCCCGCTCGCCCAAAAAAAATCTTGATCCCTCTCACACATAAACTGTGTCTTTAATTTGTGTTTAACAAGTTATAAATGCTGATTCCTTATTCGCTATTAACGAAAATTCAAATATCTCGGTACCAAAAACGTTTATAATCAAAACAAAATCTTCCTTCCTTCCTTATGACGCCCATAGATCGAGGGTAGAGAACAAAAGCAACTAAAGCTAAACATGAAAATGCACAGTGTTCAGTTTCTATTAGTAGTCCGAGGCTCTACTAAATGTAAATTCGTGTAGCAGCTCCTCTGAATGTAATGACTCAAGAACAAACGGTGGAATAGCATCAGCAAACTGGAATGAATGGCAGTTAAAGAGATAGCAGATCAAGAAAGAAGGGGAAGCCTAGCGTACAGGCGTCTCACTACCTGAGAAGGACTTTGATTCTAAGCTGTTGGGAATAAACAAGTTGAGCTATACAATACTTGATCTTCGTAATTATGATATATTACTTATATATTAATTGATCAAGTCATAGAACCTGACAATCAAGAGAAACAGTGGGGTGACTAGTTTTTGAACAACAATCATAAATATCCATAAATGTTTCACACGATCTAATTGCCAATAAAGAGGATTATGGTTTAACTAATGGTTGATAGATACCACAAATACGATAATGTTCATTTATACAGGTAACTGTTGTTTTTTGACCTCACTTACGTGAATCGTAAATTTTTCGTTTTCAGTAAATATTTCATATTCTCTCAAATGAAAATGTTTGAAAGATCCTGTTCTGCTGCGATTATGAAATATATATTGCCAAAACAAATTAAAATCCCTCGTTAGATCGATGTTTATTGTTTATGTATATCGTCGAGTGAGCAATAATTCTATCAATATTGGTTTGGTTTGGAACCTTTATATCCATATTGGTACAAGCACTCGCTGTAAGAAACCTAGCCGAGTCAATACAGCATACCCAAAGCCAATTGATGAAGCTAGACTTGCCACGATTCGCCAGAAGCAATCAAATACATTCAAGTTCGCAATGCAATCTAATGAAATATTTCGTCAAGTATTATGCTGACAATCACGACTACAAAAAAAACTACAGTTGACTAGTCAACACTGTAGCATATTTGCGCACAACGTATAGCATTATTTGTCCTGATTCGACTATACGATAAGTTATCTGACAGAATGAAATGCTTTATAATCGTGAAAGAATCCGAATTTCCGAAATTATTTATTTCTTGTTGTTTCATCACGTCAGTCCAGTCGTCGGTCTGTCTGTCACCTGTCGGAATTTTAATGATTATTCTGTTATGGCCAGGACGAAAAACTTTCCAAGATCGATCGGGTAACGAGGGAGTAATAATCAAAAAACGATTATTTCTTCACTCCTGTGTATATCGGAAAGTACTGATTTGATATGATATGTTTGAAATTTTCATGGTAGGATAGATTCTACTGGGGCAAGGACAATGAAGCGTGGTATGTTTAAAAAATCCATTGAGATGGAGCAGAGTATGCTAAGCTATTTAAAGGTATAACAATGAAGCATGTGTATTATGTAAGGTCGAGTAGATCTTCACTCTGCAATTCAATGGATACAGAGATCGCGGTCGGTCAGACGTTATCGTCATCAAATATGCTTTTAAATCGATGTTTACTTACTCGTACGTTGCAGTTACTTTGTATAACTCGATACCACATTTTAGGAACAATTTTATCATTTTAAATGTAACACGTTAGTTTTAGATATATCATTTTTTGAACTGTTTTATGAAGCATTATATATAATTATAAGTTATGTAGATTGTAGACGCGCTTACTTGGTGAAACTCTTCCATCATGTAGATAAAAAGGTTTTTCTACAGATTACGTATTATGTGTAATGTTGGCTTAGTACGTCTCTTGTTAACATCTAGTTTGAAGATATACTACCTTAGCATCATTGGTATACTTTTTTTGTATAAGAATGGCCGTACTGCTAAGCTTGCTGTAGATTCGAAAATAAGGCCGATTAATTATTTATTATTATTATGTATGGAAATAAGTGAGGTCAACAATCACTTGGTCCGCAAATGATGAGGGCTGATGAGGAGGACTATTTCCAGGATATTAGCTTGCAGTATTGACGTACACCCTAAACGCTGGCAAGAGGTGCTTCCATACACATAACCATACTACGAAATACCAAGTTGTTAAAGGCACCATCCCGGCAAGCAATTATAAAAGCATCCACTAGACCTTATGGAAGAAAAGATCAACTGCTGATATGAACCATTTTCTTCTATATGTTTGTAGCACAAAACAACTGTATCCTTTATTATGTATATTTTCGTCTGATTTGACGTGGAACAACTGAATATGTTTTGAATTCATTATCGACCAGAAATACTATCAAAATCAACTTGGGCCAACAGAATTCAGAATCAAGACGCCTTACTATATGGTTTCAATATGCAAATCAACAATAATTAGTAAGTGCAAACTGAACAATCTTAAAAAAATTAATTGAGAAATCGCAGACGAGTGAAACAGAATAATGGTTTTTGCGACCCAAAACTATTTATACTGCATACTGCAACAATACGTATGGGGTCAAACAGGTAAATGAACTGCAATCATTACTCCTGAACAATATGTCATCAATTTTTTGCCTAAATGAACTTTATCTCATATCGAATATTGCATATACAATGAATAAATTGATTGAATCTGGGAAACATTCGAAATGCACCGAATATGTAGGCATAAACTTGTGAACTATCGTGTATGTATAACATGTGCGGAGAATAACTGAGGTCTATGGTTCATATATCATAAAATGGCTTTTACCAATGGCAAAAAATTGTGAGAATAGCCTCCCCTAATTTTTGATGGATCCAAAAAAATAATTAACAGATGTCTTAAAAACGTCAAAAAAATAGATTCAAAGTTGTCGATAACGCCGTCGTCAAAGAAGTAATTTTCGAAAATTACATCGCTTTTTGGGTCTTGCCATAGTAGTAATTTTGTGTCAAGTCTTGCTAAATTCCAAAAACTACTTTCCGAATTATAGAATGCCAAGAAGAAGAACCAACAGACTGGAATTAGAAATGTTGTGAGACTGAAATTTTTCCCGCCCATTCGTATGGAAAGTAAAAGGCACCAATTTAACCATTTCTCTATTTTTGCTTTTTGTTTTTGTTTTTGACTAAAAATAGCTGTTCTAGATAAATACCAAACTGAGGACAGCAGGAGAATACATTTGATGACACCTGAAAGAAAACATGTTTTCTACATACAACACCTAACATTGCACTTTGACGGAAAGACTGTTCAAAACACTGTGTCTTGAATAATGTAACACTATTACTACTAAAGGCATTTTCATCTAATGGGTTGTCACCCCATAATTATTTTCATTAAATTTGCTAATTACGAAAAACTACCTAAAATACTCTATGCATTTATTGTTTGAAAAAAAAACTATAACCCTACCTTTTTTCTCCCTGCATTCGAATGTGATATTCTCAAACTCGATGTCAATGGACCTGGAGGACCTGTATAAACCGATGTGATTCTCCATGACCACCTTTCTTTGCACAATTTCAACCACAAAAAAACAAAATCGCAACAAATCCAAATCGCGCGGGCAGTATATGAAACTATCAGAGGCGGCTGTGAAGCAGCTACACTGCACAGGTGATGGGTGATGCTGCTTGGCTGCAGGAAACAAGTGACTATCGGACGGCGGGCGCTCCTGCGGTCCGGCGATCGGAAAATGCTACGTTTATCTGGTGACGCTCTTTGTTTATGCCGGCTGATCGACCCGATCGACCCGATGCGAAGTACTCGCTCTTCACTGTTTGGCTATCGGCAAATCGCCATGCGTGAGGACGAATCAGGAAGTCAGTCTAACGAATATCCACCAGGGGTCATCAATATTCATTTCATTTGGGGTCCATTTTGTACTCACTACATTACTGTCAAGGTCCACAGACTGATAGTCATAGATATGAATTGTGGCGTCCAGTGGGAAAACCTGGAGGGTTGAAAACCTTTACTGAAACCATTTCCCACCTTACTGGAAATTCATGCTGTCCGACAAAGTTGAACAGCAAACAAAAACACTTTGTATTTTTTCGCTTCAAATACCTGAACAGCAAACCAAAAAGCAAGCGAAAACCTTCTATCGTACAAAAATAGAGAGCCCTCAATTTTTTTTTCTTGCCATACTTACATAAACGTATAATCTCATATAGTCGTAAGATCAGGATCAGTGGCGTATAAACCCAGATTATCGCCCAAAAAATTTCAAAATGTTGCGCCCCTCAGTGTTTCAGCTAGCATTTGCGTATCCCTCTGGACATAATCCACTCCCTCCGAAAAACCTGCAGCGCAAACCAAACCTTTCCACTCGCTTAATGTATCTTTCCAATTATGTACCACATGTTCTATCTTCACAATGTTGCGCCCCCTAAAACTTTACTGCCAAGTAGATTGACTTGATTCAGTGTTAGGTTATCGTATGATGTATGCAGAAGCGTAACACGATAATCTTGATTAATTCACCGAACATATACGAAGAATTATACTACTTAATTATATTTCAACATAGAAAAACAGAGCGTATTCTAGAAAAACTGAACTCCAGGATAGCTAGTGGTCCAGACCAAATACCAGTAATGCCCCTGAAAGGCTGCGCTGTAGGGCTTACACCGGTCCTTTGCAAACATTTACACAATTAATAATACAAATAATATCAACAACAGTCAACATGGTCTATGCATGCAGTCTCGAATCGTCATGCTCAATATCGATAGGGTATGACATGAGCAACAATTGATCAAGCTTGCTGCCTATAGACTGTGTGTGCCATTGACAGAATTGTGGAATGGGAATTATAAATGAAGTTCAGTTTAACGCGCCTCAGACTCAGACAACAACCCTCATAAAGAAATAGCATACTGGTCAGCCAGCCGTCAACATGAAACATCTTCTATCAAGATTCTGGAAATCATGTTGCCGACCTCTCTAGGTTGTCGTCTCAGAAGCTTTTTGTATTCTCCGGAACTGCTACGGCTACTTTATGAAGTCTAGATCAGAATACTGCTCACATGTGTGGGGATGCGGTCCGAAGCAAATTAATATGGGACTGTGTGCAGTTTTTGCAAAAGTAGACTTTAGATACTATTTTAGCATTTCTAGTATGTAATTTTTGAAATCTCAAAAGACTTAAAGCCTTTTAGTGGTTCTCTTTTTTTGAATTCAAATACAAAATATCAGCTATTCCATAATTCGATTTAAATGTTAATTCCCAAACCGATACCATTGCCGGAAAATTAGAGAGTAAACCTCATTGACGCCATTTTTGATTAACCTTCATATAATATACAACTTCCCCATGACTAATACATCTTATACTACAACCAAAACCACATATATAAGATATAGCCGGTTTTAAGGACTACACAGAAAATTGAGATGTCAATTTCTGAATACGAATTAGAAGGCATTGCAATTGGAGATAATAACTATTTGATCGCTGCTCTGCTGATAAATGGAATCCCAAAAGAATCAAATTTAATTCACGCAAATCAATGCAGATCTTCTGTTATAAATAGACCATTTTTAAACATCTTTTTGCGTCTGGATATCCAATAGAACATAAATATGGTCAAAGAGTCGTTTTCAGCCGGTTGTGAGTGGAATAACACCAAGTAACAGCGGAATTCATCGTTATGTATATTGAATAGATTAAATTCTATTGGATCTTGAATACAGAACGGCACAAAAGCACAAATTTTTACATAATTTTCATATATTTTTGCTGATATAATTATTTTATGAAAAGGTCAATTGTTTTAAATATTTGAAGTCTTTCCAGGTACAAACGATTACCGAGATCAAAAGATAATTAACGCAAAAAATATTCGTTTTTCCCCTCTCCCAATTCTTTACCGCTTATATCTATAATTTTTTTTACTAAAATGATAGGAACCTTAAAAACATCCAGAAAGTTTGATTTTTATCAAAGACTTCGTCACTGCACCGATTTAAAAAACTACAAAACCTCATCGTTGTAATTTGCTATACTGTCAAAATTCGGAATCAGAATCCGAATGATACTTTCCAATTTATAGAAAGGTCAGTGTCCCCGAAGCTGGGAGTTCTCTTCCGCTCCAGGAAATTATTTTTGTTTTAATAATAATAGTAATAATCTCCTAGCAGCTGCAAGTATTGTTCGGCAATAAGTTACAGAAATGGCCTCTTCATTCTGCAACTCCTCAAAAAAGTATGATCCAATTATATAAATAGCTGAAAAACTGCACCAAACAGTGAGATCCAGATACTGAAGCAATAAAATAGATTTCATTTACCTTCTGTCCGTAGTTTGCATGTCAGCTATCGAAATTTCGACTACGATATGTAGTAACTCAACAGGTGTTAGGAGGTTCCAATCTAGACATGGCATATAATTGGAGCTGAATGTCTACATCCGTCAAAGTACAAGGTACCTGTACATGAAATACTTCCTGATTAGGCGCAAATAAAAACTTTATTGGTTCAATAAAACGATTATTGACACGCGAATCAGACGTAGTGATTTACCTTGAAATACCAGGATAGGAAAATTACTATTTTCATTCTGCTTCCCGCTGAATTACATGGAAAAAATACAGAGTCTATGAACCGTTTTGGAGTAGCTACGATTGCATTATGCTAATCACACATACTTTAACAAATAACATTGCTTCTGCTTCATGATATATTTTTGTGTAGGTTTTCTGAGTTTAAAAGGGGCTGGGTCTCACTCGATAATGAACCTTCCACAGGTCGACCGCCCACTGCTGATACTCCGGAAACTGTGCAAAATATGGTAAAAAGATCGACATATAACCTACACCGAGATTGAGGTTTCTCTGGGGATTAGATCGGCAGCGGTCCGAACAATCATTCATGATCACCTTCGACTAAGGAAGCGGTGTTCCAGATGGGTGCCACATTTGTTGACCACGGAGCAAAAATCAACAACAGATGATTGGGCTAAGTTTACCTATGCTTGAAAAATTTGATAATGGGCACAGTAAAACACTTTTAATATCGTAACCGGAGACGAAACATGGTTATATCATTATGATCCCGAAACTAAATAGCAGTCATTAGTTTGGTGCTTCAAAAGTGAGCAGCCTCTAACGAAAATGCGTCGTTCTTATTCATCTTATTTTAAAAAAAAGTGGATACATCACAACGGCCTTGTAAAATCAAAGGACAGTTACTTCTGAATGGTATATAACCAAATGTGTTCCTGTAGTCTTCCAAGAACTATGCAGGTGCCGTCCAAGGATTGGTTTTCGGGGTATTCAGTGGCACCATGACAACGCACCCGCCCACAGCACCGCTAGAACACACGATTTTTTTGCTGAACAGGGTGTCAAACTGTTGCCTCGCCCACCTTATCCTCCGGACCTAGCCCCGTGTGACTTCTTTTTATTCCCTAAGGTCGACGAAAAGTTACGAGGTCGCCATTTTTCCACCGATGAAGAGGCAATCGCTGCATTTGAGGAGGAAATTAGCAACCTTTCAAAACAACGTTGGTCACAAGAATTTGACAAGTGGTTATACCGAATGCGTAAATGTATTGAGGTAGGGGGAAAGTATTTTGAAAAAACAGAATAAAGTTCTTTAAAAAAACCTTGTAGTTTTTCTGTATCTAAAAACTTTCAGCGTGACCGTCGTACCAAGGTGTTAAAGACACAATCTTGGCAAGCCATTGTGAAGCACTCAGTCTCTGATTTCAACCCACTAGACCTTAGAATTTTTTTATCATAATTATTACTGGCAATCTGAGGACGTTATAATAAAATTACAGAGTGAGAAATACCGAGTCAAACTGCTTGACGGCGATTTGTTGCTACAAAATCCGGTTGGGAAAGAAACTTCCACTAGATGGCTAATCAGCAATCAAGCTTTTTGTTAGAAGTGAAAGAAAAATGGTGGCGCCATTTCAGTACTTTTCCTATACATAATCGAGCGACATAAGTATCCTTGGATCCTTGGATTTGCTATGTTGTATTAAATTAATTACAATGTGTCATCGTCATTGACGTAGTCAGGATTATATTTTTAAAAGACTTTTTTATAGACAAATGTCTATTTACATTGACCTTAAAACGATGTAGATTGTAACGATCGGGGAACGAAATCTGGCGACTCTTGTAGTTATTGTGCGAGAAGGCTGGTAGGAATAAGCCTAATTCTAGTTCTGGTCGCGCTATGGGATTTAGAAAATCGTACAAAAAATGTGCAGCTGATTTTGAGTAAGCGCAAGGTTTGCGAAATTTTATTTTGATTCCAATGATATCAGACTCTTATTATTTATTGATAAAAGAGAGTTGTTCAAAGATACGAAGAAAACGGAATTGACTACACAAAATAGGCTAGAATTGAAATACCTCATGTATTGGTCTGATATTTTTATTAGCAACGCAGTGTATAGGAATAGATACCGAATAACGGATACGTTGTTATAACGATTACGTTTCTCAAATTCAGATATAAACCATTCATTCCTTGGGAAAAAACAAAATTGAATTATATGGTGACAAATGATAAGGAAATGACGTTAAAATTAAAACTGAATATTCCCATTCGTATTCGCATTCACGAATAACGCCGGAAGATATGATTAAAAATTAATATTCGTTACATCACTAGTGATTATTACCCGTATTACGCTCCTTAACGATAATGATGAACACCGGGTCATATATGGGTTACGATTAAATATGGAGCGCCCCTAATTTGAGAAACAAAATACTGCCTAGTTTAATACTAGCTATAAGTAAATACGCACGTGTAATAAAACTCTAGAATATTTATAAAATATGTAATGTCGTTTTTAGTAAAATTACAACAAATTGTCGGTTATTAGGTGATGCATTCATTCATGACAATTATAGGATTGTGTGTAGTAAAACAACACGCACCTTTATTAGGCCGAGCACAGTTGGAATATTTAAATATATTTGCTTCTTAGGCCATCCCATATGAAAGAAAAGTATTGTGAACTCCAGTATGTGATTATTTGGTGGACTTTCAGACAAGTATGTCGTAACAAAACAAACATTTGAAGCCTATTCACTTTATATTGACCTCAAAACGCTGTAGATTGTAACCATCCCGGTAGCTCGTTCGACAACGCTGAGATTTTCCAACGACTTTTACCTTGGAGATGAGTTGATGTTGCTATCACACCCTTGACTGGGTTACGTATATACCACCCGATTGCTCTCTACCGTTAGACCGCCAGGCTATACTGAGGAGTCTAGGCTAAAGACGAAACATGCATGTCTATAGCATGCCTGGTGGATAGTGGAGGTGCACTTACTACTTCGAGTGTTCGGATTTCAATCAAACTTTCACACTAGATCACGACTGTGAAGCTTTGTAGTTTTCAGAAATCTATAAAGTGTTAGTTGAACTAGCACAATTCATTCGGAATCATTAAGAGCATCTACAATCTTGATATAAATATTTTTAGTATTTGAATTAAATCCTCTTCGCAATGACAAATTCCTCACCCCCTGAATAAATCAAGTGAATGGCAAGATCCCTCTATCTCCTAACTGTTTAAGTATTCTCGGCCATAATTTCTCACCTAAAAATATCAGATGCTTGCACTATAATATAAACAGGAACATACCGTTTAGTCTGCGACATCATCGGTATAAAGTATCACGTTTGTAGACACTGGATGCGTTATTACAACGTTAGGAAAATTTCATATCTTCTACGTCAATGCTCTCACCGGAAATAGGTACCTTATTTTTATAGATCTTTATAGCTTACCTATATACCATAGAGCAGTGGTAGCTCGCGAAACATTACATTATGGTTTAAATTCCCGAAATTCTGATACAACTATGTATTTATTCAGGTTGGCTTATGGCTAAGTAGCTCATTGTCTATTACAACACTGTGGAGGTAACCCAACACATTAAAAAGGTTGGCGATCACTGATGAATTAACTAATTATTTACTCACAAGGAGGACCAAATTACAGTAAAAAATAGGTGCAACAGCCAATTTATTTGACAACACGATCTCATACACGGGTATGCTGATTTGCATGCACAAATTCGTTCTGGCCGCGCATCTACGTCATGATCGAAGGAGTGGAGAAGTATGTGATGGAAGGCGTCGAGGCAAACTTAAGCGCGCTAATAGAAATTTTGGGCGCATTTCGGCGTTGGAGGCATGCATAATTTTATTGGTCGCCTGTGATTTTATCCCCAATGACGTCACGCGGAACAAGATCGAACAACATGGAATGCGCATGGGGTGTATGTGAATCGTACTTCAGAGAATCCAAGTGTTGCTCACAAATTCTGGAAGTTATTGATATCATTGTTACAAAAAATATTCAGCCTTGCTATGTCGCGTTAACATATTCATCAAATTCATATTACTATAGATTGATTATTGAAAAATTTCTTTTATCGATTTACATGAGAGATTTTTGCCAAATCCTCCTGTCAACACTTTTTACGGAGGTGGTGGCAAAAAAAGATGAAATGTCCAAGTATTGAATGTCGTTTTGACGATACAAATTGTGGCGACGTGTTGGAAATGTTGGTACCGAATACCTCATTATCAATTTTTTAGGTTCTGGAAAATGCAATAACACCACAAAAATCTGTGGTGTTTACCGCTTTTTCACTGCTTTTAACCTATGTTCACTGCACAATGTGCCTGCCAGTTTTCATTATTTATATACCCGATACTTGTATTACTAGTTACCAGCTATACAAAATTGTATATCACTGGTTGCCTATAATGGTATGACTGTAATATAGGGTGTACTTAACACAGTTTCACAAATAAAAATCTTGATTTAAATATAAATCGGAACGCCTCACAAAAAGAAAAAGAGTTTCATTTGTGAAACTGTGTGTTGAGTACACAATTATTTTATGTGCATGATGTGCACCAGGTAAGAGCATCCTCAATCTATATGTAATATGGAGAATGGATATTGTAATATTTCTATATTTTTAATATGGATCGTTTAAAAACAACATTAATAACTATAATTGAAAATCTCTTGAATATTCACAATAGCCCCTATTGTGTTATAGGAATCTGAAGCTAAATAATTATAGTTATTTAAATTTTAGATACTCTTACTTGGAGAAACTCTTCCAATGGTCAAAATAAACAATTTTCATCTAGTGTATAAAAATTCACTGAGGTCTGCGACTAAGAATTGCTTACTTGAAGCTTTTAAAAAACTATTGAAAAGAAGAATTCTAAAAATTTTAAAATTGATCTGAAAGGGAAAAAAAGTATCCTCCCCGGCGGGGAATCGAACCCCGGTCTCCCGCGTGACAGGCGGGGATACTGACCACTATACTACCGAGGACATGTACGGTGTATTGTTTGGACCGGTATATAAAATGAAAAGCAAATAATAAATTTGATAACTTCTCAGTGCATAGAAAATAAAAATTGTTATCTCCAATCATGCATCGTCATCTAATTATATAAATATTGGATAATAATTTTCAATTTCTATGAGTGGAAGAATTGAAGCAAATATCACAATTAATTTTCAGGGTGCGCGAGCAGTTTGTGTATGTTGCGGTTGAAATCCTTGATCTTAGATCAATAAAATCTACATAAAAAGTTTTCATGTTGAAATTGGTATACTAAATTTAGACCAAACATGAGCAACAGTGAGCTACGTCGCCGAAAGGTAAGCAGCGCTTACAATTTTTTTCCGTAATCTATTTTGATTCCATGGACCCGTGTCGAATAGTGAAATTTGTACACTTTTTGTTATTTTAAATTATTGGTGTCGAATGCACATTCATGATCGGTATCCTTTTAGCGCTGTATTATTTGCGTATATGTTCCGTTTTATTCCATCTAGTACCATTTTCTTATGCATAAAAAATCTGTGAGTAGCATTTTGATTTATAACCTCAAAGTCATCTTTGATAACTTCCATCTATTTTTTACAGAATAAAGAACACAATGAAAAGACGACGAGTAAATCAATCAGAAAACGAAAAGATAAGACTGTTTCATCACTTCACACGTCCCTATTATGTCTAATTTTGAGTGGTACTTTACTAACCTTGTTTGTAGGTAAGTTTGTTCAAAGTACTTTTACTTTTGTTATATTATAGATACCTAAAGGTGTATGCAACATGCTTATACCACATATTACGTTCATAATAACTAAAAGTAATTTCCCCGTGCTCAAATTATCTATCTCTTATAAACATCGGCTATACCATATTCATATCCCTGCACTGCCATTATGAATTTGTTAAAAGTAATTAGTATGTACTTTAGTTGGTGATGCAGAAAGCCAAATGCTTTATCTTTTCCATTTGTATTTGGGTTCCTCAAATATTTAAATACTGTTGTCTGTTATGACACTGTCCCTTGTGAATATTGCTTTATCTACTGTCTCATCCAGCTAGCTTCATTTTGGCCACCTGTTGCCATTTAGGCAGTGCATCAGACAAGTTATCATCTTTCTAAGTATTTTGATCTATCTCGTTATATATACTGATTTCCATTGTAGTATCTATATTTCTTCTTCTTTGTAGTCATAATATTCCAAAACATCTTTGCCAGAATTTCATCTCAGTGGCCAATAGTTCATTGCTTTGTTCATAAACCATGGCTTCTCTCTATAATAGTGTTACACTTTCTAGAGAACACTGTATATTAATTTTTTTGTGTTTTCTTATATTATTCCATAATATTTCACACTGAATGCTTATAAAAATGTTTCAGTATATTATACAGACCAGATACCATGGTACATAGGCCACAGGGCTGTAGACAGTATTGCCAACAAGTTTGGTTATCACAGACCAGTACATGCAGTTGTGGTAGATGCAGGAAGTACTGGATCAAGAGTATTAGCCTTCACATTCCACGAGTCCTATTTTGGTGAGTAATTTAATATTTATTTGATTATTTACACAAGCAGGTGAAGTGTTCATATACATTTCTTGATTGGACATCATTATTTTTTTATATTTCATGCTATATGGCTGTAGCTTGTCATCTTGAAAATTTCTTCCAGAAATTTATAGGCACTATAAACTAAATTTTCCATAAATGGATTAGCCCAAACATAATTACTTTTGCTCATATTTTTTGGAGTATCTGTGCCAATTTTGCATTTTGAGCATCTGGAAACATGAATATTTAAAAACAAAATCTATATTGACATGTTTAAAAATGGGTGGATTTTATTTCATATGCAGGCATCTAGGCAGTTAAAAGATTTATTATTTCTTAAAGTTTCTCTACCAAAATAAATTAGTTACATATTTTTTATTTTTGCTTGAGTTTCAGTTGGTTGGTCAAGGGTAGAAACATCAAAAAATATATAAATCAAGCAGTTATTTGCAGAAATCATATTTTTGATACACCATTGAAGTTCAAGTAAACATGAAAAGCGACTCATGCATTTTGGCAGAGAAACTGTATTGAAAAACTAAGAAAAAACAAAAATTTCCACTTTTTTTCATCAAATGTATCTATCGTCTATACATTGTGTGCTTTAGCTTTTACTACAATACACAATTGATTTTAGATACCAGCTAATTTATCATTGATTTTTTCTTTCAGGTCAACATTTAATTTTAGACAAGGAACTGTTTGAGTATTCAAAACCAGGTCTATCATCTTTTGCCAACAATCCCCAGAAGGTTAGATAAAAACAGTATTTTGAGCTAATAGTTCTTGTTTCAGAAATTTTTTGAATCAAATTTGGCCATTTTCAATTTTAAATATTTTCAGTAATTTTAAAATGAATGTTATACTTATTATCTGCAATTTAAAAAACTCATCGTCATCAGCAATTGACATCAGCTTCCGGTTCTAGGGTGTTGCAACGATAGCAGGTCTTTTAGAAAAAGCCAAGAAAGAGATACCAGAAGAATACTGGTCACATACTCCATTGATATTAAAAGCAACTGCTGGTTTACGGATGTTGCCTCCTGAAAAGGCCAATAAATTATTAGACTCAGTGAGAGAGTACTTCAGGAAAGTGCCATTCCTGACTAATGAAAAATCTGTAGAGATTATGGAAGGAACTGATGAAGGAATCTTCTCTTGGTTTACAGTGAACTTCTTGTTGGGTAAGTTTGAAGCTGTGATTTAAATTTTTCGGTCTAGTTTTCAACAATACCTAAAAAATTGCATTACAAAGAACAAATCATCAAACTTGGGAACAAGTGCAAAGGAGATATAAAAAAAATCTATTTGTTTCCTTCAATTGCACTTGCTGCACAGTACTTGAATGTTTGTAGGTCCTGTGATGTGTCATTCCATCACATATTTATATCCAAATGATATAAGAGGTTTTTTTGCTTATCTGGGAAAATGGGAAAAAGTTGCCAAAAGTTATTATGGAAATGTGACTAATTCTAAAAATATTCGAAAATATATAATTTCGAGTGCCGCTCTTTAGTTTTTATTGAAATATTAGAATTAATTTGAATTGTACTCCCTTGAGAATATACTGAAGTATCGTGTCAGGGAAATTTTCCTATACATATTAGGAGTCATTGTGCAAAGGTCTTACTGATTTCCTAATTTATTCAGGTCAATTGCTTTTCAGGGCAAAAATTTATGTAAAATTAGAAAGTCGCAAATCGTATGCAATTGTAATTTTTTTCAACCATTCTGAATTGCAATATATCGTGCATTATCAAATACCCAACAAAAACACGAGTGTTTAAATACTAACATATACATACATTATGATATCAGGCATTTGAATAAGCTTAGATAACTAACATTGTTTCCAACCTTGTACTATTTTTATCATGTTATTCAGTAATTTCTGGTCATATTATTCAAATACGTTTTTTAATCGTGTTTACGCTCACTGTATACTTTTTAGGAAATATTTTCAATGTATGATTATGACTATATTTTTACATACAGTTGAATACCTATAAATATACCAGAATCCCAAAAACGAATTGTTCTATTGACTTTGTGATTCGTGATTTTTTATAGATAACCTCTCTCAAAGACTGAAATAAACAATCGCCTTACTTTTCCATGACTGGAAACCTTAGCTTCACACGCTATAAGCTCGGTCAAAAATTGATGTAAGGGCGCTCAAAATTGTTCAATTTTCGTATTGTAATATATTAAAAACAAACTTTGCAGGGTTCTAAAATCGAAATGGAATAAAATGAGAGTTTACAATTAAAAGAGAAACACAAATATGGAAATTTGATGAGAAGATTGCGTGGTGAATTGGATTTACAAGTTGATTCCCTCTTACGGATTTTAATATAATCCGAATAGCATTGTTGATAATACAATCACTGGAATTCAGCCGAATTTGCAAGAACAAGAAAATTTGTCATTATGTCTTAAAGTATGTACTACCGAAAAATTAATTTTCCGAATTCAAACGACTATTCCGTTCTTCTTCTTGTATCTCTTTGCCTCGAAGATTGGCGATAACTGTAGCAGAATCTACTCTATCTTCGGCTGTTCTTATCAAGGTTTCGATATTCTTGTTTGTCCAATCATATTCTCTTCATCATGGACGTGCGAAGCCCTTTTCTGGATATTTTGGTTACCAAATGGTTAAAAAAAAATTCGAAATGAGTCAAATATTTATGTGACAATACCTAAAATTTTGTATAAAAAATTGAAAAAAAGGATTTGTACGAGTATATAACCAACTTTTCTCTATCATTTTCAAAAAAAGATCGTTCCATTATCTTGAAAAATAAACGCTGGAATCGAAATATTGTGAACCCATGCAAAACGCCTTTTGTTCTAGTCCCCTCTTAAAGTCTACGTCTTTTCGCTTCAAACTGTCTTGTGTATCATGTTTGACTCTATCAAACTCAAATTCCTTTTCTTAATTGATGAAAAATACACATATATCTTTCTATTTATGCGATACTCGATCCTTTAGCACAGCAAACACGTTACAGTACACGGTTTCACTATAACTGGTTTGACGATTAATAAAACTGTTTATTATTTGTATTTTTTTGTTGATCTCGAGACTTCTGTATAAGGATAATCAAACTCATAATCATTCTCTAGTACTCATTGTAAATGAACATCGATCTGATTCAAGAGCGTATTGGGGGAGACCCGGCGCGCACTGTTGCCGCTCTCGACCTTGGAGGCGGCTCGACGCAGACAACTTTCGCCGCCACTACGCCCGCCAGTCTGCGGGACACGGAGCACCTCCATCGGGCGCAGTCCCCCAGGGGCCTCATCCAGGTGTATACGCGTAGCATGGAGGGACTGGGGCTGATGGCCGCCAGACACGCCGTCATCACCGGCAACGGGAACGGAGGTAACCTCAACGTCACCAGTTTGTGTGTCAACCCGGTGGTTAGGGGCAGAAAGTTCCATTATAGTGGTACGTACTGACTATTAAATGAAGTCAATTCAATTTTTCTTAATAGTTTCATTCACAGATTAATCATTGTTTTAAACATTTGATCCCAGGCACTGATTACTACATATCCGGCCTTCAAGAAAACTACCCCAAATCCCACGTGAAGGGCAACGACATTGAAATTGGTGAGGATGTCCCCATAGTGAGTTTCTCCAACTGCTCCGAGCTCATCGTGAAGTACGTGAAAAGCAAAGCGCACGCTCCTGAAGAACTGCCTCTGAAAACTATCGTCGCGTTCAGTTATTATTACGACAGGGCCGCCGAAGTTGGCCTTATAGGTGAGTATATATAACGCAACTTCAAAACAATTCAATTTTTGACCTTCATGAAAAACTACTCACACGTCCGTGGTATGTTCCATTTAATTAAATTTTGAAGAATCGTCAGTCGATTTTCATTTCTGAAACCTTGTCCGTAAATTACGCAATTTCATTTAATTATATTTTTATGTTTTGAAGTAATTAAAAATTGTTAAAAAAACCACTTAACTGCTTAAACCAGTATAACGAAAAGAACCCATCGTAAAGCCTATTTTATTATTTTCCAGATGAATCAACTGGCGGTCAAATAAAGGTGAAGGATTTTAGAAGTGCTGCTCAGAAAGGTACACGTTCAGTTTATTGTTCTGTTGCTTTTATTTCTTATGTTTGGTTGGCAGACTCATTCAACCATGTTCACAAGTATTTATAACATTTAACTCTTTCGATTAGCGTGTTGTCGCATGTAAGATTTACATTGATGTTGCTTTGCTTTTTAATGATCATGTATTTTGTCTCTTTCACATTCATGTTAAGTCCATAACGTTTGCTAACATCATTTACTCTTTGTAGTAGCGTTTCTAAGTCATCTATGTTATCTGTTAATAGAACTGTATCGTCAGCGTAACGAAGATTACTCAATTTTTGTCCATTTATGGATATCCCTTCCTCACCCTGGCAGAGCCTCTTGGAAAATTGTTTCACTTATACTTTAAACATTAGTGGGGACAATATACATAATTTCAACCTTGTCGGATAATTGATCTTCGATTTTGATTATCGCTATTTGACATGCTGTTGAATAGCGATTAGTCTGATGTCACGACTATCTAGGTTTTTTCGTTTCAAAATATCTATGAGTTTATGATGTTGCACTCTGTCAAACGCCTTTTCAAAGTTAATAAAACACATACATATGTCCTGATTTAGGCACTTTTGCATGAGGACATTAACACCAAACAAAGCCACCCTCGTGCCCATACCTCGTCTGAAACCAACTTGATTGTCATTGATCTCCATGTCTATTTGTGCGAAAATTCTGTTATGTATGATTCTCAGTAGAGCCTTCAGGATATGACTCATTAGGGCGATTGTGCGGTACTCGGAACAATCTTTAGCGTTTTACTTTTTTGGCAATGTAAGAAAAGTTGATTGTAGCCCTTGTTTGGGTATTATTCATGTTTTATAGATGGTGTTGAAAAGTTCTACTATAATATCTATAGAATCATCATCAATGAGCTTCAGTAGTTCGATTGGGATTTCATCAGGGCCTCCTTTAGTCTGACAGATGGCGTGCATAACTTCATATTTCAGGATTTCTGGACCGCTGTCGTCTTCTGGATTTACTAATGCTTGCCTGCTATCTTTAAATAGTTTTTTTATGTGAGTCCACTCTTCCAGCTGTTGTTTTACATCAGTTATTAATTTTCCATTATACGCCCTTAGTACGGTACTGTGCTTGTATCTTCTCCTACCGACCAACTCCTTGATTTTCTTGTGCATATTGAAGCTCTCGCACTACCCAATTCTTCATAGTTCTTACATACCCAATTTTCCTTTGCTTTTTTTATTTTAGATTTTATGGTCGAATTTAGTTTGTTTTTGTGCCTCTCATCGATCAGAAGCAGTATTTCGTCATCCATACTGTTTTGTGGATAATGTTTGTTTACCAGCCGAAAATAGGGCGTCCTGTATGTAATTCCATTTTAAATGTATGTCGGTGGTCTGCTGGATGTTACGTTTCCACACATAGCTATAAATAATTGTATAGAATACCTTATTCGAGCATTCAACTAAAAGAAATGTCCCCTTTTTAGCATGTCATGAAGCAAATGCAGATCAACCATTCATGTGTTTCGATCTGACCTTTATATGGGTGCTATTAGAAAAAGGATTTAACTTAAATGAAAATACCAAAATATACGTAAGTATTGCTGACACTATCTCATTATTAAAATGCTATTTTGTATCGTGCATTGTATTTATTTCCCTCATAGTAGGAACTGAACAAAAAATAAATGTACAATTTGAAGATTCTTTTCGGAGAATGCTTCCAGCCTTATTTAAATTATTCTTTCAAATAAAACAAAAAACATCCAATCCGTCAATGTTTTTTATATGATGTACCGTTTACGCGCTTTCGAGAAAGAAATAGAGAATGATTTTTATTATTAATAATTGGTAGTATTGATATATCGGAGACTGGTCAGTCTTGTAATATTGATTCATACTTGGTTTAAATTTAGTTTGGTATGATTACAATCGGTCATAAGCCCTTAAAATGTCTTTAACCATTGGACAAATCAACATACTATTACATTAATTAGTATTAAAACCGCTATCACATTTGTCTTAATTTGTATCACTATTTTGATTATCAGTTGCCTAAATCCTGATTGAATGGTTTAATACAATGACCCCCTAGAGAAATATTTCGGACCTCGAAATATGTAAAACTACTTTTAAACAAGTTTGATACCCCAAATATTTCATTCGACTATGCCCCAAAATGAACTGAATACATTTGAAATAAAGCGAAGGCTATCATCTTTAGAATATAAGCCTTCTCTTTGCCCACATATCGTCGTCGTATCATCGAAGATATGGTGACATCTGTTTTGTTTTGTGTGTTCAAACAAATAAAGTAAGCGATATAAATTCTTCTGCCTAGAGAATGCTCTATCAATCTGATTTTGCAATGAAATAATGAGTCACTTGTTTTCAGCTGTACAAGAAAATAAATGGACACGAGACAAGCTGGGCCCTGGGAGCAGCATACAATATGCTGAAAGGTTAATGGAAGCGAAACAATTAAATAGAATACATCATTTTATACACTGAAATTCATTCTTGCACATTTTTTGACTATTGTGGATGTGCCTTAAAATTTTATTTATGTTATGTATAGGCTGTGCAAAGATTCCATACACTCAGTTTCTGTGTTTGTAACATTATAATACAATTTTAGTATTTTTGAGTTATTTTAATATACGACAAGCTTGTTATAAGAAGGCAAGGAACAACGACCTTCAAAAAAATCAAAAACCGCAGTTCAAAGATTTCAAAAGTTTTCATATATATTTACCAATATTATATAGCTAAATTAACAATCCTGTAGCTTGTAGCCATCATTTTCCTAGATTGGCAGGCATTTAAAATATTTGGCTCTGAAAAATTACATTTCAAATTCAGTATTAATGGAAAACTCATTATTCACCTAAACTGATATATGAGCAGATTATTTGTGTTCGTTCGTTTAATGCATTCCTCTATAATTATTAAAGACACTTCCTCCCACTTCATTCAGTTCTAAAGGCCAAACTTAATTGTTGAGTGGTGAATAAAGTTTGTGTTCAATACATGTGCATCTTCTGATGCTCGGATATCAGAAACAAGTTATTCAGCATTAATGCATCGTTCTTTCAATAATAACACTCTTAATCAGTGTGAATTATCTAAAATATATTCAAATATAGTAATAAAAGAAAATAGAACCATCATAGTGTACTCTTAAACCTAATGTTTAAGAAAGTTAGTGTGTTGTGTACTTGTTATGCATACCTATTAGTCACTATACGTCTAAAAAATTTGTATTACGTATATGGAAATCTCAGTAACAATATGTTTGTAGACATTTTATAATGGCTGTCAAAGCAGTCGAAACGCTAAAAAAACTATTCCGCCAATCGCATGTGGCTATAATTAGCAGCTAGTAAAAAGATGACAATTCAGATCCAGGATAACTTAAATTAATGCTTATAGATTTGAAATGAGATATACGTATAAGCAGGCTTCTTCATTATAGGAACTTTATCCAAAGTTTTTTGTACCACCCTCGTATATTTTACAGAATTCACTTAGGTGACTAGTAATACTTTCCATCGTAATGTAAATTGCATAACAGCTGACCAAATTTTCTGTTGGCACAATTGATAATGAAAGGTGACATTGTTGACAGGAACCGAAGGTTTGTGATTGACAGTTTACAGCCAACATAAAAATTCTTCTACTGCAAAACAAAAATGGTAAGAGATGTACTTTCCATAAGTTACCTTTCATCCAATAATATTGCAACCATCCCAACTATTTTCTGCATTTAATTACGGCAGAAATAATCTTCATTAGTGCTTTTATCGCGTTATTGTAAAATTTATCACATATAATTACAGTTTGATTAAAAATTTTGATTACAGTGATAGTGAGGTTAGACTATAATGGAAAATATGTTTTCAGTCCACCCACAAAAAGAAGACCAGAAAGTTGAGGGGGCACGTGAGCCACGGGCATGGACGTATCGGTAAGTTTGAATATTGTCTATAATATTGTAATCATTATAGCTTTGCATGATGATATTGTGAACGGGCGGTATGAAACTAATGATTCAAGTTCACTTCTGACTAAAATAAGAGTGCATATTTCTACACGCTATCAGCAACATACTAATATCAAATTCCTTCGTAGGCAAACACCGTAAGCACCCTGGAGGTAGAGGTAATGCTGGTGGCATGCACCACCATAGAATTAACTTTGACAAATACCATCCTGGCTACTTTGGTAAGGTAGGTATATGATTTAACTATAAATATGGGGGCTCAGCATGTTATGAAATTATTATTTTTCATGTTGATGCATTTCTCATCCAAAATTATGAAGGTATTGAATTTCTATTCAGCAGCTGTGTTCAATATTTGGTTTATGTTCTTTGTGATACTCTTAACATATAATTTTTTTAAATCAAATTTACTCATTTTCAGTTTTTATTGATAAAATTCAATGAAACAATTATTATATTTTCTACTGGCTGCTTAAGAACACCACATATGATGTATAGAACATTTTCAAATAACCACAAGATATAAGTTTTAGAAGTTAGTTGATGATTATAAGAATATAGGACATAAATATAGTTATAAAAATGTTACATATTTGTTTCAAAGATTCAAAGGTAGTAATTGTTGGTTAGGCACAATCTTTTGTCTTTAGGATTGAGTTGCAATGAATTTCACCAAGAGCATCTGCATTCTTCTGTTAATTACTAATAACAACAGTTATTTTTATGAATCAATTGACAATTCTTATATTTACAGCTTGGTATGAGGAATTACCATGTGCGTAGGAATTCAAAATGGTCTCCAGCCATCAACCTAGACAAGCTATGGACTCTTGTTAGTGAACAGACTAGGCTAAAGTACAAGGATCATCCTGAGGGCAAAGCTCCAGTTATCGATATTGTGAAAGCGGTAAGCATTATTCTTATAACACTATTTCAACCATTTAAGTGATTGGTTTCTTATATTTTGAATGAATCAATACATCATATTTTTTGTTATTTATAATGTCAGCAGATATGAAGTAGATTGAATCTATGCAAAAAACTGTTCCATTATCTCAAAAAAAGAGCTCTAGGAGTGAAAATTGAAACATATTTTATTCTAGGTATAGTTAAGAAAACATTCTGAATTGAAATAACTTGTAATTTACCTATGATGATTCTGCGAACGGGCGGTCGTAATTTTTTTGCCGAATGTTCTTTACTGATTTCCTCATGCAACTTATTAAAGTTTAATAATATAGCCAGTTGCCTCTTATCAAATGTGTTCTGAATTTTAGGGTTATTACAAACTGCTGGGTAAGGGACGACTTCCTTCTCAACCTGTGATTGTGAAGGCAAAGTTCTTCTCAAAGTCTGCAGAAGACAAAATCAAGGCAGTAGGTGGAGCCTGTGTCTTGTCAGCATAATTGTAAAATAAGTTATGAATAAAAATTTTTACAAATAAATTGTTTTATTTGTCTGAGTACCTGAAACCTGAAAATAATTATGACTTGAAATATAATTCCATGATACAGCAGCTATGTAAAAAAATGTGGGTGCTCAGAAATGAAAAACCTTTTATTTGGTACTTTATTGTTGATGGTATTTTTTGGTATAGAATTAATAAACATACTGCCTAATTGTTGGTCAAATCAAGTAGAAGTATCCAGAAAATTTGATAATGTATTGGATTATTTCACAATCAAACGCTGTAAGTGACACTGTCTTATATCACTATACAGAACCGGACTGCTAGTAAGGTGAACGCCACTAAAATAGTGGTTGGTATTTGTTCACGTTAAACGTAGGGGCGTAACCTATATGTGATTAACACTGGGAAGTAGGTTACAACCAAATGGCTTTTGGTTTAGACGTCATTTTGCACCTGAAATCGCTTTACATATATCTTTATAATCTAGCCCCATAGTATATGATTACACATATTTGCTATATATACATCAAAATTAACACAGCAAAAGCTTGAATTTACACCTCTATTCTCTTTCTTGATTGACTAATAAGATTGGTAGTACCTTTTTCCCACGATGGAAATATAGTTTTACTATCTGCTGTGTCTATAAATTCACATTATACACAAAACTATGACAACATGTTAGTGTATGACTAATTGACTTTGTGTATCGCTATCGTCCTCGTCATCAAACTGCTGGAAGGACTTAAAGCTTAAAATTTACAACTTTACTTTATCGTACAGCCAGTTTTGAATATAGGATTATTTGTCAATATGAATAAATTGATATGCGATCCAGCGAGAAAATCTTGTTCCGTGATGTATACGCTTTGTTTTATGGGACATTTTTAGCTGAAGAATCTGGCAATCTATCCTAGGAGAATAATCACACATTCCTTCAAAATCGCGCTGTACCCGCCTACATAACAAAGAATAAAGGCACAGTACGTAGGCTGTGATTAAAGGTAAGACCGCACAACGCAGAACTGCACTGCAGTGGAGCGACACGACAGTCAAATATTATTTATTTGAATTACGTAATTCCGTGAATATAACCTAAAAACAGTTGCGAGATAGAGTGGATGAGTGATGAATATTGGTGATTTTTAATAATCATTTGATGGAAAGTGTGCTATAACAAAGTGGAAGTTATTCTTTTGCTGTTTACTTCTTTATCCTACTTTGTTATTTCTCGGTACTTTTTTAATTCACCACGTGCTACCTTAGCGCCACCATAATTATACTATTAAACTAAAGGACACTTTTGCATACAAAGAGACGATTCTGCTCGCCTCTATCCTCCATAGTTCTGTGTCAAATCAACACGTTACACGTCAAGTGTGATAGATGACGGAACTTCTGAGGAGAGAATTCCTCTTCCACTTCAATATTTGAAATAAAAAAGGATCAAAATAAAAACGGTAAATATTTAACAAGTTGAAGATGTGGTGAAGATTTAAGAAGAGAGTAAATCCAACAATTAAAATAAATTAACTTCAAATTAGGATCTAGATTTGGTCCAATTCCTGAATGTCGACGTCGGTACAGTGGATTCTTATCATCGCCTATAGTTTTGATTTAAAATAGCCTTTTGTTTTAGAAAACTAGTGACGTTCAGCTAAGCAAAACGATATCCTGGCTCTTGAGACACGGAGCTGTGAAAGAAGGCCTCAGAATTGAAGCTGACGGCTACATTAAAGTTTCAGATCTACTAAATCATCACAGTTTGAAGGGAAAGTATAGCTTAGCCGATATTGAGAGAATAGTGGAAACGAATGACAAGCAGAGATTCTCATTACGCCGCTTTGGTAATAAAGAGCTAGAAATCTGCGCAAATCAGGGGCATTCACTACAGGTGGGTTTCTGTGAGGCTACCGGAAAATATGTTCATTTATTGTACACAAGTAGAGTGAGCCATATTCTATCAAAAAATTACCAAACCTTTTGATTATCCCTGTGTAGTAAGATTTTTGAAAGTATGACGATGATTCTAATAAAAATCGAAACGTGTCACTAAAAGAAAGAGTTTTATTTATAAAACTGTGTGATAATTACACACCTTTTTATCTTCATGATGGAAGATTTTCAACAAGTAAGAGCATCTACATGAGTACAATATGCTTCCTACAATGATACTGCTATTGGCAACATATTAGAAGATATGTTAATCCATACTGGCTGCCTTTATCAAAGTATAAAACAGAATGAATGAATTTTATTTTAAAAATATAAATTCATTAAATTTTTCAGTGTAGATGTTCATTAATATGTGGTTTCAATAAACATCTCATAAAATATCCTTCCACAGGATGAATTTCAAAAGTTACATAATTCAGGAGATTTGGCAACCATACTTTGGAACTAAACATTTTAGTATGTATCACACAAGTAAGATTCAATTTGTAAAACTGCATAGTACAGATACTGCTATCATAAAGCTTAAATGTGAATTTATAGTTGTTTATCTGATGATTATCATTCTGATTAATTTTTCCTATCCATTTTTATCATATTTCAATTATTATAACATTGCAGTGTGTTACTGATTCAGCCTTAAAACCTTTAACTGATGATGATTCCAATCTAATCCATGGTACATACTACATGCAGTGGGAGATTATCAAATCTCAAGGCTTAAGCCGTATGTCAAGGAATCACATACATTTTGCCACAGGTCTACCAAATGATACAAGTGTTATCAGTGGCATTAGAGCATCTGCAGAAGTTCTTATCTACATAGACTTGAAAAAAGCCCAGTCTGATGGAATCAAATTCTTCAAATCACTCAACAATGTCATACTAAGCCCTGGGGATGAAAATGGCATCATCAAACCTAAATATTTTCTGAAAGTTGTAGATAGGCATAACAGAATGTTAATTTGAAAATGGCTGATATAGTAGACTTAACTAACGATGATGATAGTCAGGAGGATGATGCAGTTATATTGGAAGAAAATAATGATTCTCAAAAAATAACTAATCCAGCATTGTGGTGTGAGTACTGTAATGTAGAATTACCAGATAAGGAAGGAATGTACAAGCATGTTACTGAAAGGAAGCATGGTAGACTTTATATGGCAGCTTGTAGTGGGATGAAAGAGAAGCAAAACCGTGGCATCTATGTTAGAGGTAATGCATACATCTACTTATTTTTTTTAATACATTTACATAGAACTTTAGCTTTACAAGATATTTCTACCTCATTATACTGGTTTTGTAATTGGTATTTTATGGGTAATATACATCAAAAAAGTAGTTTCACTTGTACAATCTTGTGCTCCAGTTTTATCTTGAGTAAGTTAACTGTATAGGAGTTGAAGGGTTGCTAGTCTTTAAGTGACTAATGAACAATGACTTAACATGGCACTTTTGTTTTGAAGGATATTCAAATACGGATGGACTCTTGGATTACTTCTCTATGAATGGACGGATTGTTTGGGCCCGTATTGGACATGATTTTATCCTTTTTGACTATTCTGATCCATCCTCTGCAGCACATGTAGTCAGTAGGAAGCATACATTTAATGAACAGCATCTTATGGTCAAATACAGGGAGAATAAACAGACAAGTTAGTTATAATTGCACAAGTTTAATTCATATCTTTACATTGAGGACATCATAGTTGTTGAAAATTTATTTATTTCTTTTCAACTTTATTTTAAGTCAAAGTATGGGCTGACTAATTTTGACTTATTGGTTTTTGAGCAAATACCACACTCTAAAACAAAATTATACATTGTTTTTTGAGTTCTCATATTTAAAAAAAGTGATTTTTGTCATATAATGTTTTTGGAGTTAATGGATTGATTAATTAAATGCTTTTTTCAAAATTTAAATTATAGAGTTTTAAGGTCTTTACATATATATTACTAAACTTGAATGAAATTCGACTGAATGTCAATCTCTTAAACATGTTATTTTTTTCTATACAATATATTATTTATTTAACTAGGACAACCATATGAATAATGTAAAATTGATCCTGTTGTTGTGTCTCTGATTCATTATATTTTTCTTCAGCCTCTAATTAAATCCACATCCATATGAATGTTTACTGACATTTGGGTTGCCTTGGCAACCTTTATCAAAGTAAAAAACAAATTGATAAAATTTAAATTAAAAAAAGATTTTCAAACATAATTTTTTTAAATTCTGTTTTGTGCTTTGATAAAGGCTGCCAAGGCAGCCGAAAGTAAACAATCATTCGGTTGTATGTGGTTTCAAATAGCGGTCAGCAAAAAATATAATGAACCATTTGAATGTCTACCTTTGCTTCAGAACCCCCTCCCGAAATGTTTGAAGAACCAGCTGATGATCACTCGGAACTTTTAAATTTGCTTAGGCAGCCACCAACTTTGTTTCTTCAAGCTTCACTACTGCGCACCTACCAGCTGGACAACTATCAGCAACAACTCAGAAACTTTTACGTGATTGTCGACGATTTGCAGATCAGTTTGTCCAGGGTGTTCCAACAATGCCAGGTGATACATATAGTCCAGTCAAGCAACAAAATATGTTTAATTGATCCTATCTACTTTCAATCGTTAAATCGTGTGTGCTAATTTTATTAGTCAGACAGATGAATCTATAATCCTCATTCTTGAGTGACTCCAAAAAACAACCTTCTGTTCCTCACTATTAAGTATGTATGTCTATACACTACTGATTTACATGAGAACTATACTTATCTTCTGCTGTAGCTATATGGCTGTTTATGATTTGTAGGTGCATCCATTTGGATCAATGGTTACTGGATTGTGTTTCAGAAAGAGTGATTTAGATATTTACATTTCTGGTATCAGGAAAAGCGGCGAAAACGATGTACCACTATTATATAGGCTAAAAAGGATTTTGATGGATTTAAATGTGTTCCGGTATGTATATCAAAATATAAAACAAACTATACAAAACTGCTTTATTGATTTTTTTTATTTTCAAATGGCCTCTTTCAATCAAAGAGGTTGGTGGTGATATTTATTTTTTTATTTACAATGTTATACACAGATACGAAGAAAACTTGTGCCATTCTTTCGAATAAAAAGTTTTTGAATTTATTTCAGGTATGCCTTGGTCATTGGAAATGCCAAGATTCCTATAATGAAATGCATCCACACTGCCACAGATACGAAATGTGACATAAACTTGAGGAATATGTTGGGTGTGTGCAATTCCGAATTGATCAAGTATTTCATGTCGTTGGATCCGAGAGTGTCTGATCTCATGTTCATCATCAAGTATTGGGGAAAGATACATAAACTCACTGGCCAAAATCATCTGTTCACCAATTATAGCTTCGCAATGATGGTCATTTTCTTTTTGCAGCAGCCTCCCTATAAATTTTGTGCTATCTATAATCTCCAGTTGAATCCTAGGTATGTCATCTCTTAATTTCTTATATTTGAAGGTAATTAGAAAAAATCGCACGCTTAAATTGGCACATGCTTCAAATACTAAATTTCCATATTCCTCTTGAACACAACGTATGATTAGGCAAGCTGAACAGCAAGTGACATCAGGTGTTCGACGCCGACTGCCGAGCCAGAACCGCTTTGGCTCAAGGCCCATGTTATAACGCCGTGAACTAATACTCTCTCCCTTCCTCTTTCCCTCTCAAAGATCCAACAGCCCTGTATCCCCAATTTGATAATTATTCCATCATGTGTGAGTTGTTGGTAGGCTATTTTTGGCTTGTTATTTTGAATATTAAAATTTTAATGCTTCTCGTAATCTCAATAGCATGTATTTGATGTGATTATCTCAACTTTTTGATCCATCAAAGATAAAATAAATTATATTTAAAAATAGTTAACTCCCTGTGGTTGTTCGAGTGTACTTTAAAATGTTCGAAAATATCGAAAGACAGACAGACAATCAGACCGACGGAACAGCATAAAACGACAAAGAAACTTATATCGAATCCTAAAATTTCTTATTACTGTTTATTCCTGGAGAGTAAGGCTACATTTTCTAATTTCTAGGTTTGATTATATCCAAGATGGGTGGAATGGCGGATTTGAACCTCTCCCATTGTCCAGAGAGATGCAGTATATCGAGCGAGTCACATTATCTCAACTTCTCAGCGATTTTTTCAAATTCTATTCTACTTTCGATTTCGAAACAATGGTTATCTGTCCATATCTAGGGCAGGCACAGAAGAAAGAGCTGTTTGGAAACTTTGAATCCTTGCCATGGGCCCTCAAGCCTTACAAAGGTTACATGCTAACAGAAGGGGCAATTCCTTTCAAGCACCAGGCTGTAGTTTGCATCCAGGATCCTTTCGAGCTGTGCAGGTAGTTTTAAAATATTTTTTGTTGTTGGTATGGGCTAGTTTGTTGATCCCTTATGTTCAATGATTATACAGTACTCAAACTTGAAGAAGTTTGCAAGCAAAGGATCTCAAATGAGTCGTAAAACTGCTTTTTAAATGGATCAGAAGCAAGTTAAACGTGAAATTGTGGCAACTTTTAAAACTTTCTAACTCCACTTTTTTAACCGGAAAATTATTATAAAGTCTAGAAACACAATCAACGAGAATTGAACGGCCTGACAGTTCTGATATCAACTACTCTGTGTTGACACGATACCATGACTCTTTTTTTCGCAGGAACATCACGCCAATAATATCGGACACCACACTGAAGTATTTTGTGTCCTTCTGCCGTTTGGGCGCAGACGTTTTGCGTGCAGGTGAAAAAGAGGTGCTGTACAGACTGTTCACCGAGCAACCGGAAGCGTACAGTGAAGCTCTGCTCGCCCAGAACAACATTACGAAACAGATCGTCATCGTGATGGAGGACGACTGCAAATATTTAGAGAGAAAGACCGACAAGAACGTACCTGACAAACAGATGGCGTTGAAGAGCGCGTGGTTCGATACGCTGAAGGATTTCCTGAAGACTGTGATCAAGGATATACTGAGTTTGAGTTTGGAAGAGTTGGCTGTTGAAAGGAATAGCAAGAACAGGAGGTCGGAAGGACAGACGGATGTGCATGATAAATTTGTGGATGCGGTGTGCTACAGGTGAGGTACAGGGCAAATTTGGATGGCAATCTCCGGAATGTGTCTCAACAACGTTTTATCAAAGCTAGATCAGAAACAGATATACTATAATACCGTGAATTAACCCACGATACTCATACACTGGTATGCTGATTTGCCTGCACAAATTCGTTCTGGCCTTGCATCTACGTAACGATGGAAAGAGCGGGAATAGTCTGTGATGGTAGGCGTCGAGGCAAACTCAAGCGCGCTAATAGGAATAGTGACATCTCAACCTTCAATTGTTGTTGATATAATTCAGCGTCTATTAAATGGAGTGCGTTTGTTGTGGCCTAGAGCTAAAGTTCTCCCCTATCACACAGACGCTATGAAATCAATCTATCATGTTTGTTATTTGAATGCAAATGTGTAAACAATAATATATGAGTCTAAGAAGTACAAAGTGTTACCAGGGTTAAAATCTTATTGATAATAGAAAGTATTTTACCAATACCTATTTTTTGAGAATTTTTGTAAAGTAATCAGTGGCCCCACTCACGAAGGTTGAGCAGTTTTTTGCCAACAACTCCGCAGCCGATGAACACATCTTCAAAAAGCACAAAGCTTTTTCATCCTTTTCGTGGTTGTAGCCTAGTATCTCTTTAGGTAGTAGGTTTTGCAAGATTTTGAACCAAAATTTAATCACGCCTATTCGACCATACGTTACGTGTCAAAATTAAAAAGAAACTCAATTTATTCAACAGGTGCGCCGGTAAACTGAACGTATGGGGCAACAGACCGTCGAGGAGCAAGTCAGAGAAAGTGATAGAAGGCGAGACAAAGATAACGGAAGTGCTGTGCAAAAAAGTGGAAAGTGTTAGTAGCGAACCTATAGTCGAGGTGCAGTTCAAAGTGGAGTTGAAAGACGATCCCGTTCGCGCGGTCATTGAAATGAACAAAATATCCGCGTACCGAAAAACGTTCAAAGGCTTCAGCGCGTTCGTTGGAGAGAAGCTGCACAGATGGTTCAGGACCTACGAAAAGGAGTTGAACGCGGAGAGATTGTGAAGGTGATGGACAGTATGAAATTTTCATAGAGATACATTGATTTTTAAATATCAATTCCTCTCAATTTTTTACTTTGGAAAGGGCTGCCGAGACAGTAATGTCGAAAGAATGAACGACAAAGCAAAGGGATGGTCGCCATTTTAATTTGTTAGACCTATACGAGAATGTTCACATATAATATATAGAATGATTCTAATCATTAAATTTTCACCGACCTTCATCGTGGTATTACCGAATTTGACTGTTGAGTGCTACTAATTGTCAATTATTGAATTAAGGGTTATATTCCAATAAAGGGCACTTAACATGTTTGTAACTCAAGAGCGCTTCTTAGATAATGGTGCAGGAGGTTATTATGAAAATAATACGTGGTTGTATTATGCCTTTTTTATATGTTATAGACTATAGAGTGACCCAAAATTTATCTCAATCAACGAACCATGGTGATACCATCAATTGTTACTAAAAGGGGAACGCCCTTAAGCGCAGTGGCGCCGATACTTAAAGGCAAGCCTTTTTTAGTTCGGTTCGCGTCAAATTTTCATTGCAAAAGTATTAAATGACAGGTCGGTAGATTTGAAATTCGTTCTTATCCGTACCAGTCAAACTTCACTTTATACATACTTTTTACAAACTGCCCTCTCTCCTGATTTTTTTTTCTAGCCGCGTCCATGTTCAAGCGCTTAAACCTTGACTCTGAATACTGCCCTTTATTGATACCCAGTGCTTCCAGACTATGAAGGTTTCATATAAAAAAAATATTCCAGCCAGTCATGAATTATGCAAAACCATGTGCTTTGTCTATGATGATGAAATGCAAATTAAAAGATTATATTTTATGATGTGTAAGGATAAAATTGATATCGTTTTGTTTTTTAAATTACTGTTGTGTGAACTTCTGGGTAGATTTACGTCATTAATACCTGGATTATTATTTTAATTCAATTGTCCAACTCTGAAATTATTTTCTTTTATTTTACGAGACGTAATCGTTTTTCTGGTGAAAACGGAGTATGAATAATTAATGCTTATGTATTGTAAATTTGGTTTTACATTTATTGTATTTTGTGATTGATGAAATTTATGGTAGTGGACTTGTTAATTCTGAAGGATTTGTGTAATTATACGCATTAAAGATATACATATTTTAATAAGTGAATGTTTTTTTTCTTGTCAAACTTGTCCAATTATGCGGTGGAAATTAACAGAATGGAGTCGAGTTATGGAGGTAAGTAGTTTTGAACAACAGGCAAGTGGAGACAGTCCGATTCATTTCTTATCACTGAGTGAAAAGGTTATCATAATGGGTACATACTTCAGCTTATTATATATGTATAACAAATTAAGTTAACAACAGGATGCGAAAGAACTTTGATTTCAAAGTATATACCTCACTTTATCATGTTCTTGTGCTTCACAGGCTGATCCAAAATTTTGAAATGGGGTAATTGTTTTGGGAATGCAGTTAATGTTTCAGCAAGGGCATGCGCATTCTGTATCTCGGAAAAATACTGACCTACGGCGGGATTCGAACCACGCTACTTCTGCTTGCCGGAGACACCCTGAGACCAGTTGAGCTACGTAGACACGTCCTCAATTAATCCAGCTGCTGAAGGTGAACACTCCACTTTACAGTCGATGGTGAACTCACTTCCGTATTTACAATTGGGCGCGTTCTTCGCATCTAAATGCGATTTTGTATATTGTCGCCATCTTGCCGATTAGCAACATGTTGCATATATAGTACCTACTAAGATTGTTCGCTACAGGCACCTGTCAGTGGAACTTGTTCAGAGCTCGTTGGTGTTTAAGAACACTGGCGCTGGTCTCTAGATTCAAAAATGCGCGCAATTTCAAATTTAGGAGAAATATATGGTTTTCAGTGAAGTTTGCCTATCAGGACTCGGACTTAGTGACTTGCCTTCATAGCTTAGTTGGTAGAGTGTCTCTCCGGCAAGGGGAAGGTTCGTGGTTCGAATTCTACTTGTAAACCAGTTCTTTTTTATTGTAAATGCGAGTTTGAACATTAATGTTATAATATCCTGAAATAATTATTCACAATCGTATCCCTCCAGTAGATACTTTTAATACAGGAATCACCAAATCATTCAAATAAATAAAAACGTGAGAATTAAAATTTTTATTAAATCATCTCACATTTTATACAAAAATATACAATACAAATTTTATACTCTTAAAAATAAACTATGATGAGATCTCCGTAAATCTTTCTATAAAACCTTTCAAAACGAATATGTACAATATCACAATTTCACAATAGAAAAATTACAATGTTGATTGCTAACTTCGAGGCTTGAACCTTGACATGTAATATTCGCAGTCTTGACAGTACAAGTTCGAAGCTACCACATTTTTCTTTCTGCATAAATTGCACTTGGTTTTATCCGTCGGAACGCTGTTATTTGCATTGTTCACGATGATCGGCGTGACCACAGCTTTAGGGGTTGGCGATTCCGCTCCACCTTTAGTTCCCGGTTCGAAACTCACAGATTTCTTCAACATGTGCTTAGGCGAAGGCACTGGTTGATACGGTGGGTACTTCTGTTGCATTTCTGGATCAGGGTGCATAGGTGGTACCCTCTGATACACCTCGTTTTGATAAGGAGGCCTCTGGTACACCCCGTTTGGCGGTACCCGTTGATAAACTAAGTTTTGCGATGGACCTGGCGAGTAATCGTAACTTCTGTTGTGATTTTGGTCGCCTGGGCAGAAATTTTGGGGCTGAGTGGGCAGAGGAGGTACTCTCTGATAAGGCGAGTTATCAACGTGATGGGGCGGTAAATATCCAAGCTGTTCCAGTGGTCTGTTGTCTAGGTTATCATAAGGTTGATTCAGGCAACACTGCTGTTCGACAGGTGGTGGTGGTGCGTACCTATTTTGAGGATAACCTTGGTCCTCTAAAGGCCTCCTGTACATGTTCTGAGCATTGACGCCGTTAGAATTAGTGGATGGAGTAGGAGAAGGTGGGTACCTCAAGTAGCCGTTCATTGGACTAGGCGTGGATTGTCTTATCTGAGCCGGGTACATTTGCTGGTGGAATTGAGGACTCTGATGGTTCATCTTATTGCCATAGATTGGAGAATTTTGAGGAACGGGCTGATAAGGAGACTGTCGATATGGTGTCTGCTGCATATTCCACTGAGGGTTCTGGCTATCAATGCAACAGTGATCCAAACCGTTAGGGGGTTTGTATGGCAAATAAGATCCATAGCTTCTTTCCATGGATTCTTGTGGTTGAGTATTGAGATTCCTAGGGTAAGGGTTATGGTTTTCAGTCTGAGGGTGTATCCTTGAATTAGAGTAATTGCCTTGGGGACCGTATTGGGTATTTTGTACTTGGTTACAATTTTGCACATGATTCATGTGCGGAACATTGTCATTGAACTGATGATGGGGAATATTTTGTGGACTGGGATTCGTATAGTGTCCAGGATTATGACCTCCGTAAATTGGAGACTGGTGACCATTTTGAGCTATATACGGAATAGGCTGAGGTTCGGACCTATTCAGCAGGTTATCAAGAGAGTTTCTCCTCGGCTGAGGTTGAGCAGTTGGGTTAACGGGCTGAAGCTGAGCTGCCTCTTCCACAGCTTGGCCGGAACCATTTTGCAAGGACATAATTTCTTGTCTTATGGCAGCTGCTTCAGGTTTGTTCATTGCAGTCCGCAAAACCCTTTCCAGGATTGGATTCGGTATGTATGCCTCATCTTCTTGTTCATCGGCAGTTGCTACTAAAATTACTTGATCACAGAATGACACGCTCTTTTTCTTGGACAACCTCTTCCTTTCATCATCACAACAATCTTTATTTTCACTCAAAGTCTTTTGTACGGCAGCACTTATCATCTCCACCTCCTGTAACTCCTTTGCTATTTGTTCGGGTGGTATCGCATCTCTTTCTTTCATTATAACCATATTTGTGGTGTCAGCACCGGGTTTCTGCTCGCTGAGTTCAAATTTCGAAGCAAGATCCTTCACAGATTTCTTCACTTCATCTGGTCGGTACCTTTGAGTATTCACAACGTCCTGACCAACATGAGACTGATCTTTCTTGCTCTTCAGAGCTGCTTGCTTAGCTTGGAGTTCTTTCAACCAAGTATCACCACTTGGTTTGGTACTCAATGAAGCGAGGTTGTACTTAGGTGAATCATTCATGATTTCTTGACGTTTGTTCTGCAGCTCAGTGAGTAACGTGCTGGGCTCAGAAATTGGAGGCAGGTATTCGTCCAAGGCGGATAGATCCAAAGGTGGTGGAGGTGGTGGGAACTCCTCACTGCTCTGTCTGGAGTGGATCACAGACCCCAACGGGCTGGGATATGGAGGAAGATCGCCTTGGACCACATGGGAAGGCAGACAGTCTACTTCATCGACACCTTCACTCACAGGCGTCTTCTCAGATGGAGACTGTTCTTGATGCACATCGGCCCTCGTCACGAAGGTAGTGTTGAGACTCTGTCCGTAGAAACTGTCATCACTGTGCGAGCTGTTGTGGTGATAATATGGTAAAGAAGCAGGCGCTTGGTGATTAACGTAGTGGTACTCATCAGTGTTCTGATAGTACCCATATCCGGTGGGTTTTTCGCTCTCGCTATTTATTTCTTCGATGTCCAGCTTAGACTTGCTAAGCTGCGAAGTGGTTCTGATTGGAGGCGGGGGTGGTACCTTGGCAGCCGTGAGGATCTTCCCGGCGCTGCCATGGAAGCTCTTCCGCATCAGTTTGCTGCGCTCAAGGTTCGGGTTGGGATTGTTGCCGACAAACTCCAGATGGCCCTCCGATAGATAGCCGCTCATCAATGGTTGCTTGTCTGGAGAACCTGGAACAAGTGAAACGTTTCTTAGGAATTTGTGTTTAGTTTGTCCCAACATAGCTGCAATCATTTCAAAAGTAGTTTGATTTTAGCGTCACATCCGAAACTTAATTCTTTATCACTTCAACAACTATATTGGAATTGTTCGTTATGACTATTACAGTGATTTTGATAAGAATCTCTTGATTCTGATGAGGCATGCATAATTTTGAGCTGTGGCAGAATGGGGTTATAAGCAATTGATAACATTTCGGGACTCGAAGCTTTGAATGAAACACTTGGGTATTTAAAAAACACGTACCACTTTCTCAGTACCGTTTTTCTCATCACCTATCGCAGCTATAATGTACATGCATCTTAAAGGAACAAATGATGATTTATGCAAATGGTGGGAAACTTAATACGCTTAAGCACTGTCTCACCATCACTGTAGTCTAAGGCCACAAACAACTACATGTTTGAGAGTTCACTGAAATTTTAACAAATCAAAGCATTTTTAGTGTTACAGTACTGTCAATCAGTCAAACTGTCACTTAACGGATGACTTAAGGGTTGACAACCCGCGCATGACATATGTAGGGGTGAGTTCTTATCTTTTCCTTATATAGGAGATAAGAGTAGAAAAATAATTAATTAGATCTAACATACATAAGTCATTGCACCGTGAATTCTTCTTTGCTTGCTTTGAGTGTTTAAGATGGTACTTACCATTTAGTCCAATCTTGCTGTCGTCCACCGTAACGCTGGGAGGCGCTTGGGAATCCCCCACAGCATTGGCATCAGTCAAATCAGGCATGCTCCTGTTCTTCCTCTTTATCAAGCCGCCCATCAACAGCTTCCTACGAATCTTGTGCTGCTTCTTCGACTTCGTATCTTTATCCTTTTCCTTCTCCTTCTTCTCCTTCTCCTCCTTGTCTTCTTTATCCTTTTTCTTTTGCGCCTCTTTTCCAATAGCAATCTCCGGTCCTATAGAGAAATCCTTGGAGATTTTGCTTCGGTCCTCACTCCTAGAACGTTTTTCCCTGACTTTGGGCTCCTTCGACTTCGACCTGGAGAAGATGGATCTGGACTCCCGACCAGCCGGTTTGTTGTACAACATATACTCGTCATCCTCAATGGTGGTTACTGGAGTTCTGTTCTTCGGCGAGTCACGCTTTTTGGGCAAAGTAGCATAGATCTCGATGTTTTTAGCAACAGGGGATTTTTCCTTCTCCATGATAAGCAACTCTTTGCTGTTCTGTCTGGAATGGTTGCCTTTATCTCTGGAATTCTGTCTGGAATGCCTACCACTACCGCTACTGCCCTCTCTAGTGTGCCTTATCTCGACTGGAGTGTCTTTATTGGCAGCCTGCGTTTGAGTCATTCTCCTGTGCAAGCTTCTGGCTCTCATAATGCAAGTGTTGTGCTTCATTCTAGCTAAAGTCAGAGTTTGAGGGTTGTTGTAAGGGGCGTTCATCGCAGCTCTGGCTTTAGTTGCAGCTGCGTTGCACAGAGCCAGAGCTAGCACCAAATCATGCTCGTCTTCAAGCTGCCTACTCTTCACCAGGAGTTCATCAGCCTCATCACAGAGGACGTCGCAGCTTTGGGCGATGGGCTTCGACTGGGTGTTGTAGTCTTCGGGGATCTTGGCCAGGTGGCCCATCTTGATGAGATGTTGGAGGGTAGTCATGGTGGAACTGTCATTCGAAGAGAGGGAGTAGGAGTCGTAGCCTGCATCATAAACGCCACTACTACCACTGGAGGAGTCGCTTTTGAGGCGCGTGGGGCTACCTGGCACGTGGGGTACCTAGAAAGGAAGAAGTTACTATTTGAGAAATTTTGTCGTATCGATGTTTTCATTATTTGTCAAACTAATTTAATCTTTTGGAGAGGTGTACATCGTGCACGTTGTGGGAGAATAGGGATATAACGAACCCAGTCCCAGCAGATTATAGATCATCTTTTATCGATCTTGGTCAAAACATCTATGAAACTATTTGAACTAAAACTGGCGGACCATAATACCTTTTTCTTGCTCTAGTTCATCTTTTTAACAGATATAGAAACCATCTATTGTCGGTATTGGCAATATAAGATACGTTGCTATTATATCCTTGCCTAAGCAAGCTACGTGTATTGTTAACAAAATTATAACATCTTCCATCACCACCTACCTTTCCTACGAGATACAAGTACGGATTCTCCATGGTGGTAGACGATGCAGACGAAGCACTGTTCCTATCCCCACTCCAATTTCCGCTGTCTCTCCTCCTGGGAATGTTCATGTGGTCAGAAATCTCCACGCCAGATGAAGAACCACTGCTTAGTGTTCTATGGACTCCAACGTATGGTTTGCCGAAGTCCAAGGCCTTCTTGGCCATGTACTCTGGTTCCGATTGTCTTCCATCGACCATGTCGGTACCACCTCCATAGGTAATCGTTTTCTGGATCACCGAAAGGTTCTGGTATTCGTTGGGGAGTTTTGGGGGCTTGACAGGGCTTCCATCTGGATTTGGGGTTATGGCACGTCGCGTAGTACCTAAGAAAGTTAAGTAACTTTGAGACTTTAGCCCTGAGATAAAGAATTGAGCTATTTCCGTTCATAATGGTGGTGAAAACTCGCAAAGCTAATAAAAATTAATAAAATGTTCGTGTTTATTTGTGTATTTTCACAATTAATACTCGAATTACAATATTTTTGTGACTATTAACAGTAGCAAAGGCGTCATTTGGCAGAAAAGCACCATTCACGAAAATATTTTCAAGCCTTAACTCATTTTGATAAAACTGGAGGAACCTTGGATATTATTCTTACCTATAGAAGGCTTTTCAGGACTCGGTGTGACGGACCTCCTCAAAACTGATTGCGGAGGTTTCTTGTCATTGTACATTGGCGTGATATGTTTTGGTGCGGAGTCTGTGTTAACAGGAGTTCCGTCTGGTAGAGCATAAAGTAGCAGTAAGGGTTGATACCTGAAATAACAGAATTTATGAGAAATGGGCAGATTCATAGTAAACTATCAACTTATTTATAACATCATATGAAATTCTCATTTAATTTTTGACTTTGTCGAGGCCTTGGAAAGGTGAAGGTCAACAGCTTAAACAAGCCATGCTCAAAAGCTAGAAATAATTTTGTAAAAGATTCCATCGAAGGGCTGGTCTTTGTCGTTTCAGAATTAGAAACTGTCAACCACTTGAAAAATATAATTTATATGTTCTGAAGTTTCTTTCAATCATTGAGTAATATTTTGAAATCATATTAAGCATGTAATTGAACAATCAGCGTAACGGTTAGAACTACAAATCATACTAGTTTGATCACACCACAACCAGTTTTTATGGTGTATGCATTTCATTCATTCTTGACCCGTTATATCCGTAGATTAGAGCAATTATCTTTAGTTGTATTTCTTTCGGAAAAAAACTTTAACTTCCTTGAATTTGGATTCCATTCCATAATATATATACAGGGTGATACAATTAAAACAAGAATCTGTGAAAGAACAAATACCGTGGTTATAAACACTATTGCAAAGCTTGCAGTACTCATTTTCAGAGAAAAATATTACATATGCGTTTTGATTAGTATTCTGAAATTTTGAAGTCTCACTGTGTTATGTTATTTATATAGGTTCTACATCCAGGATACACGATACAGTGACCGCTCAAATACAATCAAGAATGTAAATCCAATTTTGATATTTATTACTGTTAAATATAGAGATTCAAATTCATTTTATAAAACTTTTAAATTTAAAGAAATTTTTGAAATTTTCGGAATTGAAAAAATGTAGTTTTTGATTTTGAAATTTTCATTTCAAAATCTCCAACATCCAAATTCTGACCCAAAGCTTTATTCTTGAACTAATACCATTGCATAATAATTACAGCGTTAAACTAAGCTCTTTTTAACAAAAGAGGGAAAAAGTGCTCCTTTAAAAATTATTTCAATTTCATAAAAAACTACCCCTAATTACGATTCATCATTTGTCTATAGAAAACGACATAAACAACCTTATAATTTCATATGCTAACTTGATAAATGAATAATAAATGCTCACCTCCCCTTCCTACACTTCTCAACCACTTGATCCCACCTGGGACCCACTTCTCTCACGTTGGCATCATCGAAATAGATCCACACCTTCAACTTGGTGTGGAAGAAGAAGGTCGAGTAGTGTTTGCCGTAGTACGTGACCACGCCCACCAAGTGATGCAACGATGTCTCTGCCCATCTGGAGTCGACTACGCTGGTGAAGACGTCGTTCATTCGCAAGGTGGTGCCTATTGTGGAAAACACCTCCATGATGTGCTCCAAGGTGGGTCGTTCGGAGTTCCACACAAGGCCTATGGAGACGATTTCAGGACGGTTCGTCAGGGTCCTGGTCACTTGGATTACCGCTCCACAGGAATTCTGGAAAAAATGATTATGGTTATCACAAAAAATGTAGTCGAGTAGACTGACTAGACACTTCCCAAGCATTAACTATTTTGAAGTACGTCGCAAAATACAGAGTAAAATAATTATCTCATTAAAATGATCGGGAAATCGGAAAACATAGAGAATCGAAGTTTTACGTTTTTGTTATCACCCACTGCCCCCAAAATGTTTTTTGATACGCCATAAATCAAGGTACCAGAAAACGCAAAAAAAACAAAACAAAATTTAGACTACAACCAAAAATATTCGGGAACTTGTAAAATATCCAAAATTGTTTGCGGAGACATTAATATTCCTTTGTTTTTCATCGAATTGCACTGATTATAAAATATTGCAATGTTACCCAATAATGTTACTTTTGAAACTCTTATAATTTCTATTTGATTGATGCCACTTTTTCTGGACTTCAACTAAAACCACGTATAACTATCGAATGATCTTCTTAACGTTTCGGCTGCTTCGGCAGCCCCCATCAAAGTACAAAAGATAATTGATGCAGACGAAACGTAGGTAAAGCGCGTTCATGTGTTTTATTTAATTTGATTTATGATTTATATAAATACGTCGAAAATACCAAATCAATCTATATTTTTATATATTATGTTTCACTTTTGACATAAATTGATATAAAATAGTATGCCTAGAATGTCGTACTCAATACCTTCACATCTCAAAATGATTCACTTTTAACAGAAATGTTGGAAAGTGTGCTTATTGTGAATACCAATAATTCCAAAGATAGTCGTATCATTGGAATTTCCGAAACACGTATTTTCGCTTGAACAGTCCATTCATTCGCTTCCGACCCAAAAACAAAAACTGAAAGTGCAGTATACAGTTAGGTATTTCCCGCTGATTACTTCCAAGAATCAATAACTCGGATATGTGCCAGTGTATAGACTGCATAGAGACTAAAATTTCACTTCTCAGGAGATATACTGTTTTGAGAGTTGTACTTACCGGACATTGTCGAACATCTCCCATATTGGCAGCCTTCAGCAGTAGCCGACCAAACGTTATGGGTGAACCGGTAACATTAGCTCTTACTTGATAAACTAACGTAGAAGTAGAAACATAATGAACCATCTGAAATAAGAAAAAAATAGGCGTCAGAGGGATTTGAACCCGAATTTCCGTGATTCCGACACATAGCGTTTCTAATAAATTACAAATATATATAATAAATAGTCTAAGGACTGAACCCTGAAGGCAACCGGCCCATCTGCAAATCTGACACTTACCTGAGTATACGTCATGGCCTCGCCACCACCGCCACCGGTGGCGCCACATCTCTGGCACGCAGCTCTCTCCTCTAGCCTCATGGCAAACTTCCTGTGGGGCACGCAGTGTTGCACAGCACATTGCTCCTCAGACTGCCTATGCGCCAGATGCGCATGGACCCTTCCCAGAATATTTTCGAAGCATTCTGCGGCATCGTCCATGGCTCCCAATCGGAACCTGCGCTGGTCGCTGAAAGTGTCAGCCAGGGCGCGGCGAAGGGCGTCTGGCGCCAGGGCCGATTCTCTGGAGGTCTGCAGTTGGCCGAAGAGCTCCTGGAAATAAGAATAAAATTGTAAGTAAACAGTTAAGTGGATAAAAAAGAAAGACAAGCAGACCAGACAGAGACAGATAGACCAGGCAGAGACAGACCAGACAGAGACAGAGAAACACAGTCTATACAGAGATAGACAGACCAGACAGGGAAAGACAGAGCAGAGACAGACGGACTAGACAGAGATAGAAAGACCATACAGAGGCAGAAAGAGACAGAGATAGACAGACCAGACAGAGACAGACAGACCCGACAAAGAGAGGCAGACTAGACAAAGACAGTCACCTTTGATGGAATATATAGCCGCATTAATGTTCTGCTCATTTCTATAAAGATTATTGTACATGGTCATGAAAGAACGTGTTAGTGAGTAAAATAGGTGTACATTGTGTGTCTAAAATTAGACAATCACCTTAAATTCACGTTGCAACGTTTTCATAGATATCTCGAAAACTACATGACGTACAGAAATGGAAATTGAGTTAATGTAATTAGCATAAACAGTCTGTTTCTAAAATTAAAACTTCACTGAAAATACGTACGTACGTTTTAATAAATATCTCGAAAACTATTTGACATACAAAAACGGTATACATTGTCTACACAATTGTTACATTCCACCCCAACTGACGACAATATTCGAATTCGAGGTATTGTTTTTTCTTCATATTTCATATGATATTCATCACGGAGAAGCATGCCGTCGCGTCGGTCTGTCTGTCTGTGCTTCATCAGGCAATTCTTGGACCCTCAAGAACAACTCGGAAACCACTTTTTAGATTGTGATGAAACATTGACGCTAGGTTATTAGTTTGACAAGGACGAAGAAGCTTTGTACTTTTTGATAATTGGCTCTGTGGCGGCGGAGTTATCTTCAAAAAATAAAAAACGCTTAAACTTCGTTTTTAGACCTTTTAGAGGCTCCTGATCATTTTCAAAAAATGCTTGGGATAGTCCAAAATTGGGGTGGAGGGAACTCCTTCACCCTCTGAGCCAATCAGGAATAGCCATAGATGATGGAAGATAGTAAATTAATCGAAACGTCGAGACACTCAAATATAGAGAATGGAAGTCTGAAACTCAAACCTTTGATGGAAAGACAGGCTAGCGGAGTTGATGCTGTTTTTTGAACTGTAGAGCATGTATTTTTATAGATTTTCTGTCAAATCTGTGTAACAGATTCATTTCTCTCAAATGATCCTATCATCGATCTCATTATAGGATTTTTAAATTAATTAGGCTGTGTTCAATTATTCATGCAGTGGGTCTACAGGCAAGATCTATCACGGAAAACGCCATGGGAAAATTTCCTGAAGCGCAGGTAGTCGAATAATCAGCCTTCTGTGCAGGACTAATGAACACATTACATTAAATTAATATCTCCCCATAATTTGTCGTAATTATAGTATGCTTTCAACATGGAATCGTCAGCATGACTGCACCTGACAATACACTTAACAATCACAGCTATCATCACTACCCTCAATCGTACATAGAAAAATCACACATAAATTACGATATTAATAGCGGATGCCAGATATCTTTTCCCGATTTGTAATTATACCTTCATTCCTTTTAACAAGCATCCTGATATCATTATATGCCGCATTGACAAGATTTCTTTGCAGTTAGATTCCTAGACTAATCCTTTAGGATAGCGTTTGCAAAACTGTGTTCTAGGAAACGTGGAAATTTTGCCAGATTCGCATTTTTCGATTAACCATTCGATGATTTCGGTTGTCAAAAAATGTCACAGCTGCAAACACTATCCCTCATACCGTTAACCGTCATTTGCTCTTATTGAATCTCGCGTATGCCACTGTTATCCATTAATTACGGCTTGAAAATAA